>CM038675.1:225844738-226444738 GCA_021605145.1 Aegilops bicornis
TACACTAATCATACACACAAATGTGTACGATCAAGATCAAGGACTCACGGGAAGATATCACAACACAACTCTAGACACAAATTAAAATAATACAAGCTTTATATTACAAGCCAGGGGCCTCGAGGCTCGAGTACATAAGCTCGAATACACAAGAGTCGTGAAGCAACAATATCAATCTGAGTACATAAGTTAGACAAGTCTGCCTTAAGAAGGCTAGCACAAAAGTAGCATCGATCGAAAAGGCAAGGCCTCCTGCCTGGGAGTCTCCTAACTACTCCTGGTCGTCGGCGGTCTGCGGCGAGGCGGACGCCGGACTTCGGTCGTCGTCGGGATCGGGGATGGGGTGCGTTTGCGGGAAACCCAAGCGGCTAGACGAGGCCTACGCGGTGCGGTGAGCGCGATGGTGGCACGCACGGGACCCTATGGTCGTCGTGGCTACGCCGGCGACAAGCGCGAGCGGCGGAGTGTTCGGTCATCAGTGGCATCGGCGGCTACGAAACGTGGGCGAGCTAACGGAGAGGGGGAGAAGAAGCGGGAGCTCACACCGGAGCCGTAGGGAGTGGCAGTGAGCTCGGGGAGGGCGTGAGGTAGCCAGAATCGGCGACGAACACCGGTGATCCGAAGGTTGAAGACGAGCTCGTTCTGGTCGGAGTAGAGGCGCTCGGCTCGATCCCAATGGCGTAGGCGACGTAGACGATGACGAGGAAGACGGTGAGCTCCAGATCAAGGCGTGGGAGGCACGGTGGCCACGGAATCGAGCAGCGACGGCGGCGAGCGTTTCAGGTAAGGTGGGGAACGAGAGAGGGAGAGGCGCGCGGGGGCGAATGGATGAGGATGACGAGAGGGGAGGCCACGGTGGAGAACTTATCCACCCGGGCGGCCTGTAGCGACGCGGGGCGGCTAGCGGGTGCGGTGGCGACGGTGAACAGCTTTGGGCGCGGGCGCGCGAGGTGACGCGGAGAGGAGGGAGGCGTTGAGGGCGGCTGGGCGTGCACACTGTGCACTAAGGCCCAGCTAACAGTTGCCCCTTTCTTTTTTTTGAAACTTCTTTGTTTTCTTTTAATTTCAAAAGGCAAAACAGTTTTATAAAATACAAAGCTTGAACCTAAATTATTATTATAATTTAGACTACTGCCACAATTAGTTTGGTAGTTAAATAAATTAGCTTAGCATTTTTATAAAACAAAAAGTCATTTAAACAACGTTTTAACCATTGTTTTAATTAGTTTAGGGCATTTAAACACTTTGCAAAAATGTTGGTTCACCACCAATATTGTCAAAAGGATATTTGCCACATGATGGACATTTTAGTTTTCAGTCTGAGCAATTTAGAATTTTGACTTTAATTTGAAATTGAGATTTGGACTGGAATAGAATCAAAGTGAGATTAGCAACAGTAACAATGATGACAGGGCATCATTTAAAGGGGATTACTGTGGCATGACTCTCGGGGTGTTACAAATCTCCTCCACTACAAGAAATCTCGCCTCGAGATTTAAGTGGGGAAGGAAAGAGTAACTTCGGGAGAACTGGCCTTTATAGGGTTAATTATCTGCTGAACAATTCAGGGAATGAGGCAGAAGTATCTCTCGAGTTGAAACTTAATAAAACATTGAGAGCAAAGAATGAAGGTACCATGAGAAGTTTTAACGGGCAGGCAATCATTCAATGCCTAATCAAAAGGTGAAAGGGGTTCAGAGCAACAACAACAAAAATTATTGCGTATGATACTAGAATAGATCACTAGGAAGGTGGCTCATGAATTACATACGAAGGCAAGTGAAAAAGGATACTTCGGAATCAAAGATGTACAGGAGTCAGGTTTCAATCCTGTGGATCTGTGGGTTATGGGCCCACCATGTGGTTCAAAAAGTAGGAAGGACGCCGACATATTGCACGGTCATGGTAGCAAGGCATGGCAGAGGATAGCCTGTCAGTTATGTTGGCAACAACGTTGGTACTAAGGGCGAGGGACGAAGAGAACCATTTTCCTGCTCGTTGAACGAGGCGGGCCAATAGGCAAAGTTCTCGTCCATCGGGGGTTACCAGGATGTCGTCAGCAATAGTAACAGGGTCACACTGACAGAGTTGTAAACCAAGGTGTTTCCATAAGCAGGTGTGACGTCGGTTACTGTTAATAAACTCGCGTCAGTTCGAAACCCAGTTCAAATTTCAAATTTTAAAATAAAAACAAACAATACAAGTTTTTAAACAATAAAACCCAAAAATGTTCGGGTTGTGGCAAATATTCCCTACTAAATAATGGTGAAGAAACCACACTTCTGTAAAGTATTTAAGTGCACTATATTAAGTAAAACAGTAGCAAAAACGATTATTTAAATACCTTTTGTAATTAATGAAATGTCAAACTAAGTTATTTGGGGTCTAGACTTTTTGTGACTGTGTACTAAGTTAAAATACTAATTTATATGCTAAGTGTATATATATATATATATTAATAAAACTAAAATAAAACAGGAAAGAAGAAATAAAAAGAAAAGAAACAAAGCAAAGTAAAAAAGAAAGACAAAAGGAAATCTCCCTCCCCCTGATGGGCCTCGGCTCTGCTGGCCACCAGGCCAACCAGGCCGACCCATCTAGCCACCATCCCCTTCCTCCACATTCACAGGGGGATCGGGCAGAAGATCCCGGCTGTGGCCAAGGCATGCCGCCGTGGCGACCATCCTCCCTCCCCCACGACGCCTACTTGATGCCCCCAAGCCTCCTCACGAAACCCTAGCCTCGCCACTTCCCCCTCGCGCCGTCATCTTCTTCTTCGCGCACTGCCGAGCCGCCGATGCCATGGATCCCCTCGCCCGCGTGCTCCCCATCGTCCTCGCCGACCGAGACCGCACCTGGCATCACCGACACGCTCCTCTGCTTCGTCTACGCTCAAGAATACGAGCCGGAATCCTCAGCATCAGTGGATCGGCCCCGTCTTCCTCGTCTTCGTCCGCTGGCCGCCATCGTCGATTGCGTCGCCGTCAAGCCTCCCCGACCTTCACTGAGACCACCATAAGCTCCTGGGTGTTGGGTAACGTAGTAATTTCAAAAAAATTCCTACGCACACGCAAGATCATGGTGATGCATAGCAACGAGAGGGGAGAGTGTGCCCACGTACCCTCATAGACCGAAAGCGAAAGCGTTAGAACAACGCGGTTGATGTAGTCGTACGTCTTCACGGCCCGACCAATCAAGCACCAAAACTATGGCACCTCCGAGTTCTAGCACACGTTCAGCTCGATGACGTCCCTCATACTCCGATCCAGCCGAGTGTCGAGGGAGAGTTCCGTCAGCACGACGGCGCGGTGACGATCTTGATGTTCTATCACGCAGGCTTCGCCTAAGCACCGCTACAATATTATCGAGGAGGACTATGGTGGAGGGGGGTACCGCACACGGCTAAGAGATCAAGAGATCAATTGTTGTCTCTAGAGGTGCCCCCTGCCCCCGTATATAAAGGAGGGGAGGAGGAGAGGGCCGCCCCTATGGCGCGCATACGGAGGAGTCCTACTCTCACCGGGAGTAGGATTCCTCCTTCCATGTAGTAGGAGTAGGAGACAAGGAAGGGGAGAGGGAAGAGAAGGAAGGAGGCGCCGCCTCCCCTTAGTCCAGTCGGACTAGTCATTGGGGGCACGCGGCCTGCCTCTCTCTCTCTCTCTCTCTCTCTCTCCCCTAAAGCCTAATAAGTCCCATATACTTCTTCCCCCGTATTCCCGTAACTCCCCGGTACTCCGAAAAATACCCGAACCACTCCGAACCTTTCGGATGTCCGAATATAGTCGTCCAATATATCGTTCTTTACGTCTCGACCATTTCGAGATTCCTCGTCATGTCCCCGATCTCATTCGGGACTCCGAACTCCTTCGGTACATCAAAACTCATAAACTCATAATAAAACTGTCATCGAAACCTTAAGCGTGTAGACATGACCGAAACATGTTTCCGGTCAATAACCGACAGCGGAACCCGGATGCTCATATTGGCTCCTACATATTCTACGAAGATCTTTATCGGTCAAACCGCATAACAACATACGTTGTTCCCTTTGTCATCGGTATGTTACTTACCTGAGATTCGATCGTCGGTATCTCAATACCTAGTTCAATCTCGTTATCGGCAAGTCTCTTTACTCGTTATGTAAAGCATCATTCCGTAACTAACTCATTAGCTACATTGCTTGCAAGGCTTATAGTGATGTGCATTACCGAGAGGGCCCAGAGATACCTCTTCGACAATCGGAGTGATAAAACCTAATCTCGAAATACGCCAACTCAACATGTACCTTTGGAGACACCTGTAGAGCTCCTTTATAATCACACAGTTACGTTGTGACGTTTGGTAGCACACAAAGTGTTCCTCCGGTAAACGGGAGTTGCACAATCTCATAGTTGTAGGAACATGTATAAGTCAAGAAGAAAGCAATAGCAATATAATAAACGATCAAGTGCTAAGCTAACGGAATGGGTCATGTCAATCACATCATTCTACTAATGATGTGATCCCGTTAATCAAATGACAACTCATGTCTATGGTTAGGAAACATAACCATCTTTGATTAATGAGTTAGTCTAGTAGAGGCATACTAGTGACAATATGTTTGTCTATGCATTCACACATGTATCATGTTTCCGGTTAATACAATTCTAGCATGAATAATAAACATTTATCATGATATAAGGAAATAAATAATAACTTTATTATTGCCTCTAGGGCATATTTCCTTGATCTCCCACTTGCACTAGAGTCAATAATCTAGTTCACATCACCATGTGATTTAACACTAATGTTCACATCTGCATGTGATTAACACCCATAGTTCACATCGTCATGTGACCAACACCCAAAAGGTTTACTAGAGTCAATATCTAGTTCACATTGCTATGTGATTAACACCCAAAGAGTACTAAGGTGTGATCATGTTTTGCTCGTGAGAGAAGCTTAGTCAACGGGTCTGTCACATTCAGAGTCGTATGTATTTTTCAAATATTCTATGTCTACAATGCTCTGCACGGAGCTACTCTAGCTAATTGCTCTCACTTTCAACATGTATCAAGATTGAGACTTGGAGTCATCTGTATCGGTGTGAAAGCTTGCACCGATGTAACTCTTTATGATGGGCTCTTTTATCACCTCCATAATCGAGAAATATTTCCTTAGTCCTCACTAAGGATATTCTTGACCAATGTCCAGTGATCTACTCCTAGATCACTATTGTACTGTAACATCCCAAAATTCTAAATTTTGGAATGTTATATTAGATAAATAACTATGCTTGTTGTCTGATTTTTTTTGTTTGAGTGATTGAGTGAAACTGAGTGGAATTTGAAAGCTTTTGAAAGTTGAATGAGAAGGAATGAAATGACTTTCCCAAACTTTCCCCTTTGCCTTTTTGGATCCCAATGAACTCAAGTTCATTGCAACACCAAACCCTAGAGTGAAGTTGACATGACTTCTTTCATGTTGAAATGAAAAGGGTTTTGGAAAAAGATTTGAATTTCATTTGAGAATATTTCAAATTCAAAGCTTTATGCAACTCAATGATTTTCATGAGGGAAGATAAAATGACTTCTTCAATTATATGAAATATGAGTTGGAAGTTAAAAAGTATCAAGTTGAAAGTCATTTGAAAGTGCCTTGAAACCCTCTTTCAAATTTGAGTTTTGAAAATTGAATTCAAACTCTGGCAAGTGGGAATCATATCAAAAACTAGGCCTGATAAATACTTGAGCAAAAGTATGAGAGGAGTAAACATGACACTCCAAAAATATCAGAGGAAAACAATGCCAAAAGTTTTGGATTCAAATCTGAATTTTATTTGAATTTGAAAAAAATGAATTTTTATAAAGTTTGGATTTTGCCTTTGGAAAAATGTTCAAATGATAGGGAATATTCCCCTGATCATTTTGGTATATATATGTCCTATATAAAATATTTATAGATTTTGTTTTATTTATGTTTTTGTTTTATTTAAAAAATATATAAAGAAACCCCCCCTCAGCGCCAGCCCCCCAGCCCATGGCCACATGGCGCCAAAGCAGCTCAATGACCCACTGGGCCAGTGAGCCAGCCCAAGACCGCCTCACCCTCGCCCGAAAAGCGCTTGGCCGATCGCCCTTCCGCCGCCCCCTCTCCCTCTCACCGACAGGCAGGCCCCACCCTTCGTCAACCCCGCCCCACGCCACTCGCCACCGCCGATCCTGGATCCGTGGGATCCGGATGTCGATCCGCCCGATCGCCTCGAAGCATGGCCGAGGCCCCCGCCTATATAAACCGTCGCCCCGCACCCCATTCCACCCCCTAGCCCCTCGCCGGAGCCTCTCCTCTCTCTCTCACACGTCGCTGGAGCCCGAGCCATCCGCCGCCGCCATTGTCGTCGCCGTCGCCGCCCAAGCCACCCCGACCCCACCGACCCCACCAGACGCTCCCCCGAGCTCCCCCGCACCCGCCCGGCCACTCCGTCGACCTCCCCGACGACCGGAGCCACCTGCGCACTCATCACCACCGCCGCCGCCGCCGTCGAACGCCGGTAAGACGCCGGAGACTCCCTCCCCCGTCCGATGCACGATCTACGGCTAGGATTAGATTACCCCGAAGGGGTATGTTTTTTATAAAAAGCCGGCCGGTTCGTTATGGTTTATTTTAGTTAGGTTATTTTTATTTAGCCGGCCCGTTTTAGTTTAACCCTAGGCCCGTTTAGGTTATATAACGCACAGTGCGTAGTTTAGGCCCATTAGGCCCTTTTTCTTTTATTTTCATTTTCTGTTTTAACAGAATAGTTCCTGTTTTGAAAAATTCATATCTTTTATTCCGTTTAATATTTTTAGGTGATTCTTTTTTTGTTGGTTTGAAAATTTTCCATAGTTTCTGTAGAATATATATTTAGCTATGTTAAAATTAATTAAAATTGCTTTATTTTAGTTTTATTCAGAATAGTAAATCTGCTATAACTTGAGTTAGAAAAATTATTTTTGGATGATTCTTTTTGTCCCAACTTTATTTTGACATTGCCAAACCATAGAAATTGAATAGGGTATTTTAGGATTAATAAATAAATAGTTTTAAGCAGAATCTTGTTAATCCTAATTAATTAACTAGCTACAGTTTTCCTATTATTTTAATTAGTAAATAAATTTATTTTTAACATATGATTGATTATTCTAGGATAGTTTCTGTCACTTTATAGGATGAACTTTTATTTATAATAAATAAAAGTTTTATTTTATTTTTCCTAATAGAAATTGAATTAGGCCTAATAGGAGTTTTATAATAGCTTTTAAATTAATTCTTTTTGCTCCTAGTTGCTTAATGAATTCTTTTCTGTTAAGTTAACATAAAACCATGAATAGGTTATGTTAGGGAAATTTTTGTTGTATAAAACTATTCTAGTTGTTGTTTGAAGTAGGAAACTTGAGTTGATTTTATTTGAGTTTTCCATTGGGTTTTGATTTGGTTGTTTTGATGTGTTATGTTGCTATTGCTATGCTATTGTGTTATGTGGTCCTATGCTATGTGCTTATTGTGATTATTGTTTGCCTCGGTAGAATTTCCGGAGTGCGAAGCTTGCTACTACGAATCCCTAGTTTTCGAAGATCGTCAACAAGGCAAGTTCACTTTGACCATGCTTTCTTACCCATGTTTTATTGCATTTAGTGGCACCTTTGCAACCACCCCTCAGTAGTGTTATTGATTCTTGTAGTTGAGTAGTATGCATGAGGTAGGAACCCAACACCCTGTTACCAAGCCCGGGACGTTATTTATTTTAATGCTACGCTATAGTAGACGGGGTTGGTATGAGTGCTCGAGAGTGGTGTGAAGAAGGAGGACTCTAGGTCAATGACGACAACCCCATGATGGCATCTACAAGGACTGCAATTTCAAGGCCTCAAGACTTCAAGACTCAAGACAAGAATTTCAATACACACTACTGGGTGAAGGATTTGCCGACGGGCACCTGGAGAAACCAAGGTTGGCCGGGATGCATGGAGAAGCGCCATGACATCTTGCGGAAAGCTTCACCCAGACTCAAAGAGACGGAAGAATACTTCACGCCCAGAAGCTTACCTGTGCAACCGCAAGTCATTATGGGCTCTGGCTTGGTTGACCTTAGTAGTGACTCTGGCTGGGACGGTACTAGCAGATGTAGAAACTACGGTAGGATGGGTTGAGTACCAGACAGTGGTCAGAGGAACTCTTTGGAAGACCATGTTTCGGTCATCTTGTTCTCAAACACCCTGAAGTGTGAGAACGTAAAGAGAGGGATCGAATCTTGCGGGTAAAGTGTACAAACCTCTACAGAGGGTTTAAACCTAATCGATTAGCCGTGTCCCGATTCACGGACAATTTGAGCATCTGGACTTGGATCTATCTCGGAACTCTCAACACCGGATTGATAACTTAATTGTGGGCAACTTATGATGATTTTGGGCTATGAGACATCGGTTGGCGGAACCATGTCATGATAGAAAACTCCATAGTACAGACTTCATTTATTCCTTTGATGTAGGGAAAATAAAACCAGCTTTTACGCAAACAAAACTCAGACACAGAGCCACAAAGCCATTTTGCATATAGTATAGTTTTACCATCTGTTTATTCATGTTGTGATCTTGCCGGTACATTCAATGTACTGACCTACACGGCTGCAACGTATCATGTTGCAGATATTTCCTCGACGAGTAAGAGTTACGATACAGGGTTACGGTCTACACTCAACCTGCCAATGGCGTTGATGGGACTCCACACCCGATTACTTGTTTCCGCTGAGACTTATGAGGTATATATCAGTTTTATGTTATTTATACATGTGATTGCACTTTGATATATACATTGATGTCTTGTGTGTGCCAGCATCTTGATCCAGGGATGGCACACAGATACGGAGGCTTGACCGTCTGAGGTCGGGTCGCTACAGATATGGTATCAGAGCACATGTTGACTGTAGGACGTGACCCTAGACATCGGAAAGCCCTAGGACAGGATATCTCAAAAACTCTATTTACAAAAAGACTCTTACTTCTCATCTCTTCTGACACTCTCACCTCAAATAGTTAGGATATACCCCTTTTCCCTTTTAATCAACCGGAGGATCAACTGAAGACGCTCCAAGAAGGAATTGATGACCCTTTCAGAGTAAAGAGGATTTCACCATGTATTAGAAGCTACAACAGTTGAAGACTCCGAAAACTTGAAGGATCTGAAGAGATTTGACCTTTAGAAGACCAAACCCCTGTTACACACTTACGTTAGATACAACGATTTGTGAGCTGTCATTTGTTTGATGTTTTCCGACAGCCACAAAGTAAAACTTGTTTCTTCAAAAACTATTGTTTGTATTGTGTGTATATCCCTCCCCACCTCTCACATATCTCATCCCAAAACTTTTGAACCCATAGATGATGAATGAAGTTGGACTGATATTCTCTGGACCGAAGACTCAGCCGGAGGCAGAGCTATGGATGCAGAACATGGAAAAACACTTCGGGAGCAATTTGGTTTCAAGGAAGTATGAGGTCCAATACGCTCTTTCAAGATTTTTACAGAAAGTGCTGCAACCTGGTGGAACATGCATCAAGCCATACAGGGAGTTAATGGAGCAAGAACTTGGGAGGAATTCAAGAAGACCCTGTTGAGATCACGTCTCATCCGGAAGCACTATGATAACCCGAGACCTTGTGCCTGCAAGATTTGCGGAGAAATAGGACACACCCAGGAGGAACACAAAGAGGGATGCCCTCATTGTGAGGAGAAACACCCAGCTGAGGAATGCCCAACTAGTCAGGTGACTTGCTTCCTGTGTGAAGGAACCACCCACTACCCGGGGCAGTGTCATATTTACTCCACGGTTCAACAAACTATTCAGAAGCAGGAAGATGGAATGAAGGAAGCCCTCAAGGGAGGTCTAGAAGAACCTGTGATGAAGGAAAGTGTTGAAGACCTTGATGGAGAAGGCCTCAACAGATTTTACTCCAATGCCTGCTATTCATGTGGAGAAGAAGGACATTTTTCACATTATTGCACCAAGGAAAGAAAAGAGTATCTGGGATATTTCCCGACAACAGAAGTGAAGTTTGACCCTCGGGAGATAGAAGCTCTGATCATTACAGAGAAATCCAGGAAGAGAAAAAGAAGGCAACCCCAGAACAACACAATTTTCGCAGAGAAGGACTTGAGTCATATCACCTGTTACAAGTGCAAGGATTTAGGTCATTACGCTAGTAAATGTCCAGAAAAGAAGCCAAGAATCCAAGGAGCCCGCATAATCACAAAGAAGCCCCGAGACATGTCGGAAGTCATTTGTTTTCGCTGCAAGGAGACAGGACATTATGCTATTAAATGTCCCGACAAGATGAAAGCTGGAGTTGAGTAGTTGGAATTTTGATATGGATAGTAAGAGTAGTAGAAAGCAATTTCATTTTCATGAGCTCGATGAGTTGAGTTATGTAATAGATTAATCTGGGATTGTAATAGTTCATGACTCAATAAAGTTGTAATGTCACATACTGAAAGGCTTTAAGGAGTTGTTATATTTTATCTTGGAAATTTATTCTTGATGAACATGGAAGAAGGTGAGTTGTGATGCATAAACAGGAAATTGGAAATTGAGTTTGAAGTTTTGTTTGGATGATATGAATGTGTGCCCCAGGAGATAAGTACCTTATTCCGAGCATCAATTCTGTTTCACAACTGCAGATGACGACCCTTTACGAGTCTTTCCTTAAAGGTCCGGAAACCATCATGACCCTGACAAGTGATCATGATTACCCGAAGATCCTGAAGGACATGATGAAGCATATTCACCTTGAAGGAGATGCAGTCTACAGAGGCTACCCCTTCATGCAGAAGGGAGTGGAACTTTGGTATGTGGAGGTACACCTCCACCATTTGAAAGGAGTTTGCCCAAAGATGATGGGGCAGTACGTTTTCATTTCACGTGTGCCACAAGCAACCTTCTTCGATGCTGCTCGTGAAGCAGCCATGGAAGCCATACGCCAGATCGGAGAAATACTTGAAGCAAGACTCCGTTATACTCAGGAATACCTAAGCGAAGTGCATGCAGAGATGATGGAGGTGAAGCTCAAGGCCACCACGATGAAACAGAAGATTGAATATTTCAAGGCGCATGTCGCACAATTCCAGTGGGAATGAAGAATCCTCAAAGAGGAAAAATGAATAAAGTTGGAAGTAATGTCTGACCATACCGAACCATGTGGGTGGCAGCATTTGTAATAAACTTTTTGGAATTTGGATTCACGAAAAATGGTTAAGGATGTAATAAAAGGTTGATATGATAATAAAGAGATTTATGGATAAACTAGTGCATTTTTCTTTGGTGTCGTAGTACTCTGTAAAGCCACAGGATCAATGAAGAAAGAAATGTGTTATTCATGATAGAAGGAAGCTGGACAAAAATAAGTTAGGGTTTTGCTTTTGATATGATGGTATGAAGAAACAGAGTACTACTGGATTTAAAGGAGGTGTAATATGAGAGTTACTCCAAGGATGAGTTAAAGCTGCACTAGTGTTGAAGTAGGCCATAACCCACAGGCCCAGGATTTTGAAAAGGAACTGATGTAACCTTGATAAAGGAATAAATTGGAGGAATCAGCAGTCCAATCAGCATACGTTTCGTAGGAGGTTACGCAAAAACCTGAGAGTGGTGAAGTAACGATAGATGTTTGTTCAGCTTGCAGAAAACCATGGATTTACTCGAACCCAGTTCGAGAACAAGAGAAATTCTGCAATGCTTGCGAGTGTGCCCAAGTGTTAGAATACGTGATTCACTGTTTACGTATGTGGTAATGATTCAAGTACGGGATGGATTGGCCCCATACCAAGACTTCTATCATGAACTATCATATGTTGATGGAAAATCGAGAGAGCCTCAAAAACCTTTGAAGAGTGTCGATGCGATAAGCCATAAAACCATAGAATGGTAGGACGATGGAACCCCTTTACAGTGCAACCGCTGCCAATCGTAGGTTATACGGCGAGGTTCAACCTGCACTGCTTTCTGCAGGAGAAACCATAAATTGTAGACCACCATGAGTAATTAGATAGTTGTCTAGAATGGACACGGACCTATCAGCTAAGAAGATCCAGTCCCGGACAAATTTCAACTTTGAAGAACCGAACCAAGATTCTGAGGAAAACTCTGTGCTTTTGACAAAAGAGCTTTGGTGAAGGAGCTATTGTAGGATATGTGAAGAGACATACATTGTGGGCACTCCAGAGGAAGTATCTGAGTTTATTGGAACTGTAACCTTGTTTTGAGTGTGGTAGCACCCCTGACCATTCTGACCAAAACTTTTGCTAGAAGACCCCCAACCCCTAACCTTTTCTTGTTAGTTTCTTGAATCTCGAGGACGAGATTCATTTTAAGTGTGGTAGGTTTGTAACATCCCAAAATTCTAAATTTTGGAATGTTATATTAGATAAATAACTATGCTTGTTGTCTGATTTTTTTTGTTTGAGTGATTGAGTGAAACTGAGTGGAATTTGAAAGCTTTTGAAAGTTGAATGAGAGGGAATGAAATGACTTTCCCAAACTTTCCCCTTTGCCTTTTTGGATCCCAATGAACTCAAGTTCATTGCAACACCAAACCCTAGAGTGAAGTTGACATGACTTCTTCCATGTTGAAATGAAAAGGGTTTTGGAAAAAGATTTGAATTTCATTTGAGAATATTTCAAATTCAAAGCTTTATGCAACTCAATGATTTTCATGAGGGAAGATAAAATGACTTCTTCAATTATATGAAATATGAGTTGAAGTTAAAAAGTATGAAGTTGAAAGTCATTTGAAAGTGCCTTGAAACCCTCTTTCAAATTTGAGTTTTGAAAATTGAATTCAAACTCTGGCAAGTGGGAATGATATCAAAAACTAGGCCTGATAAATACTTGAGCAAAAGTATGAGAGGAGTAAACATGACACTCCAAAAATATCAGAGGAAAACAATGCCAAAAGTTTTGGATTCAAATCTGAATTTTATTTGAATTTGAAAAAAATGAATTTTTATAAATTTGGATTTTGCCTTTGGAAAAATGTTCAAATGATAGGGAATATTCCCCTGATCATTTTGGTATATATATGTCCTATATAAAATATTTATAGATTTTGTTTTATTTATGTTTTTGTTTTATTTAAATAAAATAAAATAAAGAAAACCCCTCAAAGCGCCACCAGCCCCTGCCCAGCCGGCCACCTTGGCCTTGGCAGCCGGGCCCACCGAGGCCGAGCCAAGACCGCCCCCCAACCCCTCGAAAGCGCCAGCGCGGTCGCCCTTCGCCCGCACCCCCTCTCCCTCTCACCGACAATGTGCCCCACCCCTTCGTCAACCCCCGCCCCACGCCACTCGCCACCGCCGCCGATCGCCAGATCCCGTGGGATCCGGGATGTCGATCCGCCCCCGATCGCCCCCCGAAGCATGGCCGAGGCCCCCGCCTATATAAACCGTCGCCCCGCACCCCCATCCACCCCCGAGCCCCACGCCGGAGCCTCTCCTCTCTCTCTCACACGTCGCTGGAGCCCGAGCCATCCGCCGCCATTGTCGCCGCTGCCGCCGCCCTAGCCACCCCCGACCCCCACCGACCCCACCAGACGCTCCCCCGAGCTCCCCCGCACCCGCCCGGCTACTCCCCCGACCTCCCCGACGCCCGGAGCCCTCGGCGCACTCCTCGCCGCCGCCGCCGCCGCCGTCGAACGCCGGTAAGACGCCGGAGACTCCCTCCCCCGTCCGATGCGTGATGGACGGTGTAGATTAGATCACCCCGAAGGGGTATGTTTTTTATAAAAAGCCGGCCGGTTCGTTACAGTTTATTTTAGTTAGGTTATTTTTATTTAGCCGGCCCGTTTTAGTTTAACCCTAGGCCCGTTTAGGTTATATAACGCACAGTGCGTAGTTTAGGCCCATTAGGCCCTTTTTCTTTTATTTTCATTTTCTGTTTTAACAGAATAGTTCCTGTTTTGAAAAATTCATATCATTTATTCTGTTTAATATTTTTAGGTGATTCTTTTTTTTTAGTTTGCAAATTTTCTATAGTTTCTGTAGAATATATAAGCTATGTTAAAATTAATTAAAATTGCTTTATTTTAGTTTTATTCAGAATAGTAAATCTGCTATAACTTGAGTTAGAAAAATTATTTTTGGATGATTCTTTTTGTCCCAACTTTATTTTGACATTGCCAAACAATAGAAATTAAATTGGGTATTTTAGGATTAATAAATAAATAGTTTTAAGAAGAATCTTGTTAATCCTAATTAAGTATCTAGCTACTGTTTTCCTATTATTTTAATTAGTAAATAAATTTATTTTTAACATATGATTGATTATTCTAGGATAGTTTCTGTCACTTTATAGGATGAACTTTTATTTATAATAAATAAAAGTTTTATTTTATTTTTCCTAATAGAAATTGAATTAGGCCTAATAGGAGTTTTATAATAGCTTTTAAATTAATTCTTTTTGCTCCTAGGTTCTTAATGAATTCTTTTCTGTTAAGTTAACATAAAACCATGAATAGGTTATGTTAGGGAAATTTTTGTTGTATAAAACTATTCTAGTTGTTGTTTGAAGTAGGAAACTTGAGTTGATTTTCTTTGAGTTTTCCATTGGGTTTTGATTTGGTTGTTTTGATGTGTTATGTTGCTATTGCTATGCTATTGTGTTATGTGGTCCTATGCTATGTGCTTATTGTGATTATTGTTTGCCTCGGTAGAATTTCCGGAGTGCGAAGCTTGCTACTACGAATCCCTAGTTTTCAAGATCGTCAACAAGGCAAGTTCACTTTGACCATGCTTTCTTACCCATGTTTTATTGCATTTAGTGGCACCTTTGCAACCACCCCTCAGTAGTGTTATTGATTCTTGTAGTTGAGTAGTATGCATGAGGTAGGAACCCAACACCCTGTTACCAAGCCCGGGACGTTATTTATTTTAATGCTACGCTATAGTAGACGGGGTTGGTATGAGTGCTCGAGAGTGGTGTGAAGAAGGAGGACTCTACGTCAATGACGACAACCCCATGATGGCATCTGCAAGGACTGCAATTTCAAGGCCTCAAGACTTCAAGACTTAAGACAAGAATTTCAATACACACTACTGGGTGAAGGACGGTTGACGGGCACCCTGGAGAAACCAGTGGTTGGCCGGGATGCATGGAGAAGCGCCATGACATCTTGCGGAAAGCTTCACCCAGACTCAAAGAGACGGAAGAATACTTCACGCCCGGAAGCTTACCTGCAACCGCAAGTCATTATGGGCTCTGGCTTGGTTGACCTTAGTAGTGACTCTGGCTGGGGCGGTACTAGCAGATGTAGAAATTACGGTAGGATGGGTTGAGTACGGACGGTGGTCGAGGAACTCTTTGGAAGACCATGTTTCGGTCATCTTGTTCTCAAACACCACGAAGTGCGAGAACGTAAAGAGAGGGATCGAATCTTGCGGGTAAAGTGTACAAACCTCTGCAGAGGGTTTAAACCTAATCGATTAGCCGTGTCCCGATTCACGGACAATTTGAGCATCTAGACTTGGATCTATCTCGGAACTCTCAACACCGGATTGATAACTTAATTGTGGGCAACTTATGATGATTTTGGGCTATGAGACATCGGTTGGCGGAACCATGTCATGATAGAAAACTCCATAGTACAGACTTCATTTATTCCTTTGATGTAGGGAAAATAAAACCAGCTTTTACACAAACAAAACTCAGACACAGAGCCACAAAGCCATTTTGCATATAGTATAGTTTTACCGTCTGTTTATTCATGTTGTGATCTTGCGGTACATTCAATGTCTTGACCTACACGGCTGCAACGTATCATGTTGCAGATATTTCATCGACGAGTAAGAGTTACGATACAGGTTACGGTCTACACTCAACCTGCCGATGGCGTTGATGGGACTCCACACCCGATTACTTGTTTCATTGAGACTTATGAGGTATATATCAGTTTACGTTATTTATACATGTGATTGCACTTTGATATATACATTGATGTACTGTGTGTGCCAGCATATTGATCCAGGGATGGCACAGATACACAGAGGCTTGACCGTCTGAGGTCGGGTCGCTACATGTACTCCCTTGCCAAATTCAGAGCAAGGTATACAATAGGTCTTGTACATAGCATAGCATACTTTATAGAACCTATGACTGAGGCATAGGGAATGACTTTCATTCTCTTTTCTATTTTATGTGGTGGTCGGGATTTGAGTCTTACTCAATTTTACACCTTCGCAACACTGGCAAGAACTCTTTCTTTGACTGTTCCATTTTGAACTATTTCAAAATCTTGACAAGGTATGTACTTATTGAAAAACTTATCAAGCGTCTTGATCTATCTCAATAGATCTTGATGCTCAATATGTAAGTAGCTTCACCGAGGTCTTTCTTTTAAAGAACTCCTTTCAAATACTCCTTTATGCTTTCTAGAAAATTCTACATCATTTCTGATCAACAATATGTTACTCGCATATATTTATCAGAAAGGCGGTAGTGCTCCCACTCACTTTATTGTAAATACAGGCTTCACCGCAAATCTGTATAAAACTATATGCTTTGATCAACTTATCAAAGCGTATATTCCAACTCTGATATGCTTGCACCAGTCCATAGATGGATCGCTGGAGCTTGCACATTTTGTTAGTACCTTTAGGATTGACAAAACCTTCTGGTTGCATCATATACAACTTTTCTTTAAGAAAACCATTAAGGAATGCAGTTTTGACATCCATTTGCCAGATTTCATAAAATGTGGCAATTGCTAACATGATCCGGACAGACTTAAGCATCGCTACAGTTGAGAAAATCTCATTGTAGTCAACACTTTGAACTTGTCGAATACCTTTTTGCGACAAGTCGAGCTTTGTAGATAGTAACACTACTATCAGCGTCTGTATTCCTCTTGAAGATCCATTTATACAATATGGCTTGCCGATCATCGGGAAACTCTACCAAAGTCCACACTTTGTTCTCATACATGGATCCCATCTCAGATTTCATGGCCTCAAGCCATTTCACGGAATCTGGGCTCATCATCGCTTCCTCATAGTTCGTAGGTTCATCATGGTCTAGTAAAATGACTTCCAGAACAGGATTACTGTACCACTCTAGTGCGGAGTGTACTTTGGAAGACCTACGAGGTTTTGTAGTAACTTAATCTGAAGTTTCATGATCATCACCATTAGCTTCCCCACTAATTGGTGTAGGAATCACTGGAACTGGTTTCTGTGATGAACTACATTCCAATTCGGGAGATGGTACAAATTACCTTATCAAGCTCTACTTTCCTCCCACTCACTTCTTTTGAGAGAAACTCCTTCTCTAGAAAGGATCCATTCTTAGCAACGAATGTTTTACCTTCGGATCTATGATAGAAGGTGTACCCAACAGTTTCCTTTGGGTATTCTATGAAGACGCACTTCTCCGATTTGGGTTTGAGCTTATCAGGATGAAACCTTTTCACATAAGCATCGCAACTCCAAACTTTAAGAAACGACAACTTAGGTTTACTGCTAAACCATAGTTCATACGGTGTCGTCTCAACGGATTTAGTTGGTGCCCTATTTAAAGTGAATGCAGCTATCTCTAATGAATAACCCCAAAACGATAGTGGTAAATCGGTAAGATACATCATAGATCGCACCATATCCAATAAAGTGCGGTTACGACGTTCGGACACACCATTACGCTGTGGTGTTCCATGTGGCATGAGCTGTGAAACTATTCCACATTGTTTAAAATGAAGGCCAAACTCGTAACTTGAATATTCTTATCTACGATCAGATTGTAGAAACTTTTATTTTCTTGTTACGATGGTTCTCCACTTCACTCTGAAATTCTTTGAACTTTTCAAATGTTTCAGACTTGTGCTTTCATTAAGTAAATATACGCATATCTGCTCAAATCATCTGTGAAGGTCATAAAATAACGATACCCTGCCACGAGCATCAATACTCATTGGACCGAATACATCAGTATGTATTATTTCCAACAAGTTAGTAGCTCGTTCCATTGTTCCGGAGAACGGAGTTTTAGTCATCTTGCCCAAAAGGCACGGTTCGCAAGCATCAAATGATTCATAACCAAGTGATTCCGAAAATCCATCTTTATGGAGTTTCTTCATGCGCTTTACACCGATATGACCCAAACAGCAGTGCCAGAAATAAGTTGCACTATCATTATTAACTTTGCATCTTTTGGCATCAACATTATGAATATGTGTATCACTATGATCAAGATTCAATAAACCATCACCATTGGGTGTATGACCATAGAAGGTTTTATTCAGGTAAACAGAATAACAATTTATTCTCTATCTTAGATGAATAATCGTATCACAATAAACATGATCTTATCATATTTATGCTCAACGCAAACACCAAATAACATTTATTTAGGTTTAACACTAATCTCGAAAATATAGGGAGTGTGTGATGATGATCATATCAATCTTGGAACTACTTCCAACACTCATCGCCACTTCCCCTTCAACTAGTCTCTGTTTATTCTGTAACTCCTGTTTCGAGTTACTAATCTTAGCAACCGAACAAGTATCAAATACTCAGGGGCTACTATAAACACAAGTAAGGCACACATCAATAACTTTTATATCAAATATACCCTTGTTCAATTTCCCATCCTTCTTATCCACCAAATATTCAGGGTATTTCTGCTTCCAGTGACCATTTCCTTTGCACTGTAAGCACTCAGTTTCAGACTTTGGTCCAGCTTTGGGCTTCTTCGCAGGAGTGACAGCTTGCTTGTCATTCTACTTGAAGTTCCCTTTCTTTCCCTTTGCCCTTCTCTTGAAACTAGTGGTCTTGTCAATCATCAACACTTGATGCTCTTTCTTGATTTCTACCTTCGTCGATTTCAACATCACGAAGAGCTCGGGAATCGTTTTGGTCATCCCTTGCATACTATAGTTCTTCACATAGTTCTAGTAACTTGGTGATGGTGACTAGAGAACTCTGTCAATCACTATCTTATCTGGAAGATTAACTCCCACTTGATTCAAGCGATTGTAGTACCCAGACAATCTGAGCACATGCTCACTAGTTGAGCGATTCTCCTCCATCTTTTAGCTATAGAACTTGTTGGAGACTTCATATCTCTCAACTCGGGTATTTGCTTGAAATATTAACTTCAATTCCTGGAACATCTCATATGGTCCATGACGCTCAAAACGCTTTTTGAAGTCCCGATTCTAAGCCATTAAGCATGGTGCACTTTGAACTATCAAGTAGTCATCATATTGAGCTAGCCAAACGTTCATAACTTCTCGCATACGCTCCTGCAATAGGTCTGTCACCTAGCGGTGCATTAAGGACATAATTCTTACAGGCAACAATGAGGATAAACCTCAGATCACGGATCCAATCCGCATCATTGCTACTAACATCTTTCAACACAATTTTCTCTAGGAACATATCAAAATAAACATATGAAAGCAACAACGCGAGCTATTGATCTGCAACATAGTTTGCAAAATACTACCAAGACTAAGTTCATGATAAATTTAAGTTCAATTAATCATATTACTTAAGAACTCCCACTTAGACAGACATCTCTCTAGTCATCTAAGTGATCACGTGATCCAAATCAACTAAACCATATCCGATCATCACGTGAGATGGAGTAGTTTTCAATGGTGAACATCACTATGTTGATCATATCTACTATATGATTCACGCCGACCTTTCGGTCTCCGTGTTCGAGGCCATATCTATATATGCTAGGCTTGTCAAGTTTAACCTGAGTATTCCGCGTGTGCAACTGTTTTGCACCCGTTGTATTTGAACGTAGAGCCTATCACACCCGATCATCACATGGTGTCTCAGCACGAAGAACTTTCGCAACGGTGCATGTCGTAGAATTGTCACGGCAGATGTCCTCTTGCAAGGACTTAATCGTGGAGCCATCGCAACTAGGAAGCTTAAAAGGGTTAATCGGGACAAAGGACACGAGAGGGTTTATACTAGTTCGGCTCCTTGCGGTCAAGGTAAGCCTATGTCTAGTTGGGTTGGTATTGCTTGAGGTTTTGATGACCAGGGAGCGAGATACGCTATGCCCGGTTCTCGGTTGGTTGTGTCTTGCCCTAAGCCGCCGGCGGGTCGTCCCCTTATATACACGGGTTGACACCCTGCGGCTTACAGAGTCCCGGCCGGCTCATAAACAGTGTCCGGCTTGGTGACTAGTCAAGTCTACCTTATGATACAAGTCATGCCATTATGGCAGTTTACTACAACGGGCCTTAAGTCGCCTATGGGCTTTAGGCCCCTCGTTGAGACGCCATCTTCATGCTTGGACTTTGGCTTTTGTCTGGTAACTCTTTACGTAACCCGGCCCCTCCTGGGCGGCTTACACAAATAGTTATATCCCCAACATTAGGCCCCAGATTGATTTGAACCTGCTCATGTCAATCTTAAAATAACTTAAAACATAAAGCTTCAGTCTTCGGACTGCGCAAAAAGACTTTCTTTAACCCGGCGTGATGTCACTCCTTGGATCCGTGTTAGCCCGTCATGACGTGATCTTTCCTTTTATCCCGCCGAATCGGCCCAACGGATCTCTGTCTTTATTGCCCGTTCTGAGAATCGAGGCGTCGGGGCCGCGGGATAATAATCCTTATCTCCTCGTTTCCCGCGCCGTCTCAGCTATGCTCTCCTTATAAATAGGCACGACCAGGGTTTCATTTTCCCCCCTTCCAGTCGTTTCCTTCCTCTGGCCTCCTCTCGAGCTCCGCCGCCGCCGCCGCCAAGCTTCTCGTCTTCTCCGACCCAGGCCGCCGCATCAACCTGAATCGGTCCAGAAACACGCCGGCGAACCTCCGCAGCTTCTCTAGACCTGTAAGTCCCTTTCCTTTCCTGTCTTAGATCTGTATCACAGTTTTCATCGAGTTCGTCGGTGTTCATCCCTGCCCGCTACGAACCCTTGATAGATCTCACCCCCAACGCCCTTTTCTGATCGTTAGATGGTATAGAACTGCTGCGGTACTTGTTTCACTCCCATTTTATATGCAAACAGATCCCTTTTCCTTTGTTCAGGAGCTTTTTTCGAGTGTATGAACTTCTCTGCACTCGTTTTAGGTCCAGAATTTTTTCTTTTCAGGACGACCATTTGATCCAAAACAATCGTTGTATCTTATGAAACCTGTTTTTATCACCCGGAACACTTCTTGTGTTAAATGCCTTCAACATAACTGTCGAAATATCCGGTTTAAACGCATCCCGCTTGATCTGTAAACCTTGGCACCTTCTTAGGTCTTTTAATTTTTTTGAATTGTTGCTAACACTTGTGGCGGCTTAAATAATGTTGCCCAATTATCCTTATGTCATTAGGCCCCTTTAAGCTGCTATCTTCAGCAATTTGAATATTTTCTTCCGGGTTAAAATTTAAGCCGGAACTTCTTATTTTGCAATAGGCCAACTTGTTGTCATGGCGCCTAAGTCGACCAAAGCTCCTGTAATCTGCAATCGGGTCCCATCCACCGTCACCAAAAAGCAAGCTGGCTGAATTTGTGAAGTCTGGTCATTTGCCAAAAAAGGAAGTCATGTCTTATCGTGTTCCTGACCCATCTGAAGAGAAGCCTCAACCTAAAGAAGGGGAAATAATAGTTTTCACGTATCACATGAGCCGGGGATTTGCCCCTCCCGGCTCAAAGTTCTTCAGAGAAGTTTTAAATTTCTTTGACCTTAGGCCTCAAGACATTGGACCCAATTCAGTGTCCAATCTTTGTAATTTCCAAGTTTTCTGTGAGGTGTACCTGGGAGAGGAACCAAGCCTGCTTTTATTCATAGAACTGTTCTACTTGAACCGGCAGAATGAGCGCGCCAACGGGCCGAGTCTTGAACTTGGCGGTATCTCAATCCAGCGACGGAGAGACTGTCTGTTTCCTTACGCTGAGCTGCCGAGTCACCCCAAATGTTGGAACCAGTCATGGTTCTATTGTCAGGATACTTCCCCAGCTGATGAGCCGCCTCTGCCCGGCTTTCGCGCCCTGCGACTTGAATCCAACCACCCACTGGCGGATAAACTGACCGCTGTTGAACGTCTGCCGCTCAACCCCACCATCAAGAAGATTAAAGCCCTTCTAGGAAATGGTTTAAACGACATTGACTTGGTCCGGGTCTGGGTCACTTGGCGTATACTCCCATTAAGCCGCCGCTCCGCTTAATGTGTGCACTTTATACAGCGAATCGGCGACCCAATGCGCCTACAGTTCGACGATTTACCGAGATGACGAGCCGATGCTACAACCCGCCATCGCTGAAGGAGGGTCTTGTTATCAACAATACCTTCGGCTACTTCCTTCTCGCAAGAATAACCCGGCTCCCCGCAAAGAAGTTACCAATCTTAATAAGTACTTTTTAATATGTTTTACCTCCTTGTAACTATAATTCCTTATCTTTCCCACAGGCCAATGATGATTTCTGGAAAGTCAAATATGACCACGAGGCTGCCCAACAAGCCAGAGCCGCCAAGAAGAAAGAAAGGAAAAATGCCAAGACATGGACTTCAAAGAAGAAGAAATCCACCGCCTCTGAATTACTCAAATTGGATGACGCTTCTTCAGATGAGGAAGAGGTAATCTCTTATTCTCTTTAACTCCTTTGTTACTGTTTTATTGATATTTCCGCCTTTCAGGAAGACACTGGAAACAACCAAGCTCATAGTGAAGAGATAACTATAATTTCCTCCGACTCAGAGCCTTTGCCAAAGCACAAAACCCGGCGGGTGACCCGGAAAGTAAGATTTTCACATCCCTTAGCTTATCAAGATCCTCAATTTCTTTTGAAGCAACAACAGCTTGAGAACCGGAGGCAAACCCGGACAAGCAAGGATGTAGAGCTTTCTTCCGGCTTACCTGACGTAAGCAGGAAGCGTCGAACTGAGGTCATCTCCACTTTGCGTTCTATTTATCCTTTGGCGGGTTTAATTCATCAGCCTCTCAATTCATCTGACTCCAATTATCAGGATACCTCTCCTTCTTCTGGCGAGTCTATGCAATCCAACATGCCGGCTTTCAAGATCGCCTACAGGTAACATACCTTTGTTATCCTCATGCTTTGCTTTACTCATATTTTGTACTCATCCCTTTATGTTATTCACAGTGTGCACGCGAAGCCCAGTAAGAGGGCAAAGAAGAATAATTCAATTGAAGATCCGGTAGCGACGGAACCGGAACCCGGAACCACTGCCCCTGAGGCTTCTACTCATCAACCTCCTTTTGAGCCGGCCCATGAAATTCTGACACCATCTTCCGACCCGCTTCAAGAAAGCACTCTTGATAACTCCGATAAACCAGAAATTTCTAGCCCGGTCCGGACGGCTGAACCGGAAGTTGAATACTTGAAAAGACAGTATGTTGAGCCGGGGCGGCCTACTGTTTTTGCCAGGTGCACCGCTAAGGAAGAACTTGTCAAAAGCCGGAAGACCAAACAGGATATCGCTGACTATGCCCACTTAAGCATTGGCGATATAGTCTCAGGCTATTTAAATCAAGTGCATAACAGTCGTGACCTGGAAATTGACATGGTGAAATAGATACATCATAAATCTGAGGTATAACTTATATTATTTCTCCTGAATCTTACTTACTGTACCAGCCCCCAAGTCTACTGCTTATAGGTAAATATGCCGTAGACTTAGATACCGGTTTACTGTTAGCTCACCCGGTTTACAAGAAAGTATTTTTAACCCGGCTGCAATATAGCAATTTTTTAAAGAAGCGATACACATTAGCCCCCAAGTGTCAAGGGTCTTTACTTGTAAAGTACTTGAGACTTTAATATGCATAATCTGACATTAGAAAGTAAAATTTTCTTCAGCATACATTAGCCCCCAAGTGTCAAGGGTATTTACTTGTAAAGTGCTTGAGACTTTAATAACACCTTACCATAACCTTACCATAACCCGGCGTGTTGCAGGTCTCCACCAGTCAATTCGAATTGCAGATTGTCGATCTGAAGACCTGGTCATGCCCAAGAGCTTGAGATTCAAAAATCCAACTCCAAATTCGCCTTTCAAAGATCTCTGAGCAAGAAAAGTTGAAGAAGGATTTTGACGGAGAAGCAGACTGGCGGATGAAAAATCTTCACTTGTGACCCGGCCGAGACAGCGAAGCAGCTCTTCTTTGAAGCAAGCCGAATTGTCCAGCCTAAAAAACCAGATCCCAAATGGTCTCAGCAATTTTTGGTAAGTGACTATGTGTAACTTTTGAACATCACCATGATTCATTTGATAACTATTTCAGATATGATCTCCGGCTTAACCTTATGTGCATAAACGCAGGTCCCAGGAGTACCAACCTGAAGCAGAATATGCTGATCAAGCTTAAGGCGGTGTACACTCTAGTGGAGCAGCTGTACACCAGGTCACAACGTGCTTTGGCCGTTGTGGCTTTATCAAATGATACTCCTTATCTCCTGCAGGATGTACTCAAGCGGCTTGCCGTGTTACCTCAACGGATTCGTGGAGTTAAGGCGAGCATCCGGTAGAGCCGGGGCCATAGCCGCCTTCAGCCGGGCCAAAGCATTGGCTCCAGAGCTAGACTTGAACGATGTTGCTCTTGGATACCCCAGCTTAAAGGAGGACGGCTCTGCATTCAGTCAATCAGACTTCACCACCTGTGTGAGAGTCGTACGTCCTGTGGCCACCATCGTCGGCAACGATATTGATCTTACAAAGTACCAGCCGGGTTATGATCATGACAACCGGAGGATTCCAACTCCTCATTATGATGATGTCGGCCTGATCCCTCCAACTCGTAAGCATACCTTTGCTCCTGACGTTGACCCGGCCAGTTTAATAGATGATGAAGCTGAATTTGAAGCCTTAAGCGGCATTGATCGGACCTCGTCAACCTTCCGTGACAAAGCAGCATTTAAGAGGCGGAGAAGGATAACCCGAGTCGTCAAGTCCACCAAAGGAGTAATCCGCACGCACTTAAGTCTTTTGAAAAAAACAATACTTCATATTTCAGACTCGGGGAGTCTTGTAATAGGGTAGGAAAACTTCTTAACTCTGTCATGCCTTCGCGCATGTTTTGTGGTGCTTAACAATGTCTCAAGCCGCCAGCAATGTGTACTGCCGGCTTGCTTGAATCATCCAAAAGCTTTTTGCTTTACCCTGTGTATAAAACAAAAACTTCCTTTGGCATCTCACCACATCCGGGGTCATGTAAGATAACATTAATCTGGAGTAGGAACCAAAACATCATAAGTATCAGCCGGTTTAAGGCGTACCTTACCGGCTTACTTGATCCCAAAAAAGCAGACAGTTATACTTAACTTCTGAAAATTGGCACATATAATGTTTACCTGGCCCTTAGTATTATTTATTCTTATAGAATAAAGTAAACCTGATTCTCAAAGGCCTCTGATTCGAATACGATCAGTAGAACCGTTCCAGAGGGGTTAAGCTAAGATTCGGATACGATCATATAGCCCCCAATGGCTTTGGCGATGCCGATCAAATGGGTATCGACAACTATGTTCTCTTTGGTTCGAATACAACCTATGTTTGAACAGGAAGCCCCAAAGTGACCCATGAGAGTTGTTTAATGATGCTGATTCGAATACGATCCATGTCAGACCCAAAGAGGTTAAGCTATGATTCAAATATGATCAAGAAGCCCCCAATTGGGTTCGGCAGTGTGCCAATCAATTGGGTATCGACAGCTATGTTCTCTTTGGTTCGAATACGACCTATGTTTGAACAGGAAGCCTCCAAATGACCATGGCTTGATTCGAATATGATCATAAGCCGGACCAAAGGGAAAGCCGGATTCAGATATGATCCGCTCCCTGTTAGTCGTTTCCATCACCTGGTAAAGAAGACACATAAACCTTGTAGGATGGAAAAGAAAAAGATCCTGCTTTATTGCTTTATATAATATATACATTACTAAAAAAGAAAAGATAAATATACTCTGAAAGCCAGCGGCTTAAGTATAGTAGGGCCGGAGATGCGCTATGTTCCACGGTCGGCGGGTCTCCTCCTCCGACTTACGTGAGTCTTTGTGCTCTCGAACATCGATGAGGTAATATGACCCGTTGTTGAGATTCTTGCTGACCACGAAAGGTCCTTACCAAGGAGGGGACAGCTTGTGCATATCAGTTTGATCCTGGATGAGCCGGAGCACTAAATCACCTTCCCGAAAGTTCGCTTCTAACCCGGGTACGTGTGATAACGGCGCAGTCTTGCTGGTAAATCGCCGAGCATGCTATAGCCAAGTCTCGCTCTTCATCCAACAAGTCAAGTGCATCCTGACGAGCTTTTTTCGTTATCAGCCTCAACGTAAGCCGCCACCCGGGGTGAATCATGCCGGATGTCACTTGGCAGAACCGCCTCTGCTCCGTACACCATGAAGAAAGGCGATAACCGTGAGACCTGTTAGGCGTTGTGTTGATGCTCCATAGCACGAAGGTAATTCCTCCACCCAACAACCCGGAGTTCATTTGTAAAGGAACTAAGAGCTGGGGTTTGATACCTTTCAAGATCTCTTGATTAGCCCTTTCTGCCTGACCATTAGACTGGGGGTGAGCAACAACCGAAACATCAAGCCGGATGTGCTCTTGTTGACAGAACTCTTCCATGGCACCTTTGGAGAGATTAGTGCCATTATCAGTTATAATACTGTGTGGAAAACCAAAACGAAAGATCACCTTTTGATGAATCGAACCGCCGTGGCTGCATCACACTTCATCGACCGGCTCTGCTTCAACCCACTTGGTGAATTTATCCACCGCCACCAACAGGTATGTCTTCTTATCTTTAGACCTTTTGAAAGGTCCAACCATATCAAGCCCCTGCATCGCAAACGGCCAAGTAATTGGAATCATCCTCAATTCTTGAGCCGCATATGAGCTTCGTCTTGAGAATTTTTGACATCCGTCACATTTGTTGACCAGATCCTCCGTGACAAGATGAGCCGTCACCAATAAAAACCGTGGATTTAAAAAGCCTTGGCCACCAGAGACTTTGAACCGGCATGATGACCGCAATCACCTTCATGAATCTCACGAAGTATCTCCTGACCCTCCGTAGGTGATACGCAACGTTGAAACGCCCCAGTAACGCTGCGGTGATGCAACTCACCATGAATAATTGTCATGGATTTGGACCGCCTGACGATTTGTCTTGCCAAGGTCTTGTCCTCAGGCAATTCTCCCCGGGTCATATAGGCTAAGTATGGGACCGTCCAGTCCGGGATGGAATGGAGAGCCGCCACCAGCTGCGCCTCCGGGTGCATGCGCAAGCTCTTCCTCTGTAGGCTCTCTGACAGAAGGGTTATGCAAAATGTCAAGGAAAGTATTAGGCGGCACCGGCTTACGCTGAGACCCCAGCCGGCTTAAAGCATCAGCCACCTCATTCTTCCTTCGATCAATGTGCTCTACTTGATAATCTTTGAAGTGCTCAGCCACTGCATCAACCTCACGATGATAAGCCGCCATGAGGGGATCCTTAGAATCCCATGTGCCTGACACCTGTTGAGCGACGAGGTCTGAATCGCCCAAGCATCTTACCCGGCTCAAATTCATCTCTTTGGCCATCCGGAGGCCATGGAGTAAAGCCTCATATTCAGCTGCATTGTTAGTACAGGGAAACATAAGCCGAAGCACATAACAAAATTTGTCACCTTGGGGGGAAGTTAAAACAACCCCAGCCCCCGAGCCCTCCAACTGCCTGGACCCATCGAAGTGAATAGTCCAATACGTGTTATCCGGCTTCTCCTCTGGTGCCTGCAACTCCGTCCAATCATTAATAAAGTCTACTAGGGCTTGCGACTTGATAGCTGTGCGTGGCATATACTTCAAACCGTGAGGCCCAAGCTCGATGGCCCACTTGGCAACTCGTCATGTGGCTTCCCTGTTCTGGATGATGTCTCCCAAGAGGGCTGAACTTACCACAGTTATAGGATGACCCAGGAAGTACTGCTTTAGCTTCCGGCTCACCATGAACACCCCATAAACCAGTTTCTGCCAATGCGGATACCTTTGCTTGGATTCTATGAGCACCTCACTGATGTAATAAACCGGCCGCTGAACCAGATGCTCCTTGCCAGACTCCTTACGCTCCACCACAATGGCCACACTAACAAAGACGTGAGTTAGCCGCAACATACAATAGCAATGGCTCTTTGTCAATCGGAGCTGCGAGAACCGGAGGCTCAGCCAACTGTCTTTTTAAATCTTCAAAGGCAGCATCAGCAGCCTCACTCCAGACAAAGGTGTCTTTTTTCTTCATCATCTGATACAGCGGTAGAGCCTTCTCCCCCAGCCGGCTTATGAATCGGCTTAAAGCAGCAACACGACCCGCCAGCCGCTGAACATCATTGATGCACGCCGGTTTAGCCAGAGAGGTACTCGCCTTGATCTTCTCCGGGTTAGCTTCAATGCCCTTGTTTGAGACCAGGAATCCCAAAAATTTGCCTGCAGGTACACCAAATACACATTTGTCCGGGTTAAGCATCATCTTGTAGACCCGGAGATTATGAAAGGTTTCCTTTAAATCGGAGATCAAGGATTCCTTCTCTCTGGACTTCACCACAATGTTGTCCACATAAGCATGAACATTGCGCCCAATCTGACCGTGGAGACAATTCTGCACACAATGCTGATAAGTTGCCTAGGCACTCTTGAGCCCAAATGGCATAGACACATAGCAGAAGGCTCCAAATGGAGTAATGAAAGCCGTCTTCTCCTGGTCCTTAACTGCCATCTTGATATGATGGTAACCAGAGTAAGCATCCAAAAAACTCAACCGCTCGCAACCCGCTGTGGCATCGATGATTTGATCAATGCGGGGCAGAGCAAAGGGATCAGCCGGACAAGCTTTATTTAGGTCCGTGTAATCCACACACATCCACCAGGTGCCGTTCTTGTTGAGCACAAGCACCGGGTTAGCCAACCACTCCGGGTGAAAAACTTCCACAATGAACCCGGCCGCTAAGAGCCGAGCGACCTCTTCCCCTATAGCCTTTCGCCTTTCCTCATTGAATCGCCGGAGAAACTGCCTGACCGGCTTATACTTTGGATCAATATTAAGAGTGTGCTCAGCGAGTTCTCTCGGAACACCCGGCATGTCAGAAGGTTTCCATGCAAAGATGTCCCGATTCTCACGGATGAACTCGATGAGCGCGCTTTCCTATTTGGGATCTAGATTGGTACTGATGCTGAACTGCTTGGAAGAGTCGCCTGGAGTGAAGTCAACCAATTTTGTCTCGGCGGCCGATTTAAATTTCGACGCCGAATCTTGCTCTGTGGTCGGCTTCTTCAAGGAGGTCATATCTGCCGGGTCAATGTTAGTTTGATAAAACTTCAGCTCCTCTTCAGCACAAACGGATTCAGCATAAGCCGCATCGCCTTCCTCGCACTCCAAGGCCACCGTGCGACTCCCATGCACAGTGATGGTGCCCTTGTAACACGACATCTTGAGCTGCAGATAAACATAACACGGCCATGCCATAAACTTGGCATAAGCCGGCCATCCAAACAGAGCATGATATGGGCTTCTGATTTTGACTACCTCAAACATCAGCTTCTCAGCCTTGGAATCGTATTCGTCTCCAAAAGCCACTTCCAGCTCGATCTTTCCAACTGGATATGCCGACTTACCAGGCACCACCCCATGAAAAATAGTGTTAGACGTCCTCAAGTCTTTATCAGTCAGCCCCATACGGCGAAAGGTCTCATAATAGAGAATGTTGATGCTGCTTCCGCCGTCCATGAGCACCTTAGTGTATTTATATCCACCAACCTGAGGGGCCACCACCAAGGTTAACCGACCTCGGTTATCAACCCGGAGGGTGATCTTCCTACTCCAAATGATAGGCTGCTCGACCACCTCAGATATCAGGAACCGCCGGTTCAACCGAATTCACAGCCTTTTGTGAACTCTTACGGTCACGTTTACACAAGTTAGTGGTAAACACATGGTATTGCCCACCGCTTAACTGTTTTGGATGGCTCGATAACCTGATCGCCGCTGCCGCTGTCCTCCTTGACCGGATCGCTGGCGATTATAGCCCCCTTGACCACCTTGAAAACCGGAACTTGAACCGCCACCCGGGCCATGGAAACCACCTGCTCCTGAACCGCCGCCTGATCCGTGATTGCCATCAAACATGTTTGAATTCTTGAAAGCCTTCATGATCGCGCAGTCCTTCCATAAGTGGGTGGCAGGATTTTCCCAAGTACCGTGTCTTGGACAAGGCTCGTTCTGTCGCTGCTCAAGAGATGGACTGAGCCACTAGATCGAGGAGGTCCTCTCCTCTTACGCTTCTTGTTATTACCTTGGGCATTAGCATTGGCCACAAACGCCGGTTACCATCCGCTTACGCTTGTTACCACCTTTGACTTACCGCTGTTGTCACGACCTTTCCGCTGCCGTTCTTCTTTCCCTTCCTCGTCTTTTCCTCCTCGGACACATGATCATCGGTAGTATCGAATCGGCATATTTAACCAAAGCCGCCATCAACGCATTCCATGTCATTGCAATCACGCTTAAGGCGCCCAACCGCTTCAGCGTCACAAAACGACAATTACGATGGAGCATAAGTATCAAGAGCGGCATCCATCTTATCGGATGAATGTATTATTTCCTTGACCGGCGCACTCCAATGAGTTGTGGACTCACCCTCCTCCTGCTTACAATTGGTCAAGTCCACAATGGACATAGATTGCTTGCAAGTATCCTTAAAGTTCTGGATAAACCGGCCTTTAACTCGCCCATGAACTGATGGAATTGGGAGGCAAGCTTTTCAACCAAGTTCAGGCCGTTCCATCTAACATCATGGTGAAATACTTAGCCATTGCCGCGTCGCTGACTTCCAATAATTCCATGGCCATCTCGTAACTTTCAATACACGCCCCCGGTTGTAAGTCGGCCGTGTAATTCGGCACGTTTCGAGGACCCTTGAAATCCTTGGGCAGATGCACATCTCGCAGAGCCGGCACCAGACAAGGGACACCACCGGTTCAAGTGGCCACCCTGCCCAACGAAGTCATTGGATACTGGGAAACCGTCATACGCCGTCTGCCGAGCCGCTAATTGAGCCGCTCGTTCATCCTCCCGACGCAATCGATCACGCACCGGGTTATAGCCGCCGGGTTGGTTGCGACGCTGGCATTGCTTGATAAAGCCTCGACTCCATGTGTCTGCCAGAACTCGGACTCCGGTTTGGACGAGGTGCTACCCAAGGCCGAGGAGTGGAATGAATCCTGTCCCTGCTGTAAGAATAGGTCTCTTGCTGTGCCAAGGCCGTCTGAAGAAGCTCCCTAACCCTCCGGGTTTCCACCGCCGTCGGGTCGTCACCATCCACTGGAAGAGCCGCCAGACGCGCCGATGCTGCTATCAGGTTCTCCATGGGGTTGGAAAAGTGGCTCGGAGGTGTTGGTATGTATCGGGGCGGGGCCATGCTCCCGTGTAGAGGTGCCGTCTCTCGAGGCTGAACCGGCTGTCGGGGAAGCTGGTCGTGACCCACGGACACCTATGGGACCGGGTCCCTTGTGGTTCAGAGGGGGGCGGAGATTGCACGAAGAGCAGATCGAGGCGATGCACACGAGCAGATTTACCCAGCTTCGGAGCTCTCCGGAGAGATAAAACTCCTACTGCTGCTTGTCTGATTATTTGAGTTCTTGCTAGGGAGCAATGAGTGCTACAAAACCTAGCCTGAGTGTGTGTGGTCTTGAGGAGTTGAATGAATCGAACGGGTCGAACCCTTTCTACGTTGCACTTGGGCCTCCTTTTATAGGCTAAAGGGTCACCGACAGTGTGGCAACGTAGATGAGGGTACAAATGGAAAATAGTAGTTGGTACACCGCTTGTACAAGGTTATGCGATGGTCTATACCTAACTCTGAGGGCAAGGGACAAGAGTAATAAATGTCCGTCCCTATCGCCTGAACAGTGCAATAGGGACCGTCAAGTGTGCCTCCGTTTGCCACGATGGTGGCTTGTCAGCGCCGCTTATCGCTGCTCCCCGCTGGCTGCACAGCTCCTTGACACGCGTGCCTGGAGTAGCCCCACGGCGACACGTTGGCGGATGAGCTGGAGTGGAGATGAAGAGAGTTTGCTTGCCGCGGCAAGCGCTTTGCCGCGGCTGAATCCTTGTCGCGCTCGGGAGCTTGTCGCTCACCAAGCCTTCCCGGCAAGCTCCTCTTGCCGGGATCTTGTTTCCTTCATGCCTTGAGTGGCCTTCCCGTCAAGCTCCTCTTGTCGGGGTCTTGAATACTTTGTTCTTGAATGGCTCCAAGGGAACCACGGAGGATCTTGGCGGCCACTAGGCAAGCCTTGCCGCTGGTGTCTGCGATCGCCTGCACGAAGTTCGGGATACTAGGGTACCCCTACTCTAGTACACCGACAGAGCCCTCGGCTCGGGCTATACACGGTGCCGAAAGCGCTGTTGGGCCAGGCCCAAAATAAAGGTATCGGCACGCCATGGGCCTAGATCGCGCCGTTACTCGCCCCGGACCCACCACGTCCCCCACGAACGGCACGCGCCGGACGTGGCGTCGTGGGAGAGATCATGGGGGCTTTCTTTAATGGGAAAAGCGGAACGTCCGCCCCCTCTTCCTCCTTATAAACAGAGGAATCAGGGGCAGGGCGCCCACTTGCCATTGCTGTCACATCAAAAACCACCGCCGCTCCCCCCTTCTTCCCAAGTCCAAAGAGAGCGACGCTCCGCCCCCTTCATTGCCACTGGCGCCACCAACGTCATCGACCTCCTCCACCACCTCCCCCCATGGCTCCGAAAGCCGACAAGGGGAAAGGCGTGAAATCGGCCGAGGCGCAGCGGCTCGCGGCGCTGCGGAAGGAGCGGGCCCTCTTTGACCCTCTGCTCGATGCGAAGGAGCTGCGGGAGCTGTACTATCTCTTATGGTCGACGGAGACGCGGGCGCATCCGCGCACGAGGGTGATCTCCGCCGCCACATCTGAGAAGGTTTCCGTCGGGTACCCTTTCTTCGCGCTTTTTCTTCCATCGGGCTCTGCCCGCCCTTTTTCCGAATTCTTTATGACGCCATGAACACATATGGCCTCCGCCTCCTTGATTTCACCCCCAACGTCGTCCTCACCATGGCCGTTTTCGCACACCTCTGCGAGAACTTTGTCGGGGTCCACCCAAATGTAGCACTTTTCCGCCATTACTTCATGCCCCGCGTAGAGAGAGGAGAGCCGCTTGCCGGAGGGATTGCATGGGTCTCCAGGATCGGCAAGAAGGAAGCATATCTTGACGGAGAGCTGCACATCAAGTGGGAGGAGTGGAGAGCCGATTGGTGCTGGATCATAGAGGAGAACCGCAGTTTTCAACGCCTGCGCCAAACTCCCATAGTGCGCGGCAATGATTGGAGCAACTTGGCACCGGAGGACGACAAGTTGAAGATTGCCGTGACCCGGATCCTGCGTCTCAGGCATGCCGGGCTTACCGTAGGAGCTGTTGGCGCGGATTTCCTTCGCCGCTGCATTGCGCCCTTGCAGGAGAGGGGGAGGCCTGCTTGGGAATTCGTAACGCGCGGACATCATGAGGCTGCGCCCGGGCCTCAACCGGAACTTTACCGTCTTGGAGCTGGATGGCATGCTACGGAGCTGTTCAAGCTCGATGCAGATCACCCCGAGTGGTTCATGTTGCCGAGGGAGTCGTGCCTTGTGCAACAACTCGTCGCTTGACCGCATCCGCAGCGATGATGTTGCCAGCGATTCCCATGGAATCGCTCCAACTTGGCAAGAGCCCACCGACGACGCTGCAGCAGCTTCTTCGACAACTTGGAAGAAGTGCCGATCCGCGCCGACGAAAGCGAAGTGGCTCACCCGCGACACCACCAAGCAAGAGATGGCGCGATCGCCACAAGGTTGGAGGAGGCGGCGAAGCTGCCACCGGGCGTGTTTGGATTCACCACGAGGAGTCGGAGGCAGCCGAGGCGGTAAGCCTTGCCGACCGCCAAGAGCTTGCCGGCGTGGAGGAGCAGGCCGAGCCCGACGCCGAGCCGAACGAGCCTGCCGGGGCGCCTCCACCTTCGGGATGACTTGCAGCTGGAGGAGCTCTGCGCCCAGCCAAGAAGGCGCCTCCGCAAGACCGGGGAAGTGGCGGGGCGGCAGACGGGCCAACAGCCGTCTCGCCGCGCGACGCGCTCCACCGCGACAACCTTTGTTGCCGCGGGAGCGCCTCACACTGCCACATCAACCGGAGCGGGTCCTTCTGGGACCACGGCTCCCGCACCCGCCAAGCGTCCAAGGGAGCCCACCCTTCCAGCCCGTCGCACCGGAGGTGGAGCGGAATTCGACTTCTCCGCTCTCAGCTTCGAGGAGGAGGAGGAAGAAGAGTAAGATCTTGTCGCTGTAGTTGTAATTCTTCAATTTTGCTGCTCTGTCTGGTATCTAACTTGCTTCATTCTGAACCTTTTCCTTCTTCAGACGTTGGCTCAAAGGGCGCCGAAGAGGGCCAAGACTCCGTGGTCGCCATCGAAGACGATCCCCGTGGGCGGCTGTGGAGGCGCGTCTGAGACTACCTTGCCGGACCCGACGACCCTTCATCAGAGCAGCCCCCAGCACAGCCCCCAGGGTAAGTATTTGGTCTACTTGTTACTGTAGGGCGTGCATGGGTGTTTCCTCTTCACTGATATCTGACTTGTTGAATTGTGTAGGAGCAGAGCAGCCTCATCAGGAGGCTCCGGAAGTCACTCCCGAAATTCTTCTCGCTTCAACTACGCCGCCAAGGGAGAACTCTCCGCCAAGGGAGCGCTCTCCGGCAAGGGAGGCCTCTCCGACAAGGGGAGCTTCTCCGACAAGGGGCGGTGCCGACGACCCTCCGGTGGTGGAGACCGCGGCTACAGATCCCATTGCAGGTAATCTTCTTACTTGAAAATTTTCCTTGGGTCTCTTTTTCTTCTGCTCTTCTTTTCGAACGTCTGCTTGACTATTCTTTCTTTTTCTGATCATCAGATCCATCTGCCAGAGAGCCGATGGAGACTGAGGTTGCCGGCGAGGAGAACGCTCGCGACAACAATGACGACGCCGCCAACATGGAGGAGGAAGCCGGCGCCGACGGGTCCGCCGGCGAGGAGGCCGCCAAGGATGCCGGCGCAGAGGCTGGGGAGGGGTCCGTGATCGCATCGATGGCCCCGAGGCCGCAGGAGCGCCAGCGCCACGCCGACCGCCGATCCCTCCGCCATCGATGCAGCACCAGGCTCCGAAGAGCCCCAGCCCGGCGCCTATCTGAAGGCCGGCGACGGTGTCTTCATCAGGCTTCCATGGGCGTCGAGCTCCAGGGCGCCGGTTGAGGGAGAGACCTTCGACAAGGAGCTGCTCGCCTCCGTTGGGCTGTCGCTAGTTGACGCGCCAAGCAGCAGCAATGGCGAAGTTCGAGGAGGAGCATTTGAAGAAGCTGCTGTCGCTCTACCGCGCCCGACAAGCTAAGCTAGAGTCCAGGGAAGCACTTGTCGCGAGGGCGGGAGCTGATATGGAGAAGCGCGCAGAAGAGCTCCGGCGCGCCAACAAGGAGACTCTTCGGGACATAGCAGAAGCGCGGGAGCAACTTGCTGAGGAGCGCACGGCCTTCATCCTGGAGAAGGCCGAGGTCGAGGAGCAGCAAAGGCTTGCCGGCGAGAAGCTCTTCACAAGAAGAAGGAGGTGGCGCAGCGGAAGATCAACCTCGACAGTTATGAGGAAGATCTTGCCGCGCGCGAGCAATCAATTGGCGGAGCACTCACGGAGGCAAAGGATGCTGCCGCTGCTGCCGAGGCCGCCAAGAAGGAATTAGAGACGAGGGTGACCCAGCTGGAGGCCACCCTCCTGAAGAGCGGCGAGGAGGTCACCGCGCTGAAGCACGAGCGCGAGAAGGACGCCTACACTCTTGGCGAGTTGCAGGGCCGCCTCGCTGAGAAGATCAAGGAGATCGACGCCGCTAAGGACTCCAAGGTAGATCTGGAGCTGAAACTGACCACCTTGACGGAGACGCTGGACGGCGCGAAGGAGCGAGAAGCGGGCCTGCTGGAGAAGATCAAGGCCAACGAGGAGCTGTTGGCGATCGCCATTAACGCTCATGCTACCTTCAAAGAGAATGTGATGATCTGGACCGAGGGTCTTGTGAACATAGCCGCCGCCATCGCATCAGAGCTGATGGAGATGGGGATGGTAGACCTCGGGTACTCCACCGACGAGCATCTTTCAGCCCGCCAAGCTCAGCTCGTTTCTTCAAGGGCGTCTTTGAAGGGTCTCCAGCGGCTTCAGGAGGATATCCCAAAGCAGCTGGCCGACGAGTCGCGCCAAATCTGTGCCGGGGCTCTCCAGAAGGTGTTGATGAAGGTGGCCTTCCGCAATCCAGGCGTCAGCTTCACCAACGTCCTCAAGTCCCTGCCTCCAACTGCTGACGTTGAAGCGCTCAAGACCCTTGTCGCACCCATTGTGGACAGGGTGAGCGGAGTGAAGAGGGTTGACGGCGACCGCGTGGACTAGGCCGCCAAGTTTATCTTTCCTTTGTCGCTGTTGAACATGTTTAGAACAATTCATTAGATCTGCGACAAGTCATTTCGTAATATACTCTATCTTAGGCAATCGAATGCAATGTTATTTCCTTTACTCGATTTCTTCCTTTGCATGTTTGTGCCCTACGCTTTCAGGGAACTTGTCGGCGCGGGCACCCTTGTCATGAAGGCCGAAAAGTGAACGTCAAGAGCTTCGGCGGGCGGTGCCGCCCCCGACAAGCAACCTTGTCGCAACTAGTTGCAGCTCACTTAAGTTGTTGAGCGGACTCGAAACAAAGTAAGGGCGCAAACTAGCTACGAGTTGGTTCCTCCGCGCACAGGTTTTCCATACAAAGTACTATCGTTCGAGGAAGATAACTTAAAAATTTAAAAACTGATTGCTCAAACTTTGGCAACTTAGCTTTTTCTGTCGTTTGCTTCCCGGCAAGGAGTACTTCCTCGAACGACGCTTGGCGGTCCACACCATTATCTTCTCCTCCCCCCGGTTAACTTGTGGGTGGATGAACCTTCCTTTCTTTTGAGAAGAAAGAAGAGAAAATAAAGTTATGGAGCCTAGCGGCTCGTTATTGCTTACCGGGTGTTGATGCTGCACAAAATGTCAGACAATACATGCAAATAGGTTATGAAAGCATGAAATTGACAAGTTGCGCGCATAACACATGAGCTTTATCGATGCTCGGGTTCACGCCTCGCTTTGTACAAAGGATTACATGCAACAGCGGCAAGACTTGTACAAAAGGGTGGTTGCCGGAACGGGTTCCGACAACCGCGCCCTATGGGTAAAACTTGCGAAGATGCTCTATGTTCCAGGAGTTGCTCACCGGAATGCCATCTTCGGTCTCAAGGCGGACAGCGCCGGGCCTAGTGACTCGTTTCACCCGATAAGGGCCTTCCCTCTTCGGCGTCAACTTGTTGGAATTCTTGGCGGATTGAACGCGCCGAAGAACAAGGTCGCCTTCCTCGAAGCTCCTAGCATTAACTTTGCGGCTATGGTAGCGGCGCAAAGCTTGCTGGTAACGAGCAGCTCGTACAACAGCCTGAAGACGATCCTCCTCAAGGAGCAGCGCGTCATCTTGTCGCAGCTGCTCTTGATCTAGCTCATCATAAGCGAGCACTCGAGGCGACCCGTATACGAGTTCCGTGGGGAGAACTGCCTCTGCTCCATAGAATAGAGCGAAAGGTGTCCGGCGGTGGCTCGATTTGGCGTCGCCTGATCGACCAAAGAACCACCGGCAGCTCCTCAATCCAGTTTCTTCCAGACTTGCGCAGCTCCGCCGAAAGTTCTGGTCTTGAGTCCCCGCAGCACTTCAGCATTTGCCCTCTCTGCTTGACCTTTGCTTCTCGAATGAGCAACTGAAGCAAAGCAGACCTTGGCGCCAAGATCTTGGACGTACTGCATGAAGGTGCGGCTCGTGAACTGTGTGCCGTTGTCGGTGATGATCCGGTTAGGTATCCCAAAACGGCAAACAATTGACCTGAAGAACTTGACTGCTGACTGTGTTGTCACCTTCCTCACTGCTTCCACTTCCGGCCACTTTGTGAACTTGTCGATTGCGACGTACAAGTACTCAAAGCCCCCGACAGCTCGGGGGAAGGGGCCGAGGATGTCGAGCCCCCAGACCGAAAAGGGCCAGGATAAAGGGATCGTCTGGAGAGCTTGAGCTGGCTGATGTATCTGTTTGGAATGGAACTGGCACGCTTCACACTTGGTTACTTGTGCAGTTGCATCCTGGAGGGATTCCGGCCAGAAGAAACCTTGCCGGAAAGCTTTGCCGGCAAGTGCTCTTGCGCCAATGTGGTGACCACATATGCCTCCGTGTATCTTCGCCAACAGCTTCTGTCCCATCTTCCCGCAAATACACTTCAATTTCACACCGTTGAGTCTTCTTCTCGCATGTGATGTTGTCAACAAACTGGTACATACTTGACTGCCGGGCTACTCTTTCTGCTTCTTGTTGCTCTTCGGGAAGTTCTCCTGTCTGAAGGAAATGGACGATCTGTTGTGCCCATGCTGGAGCTTGCGGCTCTACAACAAGGACTAAACGCACATCTGCCGCTGTGGGAACATTAGCTTCTACGGCAAGAACCTGCGGCTCAGCCAGAGCTTGATGATCCCCGGCAAGCTTGCCGGAGCAAAGCTTGTCGGGAGCATCTGCTTCAACGAAACAAACCCTGGGGCTTGTCGGAGCAGACTGCTCCTCAGCGATATTTGCGTTGATTTTGGGGACCTTCTTGGCGGCGGCTTCAGGGAGCTCTGCCGGAAAGTAGTCGCCAGAAACCAACTTCCTCTTCTTATTCTGCCCAGTTGATGGTGTTACGGTTGGTTGAGTCAGCTTGAGCACAAAAATCCCTGGTTCCATTGTGTAACTTGAGTGCGGCGCACTTTGACAGGCCATCAGCAATATCATTCTGAGCTCTTGGAACATGTTCCATTTGCAGGCCTTCAAAGTGCTCTTCTAGCTTTCTCACTTCATCGACGTAGGCTTCCATCAACGGGCTCTGATAATCTTTGTTTACTTGGCGGACGACAAGTCGCGAGTCCCCCGACAATGAGCTTCTTGATCCCAAGGTCTACTGCGATCCTGAGACCGGCAAGCAAACCTTCATACTCTGCAGTATTGTTTGTTGCTTGCTCCTTGGGAAAGTGCATCTGGACTATGTACTTGAGGTGCTCTCCGGTGGGTGCGATAAGCAGCACGCCGGCACCGGCGCCTTTGCAGCGAGAAGGCACCATCAAAGTACATCACCCACTCTTTATTTGCCTCGTTGACGGGGATGCTCGTCTCTGGAATTTCTTCATCTTGTGTTGGCGTCCATTCTGCTATGAATTCCGCCAATACTCTGCTTTGGATAGTTGAAGTGCTTTCAAACTTGAGGCCAAAGCTTGACAGTTCCAGTGCCCACTCGACAATCCTGCCTGTCGCTTCTGGGTTTTGCAATATCCTCTTCAACGGAAAGCGAGTGACAACTGTTATCTCATGTGCTTGGAAGTAATGGCGCAACTTTCTCGAGGCCATGAGGAGGCCGAAAAGCAGCTTCTGCCCGCCAGAGTACCTTGATCTAGCCCCCTGCAGAAGGGAACTGACAAAGTAGACTGGGCGCTGCATCATCCTTTTCTGAATCTTCTCGCAATCCTGCGCAGATCCGTCCTTGTCGGGACCAGAGCTTGACGGGCGAAGCCTCGCTTGTCGCCGGACGCCTTTTGCCTCGGTTGTCGGCTCATCATCCGCCTCCCTCTCCGCTACTAACGCAGCACTAACCACTTGATTGGTTGCCGCTATATATAGCAGCAACTTCTCTTGTGGCTTAGGTGCGACAAGTATTGAGTGGAGGACAGGTACCTCTTCAAGTCCTGCAGGTAGCCTCCGCTTCGAGTCCATTTCATTGGACCTGCCTTTTTCAAAATCTTGAAAAATGGCAGTAGCGCTCAACAGACTTAGAGATAAACCTGCTGAGAGCAGCCACGCAACCGGCAAGTCTACGTACATCCTTGACGCGCTTTGGTGCTTCAATCTGCTCAATGGCCTTGATCTTGTCGGGATTGGCTTCAATTCCCCGTTGAGACACAAAGAACCCGAGAAGCTTGCCGGAAGGGACTCCAAACACGCACTTCTCGGGGTTGAGCTTGAGGTTGATCTTGCGCAGATTTGCAAAGGTCTCATCTAAATCTTGAACCAGAGTTGCTTTGTCCTTGCTCTTGACCACTATGTCATCCATGTAGGCCTCTACATTTCTGTGCATTTGGGGCTCAAAAGCATCGTGGACCACTCTTGCAAACGTTGAACCAGCATTCTTCAAACCGAAAGGCATCCGTATGAAACAGTAAGTGCCACATGGTGTAATGAATGCGGTTTTCTTCATCCTCTTCGCCATGAAGATCCGATGATATCCTGAATATGCATCAAGAAATGAAAGCAGATCACATCCAGCCGTGGAGTCAACAATCTGGTCGATACGCTGCAGGGAAATGGGTCTTTGGGACAAGCTTTATTAACATCCGTGAAGTCAATACAAAGTCTCCATTTCCCATTTGCCTTATGCATAACTACCGGATTGGCCAACCACGTGGGATGGAGGACTCCTCCGACAAGGCCTGCCGCTTCCAACTTCTTGATCTCTTCTCGCAATGAACTCTTGGCGCTCCAACGTCGCTTCTCGACTTTTTGCTTGACGGGCGGCGTGAGGACAGACAGCTAGGTGGTGCTCAATTACTTTCACGGGAACACCGGGGATGTCAGACGGTTGCCATGCAAACACATCGACATTCGCCCGCAGGAAAGCAACGAGCTCGCCTTCCTATTTAGGGTCTAGAGTGGCACTGATGGTGAAGGTACCACCAGTGCCGTCCTCCTTGGCGGGCACCTTCTTGGTCTTCGGCGGAGCTGCCATTTTCTTCTTGCACTTGCCGGTGGAGCTCGATGGTGCGTCCTCGACGGTAGCGCAGCACTCCGAAGAGGTGCGCTTGCCGGAGTGGGCATCAGAGCTCTTGCCGGACTTGGTGGTCTTCTTCCCCGGAGCTTCAGCGGCAAGTGGTTTGCTTTCCATTGCAGCTGCTTGCATCCGGTAAATCTTGTCGGCACAGATAAGGGCATCTTTCTTGTCGCCATGGACAGAAATGACACTTATCGGGCCGGGCATCTTGAGCAGATTGTATGCATAATGAGAGGCGGCCATGAACTTGGCAAGTGCTTTGGACTGGCCAAGTATGCCATTGTAGGGCAATGGCAAATCGGCAACGCCAAACGTGACCCTCTCGCCTGAAGTTGAGCTCGCTGCCAAATGTTACCGCAACGTGATCTTCCCTTTGGGCTTGCTCCTTCTGGATTGATCCCTTGAACGCATCAGTCTCTTCGAGCTCGCCGTCAGGATTTGAAGCTTCGGAGCAATCAGAGAGGAGATCAGGTTCAGGCCGCCCCGCCTGGCCACAACCAACATCTTTGTGACCTTGAGGTTGCGGATGGTTGGTGAGACCAACATCGGCAAGCACCCGACCGCAGTTATGCGATCGGTGGTCCTCAATGTCAACGACAATGGGCGTCTGGACCACTTCAGAGGCTGCGTGACTCCACGGATGGTTCTCACTGCATTAACTTCTCGCATCCATCGCTTGAGTTGGCGGTGCGAGGTATGCAGAGAAGCACCACCGCCAACGCAGAGAACCTCTGTTGCCTTCGAAAACTCCTGCTCATCGCCTTCGCTGCCTTCCATGTCTTCATCATCATCTTCGTCTTCGTCCTTGTCGCGGCCGCTGGGAGGTCTGTCTCCTTGTCACGCTGCTTTGCCTTGTCAGCGGTGCCCTCCCCGCCGGGTCTCTTCTTGCTAGCTGCACCCGGCACCTTCCTGGGCCTTCTCCTTGTCTCGCTTTCAGACTCGCCTTTTGTAGTTCAACAAGCTGCTCGACTTTCTTGCAGCTCTGGAGGTCGTGGCCCTTGGTGCGGTGAATCTTGCAATACTGCTTGTTGGAGCTGTCCTGCTTGTCGGCGGCCGCCACAGCCTTGGCGGTCGGTGTCGGTAACAACCTCCTTGCCGGAGGCACCAGCCTTAGCCTTGCCGGCGCCACCTCCGTTGCCGGACTGCTCGACAACTAGTACTTCTTTGTTCTTCTTCTTTCTGTTGTTCCGCCGCCGGCTCTTCCTTGTCGGGGCGGTCTCCTCACTGTCAGATCCCGCTTCTACATTCTCTCCTGGGAGTCTCCTCCTTCCTCAAAGACGCACACTTGTCGGCCAGTATGTAGAGCTCACTGACGTCTTTGACTTTGCACATCGCCATCTCCTCCCTCATCCTGCGGTTCCGCACGTTCTGATGGAACGCGCTGATCACCGCGGCAGGGTGGACATCGGGGATGTTGTAATGCACACGGCTGAATCTCTGGATGAACTTGCGCAGGGACTCTCCTTCCTTCTGGGCAAGCGGTGAAGGTCACTCTCCCGCCATGAGGTTTGTGGCCGCTGTGAAGGCGCCTAACGAATCGATGGCACAGATCTGCCCAAGAGGATATGGAACTGTCCGGTAAGTGCATGAGCCAAGATCTCGACGTTGGGCTTGAGCACCGCCGGGAAGTAGTTGGCGAGGATCTTGTCGTCTCGCCCCCGCAGCTCGCACCGTGATGGTGTAAATGCCGAGGAACTCGAGGATGCGCCCCGCCATCATACTTCTCTCGCACATCCGGCTTGAAGTTTTTCTTGTCGGGCCATTGGACTTGCCGCAGCTCACGCAAAGTGAACGCAGGGCAACCTATCACAGACGGGTAAGTCGCCTGGTTCTTCGGGCGCATGCATATCGACAGTGGGCCCAAGGCTGATCGGATTGACGCCGCTTCTCTTGGCGCCGATGCGAGTTCGAGCGTCTTCTTCTCGCCGTTCCTTAAGAACTTGGCGCTGATCACGGCGAGCTCGCGGATCCGACGATGCAGTGGAGTCGCTGTCGAGGTGGATCCGAGGAGCTGGTGATTTTGGCCTTCGGGAAGGGGAGTGCATGGTGGTTGCACCCCACGGTCTCGCCGCCACCGGCTGCGTTTTGTCGCCGCGCCGCGGCTGCGACATGCATGGTTGCCGCGGGACGTCGCCGTTGGCAAAGCCGATGAGACTCTGGATGGTGGCCCTCCATTCGTCGACCTTGTCGGCCGTTGGAGGGTAATCTAGAAGCAATTGAGCTCTCGCCAAGGCTTCTGTTGGAGTGGTGGGTGGCAACGGCGTACGGAGCAAGGAACGGGATGTGCTCGGACTTCTAACCAAGTTAGGAGGAGCATCATCCCGTCCAAGCGATCAGATTCATTGCATCAAAGATCTTTGGCGTGCATGCGGGTCTCGAGGCCCTCGGATCCTCCAGCTGGCCTTGATCCAACGAGCGTATGGTGCTGCGAGCATCATGACGCTGTCGGTCCCGCGCCTCCTGAGACGGACGCGGTACGTTTTCGGACGCCGAAGCTTGCGCCGCCTTGTCCTTGGACTTGGCAGCGTCGTGGGCTCTCTCGACGACGCCCGTTCCTCCGCCAGCGCCTTCCCCACCACTCGTCAGCTCCGGTGGTGGTGGGTTTGACGCTGACGGCTCTGCTGCTGCCGAAGACTTCTTCTTTGGTGCCATTGTCGATGAAGATGTTGAAGATGATGAAGATGCCGCTCGTGTGAACGCCGGAGCAGGTTCACACAGCCTCGACGCCCCCTACCTGGCGCGCCAAAGATGTCGGGGAAGCTGGTCGTGACCCACGGACACCTATGGGACCGGGTCCCTTGTGGTTCGGAGGGGGGCGGAGATTGCACGAAGAGCAGATCGAGGCGATGCACACGAGCAGATTTACCCAGCTTCGGAGCTCTCCGGAGAGATAAAACTCCTACTGCTGCTTGTCTGATTATTTGAGTTCTTGCTAGGGAGCAATGAGTGCTGCAAAACCTAGCCTGAGTGTGTGTGGTCTTGAGGGAGTTGAATGAATCGAACGGGGCCGAACCCTTTCTACATTGCACTTGGGCCTCCTTTTATAGGCTAAAGGGGTCACCGACAGGTGGCAACGTAGATGAGGGTACAAATGGAAAAACAGTAGTTGGTACACCGCTTTGTATGCCAAAGGTACAGTGGTCTATACCTAACTCGACAGCAAGGGACAAGAGTAATAAATGTCCGTCCCTTATCGCCGAACAAAGTGTAATAGGGACCGTCAAGGCGCCTCCGCTTGCCACGATGGTGGCTTGTCGGCGCCGCTTATCGCTGCTCCCGGCTGGCTGCACAGCCTTGACACGCTGCGTTTCGGAGTAGCCCCATGGCGACATCGCTACGGATGAGCTGGAGCGGAGATGAAGAGAGTTTGCTTGCCGCGGCAAGCGCTTTGCCGCGGCTGAATCCTTGTCGCGCTCGGGAGCTTGTCGCTCACCAAGCCTTCCCGGCAAGCTCCTCTTGCCGGGGTCTTGTTTCCTTCATGCCTTGAGTGGCCTTCCCGGCAAGCTCCTCTTGCCGGGGTCTTGAATACTTTGTTCTTGAATGGCTCCAAGGGAACCACGGAGGATCTTGGCGGCCACTAGGCAAGCCTTGCCGCGGGGTGCTGCGACTGCCCGTGCACGAGTTCGGGATACTAGGGTACCCCTACTCTAGTACACCGACACCGGCCCTCCTGCTCCGGGTGTCATAAATTGATTGGCTTCGGGCGGATTGCTAGGACCAGCTCCGGGTGTTGTGAAAAGATTCCGAGGATCGTAAACCGGAGGCAGACGGGACTGGGTTTTCTGATGTCTCCTTCTCACCACCTCATTGGATGCATTCAGACTCATGTTAAGCTGGAAAGCCTCGATTTGGAGTCGCCGCGCCAGGCATCCAAAGCCGCCCGCCCGTAGCTAGCTCGGTGTCCTCTCGCCGCCAAGGCCTCCTTGGCTCTGGCTATCTCCTCACGCACCTTTGCCACCTCCGCGTTATGCTCATCTCGATTTGCAGGAATAACCGTGGAGGTTAACAAGGCCGTCAACTTGTCCATAAGATCTATCAAGACTGAGCCGGGCGGGCGCTGCTGGGCCTCCTCGCCTGCCGCTCCTAACCCGGACGTGATTGCTGTCGCCGTGCCGAAGTTTTGGCCGGGTTGGGTACCAGCGATGAAGACTCCTGCCCATCTTGGCGGCTCATAGCAATCTCGAACGCTAGAGTCGTCCGAACAGCCCCCTAGCATGCCTTCTTGGACCTGATACAGAGAATCTGTTGAGCCGTAGGACGAATCATCATCTGATGGGACGGCCATCTCTTCGCCGTCTTTAGATCCTTTAGAAAGTGCCTCTCCATGAACACAGCCCACAAAGGCACGCTTCATTACGGGTTGAATCTGGGCGGGTCTCGCACGCTGAGCCGTCTCAATGAGGTCGGTGCAGCTGTCCGGCTCTGGGCCCGGCTCACCAATTCGGCCGATGAAGACGTGAATTCCGCCAAAGGGGACCCGGTACCCATACTCAATTGAGTCGGCCTCGGGGCCCCAGCCTTCGTTGTCGATGTAGATCTTGCCGCAACTACTCTTGGTCATCCGGCCCACTGCGTATCCCTTGAGCCCTTCGAATCTGCCCTTCAAGAACTCAAATCCACCGTGCGCTGGCCCCACGGTGGGTGCCAACTGTCGTAGAATTGTCACGGCAGATGTCCTCTTGCAAGGACTTAATCGTGGAGCCATCGCAACTAGGAAGCTTAAAGGGGTTAATTGGGACAAAGGACACGAGAGGGTTTATACTAGTTCGGCTTCTTACGGTGAAGGTAAGCCTACGTCTAGTTGGGTTGGTATTGCTTGAGGTTTCGATGACCAGGGAGCGAGATACGCTATGCCCGGTTCTCGGTTGGTTGTTTCTTGCCCTAAGTCACGGTGGTCGTCCCCTTATATACACGGGTTGACACCTGCGGCTTACAGAGTCCCGACCGCTCATAAACAAAGGTCCGCTCGGTGACTAGTCAAGTCTACCTTATGATACAAGTCATGCCATTATGGCGGTTTACTACAACGGGCCTTAAGTCGCCGTGGGCTTTAGGCCCCTCGTTGAGATGCCATCTTCATGCTTGGACTTGGGCTTCGTCTGTAACTCTTTACGTAACCCGGCCCCTCCTGGGCGGCTTACACAAATAGTTATATCCCCAACAGTGCATACTCAGGGAGAACACTTCTTGGTAATTAGTGAGAGATCATCTTAAAATGCCACCGTCAATCAAAGCAAGATAAGATGCATAAAGGATAAACATCACATGCAATCAATATAAGTGATATGATATGGCCATCATCATCTTGTGCTTGTGATCTCCATCTCCGAAGCACCGTCGTGATCACCATCATCACCGACGTGACACCTTGATCTCCATCGTAGCATCGTTGTCGTTCCGCCATCTATTGCTTCTACGACTATCGCTACCGCTTAGTGATAAAGTAAAGCAATTACAGGGCGCTTGCATTTCATACAATAAAGCAACAACCATATGGCTCCTGCCAGTTGCCGATAACTCGGTTACAAAACATGATCATCTCATACAATAAAATATAGCATCACGTCTTGACCATATCACATCACAACATGCCCTGCAAAAACAAGTTAGACGTCCTCTACTTTGTTGTTGCAAATTTTACGTGGCTGCTACGGGCTGAGCAAGAACCGTTCTTACCTATGCATCAAAACCACAACGATAGTTAGTCAAGTTAGTGTTGTTTTAACCTTCGCAAGGACCGGGCGTAGCCACACTCGGTTTGACTAAAGTTGGAGAAACTGACACCCGCCAGCCACCTGTGTGCAAAGCACGTCGGTAGAACTAGTCTCGCGTAAGCGTCTGGCGTAATGTCGGTCCGGACGCTTCATTCAACAATACCGCCGAACCAAAGTATGACATGTCGGTAAGCAGTATGACTTGTATCGCCCACAACTCACTTGTGTTCTACTCGTGCATATAACATCTACGCATAAAACCTGGCTCGGATGCCATTTGTTGGGTAACGAGTAATTTCAAAAAATTCCTACGCACACGCGAAAATCATGGTGATGCATAGCAACGAGGGGAGAGTGTGCCCACGTACCCTCGTAGAACGAAAGCGCAAGCGTTAGAACAACGCGGTTGATGTAGTCGTACGTCTTCACGGCCCGACCGATCAAGCACCGAAACTATGGCACCTCCGAGTTCTAGCACACGTTCAACTCGATGACGTCCCTCGTACTCCGATCTAGCCGAGTGTCCAGAGATAGTTCCGTCAGCACGACGGCGTGGTGACGATCTTGATGTTCTACCGTCGCAGGGCTTTGCCTAAGCACCGCTACAATATTATCGAGGAAGACTATGGTGGAGGGGGGCACCGCACACGGCTAAGAGATCAAGAGATCAATCGTTGTGTCTAGAGGTGCCCCCTTGCCCTGGTATATAGAGGAGTGGAGGAGGGGGAGAGGGCCGGCCCCTATGGCGCGCCCTGGAGGAGTCCAACTCCCACCGGGAGTAGGATTCCTCCCCTTCCATGTAGTAGGAGTAGGAGACAAGGAAGGGGGAGAGGGAAGAGAAGGAAGGAGGGGGCGCCGCCCCTCCCCTTAGTCCAATTCGGACTAGTCATTGGGGGGGGGCACGCGGCCTGCCTCTCTCTCTCTCTCTCTCTCTCTCTCTCTCTCTCCCCTAAAGCCCAATAAGTCCCATATACTTCTTCCCCCGTATTCCCGTAACTCCCCGGTACTCCGAAAAATACCAGAACCACTCGGAACCTTTCGGATGTCCGAATATAGTCGTCCAATATATCGTTCTTTACATTTCCGGTCAATAACCAATAGCGGAACCCGGATGCTCATATTGGCTCCTACATCTTCTATGAAGATCTTTATCGGTCAAACCGCATAACAACATACGTTGTTCCCTTTGTCATCGGTATGTTACTTCCCCGAGATTCGATCGTAGGTATCTCAGTACCTAGTTCAATCTCGTTACCGGCAAGTCTCTTTACTCGTTATGTAATGCATCATTCCGTAACTAACTCATTAGCTACATTGTTTGCAAGGCTTATAGTGATGTGCATTACCGAGAGGGACCAGAGATACCTTGTAACGCCCCCGATTCGGCTATATCTCCCACGTGTCGAGGCACGACTTAGAGGCATAACCGCATTGAAAGCAATGTCGCAAGTGAGGTAATCTTCACACAACCCATGTAATAAATAAGGCAAAGAGATACATTGTTGGCTTACAGTCGCCACTTCACACAATACATAAATAAACATCCATCATTCAGAGTACACTCAAGGTCCCACTCATCGAACCAAAATAAAAGAAGATACCCCAAATGCTACACAGATCCCGAATCGTCCCAATCGGGCACCACTATCGATCATCAGGAAAAGACACATAGTAACGACCACGCCTCGTCGAACTCCCACTTGAGCTCGGTTGAGTCACCTGACCGCCTCGTCGGAACTCGCAACTGTTTTGAAGTATCTCTCGAGTCACGGGGACTCAGCAATCTCACACCCGCGAGATCAAGACTATTTAAGCTTATAGGAAGGACAGAGTAGTAAAGTGGAGCTGCAGCAAGTTTAATTAGCATATATGGTGGCTACTTCAAAAAAGAGAGCGAGAAGAGAAGCAAAGCACGGTCGTGAAGCTAGTAGCGATCAAGAAGTGATCCTGAACTACTTACGCCGGACATAACTCCAACACCGTGTTCACTTCCCGGACTCCGCCGAGAAGAGACCATCACGGTTACACACGCGGTTGATGTGTATTTTATTTGAGGTCAACTTTGGGTTTTCTACAACCGGACATTAACAAATTCCCATCTGCCTCATAACCGCGGGCACGGCTGTCGAAAGATATTACCCTGCAGGGGTGTCCCAACTTAGGCCATTATAAGCTCTCACGGTCAACGAAGGATATTCCTTCTACCGGAAGACCCGATCAATCTCGGAATCCCGGACTACAAGACATTTCGACAGAATAAAACAAGACCAGCAAAGCCGCCCGAATGTGCCGACAAATCCCGATAGGAGCTGCACATATCTCGTTCTCGTGGCACACCGGATGAGCCAGACGTCGGGTTGGCATATAAACCTGGTTGCCCAAGGCGCCGGACATCGCTCAAGTTGGACCAGCACTCGAAGGAGGACTGCCCGGGGTTAAAATAAAGATGACCTCGGCTCGCGAAACCCGGGGAAAAGGCTTAGGTGGCAAATGGTAAAACCAAAGTTGGGCCTTCTTGGACGAGTCTTATTCAAAGCGAACTGTCAAGGGGTCCCATAAATCACCCAACCGTGTAAGGAACGCGAAATCAAGGAACATAACACCGGTATGACGGAAACTAGGGTGGCAAGAGTGGAACAAAACACCAGGCATAAGGCCGAGCCTTCCACCCTTTACCAAGTATATAGATGTATTAAATTATAGCAGATATATATTGTGATATCCCCAACAAGTAAACATGTTCCAACAAGGAACAACATCTCCATGTTCCCACAAGGAACAAACTTCAACTTCACCTGCAACTAGCAACGCTGTAAGAGGGCTGAGCAAAGCGGTAACATAGCCAATCAACGGTTTGCTAGGACAGGATGGTTAGGGGCTGACATGGCAATATGGGTGGCATGATATAGCAAGTGGTAGGCATCGCAGCATAGGCATAGCAAAAGAGCAAGCAACTAGCATAGCAAAGATAGAAGTGATTTCGAGGGTATGGTCATCTTGCCTGCAATGTTCTCAGAGTTGTCGAAAGCTTGATCCTCGTAAGCGTTCTCAACAGGTTCCTCGTTCACGTACTCGTCTCCCGGCTCTACAAAAAGCAACAACACAAACAAAGGAACCACAATAAGTCACGGTGCAATGCACAATCAACATGATGCAAAACATGACATGATATGCGAGATGCGATATGCAATGCGTGTAAAAGGCCCGGAAGGTAAATGATGAACCAGGCATCAACTTGACAAACCAAGTATGCCACTGGAAAGATGATATGATTTCGGTTGAAATCGATATAAAGATCACCGGAAACGGATGCACGGTTTGCAAATGACAAGCAAAACAAGAATGGCACAAATCTGCCATTAACAGCATGATGCCACTTAGCAAGCAACAAATAATTAAGCTACTGCACCCAAACGTACCAACAAAGCACATGGCAGTGATCTACACAAGATGCTCGACACAAGATGAGCACTGAGCTACGGCTAGTTCACATCATAACAGGTTCAAACAAGCATGGCAAAAGTGCACAAAATATCAGGCTGGACATGGCAAAAACAGCATCAGGTTGCAATGTTCAGAGCAACAAAACTACATGCTACAGGAACTTAAAATAGCAAAACATGGCATGGCATGAATCTACTCAAAGCATAGATCAAAAGTCCCTTACTGACCATAAGCCAAAAAGGATTAGAAAATATAGTAACACCCATGTCAATATTGAAAGTCTCGTTAACAGATTCAGCAACATGACATGTCAAAAACTGATAACAAGTAAGCATGTTTACAAGCTCAATGCACTCACTACAGAGCCTTAAATGAAAAAATAAGCTTACATACATCAAGAAGACATGGCATAGAAGACATACATGGCAAGAACAATAACATAGCATAAATGGATCAACCACAACAAGCTTGGCAAAATTGAATAACATGTAAACAATCTGCCAGGAAACATTTGATAGCAAAAGTAGAGCTCGATTGACTCAAGCTATGGCACTCCATAATTGCAAACAAAGGCATGGATGGATAGAGCAAGACATGTTTTACAAAACATCCTTACTGAAGTATCTCAAAATATGCATAGATCTCTCAGTACCATCAAGTTAACATGGCATCAAAATCAGCTAAAACAGGGCTGAAATCAGCAACATCAGGACACCTACTTTGCATGTTTGTGCTAGTCACCACATAGATCACAAAAATACATGGCATATACCCCTGGAAAGATGGAATGGTATATTTCAAAACACATGTAGGACTAAAATTCATAGGGTGCACACAATAATCATGGCGAAAATAACAAAAGTGCAAGTTCTGTTAAGAAACAAAAACTAGCATCACATAGCACTCTTCCAACAGCATTTCGGGCATCGAGATGAGCTCAAATGAAAATGATGCAATGAGATGAAATGATCTACTCTTCGAGGCGAACATTTTGACATATTAAACATGCAAAATGGATCTACAGATGCAAAGATATGCTAGGACGAAAATGGCACAAAATATCAATGATATAAAGACTTGGAGGAAAAAAAATGGAGAGGGAGAAGTCAACGGGCTCCAGATCCGATCGGGACCCGATCGGGACGCGGGCGCGGCGGGCGGTGGAGGAGCTTCGCCGGGAGGGGAGAGGAGGCGCTGCGGGGTCGGAGCTCGGCCGGCCGGTGGAGGCAGGGGCGGGCCATGGAGGCGGCGACGGGATGGCGAAGGTGAGGCATGGTGGTCGGCGGCGGGTGGTGGCGGGCGAGGTGGCGGCGGAGGGAGAGGGCGAGCGGCCGGGCGCTGGCGGGCGAGGGCGGCGGAGCTGGGAGGGCGGCGGCAAGACCGGGCGCTGGAGGCGCGGCCGGAAGGGCGGGCGGCAAGGGCGGCGGGCGGGAGGGTCTGCTGGCTCGGCGGTTGCTGGGCCGGCGGAGGCGGCGGCGGAATACGTGGCACGCGCTGGTTGGGCGAGGGGCGGCGGCGATTTTCGTCCGGCGGCGGCGGACGCGTCCGGTGGCGCGGGGATGAATTCGTCTAGGGTTAGGGGGGAAGAAGACCCGGGATTTGGAGGGGGGTTTGCTTAAATAGGCATAGAGGGAGCTAGGAGAGTCCAAATGAGGTGTAGTTTTCGCCCACACGATCGTGATCGAACGACGGAGAGCATGGAAGTGACTTAGATGGGTTATTGGGCTGTTTTGAAGGGGTGTTGGGCTGCAACTTAAAAGAGGCCTTTATGAGAGTGCGGTTAACCGTTGGAGTACCAAACGAGCTCCAAATGACCAAACTTGACCGGTGGTCTACGGGTGGTATACCAAGGCCACTAGACAAACCTCGGTCCATTTCGAGAAGGTTTAATACCCGCACACGGAAAAACGTAAAAGGGCCGCCGGGGAGATCGGAGTCTTGGGATTGCAAAAGCGGACAACGGGAAAAAAGCTCGGAATCATGAGGCGAACACGTATGCAAATGCGATGCACATGATGACATGATAAAAATGCATGACATGGACAAAATGCAAAAGGAGAAAACCCAACCACGGAGGGAATATCATATATCAATGCCGAAAATGGCAAGAGTTGGAGTTACAAATATGGAAAGTTACTTCCGGGGTGTTACAACACTCCACCACTACAAGAGGATCTCGTCCCGAGATCTAGGACTGAAAGAACTCCGGATATTCGGAACGGAGGTGATCCTCGCGCCCTGTGTAGCTTCTTGGTCGGAATGGTGTGACCACTTCACTTTCAGGAATTTGATTGACTTGTTGCGAGTCTTGCGCTCGGTTTCTTCAAGAATAGCAATGGGGTGCTCATGATAAGAGAGATCTTCTTGAAGGTCAATCTCTTCGAAGTTGATAGTGCGTTCAGGAGTCTTGAAGCACTTGCGAAGCTGTGACACGTGAAACACATCGTGCACGTTTGCAAAGTTGGATGGAAGCTCAAGTTGATAGGCGAGATCGCCTCTTTTGCCAATGATCTTGAAAGGACCCACTTATCTAGGGGCAAGCTTCCCTTTGATACCGGGCGACGAGTGCCTTTCATTGAGAGACGCGAGGTAGACATGGTCTCCGATTTCAAAAGCCACATCACGGTGCTTATCATCATAATAGCTCTTCCGCGCGATTGCGCTGCTTTGAGATTCTCACGAATGACTTGGCACATTTCTTCCGCTTCTATGATCAAGTCATTGCCAAGAAGTTGGCGTTCACCTGTCTCGCACCAATTGAGAGGAGTACGGCACTTTCTCGCCATAGAGAATTTCGAATGGGGCCTTGCCGAACTCGCTTGGAAGCTGTTGTTGTAGGAGAACTCGGCATATGGAAGACAATCTTCCCAATTCCTACCGAAGGAAATGACACAAGCCCATAGCATATCTTCAAGGATTTGATTAACTCGCTCAACTTGGCCACTTGTTTGAGGATGGAAAGCTGTGCTGAAACGAATGTTGGTGCCCATGGCCTTCTGAAAAGAATCCCAAAACTTGGAGGTAAAAATGCTGCCACGGTCTGAAGAGATCACTTGAGGAATGCCGTGCAAAGAGACAATCCTGGAGGTGTATAGCTCTGCCAACTGAGCTGCTGTGATTGATTCTTTGATAGGAAGAAAATGAGCCACTTTAGTAAGCTTGTCAATGACAACGAAGATAGTATCATTTCCACGCTTGGACTTAGGAAATCCAGTCACGAAGTCCATCTCGATATGATCAAACTTCCATTACGGAATAGCAAGAGGTTGGAGGAGACCAGCTGGTCTTTGGTGTTCTGCTTTCACTCTTCTCGCAGACATCACATTCATTCACGAATTGAGCAATTTCTCGCTTCATTCGAGTCCACCAATATGACTGCTTGAGGTCATGGTACATCTTCGTACTTCGGGATGAATGGATAGAAGCGAATTGTGAGCCTCGTTCATAATGACTTTTCGCAGATCACCCTTAGGAACCACAATCCGGTCCTCAAAGAAAAGAGTGTCTTTGTCATCAACGTGGAAGCACTTGTACTTGGAAATGCCCTTGTCGATACCATCGCTTCACCTTTTTCACCATGGTATCCAGAAGTTGAGCCTCACGAATCTGATCTTCCAAAGTAGGAGAGACTATGAGGTTGGCAAGAAAACCTTGAGGAACAACTTGAAGATTCAGCTTGCGGAAAGCTTCACAGAGATCCGGCTGAAAAGGCTTGAGGATTAGACTTGCAAAGTAAGCTTTCCCGCTCAAAGCATCTGCAATGACATTGGCCTTGCCGGAGTATATTCAATACTTGGGTTGTACTCTTGAATCATTTCGACCCATCGAGTCGCCTCGAGGTTGAGGTTGGGTTGAGTGAAAATGTACTTGAGACTCTTGTGATCGGTGAAAATGTCCACTTTCCTTCCCAACAAGAGATGTCTCCATGTTATCAATGCATGGACAATCGCCGCCAACTCAAGAACGTGAGTGGGGTAGTTCTTCTCGTTGGGCTTCAATCAAGTAGAGGTATAAGCCACAACTCTCTTCTCTTGCATTAACACAGCACCGAGACCTTGAAGAGAAGCATCACAGAAAACTTGAATGGCTTGGATTCATCAGGAGGAGTCAAGACAGAGCTGTGACGAAGTTTCTCTTTGAGAGTATTGAAAGCAACGTCACACTCGGAGACCGGACATACTTCACATGCTTACCGAGAAGGTTGGAAAGAGGCTTTGCAATCTTGGAGAAGTTCTCAACGAATCTTGACAATAGCTTGCAAGACCAAGAAAATCATGGAGCTGCTTGACATTCCGAGGAGGTTCCCAATTCACAATTGCGGACACCTTCTGGATTAACTGTGATGCCCTTTGGCGGAGATGATATGACCAAGATAAAGCACTTCATCAAGCCAGAATTCACATTTGGAGAACTTAGCATAGAATTGATACTCTCTGAGCTTGTCTAGCACCAATCGCAAATGTTTGGCATGATCCTTCTTATTCTTGGAGAAGACCAAAATATCATCAAGATAGACCAAGACGAATTCGTTGGTGTAGGGATTGAATATGAAGTTCATCATCCGAGAGAATGTTGGAGGAGCATTGACGAGACCGAAAGACATGACAATATATTCATAAGAACCAAAGCTTGTTCTGAATGCTGTCTTGGGAATATCTTGTTCACGAATGCGAATCTGATGATACCCCATACGAAGGTCAAGCTTGGAGAACATCATAGCACCTTTGAGTTGCTCGAAAAGCTCATTGATGTTGGGAAGTGGATACTTGTTCTTGATTGTCTTCTTATTCAATGGACGGTAATCGACGCAAAAGTCGGTCCGTGCCATCCTTCTTCCGGACAAAAGAACACCACAACCCCAAGGAGATGAACTCGGTCTGATCAGACCCAGACGCTCTTGTTCATCGAGCTGCTTCTTCAATTCCTTCAGCTCATCAGGTCCAAGCTTGTAAGGGCGCTTGCAAACGGGTTCGATGCCGTGCTCAAGATCGATAACGAACTCAATCGGCCGATGAGGAGGCATACCCGGAAGCTCTTCTGGAAAGACATCTTGGTACTCACAAATGACTGGAATCTGAGAGATAGCATTCAGTTCGCCCTTCTCATTGAGAGAAAACAACCGAATGGTTTCATCACGAGCGGCATAGACGATCACATCATTGGAAGAGTGAGTCAATTGAATTTCCCTGGCAGCACAATCAAGCTGAGCTTTGTGCTGATAAAGCCACCCATTCCGAGAATAAGATCAATATCCGAGTCACCAAGAACAATTGGTTTAGCCAGAAATCAGTAATCGCCCATCTTGATAGAAACATCCGAACCATGGAGCTTGCATGCATGAATTTACCCGAGAGACAACCGATAATGGTTTAGGCAAATCTTGAAAAACCAACTCATGCTTAGATGCAAAAGGTCTTGAAATGAAAGAATGCGATGTACGGTATCAAATAAGACTTTTGCAGGAATATCATTAACTGAGAGATTACCCATTAACACATCAGAAGATTCCTCTGCTTGAGCTGCATTCATCATATTGACCTTTGCAGACTTGGGATTATGCTTGACCACTTCATTGCTGGAAGATTTCACAGGAGGAGGAGGCGGAAGGCGCCTATGGTTGAAGCACTTGTTCGCATAGTGACCTTTCTGCTGACATTTGTTGCAAGTCACCTCAGAGAGCGGACGGTGGTAAGGAGCACTTGACCTTGGAGCTTGAGAATTAGACTTGTTCTGATATCCAGGGTTGGGTGGGTGGGAAGATCCACGGCCACCTGAGTTCTTCTGGCGATAAGGTCGATTTTAACGGAGGAGGAGGAAGGTAGAACTTCTCTTTGCTTAGCTGCCACTTGAGAGGAAGAAGAAGACTGAACTGCATCCTCGATTCTCTTCTTAGAAGCCTCACATTTGAGCTGGGCAGCTTCTTGCTTCAAAGGCCATGTTGTAGAAATCATCATACTTATCTCGCTCAAAAGCACAAGAGCTAATTGCAGATCTTCTCTCGGACCACCTCTGAATTGATAGATCATACTCTTCTCATCAGTGCACGCCTTGCTTAGCAAAACGAAGCGAGCCTTCGAATCGGATATTGTATTGATAGACAGACATGTTGCCCTGCTTGAGATTGCGGAACTCCTCACGCTTGCTCTCAACAACACTTTTCGGAATGTGATGAGCTCTGAAATCACGGCGGAACTCATCCTGTAATGACACGACCTCCTCTCGAATCTTTGTATTGCTGGTACCACTCGGCAGCTTGATCCTTGAGTTGAAACGATGCAAACTTGACAAAGTCCTCGGTCCGACATTGCTACAATCAAAATGCTTGCAGATGTCCACTAACCAATCGTCTGGCGTCTGTGGCCTCGATACGTAAACCGAAAGACTTCGCTGATTAGCGAGGAACCGATCGAGAGTAGCAAAGTGTGGCTGATTGTTGCCTTGACCTTGATTTCCTTGATTGCCTTGCCCTGAGTACGCTTCTTGCAAGAGCTGCAAAATCATCTCGAGCATTGGCATTGGTGGCTGCCATGATAGCTTGCCAGCCTCTGGAGGCGGAGGTGGAGGTGGAGGTGGAGGGTCTGACCGATCCCCATCATTGCGATCCGGATTAGACGTTGGCGGAGCCATCTCAAGAGGGTGACATCCGTTAGTCCTTGATAGACAAAATAGATAAGTAGAATCAACGGATAGAAATTGCAACATATAGTCTTCACAATAAACATTCGAACAAGAATGAACGAATGAATTCCAAAGTTAATCATCACACGTCCATTAAGGTGAGAAGCCACTTAGATAAAGATATGGAAACAACAAGCGCCATAGAAACAAAACGAATATCACAACTGAAAACAAAAGATTGGCTTCTAGAATGAGCGGAACAAACACATGATAGAGATTTCGCCCAAAGTGTTCGTGGTGGGGCCCACACGGACACGACGTATAGCGGACGTCACGAATGACAAACAAGATGTCCCCGAATCAGCATAGCCAAGGATTCTTTAAGACGTCTCGCGACCACTGTAAATCGACCGTGAATGGGCGGACCACTAAACGTTGAACCCCAATCTCAAATCATACATCTGTCGGAAAGAATATCCTGTAAGCTACTAGAATTCCCACCTATAAACTCCCGAAACTTTTCGCTTATGCAATCTGGTGTTGGGGATACAGGGGACACAAAATATATCACCCAAACTAACAATACCTAGATCCAAATTGTATCCATCCGTCAACACATAACCAAGAAATCCTCGAAATCGTGGTACCTCGACCTTGAAAAACATCCGTTATACAAGTCATGGCAATACTCCCTTTTCGCCTCGATCTTTGGGCTATCAGGGTTATCTCACCAACAACTGCACAAAAGAGATTTCGATGTCGGCAAAACTCAGGTATTCCAGAACTGCAACGATAAAATTGTGACGACAACACCTCGGAGCTCAACTCCCCGGGACACTGCCACAACCCCTAAATGTCAGGAGGCACCAAGAACAATGTTCTCGTCACAAAACCATCGGAACGATTCCAAGATACCCACGTGATCCTAAAATTTTTTTTTTAGTGAAATTTGAGAAGAGAAGAGTCAAAACTCTACGTCAGGAGACCTCACAGAGCGACGAAGGGACCGGGGAGTAAAAAGAATCCTACTCTCCGATATATATAATCCTAAGACTAAAAACATTTTTCCATTCTAGACTCAACAACGCCAAAGAAACAATCAAGTAGGGGGCTCCTAAGTCGGGGAAGGCTCTTATTACCAACTTGTAACGCCCCCGATGCGGCTATATCTCCCACGTGTCGAGGCACGACTTAGAGGCATAACCGCATTGAAAGCAATGTCGCAAGTGAGGTAATCTTCACACAACCCATGTAATAAATAAGGGAAAGAGATACATAGTTGGCTTACACGCCACTTCACACGGTACATAAATAAACATCCATCATTCGTAGTACACTCAAGGTCCGACTACGGAACCAAAATAAAAGAAGATACCCCAAATGCTACACAGATCCCGAATCGTCCCAAGCTGGGCACCACTATCGATCATCAGGAAAGACACATAGTAACGACCACGTTCCTCGTCGAACTCCCACTTGAGCTCGGTTGAGTCACTGCACCGCCTCGCCGGAACCTGCAACTGTTTTGGAAGTATCTACGAGTCACGGGACTCAGCAATCTCACACCCGCGAGATCAAGACTATTTAAGCTTATAGGAAGGACAGAGTAGTAAAGTGGAGCTGCAGCAGTTTACTAGCATATATGGTGGCTACTTCGCAAAAGAGAGCGAGAAGAGAAGCAAAGCACGGTCGTGAAGCTAGTAGCGATCAAGAAGTGATCTGAACTACTTACGCCAGACATAACTCCAACATCGTGTTCACTTCCGGACTCACGAGAAGAGACCATCACGCAGTTACACACGCGTTGATGTGTATTTTATTTGAGGTCAACTTTGGGTTTTCTACAACCGGACATTAACAAATTCCCATCTGCCTCATAAATCATGGGCACGGCTTTCGAAAGATATTACCCTGCAGGGTGTCCCAACTTAGCCCATTATAAGCTCTCACGGTCAACGAAGGATATTCCTTCTACCGGAAGACCCGATCAATCTCGGAATCCCGGACTACAAGACATTTCGACAGCAATAAAACAAGACCAGCAAAGCCGCCCGAATGTGCCGACAAATCCCGATAGGAGCTGCACATATCTCGTTCTCGGGGCACACCGGATGAGCCAGACGTCGGGTTGGCATAAACCCTGTTGCCCAAGGGCGCCGGACATCGCTCAAGTTGGACCAGCACTTTCGAAGGAGGACTGGCCCGGGTTAAAATAAAGATGACCCTCGGGCTCGCGAAAACCCGGGAAAAGGCTTAGGTGGCAAATGGTAAAACCAAAGTTGGGCCTTTGCCGGACGAGTCTTATTCAAAGCGAACTGTCAAGGGGTCCCATAAATCACCCAACCGTAAGGAACGCGAAATCAAGGAACATAACACCGGTATGACGGAAACTAGGGTGGCAAGAGTGGAACAAAACACTGTGCATAAGGCCGAGCCTTCCACCCTTTACCAAGTATATAGATGTATTAAATTATAGCAGATATATATTTTGATATCCCCAACAAGTAAACATGTTCCAACAAGGAACAACATCTCCATGTTCCCACAAGGAACAAACTTCAACTTCACCTGCAACTAGCAACGCTATAAGAGGGCTGAGCAAAGCGGTAACATAGCCAATCAACGGTTTGCTAGGACAGGATGGTTAGGGGCTGACATGGCAATATGGGTGGCATGATATAGCAAGTGGTAGGCATCGCAGCATAGGCATAGCAAAAGAGCAAGCAACTAGCATAGCAAAGATAGAAGTGATTTCGAGGGTATGGTCATCTTGCCTGCAATGTTCTCCGAGTTGTCGAAAGCTTGATCCTCGTAAGCGTTCTCAACAGGTTCCTCGTTCACGTACTCGTCTCCCGGCTCTACCCAAAGCAACAACACAAACAAAGGAACCACAATAAGTCACGGTGCAATGCACAATCAACATGATGCAAAACATGACATGATATGCGAGATGCGATATGCAATGCGTATGTGCGCTCCGGAAGGTAAATGATGAACCAGGCATCAACTTGAAAAACCAAGTATGCCACTGGAAAGATGAGATGATTTCGGTTGAAATCGATATAAAGATCACCGGAAACGGATGCACGGTTTGCAAATGACAAGCAAAACAAGAATGGCACAAATCTGCCATTAACAGCATGATGCCACTTAGCAAGCAACAAATAATTAAGCTACTACACCCAAACGTACCAACAAAGCACATGGCAGTGATCTACACAAGATGCTCGACAAAAGATGAGCACTGAGCTACGGCTAGTTCACATCATAACAGGTTCAAACAAGCATGGCAAAAGTGCACAAAATATCAGGCTGGACATGGCAAAAACAGCATCAGGTTGCAATGTTCAGAGCAACAAAACTACATGCTACAGGAACTTAAAATAGCAAAACATGGCATGGCATGAATCTACTCAAAGCATAGATCAAAAGTCCCTTACTGACCATAAGCCAAAAAGGATTAGAAAATATAGTAACACCCATGTCAATATTGAAAGTCTCGTTAACAGATTCAGCAACATGACATGTCAAAAACTGATAACGAGTAAGCATGTTTACAAGCTCAATGCACTCACTACAGAGCCTTAAATGAAAAACTAAGCATACATACATCAAGAAGACATGGCATAGAAGACATACATGGCAAGAACAATAACATAGCATAAATGGATCAACCACAACAAGCTTGGCAAAATTGAATAACATGTAAACAATCTGCCAGGAAACATTTGATAGCAAAAGTAGAGCTCGATTGACTCAAGCTATGGCACTCCATAATTGCAAACAAAGGCATGGATGGATAGAGCAAGACATGTTTTACAAAACATCCTTACTGAAGTATCTCAAAATATGCATAGATCTCTCAGTACCATCAAGTTAACATGGCATCAAAATCAGCTAAAACAGGGCTGAAATCAGCAACATCAGGACACCTACTTTGCATGCTTGTGCTAGTCACCACATAGATCACAAAAATACATGGCATATACCCCTGGAAATATGGAATGGCATATTTCAAAACACATGTAGGACTAAAATTCATAGGGTGCACACAATAATCATGGCGAAAATAACAAAAGTGCAAGTTCTGTTAAGAAACAGAAACTAGCATCACATAGCACTCTTCCAACAGCATTTCGGGCATCGAGATGAGCCCAAATGAAAATGATGCAGTGAGATGAAATGATCTACTCTTCGAGGCGAACATTTTGATATATTAAACATTCAAAATGGATCTACAGATGCAAAGATATGCTAGGACGAAAATGGCACAAAATATCAATGATATAAAGACTTAGAGGAAAAAAATGGAGAGGGAGAAGTCAACGGGCTCCAGATCCGATCGGGACCCGATCGGGACGCGGCGGCGGCGGCGGTGGAGGAGCTCGCCGCAGGGAGAGGAGGCGCCGGCGGGGTCGGAGCTCGGCCGGCAGGCAGGCCGGGCGTAATGAGGCGGGCGACCAAGCGTGAGGTGGCGAAGGGCGGCGGCGCGGCCGGTGGCGGGCGAGGTGGCGGCGAGGGAGAGGGCGCGGGCGGCCGGGCGGCGGGGCGAGGTGGCGGAGCTGGAGGGCGGCGGCGCACCGGCGCTGGGAGGCGCGGGCGGCGTGTCGGGAGGTGCCCATGCTGGCCAAGCGGCGGCGAGGAGGCGGCGGGCCACGTGGCACGCGCTGGTTGGGCGAGGGCGGCGGCGATTTTCCGGCGGCGGCCGACGTCCGGCATGTGAGGATGAATTCGCTTAGGGTTAGGGAAGAAGACCCGGATTTGGAGGGGTTTGCTTAAATAGGCATAGAGGGAGCTAGGAGAGTCCAAATGAGGTGTAGTTTTCGCCCCACACGATCGTGATCGAACGACGGAGAGCATGGAAGTGACTTAGATGGGTTATTGGGCTGTTTTGAAGGGGTGTTGGGCTGCAACTTAAAGAGGCCTTTGCGAGAGTGCGGTTAACCGTTGGAGTACCAAACGAGCTCCAAATGACCCGAAACTTGACCGGTGGTCTACGGGTGGTATACCAAGGCCACTAGACAAACCTCGGTCCATTTCGAGAAGGTTTAATACCCGCACACGGAAAAACGTAAAAGGGGCCGCCGGGGGAGATCGGAGTGCCGGATTGCAAAACGGACAACGGGAAAAAAGCTCGGAATCATGAGACGAACACGTATGCAAATGCGATGCACATGATGACATGATAAAAATGCATGACATGGACAAAATGCAAAAAGGAGAAAAACCCAACCACGGAGGGAATATCATATATCAATGCCGAAAATGGAAAGAGTTGGAGTTACAAATATGGAAAGTTACTTTCGGGGTGTTACATACCTCTCCGACAATCGGAGTGACAAAACCTAATCTCGAAATATGCCAACTCAACATGTACCTTTGGAGACACTTGTAGAGCTCATTTATAATCACCCAGTTACGTTGTGACGTTTGGTAGCACACAAAGTGTTCCTCCGGTAAACGGGAGTTGCATAATCTCATAGTTGTAGGAACATGTATAAGTCATGAAGAAAGCAATAGCAACATACTAAACAATCAAGTGCTAAGCTAACAGAATGGGTCATGTCAATCACATCATTCTACTAATGATGTGATCCCATTAATCAAATGACAACTCATGTCTATGGTTAGGAAACATAACCATCTTTGATTAATGAGCTAGTCTAGTAGAGGAATACTAGTGACAATATGTTTGTCTATGTATTCACACATGTATCATGTTTCCGGTTAATACAATTCTAGCATGAATAATAAACATTTATCATGATATAAGGAAATAAATAATAACTTTATTATTGCCTCTAGGGCATATTTCCTTCAGTCTCCCACTTGCACTAGAGTCAATAATCTAGTTCACATCACCATGTTATTTAACACTAATGTTCACATCTGCATGTGATTAACACCCATAGTTCACATCGTCATGTGACCAACACCGAAAAGGTTTACTAGAGTCAATATCTAGTTCACATTGCTATGTGATTAACACCCAAAGAGTACTAAGGTGTGATCATGTTTTGCTCGTGAGAGAAGCTTAGTCCACGGGTCTGTCACATTCAGAGTCGTATGTATTTTTCAAATATTCTATGTCTACAATGCTCTGCATGGAGCTACTCTAGCTAATTGCTCTCACTTTCAACATGTATCAAGATTGAGACTTGGAGTCATCTGTATCGGTGTGAAAGCTTGCACCGATGTAACTCTTTATGATGGGCTCTTTTATCACCTCCATAATCGAGAAATATTTCCTTAGTCCTCACTAAGGATATTCTTGACCAATGTCCAGTGATCTACTCCTAGATCACTATTGTACTCCCTTGCCAAATTCAGAGCAAGGTATACAATAGGTCTTGTACATAGCATAGCATACTTTATAGAACCTATGACTGAGGCATACGGAATGACTTTCATTCTCTTTTCTATTTTATGTCGTGGTCGGGATTTGAGTCTTACTCAATTTTACACCTTCGCAACACAGGCAAGAACTCTTTCTTTGACTGTTCCATTTTGAACTATTTCAAAATCTTGACAAGGTATGTACTTATTGAAAAAATTATCAAGCGTCTTGATCTATCTCAATAGATCTTGATGCTCAATATGTAAGTAGCTTCTTGAGGTCTTTCTTTTAAAGAACTCCTTTCAAATACTCCTTTATGCTTTCTAGAAAAATTCTACATCATTTCTGATCAACAATATGTTACTCACATATATTTATCAGAAAGGCGGTAGTGCTCCCACTCACTTTATTGTAAATACAGGCTTCACCGCAAATCTATATAAAACTATATGCTTTGATCAACTTATCAAAGCGTATATTCCAACTCTGATATGCTTGCACCAGTCCATAGATGGATCGCTGGAGCTTGCACATTTTGTTACCACCTTTAGGATTGAAAAAACCTTCTGGTTGCATCATATACAACTTTTCTTTAAGAAAACCATTAAGGAATGTAGTTTTGACATCCATTTGCCAGATTTCATAAAATGTGGCAATTGTTAACATGATCCGGACAGACTTAAGCATCGCTACAGTTGAGAAAATCTCATTGTAGTCAACACTTTGAACTTGTCGAACACCTTTTTGCGACAAGTCGAGCTTTGTAGATAGTAACACTATTATCAGCGTCTGTCTTCCTCTTGAAGATCCATTTATACAATATGGCTTGCCGATCATCGGGCAACTCCACCAAAGTCCACACTTTGTTCTCATACATGGATCCCATCTCAGATTTCATGGCCTCAAGCCATTTCGGAATCTGGGCTCATCATCACTTCCTCATAGTTCGTAGGTTCATCATGGTCTAGTAACATGACTTCGAACATGATTACTGTACCACTCTAGTACGGACTGTACTTTGGAAGACCTACGAGGTTTTGTAGTAACTTAATCTGAAGTTTCATGATCATCATGATTAGCTTCCTCACTAATTGGTGTAGGAATCACTGGAACTGGTTTCTGTGATGAACTACTTTCCAATTCGGGAGAAGGTACAAATTACCTTATCAAGCTCTACTTTCCTCCCACTCACCTTTTTTGAGAGAAACTCCTTCTCTAGAAAGGATCCATTCTTAGCAACGAATGTTTTGCCTTCGGACTGTGATAGAAGGTGTACCCAACAGTTTCCTTTGGGTATTCTATGAAGACGCACTTCTCCGATTTGGGTTCGAGCTTATGAGGTTGAAACCTTTTTCACATAAGCATCGCAACTCCAAACTTTAAGAAACAGCATGACTTAGGCTTCATCGCTAAACCATAGTTCATACGGTGTCGTCTCAACGGATTTAGATGGTGCCCTATTTAAAGTGAATGCAGCTATGTCTAATGCATAACCCCAAAACGATAGTGGTAAATCGGTAAGATACATCATAGATCGCACCATATCCAATAAAGTCTTGATTCTGACGTTCGGACACACCATTACGCTGTGGTGTTCCATGTGGCATGAGCTGTGAAACTATTCCACATTGTTTAAAATGAAGGCCAAACTCGTAACTCAAATATTCTTCTCTATGATCAGATTGTAGAAACTTTTATTTTCTTGTTACGATGATTCTCCACTTCACTCTGAAATTCTTTGAACTTTTCAAATGTTTCAGACTTGTGCTTCATTAAGTAGATATACGCATATCTGCTCAAATCATCTATGAAGGTCAGAAAATAACGATACCCTGCCACAAGCATCAATACTCATTGGACCGCATACATCGGTATGTATTATTTCCAATAAGTTAGTAGCTCGTTCCATTGTTCCGGAGAATGGAGTTTTAGTCATGTTGCCGAAAAGGCACGGTTTGCAAGCATAAAATGATTCATAACCAACTGATTCCGAAAATCCATCTTTATGTAGTTTCTTCATGCGCTTTACACCGATATGACCCAAACAGCAGTGCCAGAAATAAGTTGCACTATCATTATTAACTTTGCATCTTTTGGCATCAACATTATGAATATGTGTATCACTATGATCAAGATTCAATAAACCATCACCATTGGGTGTATGACCATAGAAGGTTTAATTCATGTAAACAGAATAACAATTTATTCTCTATCTTAGATGAATAATCGTATCGCAATAAACATGATCTTATCATATTTATGCTCAACACAAACACCAAATAACATTTATTTAGGTTTAACACTAATCTCGAAAATATAGGGAGTGTGTGATGATGATCATATCAATCTTGGAACTACTTCCAACACTCATCGTCACTTCCCCTTCAACTAGTCTCTGTTTGATACGTAACTCCTGTTTGAGTTACTAATCTTAGCAACCAAACAAGTATCAAATACTCAGGGGCTACTATAAACACTAGTAAGGCACACATCAATAACCTGTATATCAAATATACCCTTGTTCAATTTGCCATCCTTCTTATCCACCAAATATTAAGGGCATTTCCGCTTCCAGTGACCATTTCCTTTGCAGTGTAAGCACTCAGTTTGAGACTTTGGTCCAGCTTTGGGCTTCTTCGCAGGAGTGACAACTTGCTAGTCATTCTACTTGAAGTTCCCTTTCTTTCCCTTTGCCCTTCTCTTGAAACTAGTGGTCTTGTCAATCATCAACACTTGATGCTCTTTCTTGATTTCTACCTTCGTCGATTTCAACATCACGAAGAGCTCGGGAATCGTTTTCGTCATCCCTTGCATAGTATAGTTCATCACAAAGTTCTAGTAACTTGGTGATGGTGACTAGAGAACTCTATCAATCACTATCTTATCTGGAATATTAACTCCCACTTGATTCAAGCGATTGTAGTACCCAGACAATCTGAGCACATGATCACTAGTTGAGCGATTCTCCTCCATCTTTTGGCTATCGAACTTGTTGGAGACTGCATATCTCTCAACTCGGGTATTTGCTTGAAATATTAACTTCAATTCCCGGAACATCTCATATGGTCCATGACGTTCAAAACGTTTTTGAAGTCCCGATTCTGAGCCGTTAAGCATGGTGCACTAAACTATCAAGTGGTCATCATATTGAGCTAGCCAAACGCGTTCATAACGTGCAGATACGCTCCTGCAATAGGTTTGTCACCTAGTGGTGCATTAAGGGCATAATTCTTCTGTGCAGCAGTGAGGATAAACCTCAGATCACGGATCCAATTCGCATCATTGCTACTAACATCTTTCAACACAATTTTCTCTAGGAACATATCAAGATAAACATATGAAAGCAACAACGTGAGTTATTGATCTACAACATAGTTTGCAAAATACTACCAAGACTAAGTTCATGATAAATTTAAGTTCAATTAATCATATTACTTAAGAACTCCCACTTAGACAGACATCTCTCTAGTCATCTAAGTGATCACGTGATCCAAATCAACTAAACCATGTCCGATCATCACGTCAGATGGAGTAGTTTTCAATGGTGAACATCACAATGTTGATCATATCTACTATATGATTCACGCTCGACCTTCGATCTCCGTGTTCCGAGGCCATATCTGTATATGCTAGTCTCGTCAAGTTTAACCTGAGTATTCCGCGTGTGCAACTATTTTGCACCCGTTGTATTTGAACGTAGAGCCTATCACACCCGATCATCACGTGGTGTCTCAGCATGAAGAACTTTACATAGCGGTTGCATACTCGGGAGAACACTTCTTGGTAATTAGTGAGAGATCATCATAAAATGCTACCGTCAATCAAAGCAAGATAAGATGCATAAAGGATAAACATCACATGCAATCAATATAAGTGATATGATATGGCCATCATCATCTTGTGCTTGTGATCTCCATCTCAAGCACCGTCGTGATCACCATCGTCACCGGTAGCGACACCTTGATCTCCATCGTAGCATCGTTGTCGTTCCGCCATCTATTGCTTCTACGACTATCGCTACCGCTTAGTGATAAAGTAAAGCAATTACAGGGCGTTTGCATTTCATACAATAAAGCGACAACCATATGGCTCCTGCCAGTTGCCGATAACTTCGGTTACAAAACTTGATCATCTCATACAATAAAATATAGCATCACGTCTTGACCATATCACATCACAACATGCCCTGCAAAAACAAGTTATACGTCCTCTACTTTGTTGTTGAAAATTTTACGTGGCTGCTACGGGCTGAGCAAGAACCGTTCTTACCTACGCATCAAAATCACAACGATAGTTAGTCAAGTTAGTGCTGTTTTAACCTTCGCAAGGACTAGGCGTAGCCACACTCGGTTTGACTAAAGTTGGAGAAACTGACACCCACCAGCCACCTTTGTGCAAAGCAAGTCGGTAGAACTAGTCTCGCGTAAGCATACGCGTAATGTCGGTCTGGGCCGCTTCATCCAACAATACCGCCGAACCAAAGTATGACATGCTGGTAAGCAGTATGACCTGTATCGCCCATAACTCACTTGTGTTCTAGTCGTGCATATAACATCTACGCATAAAACCTGACTCGGATGCCACTGTTGGGTAACATAGTAATTTCAAAAAAATTCCTACGCACACGCAAAATCATGGTGATGCATAGCAACGAGAGGGGAGAGTGTGCCCACGTACCCTCGTAGACCGAAAGCGGAAGCGTTAGAACAACGCGGTTGATGTAGTCGTACGTCTTCACGGCCTGACCGATCAAGCACCAAAACTGGAACACCCCGAGAATCATGCTACAGTAATCCCCTTCTAATGATGCCTTAACATCATTGTTACTGTTGCTAATCTTCACTTGATCCAAATCACCGATTCAAATTCAAATCCAATCTGAAGTCACAAACTCTTATTTGTTAGATAGGAGATCTAAAATGTTCATCTTGTGGCAAATAATCATTTGTTAATATTGGTGGTGAACCAACATTTTTTGCAAGGTGTTTAAATGGCCTAAAGCAATTAAAGCAGTGACTAAAACAATAGTTTAAATGGCTTTTTACTTTATAAAAAGTTCAAACTATTTCAAAAGCCTCACAACCTTTTCGTGGCAGTGCTAACTATTGCAATGTAATTATGTGGCCAAGTCCCACATTTTAAAAAATCCTTTTTGCAGCCAAAATATTACCATGCTTTTTCTATAAAAAGAAAAGAGCAAAAGTAAAAGAAAAGAAAACCCCCTGACCCCTTGGGCCTTAGTCATCTGGGCGGCCCAACCCAAAGAGCCCACCTCCCTGGCCGCCTCCCACCCCTATGTTCATCAAGCCCAGGCATTAATCGCACCAGGCCTAGCCCATCCCCGGTCATCCTCTCGCGCTGTTCACCATGCACCCCGTGGACGCAGGAGCGTCGTCCATGGCCGGATAGCCACGGGGCGGCCATCCCGCGCCTCCTCGTCGTATCCCTGGCGGATAAGAGCATCTCCGCGACCCCCCTGGAACCCTAGCTCTCTATCCCTTACCCCCCCCCCCTTTCCTCTTTTCTCGATCTGAAGCTCCACCAAGCGAAGCCAGCACACGCCGTCGCAGACTACCACAGCCACCGACCGTCGCGCATCATCGGTGTTGGTCTAGGAGATGCGCATCGACATCCTCAACATCCATGCCAACCCACACGAGCAGGAGCTTCGCCAAGCCGTCGCCATCGTCACTTCTTCGACCTCGGGTGCCGCCACAAATTCCCGTCGATTCGCTCGGCCTCGTCCCTCTCCGTCTACCTCGACCCGCAACACGTTCGCTGTGAGAAGCTTCACTTTTCCCCTCTAGATTTGCCTCGAATTTGAGCCGTATCGCGTCGTAATAGTCGTCGTATCCCGGCCGTAGCTCTGCTGCTGCCGCCGTCACCGCACGCACTCGCCTACACACCCCTGTAGCCTCCCGTATTCCCCTGCTGCTTTCGTCGGCTCCGCCCCTTTGTGCTCAAGGCAGCGGCTCTCCACCGTCGCTGGTGCCGCTTGGCCAGAAACCTCGCCTCCGCCATTTGTTTCGGCGGCGACCGCAACCAGTTCCTCCAGCGCTGCCGTTTCCCCCCACCCTGCTGGCGCGCCGGCTCTCGTGCTCGCACTAGCGCGGACCGCGTCCTACTCCCCCTCCCGGCCTTACTGGCCCGGCAGCGGCGCTCCTCTGGACCGGTCGGGCGTGCCTTGCCTTGCCTTGCCGTGGCCAGCTCGGCCACTGCCAATGGCCCCCCTCGTTTAATTAGGGGCTAATTAACCCCCCAACTAAACTAATCCCCCTCTAACCCACTGACATTGGGCCCCACCCTAACTAATTTGATTAAACTGTAGGTTATGACATGTGGGCCCTCTCTGTCTAATTAGGTTAAATAAATTATATAAACACTGTTAGTTGCCTCTGCCAATGACATGAGGGTCCCAGGGCCTCCTTTGACCAGTCAACCGTGGACCAGTCAACTCTTGACTGGGCAGATGGCTGACCCACTGTCAGCCACCACAGGTGCATGCACCGGTGCACCTAGCAGTTTCATTATTAATATTCTTGAATTAAATTAAAATCAGGGATATTAGAAAATCATTTAATCTTTGTAAATTCATAGAAATTAAACCGTAACTTTCGGATGAAAATGTTTTCTATATGAAAGTTGCTCGAAAAAATCCAACGAATCCGAGTGCGCGGTCCGTTCATCTGTCACATGCCCTAGCATGCTGAACATGGAACATTCCCCTCCGGTCATCATGCCTAACAATTAGGTCCGAACCGGGAATACATTCCCGGTTAAATTCCCCCTTCACCTTTATCGTGTAGCATTACGTTAGGTCACACCCGGCACAGCATATTGCCACGTTATGCTTTGTGATGCTATGTTTGCTTTATATTTACTGGTTCTTCCCCCTCTTCTCTCTGGTAGACCCCGAGACCGATCTTGTTACTGTGATCGACTACGCCGACGACGACCCCTCCTTGCCCGTGAGCAACCAGGCAAGCCCCCCCTTTGATCATCCCGATATCCATTCCATTCTCTCATGCTTGCATTAGATTTTGCTACTGTTATTGATTGCTCCTATTCTGATGCATAGCCTTCTTTTGTAACCTGCTGTTGTACCTTACCTGCTTATCCTAAACTGCTTAGTATAGGTTGGTTAGTGATCCATCACTGACCCCCACTTTGTTCCGACTGCCCTGCTGGATTATCAGAAGACCCGATCAACAGGATCGAAGACCAGGCCCCGGCACCGCACATCACTTTCCCCTTAGTTGCTCGACAATACTTGGGTTACTATCCAGTACCGAGGGTGAGACCTCATCGATGCCGATGTTAACCATGTAGTGTAGCTATTCGGTCGTGGTCATTGAGGGTGATTTCCTCTTTAACCACTTCTGATACGACTTTGTCATGTAACCCCTCAAGTGTGGACCTCGAGGGTGAATCCTCTTACGTTCACCTTGATGATTACATCGAGTGGAATTCACCGGGGGTGATTCCTCGGGCTTTCCCCTTAATGTTTATACACAGTTACTATGATTACTATGACTTTACGGAGCCATGTTACTAAAGATGGGTCGACCACGAGGGGTACCAGTGAGCATAATTGCGAGTGATGAGGAGTCGGGTTGACCTGGAAGGTGCCTGTGAGATAATTACGAGGCGTGGCCGGGCATTCTTAGCCCTTGTCGCAAGTCCTCGAGACGGGGCAACGGGGTCACATCTTTCGTGAGTCTCTGCTTGTTACCACGCGTTCCTAATCCACTACGATTTGGATATTTGATCCGAGGGGCCTCTGGCTTGATAGCACTAACCATCACGTGGGCATAGTATGGGCGTTCTGCGTCGTATACATCGGCCGAATCTTAATAGGCGTCGTGGCGGAAGCGACGCCGGGTTGGACTGCGTAAGCACCTGCCTTGTTGAAGGAGGTAGTTAGGTCTGCTCACCGGCCGCGTACGCGACGTGTAGGAGTTTCCGGGGAGATGGCCCATGACCCCTGGGGGGCATAGGTTTAGTCCGGCGTGCTGGCCTCTCTATTAAGCCTAGGTCGGGTTGCGGCGTATTGTTTGGTCGAGGCCGGGCATGACCCAGGAAAGTGTGTCCGGCTGGAGTTAATCAAGCGTGATGGGTAAGTTGGTGCACCCCTGTAGGGAAGAAAACATCTATCGATAGCCTGTCCTACGGTAACGGACACTTGGAGTTGTATCCCGATCGATACATCTAGAACTGGATACTTGTTATGAGAATTGGATGGTGATGAGAAATGGATTGTGATGATAACTGGATAGTAGAGCTCTGGGACTTCTTTCTCGCAGGGAGTCGAGAAAGGATCTCTGTCCGAGGTTGATAAAACTTATACTACTTTACTTTGTGCTACTCTACTCCCTCCTGTTGCTGCAAGATGGTGGTTTTCAGAAGATGCTAGTCTTTCGATAGGACTAGGTTCTCCCCTCTATTCTAGCATTTCTGCAGCCCAGTCCACATATACAGCCTTCCTTTCATAATGTTGCATATGTAGTGTAGATCCTTGCTTGCGAGTACTTTGGATGAGTACTCACGGTTGCTTTGCTCCCCATTTTCCCCCTTTCTTCTTCTTTCCGGTTGATGCAACCAGATGTCGGAGCCCAGGAGCCAGATGCCACCACCGATGCCTGCTACTACGTGGAGACCGCCGACGACCAGGAGTAGTTAGGAGGCTCCCAGGCAGGAGGACTTGCCTTTTCGATCGTTGTTGCTTTTGTGCTAGCCTTCTTAAGGCAAACTTGTCTAACTTATGTCTGTACTCAGATATTGTTGCTTCCTCTGACTCTTGTGTTTTCGAGATTATGTATTCAAGCCCTCGAGGCCCCTGGCTTGTAATATAAAGTGTGTATTATTTTAATTTGTGTCTAGAGTTGTGTTGTGATATCTTCCCGTGAGTCCTTGATCTTGATCGTACACATTTGCGTGTACGATTAGTGTATGATTGAATCGATGGCGTCACAAGTTGGTATCAGAGCCGACTGCCTGTAGGTAGCCCCCTTTCCAACTCCTTGGCCGAAATTGAGTCTAGTCGTCCAAAACTGTTTTACTAACTTGGCGGTGTGGCTTACGGGCCCACGTCGCCATTGGGTGGTATTAGTATCTTTTATTCCTCGTCTATACTCTGGGACTCTGATCTCTCTTCTATTCGGGTTGAAGATTTTACTAACTCTAGCATTAGGTTCTCGTAACCACATCATCCCGGAGAGCCCCTTCACTACAAATGGTCGCTTGCTTCGCCACAAGATTCTGCAGATACTCCTCGATGTTTTCCGAGACCCTGTTCCCACTGCTTTCCAGATCCTGACCATCGATAATCCCAGTGAATAACATCCATGCCGTTTGTACCTTCATCCCCAGTTTTTCATATGCTTTCCAAAAATTCCTCAAAATGCTATTCGATCTCTCGAATATCCTCTGCAGCCTATTGCTCCCGAAAGTCTTGTCAGCCTGCTTTATGGATACATCCATATGTATCGCAATATTCATTGCATTCCTTGTCACTGTCTTTCCGAGTTTACTGATTCAATATGAATAAGAATAATCCCGATCATCCGTTGATTCCTAGAATTCATCTTTCGGGCTCAGGCGTCATTTTGAACATGAGCTGGTTCTCGACCAATCTATTTGTCATCGATTGTGCCAAGGAGTTTCCTTCCTTGATCAGAGCGTCTCCTTCTGATCCCCCGAATTGGAAATCATAATTCCTTTGCATTTAAGCTTTGGAATTATCAGATATTTCCAAAGTCCGATGCCTCTGCATTATTTCTTCTTCTGATTGAATATCGATACTCACATCAGCTCCGTTGTGGATCGCCGGATCCATTATTGGATTAACATCCGACAGTGTCCTTCATATTCAAAGAACCTCATGAAGTTCTTTGCCAAATACATAATGCCTTTGGTAATTGTATCCTCTCCTTTTTTTTCAACCATGCTCTGCTTTCGAGCTTGTGTTGTTTACTTCTGAAGTTTGTGGAATAGGTTCCTAAGATGCCCCTATGGGTTGAACCTATGCCTCCCATAATTCGTTTGAACCGAGAGTTTTAACGAGTCTTACTCTTCTGGTGTTTTGCCAGATAAAATTTCAACACTGCAAACTCTTCGAAATCAAGAAGTGAATGAAAAGTTGTGTATTGGAGAAGTGGGAGTCGACCTTGAACCTTGCGTTCATGCCCATGGACACGATGCTGATCTTATCATGGAAGCTTCTCGTAAAAATAATTCCCCCCTTGGTTGTCAGTAAGACCCTGTTACTATTGTTGATGACATTCCGGTAACCACCGATGGACGTGAACTTTGCCTATTGGTCCGCCTCGTCTTGCGAGCAGGAGAATGGTTCTCTTCGTCCCTCGCCCTTGGTACCAATGTTGTTGCCAACATAATTGACAGTCTATGCTCTGACCTGCCTTGCTATCATGACCGTGCAAAATGCTAGCACCCTTCCTGCTTTTAACCCACATGTGGGCCCATAACCCACAGTTCCATAGGGTCGAAACCCGACTCTCCTGTTTATCTTTTATTCCGAAGTATCATTTGCTCTTGGCTTTGTGTGTTGTCACGAGCCACCTTATTGTGATCTGTTCTGCTATCAGATGCAATACTTATTCTCGATGCTCTGAACCCCTTTCTCACACTCTGTCCAGGTATCGATCGTTTGTCCATTCGCTTGAAACTTCCTATTGTACCTTCATACTTTGCTCTCGATGTTTTATTAACTTTCAACTCGAGAGATACTTCCGCCTCATTCCTTGAGTTATTCACCAGATAATTTACCCTATAAGGGCCAGTTCTCCCGAAGTTACTCTTTACTTCCGCACTTAAATCTCGGGACGAGATTTCTTGTAGTGGAGGAGATTTGTAACACCCCGAGAATCATGCTACAGTAATCCCCTTCTAATGATGCCTTGACATCATTGTTACTTTGCTAATCTTCACTTGATCCAAATCACCGATTCAAATTCAAATCCAATCTAAAGTCACAAACTCTTATTTGTCAGACAGGAGATCTAAAATGTCCATCTTGTGGCAAATAGTCATTTGTTAATATTGGTGGTGAACCAACATTTTTTGCAAGGTGTTTAAATGGCCTAAAGCAATTAAGCGTTGACTAAAACAATAGTTTAAATGGCTTTTTACTTTATAAAAAGTTCAAACTATTTCAAAAGCCTCACAACCTTTTCGTGACAGTGCTAACTATTGCAATGTAATTATGTGGCCAAGTCCCACATTTTACAAAATCCTTTTGGCAGCCAAAATATTACCATGCTTTTTCTGTAAAAAGTCAAAAGTAAAATAAAAAGAAAACCCCCCTGACCCCCTGGGCCTTAGTCATCTGGGCGGCCCAACCCAGCAGCCCACCTCCCCCGGTCGCCTCCCACCCCTCTGTTCATCAAGCCCAGAATGTACACTGTACCAGGCCTAGCCCCTCCCCGGTCCACCTCTCGCGCTGCTCACCACGCACCCGTGGGCCTTGGCAAGCGTTATCCATAACCCGGATAGCCACTGGGCGGCCATCCCGCGCCTCCTCGTCGTATCCTGGCGGATAAGAGCATCTCCGCGACCCTGGAACCCTAGCTCTCTGTCCCTCACCCCCTTTTCCTCTTTTCTCGATCTGAAGCTCCACCGGCGAAGCGGCGCATCTTGTCGCAGACTACCACAGCCACAGGCCGTCGCGCATCATCGGTGTTGGTCTAGGAGATGCGCATCGACATCCTCGACATCCATGCCAACCCACACGAGCAGGAGCTTTGCCAAGCCGTCGCCATCGTCACTTCTTCGACCTCGGGTGCCGCCACAAATTCCCGTCGATTCGCTCGGCCTCGTCCCTCTCCGTCTACCTTGACCCGCAACACGTTCGCTGTGAGAAGCCTCACTTTTCCCCTCTAGATTTGCCTCGAATTTGAGCCGTATCGCGTCGTAATAGTAGTCGTATTCCGGCCGTAACTCTGCTGCTACCGTCGTCACCACACGCACTCGCCTACACACCCCTGTAGCCTCCTATGGCCCTGCCGTGCTGCTCGTTGGCTCCGCCCCTCTGTGCTTTGGCAGCTCTCCACCGGCATTGGTGCCGCCGCGAACCCCGCCTTCGCCCATTTGTTAGCTTGCCGCATGACCTACCAGTTCCTCCCTTTTCGCCGTTTCCCCCACTCCCTCAGGCGCGTGCGCCCGGCTCTCGTGCTCCCCACTTTGGTGTCGGGCGCGTCCTGCTCCCCTCCCGCAGCTTTCTGCTTGGCGGCATGCCGGCTCCTCTGGAGCGGTCGGGCGTGCCTTGCCTTTCCTTGCCGTGGCAAAATCGGCCACTGATAATGGCCCCCTGGCTTAATTAGGGGCTAATTAACCCCCCCCCACTAAACTAATCCCCCTCAAACCCACTGACATTGGGCCCCACCCGGTTAACTAATTTGATTAAACTGTAGGTTATGACATGTGGGCCCTCTCTGTCTAATTAGGTTAAATAAATTATATAAACACTGTTAGTTGCCTTTGCCAATGACATGAGGGTCCCGGGGCCTCCTTTGACCCGATCAACCGTGGACCAGTCAACTCGACTGGGCAGATGGCTGACCCACACTGTCGACCACTCTGGGTGCATGCACCGAGTGCACCTAGCGATTTACATTTATTAATATTCTTGAATTAAATTAAAATCAGGATATTAGAAAATCATTTAATCTTTGTAAATTCATAGAAATTAAACCGTAACTCGGATGAAAATGTTTTCTATATGAAAGTTGCTCAGAAAAATCCAATGAATCCGAATACGCGATCCGTTCATCTGTCACATGCCCCTAGCATGCTGAACATGGAACATTCCCCCTCCGGTCATCTGTCTGACACAGGTCCGGAACCGGGAATACATTCCCAGTTGAATTCCCCCTTCACCTTTATCGTGTAGCCTTACGTTAGGTCACACCCGGCACAACATATTGCCACGTTATGCTTTGTGATGCTATGTTTGCTTTATATTTACTGTTTCTTCCCCCTCTTCTCTCCGGTAGACCCCGAGACCGATGATGCCCCTGTGATCGACTACGTCGACGACGACTCCTCCTTGCCAGAGCAACCAGGCAAGCCCCCCCTTTTATCATCCCGATATTCATTCCATTCTCTCATGCTTGCATTAGATTTTGCTACTGTTATTGGTTGCTCCTATTCTGATGCATAGCCTTCTTTTGTAACCTGCTGTTGTACCTTACCTGCTTATCCTAAATTACTTAGTATAGGTTGGTTAGTGATCCATCAGTGACCCCCACTTTGTCCCGGTGCCCATTGGATTATCAGAAGACCCGATCAACGGGACCGAAGACCAGGCCCCGGCACCGCACATCACTTTCCCCTTAGTTGCTCGATAATACTGGGTTACTATCGAATACCGAGGGTGAGACCTCATTAGTACTTCTGATATTAACCCTGTAGTGTAGCTATTCGGTCGTGGTCATCGAGGGTGATTTCCTCTTTAACCACTTCTGATACGACTCTGTCGTGCAACCCCTCAAGTGTGGACCTCGAGGGTGAATCCTCTTACGTTCACCTTGATGATTACATCGAGTGGAATTCACCGGGGGTGATTCCTCGGGCTTTCCCCTTAATGTTTAGACACACAGTTACTATGATTACTATGACTTTACACTGAGCCATGTTACTAAAGACGGGTCGACCCTGAGGGGTACCCGCGCGAGCATAATTGCGAGTGGTGAGGAGTTGGGTTGACCTGGAAGGTGCCCGTGAGATAATTACGAGGCATGGCCGGGCATTCTTAGCCCTTGCCGCAAGTCCTCGAGACGGGGCAACGGGGTCACATCTTTCGTGAGTCTCTGCTTGTTACCGCGCGTTCCTAATCCACTACGATTTGGATATTTGATCCGAGGGCCTCGGCACGATAGCACTAACCATCACGTGGGCATAGTATGGGCGTTACTGCGTCGTATGCATCGTGGAAGCTTAATAGGCGTCGGCGGCGAAGCGGCGCCGGGTTGGACTGCGTGGCGCTTTGCCTTGTTGAAGGAGGTAGCTAGAGTGCGCTCACCGGCCGCCCACGCAACTTGCGGGAGTTCGGGGAGATGGCCCACGACCCCACAGGGGCATAGGTTTAGTCCGTCTGGCCTCTCTATTCAGCCTAGGTCGGGTTGCGGCGTATTGTTTGGCCGAGGCCGGGCATGACCCAGGAAAGTGTGTCCGGCCGGAGTTAATCAAGCGTGGTGGGTAAGTTGGTGCACCCCTGCATGGAAGAAAACATCTACCGATAGCCTGTCCTACGGTAACAGACACTTGGAGTTGTATCCCGGCCGATACAACTAGAACTGGATACTTGTTATGAGAATTGGATGGTGATGAGAAATGGATTGTGATGATAACTGGATAGTAGGGCTTTGGGACTTCTTTCTCGCAGGGAGTCGAGAAAGGATCTCTGGCCGAGGTTGATAACACTTATACTACTTTACTTTGTGCTACTCTACTCCCTCCTGTTGCTGCAAGATGGTGGTTTTCAGAAGATGCTAGTCTTCGATAGGACTAGGTTCTCCCCTCTATTCTGGCATTTCTGCAGCCCAGTCCACATATCTGACCTTCCTTTGATAATGTTGCATATGTAGTGTAGATCCTTGCTTGCGAGTACTTTGGATGAGTACTCACGGTTGCTTTGCTCCCCCTTTTCCCCTTTCTTCTTCTTTCCGGTTGATGCAACCAGATGTCGGAGCCCAGGAGCTAGATGCCCCACCGCCGATGCCTGCTACTACGTGGAGACCGCCGACGACCAGGAGTAGTTAGGAGGCTCCCAGGCAGGAGGCCTTGCCTTTTCGATCGTTGTTGCTTTTGTGCTAGCATTCTTAAGGCAAACTTGTCTAACTTATGTTTGTACTCAGATATTATTGCTTCCGCTGACTCTTATGTTTTCGAGCTTATGTATTCAAGCCCTCGAGGCCCCTGGCTTGTAATATAAAGTTTGTATTATTTTAATTTGTGTCTAGAGTTGTGTTGTGATATCTTCCTGTGAGTCCTTGATCTTGATCGTACACATTTGCGTGTATGATTAGTGTACGATTGAATCGAGGGCGTCACAGAAACTATGGCACCTCCGAGTTCTAGCACACGTTCAGCTCGATGATGTCCCTCGTACTCCGATCCAGCCGAGTGTCGAGGGACAGTTCCGTCAGGACAACGGCGTGGTGATGATCTTGATGTTCTACCGTCGCAGGGCTTCGCCTAAGCACCGCTACAATATTATCGAGGAGGACTATGGTGGAGGGGGGCACCGCACACGGCTAAGAGATCAAGAGATCAATTGTTGTGTCTAGAGGTGCCCCCTTGCCCCCGTATATAAAGGAGTGGAGGAGGGGGAGAGGGCCGGCCCCTATGGCGCGCCCTGGAGGAGTCCTACTCCCACCGGGAGTAGGATTCCTCCCCTTCCATGTAGTACGAGTAGGAGACAAGGAAGGGGGAGAGGGAAGAGAAGGAAGGAGGGGGCGCCGCCCCTCCCCTTAGTCCAATTCGGACTAGTCATTGGGGGGGGGGGGCAAGCGGCCCGCCTCTCTCTCTCTCTCCCCTAAAGCCCAATAAGTCCCATATACTTCTTCCTCCGTATTCTCGTAACTCCCCGGTACTCCGAAAAATACCCGAACCTTTCGGATGTCCGAATATAGTCGTCCAATATATCGATCTTTACGTCTCGATCATTTCGAGACTCCTTGTCATCTCCCCGCTCTCATCCGGGACTCCGAGCTCCTTCGGTACATCCAAACTCATAAACTCATAATAAAACTGTCATCGAAACCTTAAGCGTGCGGACCCTACGGGTTCGAGAACTATCTAGAGATGACCGAAACACGTTTCCGGTCAATAACCAATAGCGGAACCCGGATGCTCATATTGGCTCCTACATATTCTATGAAGATCTTTATCGGTCAAACCGCATAACGACATACGTTGTTCCCTTTGTCATCGGTATGTTACTTTCCCGAGATTCGATCGTCGGTATCTCAATACCTAGTTCAATCTCTTTATCGGCAAGTCTCTTTACTCGTTATGTAATGCATCATTCCGTAACTAACTCATTAGCTACATTGCTTGCAAGGCTTATAGTGATGTGCATTACCGAGAGGGACCAGAGATACCTCTCCGACAATCGGAGTGACAAAACCTAATCTCGAAATACGCCAACTCAACATGTACCTTTGGAGACACCTGTAGAGCTCCTTTATAATCGCCCAGTTACGTTGTGACGTTTGGTAGCACACAAAGTGTTCCTCCGGTAAGCAGGAGTTGCATAAGCTCATAGTTGTAGGAACATGTATAAGTCATGAAGAAAGCAATAGCAACATACTAAACGATCAAGTGCTAAGCTAACGGAATGGGTCATGTTAATCACATCATTCTACTAATGATGTGATCCCGTTAATCAAATGACAACTCATGTCTATGGTTAGAAACATAACCATCTTTGATTAATGAGCTAGTCTAGTAGAGGCATACTACTGACAATATGTTTGTCTATGGATTCACACATGTATCATGTTTCCGGTTAATACAATTCTAGCATGAATAATAAACATTTACCATGATATAAAGAAATAAATAATAACTTTATTATTGCCTTTGCCTCTAGGGCATATTTCCTTCACTGGGTGAGCTTCTCCTCCGGTTTCCCACTTCCCCGTCTCGATCCGTACCTGTAGTCAACGTTTTCGCGAGCTCAGTCGCCATGGCCGCGCCGGAGTTCTGCATCCGCGCGCGCACAACCACCCCTGGCCCCGCTCGCGTTGCTCCTACTTCCGCCGCGCATCGCACACGCCTGTCCGCTCACGCACCCCCGTGCTCGCGCACTCGCCCGCGTAGTGCCCACGCCTCTGGCTCCCCTGCATAGCCTTGCGCCAGGCCGTGTGCCTTGGCGCTCCTCTACACGCTGCAGCCCGCCTCATTGCCGCCCGCAGCCTCGCGCCGATGGCGCGCCGCTCTTGCCCGCGAGCGCGCCCCAGCGTCGTTGCTGCCTCCGCTACCGCCCAGAAGCGGCCTTTGCAGCCTCCGCTTGCCGCTGCTACTCGTTGTGCCGGCCATGGCCGTGCACAGTCGCGGCTCGGCTGGCTCCCTTTCAGTGGGGTCAGCCCGTTTATGTTAGGGCAGAATTAGATCAGGTTAGTCTAGTAATTAGTTAGCCAATGACCCTGTGACACACGGGTCCCACTTAGTTAAACAACTTAAATAAACCCCCTACTTAAGTTACTTAGTATGACATGCGGGAACCACCACCACTGTTCACTTTGACCAGTCAATGATGATTGGGCAGTTGACCCAGTCAACTGGCCCGCCCTGCCATACACTGGTTGGGTACACTTTTGGGTACCCATAGCCTTTATTTATTTATTTTCGAGACATAAATAATTCCAGAAAAGAGTAAAACTTTGGAAATTAATATCAAATAAACCGTAGCTCGGATGGAAAAACTTTGTACATGAAAGTTGCTCAGAACGATGAGACGAATCCGGGTACGCAGCCCGTTCGTCCGCCACACATCCCTAGCATAGCAAACACGCAACTTTCCCCCTCCGGTCCGCCTGTCCGAAAATGCCAAACACTTGGAATACTTTCCCGGATGTTTCCCCCCTTCGTCAGTATCACCTATCCCTGCGTTAGGTCACCCATAGCACAACGTATTGTTGTGTCTTGCTTTGTGTTACATTTGATTGCTCTGTTATTTACTGTGTCCCCCTCCGTTACTTCTTTCCGGTAGGCTCCGAGACCGTTGCCGATACCCCTGTGATCGACTACATCGACGACGACCCCTTCTTCTTGCCAGAGCAACCAGGCAAGCCCCCCCTTGATCACCAGATATCGCCTATTCTTCTCTATACTGCTTGCATTAGAGTAGTGTAGGATGTTACTACTTTCGATTAATCCTATTCTGTTGCATAGCCTGTCATTGTTGCTACAATTGTTGATACCTTTACCAGCTATCCTAATGCTTAGTATAGGATGCTAGTGTTCCATCAGTGGCCCTACACTCTTGTCTGTGTGCCATGCTATACTCTTGGGCCGTGATCACTTGGGAGGTGATCTCGGCATATGTTATATACTTTATCTTGTTACATTACTTATGATACTTTGTTAGGAGATGGAAATTTGAAGGGCGGTGGCTCCATCCCGGTAGAGGTGGGCCTGGGTTTCAGCGCCTCGATTGTAACTTTGTGGGCGGGCGGCAGGGCAGGTTGAGACCACCTAGGATAGAGGTGGGCTGGCCTGGTCGGCGTCATGATTACTTCAAAATAACACGCTTAACGAGTTCTTGGTATTTGATCTGAGTGCGGACATTTGGTCTATACGCACTAACCAACTACGTGGGAAAGATATGGGCACTTTCGGCGTCGTGGTATCGGTAGAAGCCTTCGTGACGTCGGTCTTGGCGGCGCCAAATTGGAACGTAAGCCTGCTCTTGTATTAAGGGGGCTAGTTCTGCTTCCGGCCGCCCTCGCAACATGCAGGTGTCCAATGGGCGATGGGCCCAGACCCCTGCTACATAGGATTTAGACCGGCGTGCTGACCTCTCTGTTGTGACTAGGTAGGGCTGCGACGTGTTGATCTTCCGAGGCCGGGCATGACCCAGGAAAGTGTGTCCGGCCAAATGGGATCGAGCGTGTTGGGTTATGTGGTGCACCCCTGCAGGGAAATTTATCTATTCGAATAGATGTGATCTTCGGTAACAGGACGACTTGGAGTTGTACCTTGACCTTATGACAACTAGAACTGGATACTTAATAAAACACACCCTTCCAAGTGCCAGATATAACCTGGTGATCGCTCTCTAACATGGCAACGAGGGGAGGATCGCCGGGTAGGATTTTGCTATGCGATGCTACTTGGTGAACTTACCATCTACTCTCTTCTAAATGCTGCAAGATGGAGGCTGCCAGAAGCGTAGTCTTCGATAGGACTAGCTATCCCCCTCTTATTCTGGCATTCTGCAGTTCAATCCACCAACATGGCCCTTTACACATATACCCATGCATATGTAGTTTTGCTCCTTGCTTGCGAGTACTTTGGATGAGTACTCACGGTTGCTTTTCTCCCTCTCTTCCTCCTTTCCCTTCTACCTGGTTGTCGCAACCAGATGTCGGAGCCCCGGAGCCAGATGCCACCGTCGACAACGACTCCTACTACACCGGAGGTGCCTACTACTACGTGCAGCCCAATCGACGACGCGTGAGTAGTTTAGGAGGATCCCAGGCGGGATGCTGCGCCTCTTTCGATCTGTATCCTGGTTTGTGCTAGCCATCTTATGGCAACTTGTTTAACTTATATGCGTATTCAGATATTGTTGCTTCCGCTGACTTGTCTATGATCGAGCACTTGTATTCGAGCCCTCGAGGCCCCTGGCTTGTATTATGATGCTTGTATGACTTATTTTATTTTTAGAGTTGTGTTGTGATATCTTCCCGTGAGTCCCTGATCTTGATCGTACACGTTTGCGTGTATGATTGAATCAGGGCTTCACAAGTTGGTATCAGAGCCGACTGCCTGTAGGAATCCCCCTTCCCAACTCCTTGGCCGAAGTTGAGTCTAGTCATTGCAAAACTTTTACTAATATGGCTGTGTGGCTTACGGTCCCACGTCGCCATTGGGTGGTAGTAGGATCTTTTTATTCCTCGTCTATACTCTGGGATTCCGATTTCTCTTCTATTCGGGTCAAATGAATTTTGCTAACTCTAACATTAGGATCTCGTGATCACTTCCACCCGGAGAGCCCCTTGTTATCGATGACCGCCTGCTGCACCAGAAGATTCCAAAGATACTCTATGTGTGCTCTCGAGACTATGTGCCATCGCTTTTGCAATTCACTTCCATTCGATAAACCCTATGGATAACCACGTACACTTGCCATTCATACAATCATTCCCCGTTGATCTTGTTATTAGAAGATACCCCGAAATTCTCTCTATTGTTTCGAGAATACTTTGTGCCTACCGCCTTGCAGTTCCTTGCCACATAAATACCCCTACGGATAATTCCTCGCACTTGCCGGGTATCCGCTCATCCCTAGTTGTTCATGTATTTCACAAAAGTCCTCGAAATACCATTCGATTTTCTGGAAATCCTCAGCAGCCCATTACTCTTGAAATTCTTGCTTGCTTGCATTATGGTTAATCCCATAAGTATAGTAATCTTATTGGCATCCTTCGTCACTATCATTTTGAGTCCATTGATTCAATAAGTTGCGAATGCTCGCAATCCTCAATCAGATCCTATAACTCATCCTTTCGGCTCAGACGTCAGTTTGACATGAGCTGGTTCTCAACCAATTAAATTGCTGTCGATTGTACCCCTACGTCTATTTAACTTATCCATCCTTAATCAGAGCATTTGCTTCTGATCCCGTGAATTTGAAATCATAATTCCTTTACATTTGAGCTTTGAATTATTCAGTTGTTTCTATAAACTGATGCCTTGGCATTCCTTCTTCCTCTGATTGAGTACCGATACTCACATCAGCCCCGTTGTGGACCGCCATACCCATTGCCGGGTTATTATCCGACAGTGTCCTTCACAACCAAAATTCTTATGAGTTCTTTACCCGATACATAATGCCTTTGGTAAATTGTATCCTTTACTTTTGTCAACCATGCTATACTTTTGAGCTTGTGTTATTTACTCCTGAAGTTCATGGTATATGTTCTAAGAAGCCCCGATGGGTTGAACCTATGCCTTCCTTAATCTGTGTGAACTCGAAAGTTTTCATGGGTCATACTCCTCTAGCAATTCACCAGGTAGGTTTTGACACTGAAATCATTTTATCTAGAGCAGTGAATGAAAGGTTATGCATTGAAGAAGTGGGAGTCGACCTTGAACTTGTGTTATGCCCGTGGACACGATGTAGATCTTACCATTAAAGCTTCTCTTAAATTAATTATTCCCTTGGTATAAGTTCTTATATCTGGGATCCGGCTTTTGCAATCGTGGTAATGACCATATTGTTCTTCTTTGATCCCATTTCTCGGACAAGTTGAAGTAATTGTCTTCTGCAAAGCAATACCCCAGTCCAACCTCTACTTTGGATTGTCGTCACTATTACCCCTCTAGTATCTCGAGAATATCACAGAACTACATAACTCCTTACGAGTTCTTCATCTACTATTATTCTCACCGATTCCAATTTTTCCTCGGGTTCTGAGTTGTTAGGCACTCAAGGACACCAATAACGGAATCGAGTCCGCACTATGATCCAACGAGGATTAGAGATCTTCAACGCTTACAAGTTTAATAATCCTTCAAGTCATTCCTAGCCTAATCGGCTATATCCTTATCGTGCTAAATTTTAACTATGCTACCTGGTTCTTTTTCCCAGAGCACAATTTTCGATGATGAGCAAATCATGCGTCGATCTTCCTCGTCATATCAATTCTCCTCGAACAACAAACTTGATTTCAAGTTTGTGTCGTACCCATGGTTCCAATAACCTTTCTCTTCATCATTCATTTGACTTGATGTCATCGCCGACCGATTACATCTTCATGAACCGCTCGACAAAATTTGTCATGATCAGCATCAACATTCTGAGTTCCTCCAGGATATCAATTGAATTCATGATGAGAAATACCATCCTTGCCCTCGATGAATTGTGTTATCATCGACCATTTTATTCCCTTCCGCTCAACACAAACTTGTTCGTGTTTTGTGCTATACCTTGAGTTCCTTGCTATCCAACTTATGTTATGTTTTACCTTGGAGTATTACCATCTGTTATGTCAAGAATGTCGTGAGAATTTCACCACCCCTTAAGAAATTCTTGTTGCAGTGATGCTTCTCGCCATCACCATTCTTTTCTTGGCCCCGTGTTGAATGAACTCTGTTGTGAGAATTTAATATCTCTAGCAACCCTATTGTTTCGAAGTGAATGGCCGATAGTTTCGCTATCGAATCACCATTCTAACTTTGATCGTCCTACTTGGTCCATATTTCCAGGTGCTTTTTCGTTCAATATTTAACTGTGGATGTTCTCATCGAACATACCTCACTATATACTTCGGTGTGTCCGATGCTATCACCTCGTTCATTTAATTGTGGAAATCCATCTTTTTCTAAACCTTGATGAATTTCCGCTGTGTCCATCAGCCACCTCCTCATCCTCTCCATGGTTTACTGTTGAACTCTTGTTTCGGAACTCGTTTTCATAGTACATTTCCCGAGAATCTTACAATGTCGTCTCGTCAATTTGTTTTGCACCTTTTCTTCTCAGGCATCCTGAGTCTGAGGTATCCTAACACTGATCAGATCTGAAACTCGGTCAGGTAAGATGGTTGGAACATATTTCCATGATTTATCCATTTGTCTTTATATGGCCCGGTAAGGTGATGTCATGCCTAGCACACCTGGCCAGAGGACCTAATGTTATAGTTTCCTTTTCTGTAAGGCTATCCGTTCTTCCATGTGGAAATTGTAAGACTTATTCTACAATATGTTCCTGATGGATCCTTCGTGTATCCCGAGTCTGACCTTTGCTTGAAGACCATGTCAATGCTATCTCGAAGCATGTATGTGGTACTCCTATCATCAATAAGAACACTTGAAGCACAATGCTAAATTTTCTTAGTAAAATTATCCAAACATCGTTGTATGGGTAATGTCATGAAATTTCTCTCCCCTTACCTAAAAGGGTTTTCTACTTTATATCCTATCATGAATAGCATGCTCTTCTTGTCCTTGCGAAGGATATACCCCTGAAATATGTGTTTAAACACATTTTCCTTTCCATTGTTCTGTTTAATCTGATAATCACCTTTTCCTTCCCATTGTTTTGTTTAACCTTTCTTGTGATATATATGATCTAAGAAGTCTTTTTTTCTGCTTATGTAAACACCTGGGTGTACAACCGTGTCAGTAAGACCGTGTTGCCTTTGTTGATGACCTTCCGGTAGCCACCGATGGACGAGAAACTTGCCTATTGGTCTGCCTCGTTCAACGAGCAGGAAAATGGTTCTCTTCGCCCCTCGCCCTTGGTACCGATGTTTTTGCCGACATAACTAACAGCCTATTCTCTGACATGCCTTGCTATCATGCTCGTGCATGATGAAAGCGCCCTCCCTACTTGTAACCCATATGGTGGCCCCATAACCCACAGTTCCACAAGATCGAAACCTGACTCTCCTGTACACCCCCTGTTCCCAAGGTTGTTCCTCGCGCATGACTTCGTATGTAATTCACGGACCACCTGCCTAGTGATCTAATCTAGTATCAGACGCAATACTTATTCCCATTGCTCTGAAGCCCTTTCACACTTCGTTTCAGGCAATGAACGATTTCCTATGCACTTGAAACTTCTATTTTGCACCTTCTTACTTTTCTCTCGATATTTTATTAAGATTAATTCGAGAGTTATTTTCCGCCACCTTCCTCGATGTTATCTACTAGTTAGTCAACCTTGCAGAGGTCTGTTCCCCCGGAATACACGCCCTTTTTCTTTCGTAATTATGATGGTCTGAAGAAAGGAGGATTCCTTCATCATGATGACTTGAAGCAGAGAAATAAAGACATCAACATAGTGGATCTACTTCTTCGAGAAGAGCAACCAAGACTGAGAAGATTCGTTAGAACTTCGTAACCAAAACTTTCCCCCTTACTCCACCTCTTAAATCTCGGGACGAGATTTCTTGTAGTGGAGGAGACTTGTGACACCCGGATAATTAAGCTACAGCGAACCTCCGCTAATGATGCCACGTCATGTTGGTTACTGTTAATAAACTCACGTCAGTTCGAAACCTAGTTCAAATTTCAAATTTTAAAATAAAAACAAACAACAAAAGTTTTCAAACAATAAAAGCCAAAAATGTTCGGGTTGTGGCAAATATTCCCTACTAAATAATGGTGAAGAAACCACGCTTCTGTAAAGTATTTAAGTGCACTATATTAAGTAAAATAGTAGCAAAAACAATTATTTAAATACCTTTTATAATTAATAAAATGTCAAACTAAGTTATTTGGGGACTAGACTTTTTGTGACTGTGTTACGTTGAAATACTAATTTATATGCTAAGTGCATATATATTTTAATAAAACTAAAATAAAACAGGAAAGAAGAAATAAAAAGAAAAGAATCAAAACAAAGTAAAAAAGAAAGACAAAAGGAAACCCCCCCTGCTGGGCCTCGGCTCTGCTGGCCACCAGGCCAACCAGGCCGGCCCATCTAGCCACCATCCCCTTCCTCCTGTTCACAGGGGGGATCGGGGCAGAGATCCCCCGGCTGTGGCCAAGGCATGCCGCCGTGGCGACCATCCTCCCTCCCCCACGACGCCTACTTGATGCCCCCAAGCCTCCTCACGAAACCCTAGCCTCGCCACTTCCCCCCCTCTCGCCGTCATCTTCTTCCTCGCGCACTGCCGAGCCGCCGATGCCATGGATCCCCTCGCCCGCGTGCTCCCCATCGTCCTCGCCGACCGAGACCGCGCCTGGCATCACCGACACGCTCCTCTGCTTCGTCTATGCTCAAGAACACGAGCCGGAATCCTCAGCATCAGTGGATCGGCCCCGTCTTCCTCGTCTTTGTCCGCTGGCCGCCATCGTCGATTGCGTCGTTGTCAAGCCTCCCCGACCTTCACCGAGACCACCATAAGCTCCTGGGTGAGCTTCTCCTCCAGTTTCCCCTCTTCCCCGTCTCGATCCGTACCTGTAGTCAACGTTTTCGCGAGCTCAGTCGCCATGGCCGCGCCGGAGTTCTGCATCCGCGCGCGCACAACCACCCCTGGCCCCGCTCGCGTTGCTCCTACTTCCGCCAAGCATCGCACGCGCTTGTCCGCTCATGCACCCCCGTGCTCGCGCACTCGCCCGCGTAGTGCCCACGCGCCTCCTGGCTCCCCTGCTCGTAAGCGCGTGCCCAGGCCGCATGCCTCGGCCGCTCCTCTGACGCACGCTGCAGCCGCCTCACGCCGCCCGCAGCGGCACGCGAACTGTAGAGGGCGCTGCGAGCCTCCGCTGCATTGTTGCTCGTTGTGCCGGCCATGGCCGTGCACAGCCGCGGCTCGGCTGGCTCCCTTTCAGTGGGGTCAGCCTGTTTATGTTAGGGTGGAATTAGATCAGGTTAGTCTAGTAATTAGTTAGCCAATGACCCTGTGACACACGGGTCCCACTTAGTTAAAAAACCTAAATAAAACCCCTACTTAAGTTACTTAGTATGACATGCGGGACCCACCACCACTGTTCACTTTGACCAGTCAATGATGACTGGGCAGTTGACCCAGTCAACTAGCCCGCCCTGCCATACACTGGTTGGGTACACTTATGGGTACCCATAGCCTTTTTCTTATTTATTTTCGAGACATAAATAATTCCCGAAAAGAGTAAAACTTTTGAAATTAATATAAAATAAACCGTAGCTCAGATAGAAAAACTTTGTACATGAAAGTTGCTCAGAACGACGAGACTAATCCGGATACGCAGCCCGTTCGTCCGCCACACATCCCTAGCATAGCAAACACGCAACTTTCCCCCTCCGGTCCGTCTGTCCGAAAATGCCAAACACTGGGAATAATTTCCCGGATGTTTCCCCGCTTCGTCGGTATCACCTATCCCTGCGTTAGGTCACCCATAGCACAACGTATTGCCGTGTCTTGCTTTGTGTTACATTTGATTGTTCTGTTATTTACTGTGTCCCCCCTCCGTTACTTCTTTCCGGTAGGCTCCGAGACCATTGCCGATACCCCTGTGATCGACTACATCGACGACGACCCCTTCTTCTTGCCAGAGCAACCAGCAAGCCCCCCCCTTGATCACCAGATATCGCCTATTCTTATCTATACTGCTTGCATTAGAGTAGTGTAGCATGTTACTGCTTTCGGATAATCCTATTCTGCTGCATAGCCTGTCATTGTTGCTACAATTGTTGATACCTTTACCAGCTATCCTAATGCTTAGTATAGGATGTTACTGCTTTCGGTTAATCCTATTTTGCTGCATAGCCTGTCATTGTTGCTACAATTGTTGATACCTTTACCAACCCGGCGATCCCCTCCTCGTCGCCCTGTGAGAGAGTGATCACTGGGTTGTATCTGGCACTTGAAAGGGTGTGTCTTATTAAGTATCCGGTTCTAGTTGTCATAAGGTCAAAGTACAACTCCAAGTCGTCCTGTTACCGAAGATCACGGCTATTCGAATAGATAAACTTCCCTGCAGGGGTGCACCACATAACCCAACATGCTCGATCCTATTTGGTCGGACACACTTTTCTGGGTCATGCCAGGCCGCGGAAGATCAACACGTCGCAGCCCCACCTAGGCCAACAGAGAGGTTAGCACGCCGGTGTAAACCTAAGCGCCGCAGTGCAGGCCCATCGCCTTAGCACACACTGCGTTGCGTCTGTGATCGGAAGCGTAACTAGCCCCTTAATACAAGAGCAGGCTTACGTTCCAATCCGGCGCGCCGCTTCGATCGGCCACGTCACGAAGGCTTCGGCTGATACCACGACAACGAGTGACCATATCTTTTCCAAGTAGTTGGTTAGTGCTTATTGACCAAATGGCCAGACTCAGATCAAATACCAAGAACTCGTTAAACGTGTTATTTTTAAGTATCCACGGACGCCGGCCAGGGCCAGACCCACCTCTCTCCTAGGTGGTCTCAACCTGCCCTGTCGCTCCGCCACAAAGTAACAGTCGGGGGCCGTCAGGAACCCAGGCCCACCTCTACCGGGATGGAGCCACCTGTCCTTTCAGCCCCCTCATCAGAATCACTTGCGGGTACTCAACGAGCTGACCCGACTTTAGTCACCACATGTGTCATGTATATAAAGTATATAGCATATACCCGTGATCACCTCCCTAGTGATCACGGCCCGATAGTATAGCATGGCAGACGGACAAGAATGTAGGGCCACTGATGGAACACTATTATCCTATGCTAAGCAGTAGGATAGCAGGCAAGGGTAACAACTGTAGCAACAATGACAGGCTATGCATCAGAATAGGATTAACCAAAAGTAGTAACATGCTACACTACTCTAATGCAAGAAGTATAGAGAAGGAATAGGCGATATCTGGTGATCAGGGGGGGGGGGGCTTGCCTGGTTGCTCTGGCAAGAAGAAGGGGTCGTCGTCAATGTAGCCGATCACAGGGGTATCGGCAACGGTCTCGGAGCCTACCGGAAAGAAGTAATGAAGGGGGAACACAATAAATAACAGAGCAATCAAATGTAACACAAAGCAAGACGCGCCAATACGTTGTGCTAGGGGTGACGTAACTCAGGGATATGTGATACCGGCGAAGGGGGGGGGGACATCCGGGAAGTATTCCCGATGTTTCGTGTTTTCGGACAGATGAACCGGGGGGATTGTTGCATGTTCGCTATGCTAGGGACGTGCGGCAGATGAACGGACTCTGTATTCGGATGCGTCTTGTCGTTCTGAGGAATACAAAGTTTTTTCATCTGAGCTACGGTTTATTTTATATTGATTTTAAAAGATTTAAATCAATTTTGCATTTATTTAATTATTTTAATCCAACATTATCGAGCGATTGGCACGCCGATGTCAAGATGATGTCGTGATCCAATGAAGGCATTGACTGGTCAACTGACGCGTGGGTCCCGTTCGCCATTGACTGTTTAGTCTAATTAGGGATTAACTAATCTAATTATTGTTTAACTAAACTAACTGTTTAAGTTAATTAATTTAGTTAATTAATTAATTTATATTTTTATTTAATATTCTTTTTTTAATTATTATTTTTTTAATACGTTTAGGGGGGTGGGGCCTGCATGTCAGTGAGAGTTTTAGTGTTAGGCTTAGTGGCTAGTTAGTTGGTTAATGACCTAGGCCCACCGGTCAGTGGCCCAGGTGGCATATCGGGGCGGGCACGGGCATGCGGGGGAGGGAACCGTGCGAGACAGGGGGGATCGTGGGAAGTGGGTCGTGGGTCGTGGGGGTTAGGGTTTGTGGGGTGAGGGGGGGGGGCTAAGTAGGCCAGGTGGTAGCGGGGTGGGCCGGCCGGCTATGGCACAGTGGGCAGAGAAGCCAGGTAGGGGTTTCCTTTTGTTTATTTTGTTACATTTTCTATTTTACCTACATTGCACTTTAACAATAATCCAAGTTTGTAAAATGTGTGGTTGGTCTCAATATTTAGTATGCAATATACCTCACTGCCATAAAAAGTTTGGGATTGGTTTGAAGTTGTTTGTATTTTGATTAAAAAGGAAATGACTTAAATGGGGCTGTGCTACCTCTTGAGCACTGCGTTGGATTTCCCCGAAGAGGAGAGGATGATGCAGCAAAGTAGCGTAAGTATTTCCCTCAGTTTTTGAGAACCAAGGTATCAATCCAAAGAGGAGGCCACGACAAGTCCCTCATACCTGCACAAAACAATAGCTCCTCGCAACCAACGCGATTAGGGGTTGTCAATCCCTTCACGGTCACTTACTTAGAGTGAGATCTGATAGAGATGATAAATAATATTTTTGGTATAGAGATGCAAAGTGAAAAGTAAAAGGCAAAGTAAAAACGAAGCAAGTATTAAAGTGATGGAGATTGACATGATGAGAATAGACCCGGGGGACATAGGTTTCACTAGTGGCTTCTCTCAAGAGCATAAGTATTCTACGGTGGGTGAACAAATTACTGTTGAGCAATTGACAGAATTGAGCATAATTATGAGTATATCTAGGTATGATCATGTATATAGGCATCACGTCCAAGACAAGTAGACCGACTCTTGCCTGCATCTACTACTATTACTCCACTCATCAACCGCTATCCAGCATGCATCTGGAGTATTAATTAAGTTAAAAACAGAGTAATGCCTTAAGAAAGATGACATGATGTAGAGGAATAAATTCATGCAATATGATAAATACCCCATCTTGTTATCCACGATGGCAACAATACAATACGTGCCTTGCAACCCTTTACATCCTTTGGGTAAGGACACCGCAAGATCGAACCCAAAGCTAAGCACTTCTCCCATTGCAAGAACTACCAATCTAGTTGGCCAAACCAAGCGGATAATTCAAGAGACTTGCAAAGATAACCAATCATACATAAAAGAATTCAGAGAAGATTCAAATATTATTCATAGATAATCTGGATCATAAACCCACAATTCATCGATCTCAACAAACACACCGCAAAAAGAAGATTACATCGAATAGACCTCCACGAGAGAGGGGGAGAACATTGTATTGAGATCCAAAAAGAGAGAAGAAGCCATCTAGCTACTAGCTATGTGTTAGGGAACGTAGCAGAAATTCAAAATTTTCTACGCAACACCAAGATCAATCTAAGGAGTAATCTAGCAACGAGGGGAAGGAGAGTGCATCTACATATCCTTGTAGATCGCTAAGCGGAAGCGTTACAAGAACGCGATGAAGGAGTCGTACTCGCAGCGATTCAGATCACGGTTGATTCCGATCTAAGCACCGAACAACGGTGCCTCCGCGTTCAACACACGTACAGCCCGGGGACGTCTCCTCCTTCTTGATCCGGCAAGGGAGAGGAGAAGTTGAGGAGAACTCCGACAAAGACCTGACGGCATGGTGGTGATGGAGCTCGTGGTTCTCCGGCAGGGCTTCGCCAAGCACTACTGAGGAGGAGGAGGTGTTGGAGGAGGGAGAGGGCTGCGCCAGGGGAAGGGTGCGGCTGCCCTCTCTCTCTCTCTCACTATATATAGGGGGAAGGGAGGAGGGGTAGGCGCCCTAGGTTTCCCTAGGGGAGGGGCGGCGGCCATAGGGGAAACCCTAGATGGGTTTTGGCGCCCCCACCCCCTAGGAAACTTGCCCCCCAAGCCGGGAGGGGCGGCTGCCCTAGGGGTGGCGCCCCCACATCTCCAGGTTACGTGAGATGGGGTGGGAGGGGCGCTCAGCCCCTTAGTGGGCTGATGTGCCCTCTCCCCTTGGCCCATAAGGCTCCCCAAAGCTTGCCGGGGATCCGAAACCCCTTCGACACGTTGGTCATCACCGTTCCCCGGAACAATTCCGGACTCCAATACCCTTCGTCCAATATACCGATCTTCACCTCCGGACCATTCCGGAGCTCCTCGTCATGTCCGGGATCTCATCCGGGACACCGAACAACCTTCGGTAACTACATACTATTTCCCATAACAACTCTAGCGTCACCGAACCTTAAGTGTGTAGACCCTACGGGTTAGGGAACCATGCGAACATGACCGAGACGTTCTCCGGTCAATAACCAACAATGTATCTGGATACCCATGTTAGCTCCCACATGTTCCACGATGATCTCATCGGATGAACCACGATGTCAAGGATTCAAGCAATCCCGTATGCAATTCCCTTTGTCTACCGGTATAGTACTTGCCCGAGATTCGATCGTCGGTATCCACGATACCTTGTTCAATCTCGTTACGGCAAGTCTCTTTACTTGTTCCGTAACACATCATCCCGTGATCAACCCCTTGGTCACATTGTGCACATTATGATGATGTCCTACCGAGTGGGCCTGAGATACCTCTCCGTCACACGGAGTGACAAATCGATCTCGATTCGTGCCAACCCAATGACACTTTTGGAGATACCCGTAGTGCACCTTGATAGCCACCCAGTTACGTTGTGACGTTTGGTACACCCAAAGCATTCCTACGGTATCCTGGAGTTGCACAATCTCATGGTCTAAGGAAATGATACTTAACATTAGAAAAGCTTTAGCATACGAACTACACGATCTTTGTGCTAGGCTTAGGATTGGGTCTTTTCCATCACATCATTCTCCTAATGATGTGATCCCGTTATCAATGACATCCAATGTCCATGGCCAGGAAACCGTAACCATCTATTGATCAACGAGCTAGTCAACTAGAGGCTTACTAGGGACATGGTGTTATCTATGTATCCACACAAGTATCTGAGTTTCCTATCAATACAATTATAGCATGGATAATAAACGATTATCATGAACAAGGAAATATAATAATAATAACTAACTTATTATTGCCTCTAGGGCATATTTCCAACAGTCTCCACTTGCACTAGAGTCAATAATCTAGTTCACATCGCCATGTGATTAACACTCACAGGTCACATCGCCATGTGACCAACATCCAAAGAGTTTACTAGTGTCAATAAACTAGTTCAAATCATCATGTGATTAAGACTCAATGAGTTCTGGGGTTTTATCATGTTTTGCTTGTGAGAGAGGTTTTAGTCAACGGGTCTGCAACATTCAGATCCGTATGTACTTCGCAAATCTCTAGGTCATATTGTAAATGTTGCTTCCACGCTCCACTTGGAGCTATTCCAAATGGTTGCTCCACTATACGTATCCGGCTTGCTACTCAGAGTCATTCGGATAGGTGTTAAAGCTTGCATCGACGTAATCCTTTACACCGAACTCTTTATCACCTCCATAATCGAGAAACATGTCCTTATTACTCCAAGGACAATTTTTACCGCTGTCTGGTGATCCACTTCTTGATCACCTTTGTACCCTCTTGCCAGACATGTGGCAAGGCACACATCACGTCTTGTACTTAGCATAGCATCTTTGTAGAGCCTACGTCTAAAGCATAGGGGACGACCTTCGTCCTTTCTCTCTCTTCTGTCGTGGTCGAGTTTTAACTCTTAACTTCATACCTTACAACTCAGGCAAGAACTCCTTCTTTGACTGATCCATCTTGAACACCTTCAAGATCATGTCAAGGTATATGCTCATTTGAAAGTACCATTTAGCGTCTTTGATCTATCCTCATAGATCTTGATGCTCAGTGTTCAAGCAGCTTAATCGAGGTTTTCTATTGAAAAACACTTTTCAAATAACCCTATATGCTTTCCATTATTTCTGATCAACAATATGTCAACAACATATACTCATCAAAAATTCTATAGTGCTCCCACTCACTTCTTTGGAAATACAAGTTTCTCATAAACTTTGTATAAACCCAAAATCTTTGATCATCTCATCAAAGCGTACATTCCAACTCCGAGATGCTTACTCCAGTCCTTAGAAAGATTGCTGGAGCTTTGCATACTTGTTAGCGTTTTTCAGGATTGTCAAAACCTTCTGGTTGTATCACATGCAAGCTTTCCTAAAGGATATCATCGAGGAAACAATGTTTTGACATCCTATCTGCAAGATTTCATAAATCATGCAGTAATTGCTAATATAATTCCAACAGACTCTTAGCATCGCTACGAGTGAGAAAGCCTCACCGTAGGCAACTCCTTGAACTTGTCGGAAAACATCTTAACGACAAGTCGAGCTTTCTTAATGGTGATACTTACCATCATTGTCCGTCTTCCTTTTAAAATCCATCTGCACCCAATAGCCTTACAACCATCAAGTAGTTCTGCCAAAGTCTACACTTTGTTTTCATACATGGATCCTCTCTCGGATTTCATGGCCTCGAGCCATTTGTCGGAATCCGGGCCCAGCATCGCTTCTCCATAGCTCGTAGGTTCATTGTTATCTAGCAACATGACCTTCAAGACATGATTACTGTACCATTTGAAGTAGTACGCATCCTTGTCACCCTACGAGGTTCGGTAGTGACTTGATCCGAAGTTTCATGATCACTATCATCAACTTCCACTTCAATTGGTGTAGGTGCCACAGAACAACTTCACGTGCCCTGCTACACACTGGTTGAAGTGATGGTTCAATAACCTTATCAAGTCTCCACCATCCTCCCACTCAATTTTCGAGAAAACTTTTCCTCGAGAAAGGACCCAATTCAAGAAACAATCCCTATTACTTTTGGATCTGAATTAGGAGGTATACCCAACTGTTTTGGGTGTCCTATGAAGATGTATTTATCCGCTTTGGGTTCGAGCTCATCAGCCTGAAACCTTTTTCACATAAGCGTCGCAGCCCCAAACTTTTAAGAAACGACAACTTAGGTTTCTCAAAACCATAGTTCATACGGTGTCGTCTCAACGGAATTACGTGGTGCCCTATTTAAAGTGAGTGCGTTTGTCTCTAATGCCTAACCCATGAATGATAGTGGTAACTCGATAAGAGACATCATGGTACGTACCATATCCAATAGGGTGCAACTATGATGTTCGGACACACCATCACACTATGGTGTTCCAGGCGGTATTAATTGTGAAACAATTCCACAATGTCTTAATTAGTGCCAAAACTTCGTAACTCAGACATTCATCTCTATGATCATATCATAGACATTTTATCCTCTTGTCACAAAGATCTTCAACTTCACTCTGAAATTACTTGAACCATTCAATAATTCAGACTTGTGTTTCATCAAGTAAATATACTCAGTATCTACTCAAATCATCTATGAAGTAAGAACATGACGATATTCACTGCATGCCTCAGCACTCATTGGACTGCATACATCAGAATGTGTTACTTCCAACAAGTTGCTATCTTGTTCCATCTTACTGAAAACGAGGCTTTTCAGTCATCTTGCCCATGTGGTATGATTTGCATGTATCAAGTGGTTCAAAATCAAGTGAGTCCAAAGCGGTCCATTTGCATGGACTTTCTTCATGCATATACACCAATAGACATGGTTCGCATGTCTCAAACTTTTCAAAACGAGTGAGTCCAAAGATCCATCAACATGGAGCTTCTTCATGCGTTTTATACCAATATGACTTACATGGCAGTGCCACAAGTAGGTGGTACTATCATTACTATCTTATATATTTTGGCATGAACATGTGTATCACTACGATCGAGATTCAATAAACCATTCATAATAGGTGCAAGACCATTGAAGGTATTGTTCAAATAAACAGAGTAACCATTATTCTCCTTAAATGAATAACCGTATTGCGATAGACATAATCCAATCATGTCTATGCTCAACGCAAACACCAAATAACAATTATTTAGGTTTAACACCAATCTCGATGGTAGAGGGAGCGTGCGATGCTTGATCACATCAAGCTTGGAAAAACTTCCAACACATATCGCCAGCTCACCTTTAGCTAGTCTCCGTTTACTCCATTGCCTTTTATTTCGAGTTACTAACACTTAGCAACCGAACCGGCATCTAATACCCTGGTGCTACTAGGAGTACTAGTAAAGTACACATTAACATAATGTATACCCAATATACTTCCGTCGACCTTGTCTGCCTTCTTATCTACCAAGTATCTAGGGTGGTTCTGCTTTGGTGTCCGTTCCTCTCATTACAGAAGCACTTAGTCTCGGGTTTGGGTTCAACCTTGGGTTTTCACTTTGGAGCAGACAACTTTGTTTCTTTGTTTCATGAAGTATCCCTTCTTGCCCTTGCCCTTCTTGAAACTAGTGGTTTCACTAACCATCAACAATTGATGCTCCTACTTGACTTCTACTTTCGTGGCTTCAAACATCATGAATACTTCAAGGATCATCATATCTATCCCTGATATGTTATAGTTGATCACGAAGCTCTAGTAGCTTGGTGGCAATGACTTTGGAGAAACATCACTATCTCATCTGGAAGATCAACTCCCACTTGATTCAAGTGATTGTTGTACTCAGACAATCTGAGCACAAGCTCAAGATTGAGCTTTTCTCCCTTAGTTTGGAGGCTAAGAAAATCGTCGGAGGTCTTATACCTCTTGACATGGGCACGAGCCTGAAATCCCAATTTCAGCTCTTGGAACATCTCATATGTTCTGCGACATTTCAAAAATGTCTTTGGTGCCTCAATTCTAAACCATTTAACATTACCGAACTATCATGTAGTCATCAAAATGTGTATGTCAGATGTTCGCAACATCCACAGACTACGTTCGAGGTTCAGCACACTGAGCGGTGCATTAAGGACATAAGCCTTCTACGAAGCAACGAGGACAATCCTCAGTTTACGGACCCAGTCCGCATAACTGCTACTATCAACTTTCAACTAATTTTTCTCTAGGAACATATCTAAAATAGTAGAACTAAAGCGCTAGCTATGACATAATTTGCAAAGGGCTTTTGACTATGTTCAGGATAATTAAGTTCATCTAATGAACTCCCACTCAGATAGACATCCCTCTTAGTCATCTAAGTGATTACATGATCCAAGTCAACTAGGCCGTGTCCGATCATCACGTGAGACAGACTAGTCATCATCGGTGAACATCTTCATGTTGATCGTATCTACCATACGACTCATGCTCGACCTTTCGGTCTCTTGTGTTCCGAGGCCATGTACGTACATGCTAGGCTCGTCAAGTCAACCTAAGTGTTTCGGCGTGTGTAAATCTGTCTTACACCCGTTGTATGTGAACGTTAGAATCTATCACACCCGATCATCACGTGGTGCTTGAAACAACAAACTTTCATAGCGGTGCACGATTAGGGGAACACTTTCTTGAAATTTTAATGAGGGGTCATCTTATTTACTACCGTCGTTCTAAGCAAATAAGATGCATAAACATGATAAACATCACATGCAATCAAAAAGTGACATGATATGGCCAATATCATTTTGCTCCTTTTGATCTCCATCTCCGGCTCCATGATCATCATCGTCACCGGCATGACACCATGATCTCCATCATCATGATCTCCATCATCGTGTCTCCATGAAGTTGTCTCGCCAACTATTACTTCTACTACTATGGCTAACGGTTTAGCAATGAAGTAAAGTAATTACATGGCGTTATTCAGTGACACGCAGGTCATACAATAAAGACAACTCCTATGGCTCCTGCCGGTTGTCATACTCATCGACATGCAAGTCGTGATTCCTATTACAAGAACATGATCAATCTCATACATCACATATCATTCATCACATTCTTTTGGCCATATCACATCACATAGCATACCCTGCAAAAACAAGTTAGACGTCCTCTAATTGTTGTTTGCATGTTTTACGTGGCTGCTATGGGTTTCTAGCAAGAACCTTTCTTACCTACGCAAAAACCACAACGTGATATGTCAATTGTTATTTACCCTTCATAAGGACCCTTTTCATCGAATCCGATCCGACTAAAGTGGGAGATCGGCACCCGCTAGCCACCTTATGCAACAAGTGCATGTCAGTCGGTGGAACCTGTCTCACGTAAGTGTACGTGTAAGGTCGGTCCGGGTCGCTTCATCCACAATACCGTCGAAACAAGATTGGACTAGTAATAGTAAGCATATTGAGCAAAATCAACGCCCACAACAACTTGTGTTCTACTCGTGCATAGAAACTACGCAATAGACCTAGCTTATGATGCCACTGTTGGGGAACGTAGCAGAAATTCAAAATTTTCTACGCAACACCAAGATCAATCTAAGGAGTAATTTAGCAACGAGGGGAAGGAGAGTGCATCTACATACCCTTGTAGATCGCTAAGCGAAAACGTTACAAGAACGCGGATGAAGGAGTCGTACTCGCAGCGATTCAGATCGCGGTTGATTCCGATCTAAGAACCGAACAACGGTGCCTCCGCGTTCAACACACGTACAGCCCGGGGACGTCTCCTCCTTCTTGATCCAGCAAGGGGAGAGGAGAAGTTGAGGGAGAACTCCGACAACACGACGGCATGGTGGTGATGGAGCTCGTGGTTCTCCGTGAGGCTTCGCCAAGCACTACTACGGAGGAGGAGGTGTTGGAGGAGGGAGAGGGCTGCGCCAGGGGAAGGTGCGGCTGCCCTCTCTCTCTCACTATATATAGGGGAAGGGAGGAGGGGGAGGCGCCCTAGGGTTCCCTAGGGGAGGGGCGGCGGCCATAGGGGAAACCCTAGATGGGTTTTGGCACCCCCACCCCCTAGGAAACTTGCCCCCCAAGCCGGGAGGGGCGGCTGCCCTAGGGGTGGCGCCCCCACCTCTCCGATTACGTGAGATGGGGTGGGAGGGCGCTCAGCCCCTTAGTGGGCTGATGTGCCCTCTCCCTTGGCCCATAAGGCCCCCCAAAGCTTGCCGGGCCTCCAAACCCCTTCGGACACTTGGTCATCACCGGTACCCCGGAACAATTCCGGACTCCAATACCCTTCGTCCAATATACCGATCTTCACCTCCGGACCATTCCGGAGGTCCTCGTCATGTCCGGGATCTCATCCGGGACTCCGAACAACCTTCAGTAACCACATACTATTTCCCATAACAACTCTAGCGTCACCGATCCTTAAGTGTGTAGACCCTACGGGTTCGGGAACCATGCAGACATGACCGAGACGTTCTCCGGTCAATAACCAACAGCGGGATCTGGATACCTATGTTGGCTCCCACATGTTCCACGATGATCTCATCGGATGAACCACGATGTCAAGGATTCAAGCAATCCGTATGCAATTCCCTTTGTCTACGGTATAGTACTTGCGAGATTCGATCGTCGGTATCCTGATACCTTGTTCAATCTCGTTACTGGCAAGTCTCTTTACTCGTTCCGTAACACATCATCCCATGATCAACCCCTTGGTCACATTGTGCACATTATGATGATGTCCTACCGAGTGGGCCCAGAGATACCTCTCCGTCACACGGAGTGACAAATCCCGGTCTTGATTCGTGCCAACCCAACAGACACTTTCGGAGATACTCGTAGTGCACCTTTATAGCCACCCAGTTACGTTGTGACGTTTGGTACACCCAAAGCATTCCTACGGTATCACAGGAGTTGCACAATCTCATGGTCTAAGGAAATGATACTTAACATTAGAAAAGCTTTAGCATACGAACTACACGATCTTTGTGCTAGGCTTAGGATTGGGTCTTGTCCATCACATCATTCTCCTAATGATGTGATCCCGTTATCAACGACATCCAATGTCCATGGTCAGGAAACCGTAACCATCTATTGATCAACGAGCTAGTCAACTAGAGGCTTACTAGGGACATGGTGTTGTCTATGTATCCACACAAGTATCTGAGTTTCCTATCAATACAACTATAGCATGGATAATAAACGATTATCATGAACAAGGAAATATAATAATAATAACTAATTTATTAATGCCTCTAGGGCATATTTCCAACACTATGGACCAAGGTGCAAGTAAACTACTCACACTTCATCGGAGGGGCTATGGTGATGATGTAGAAGCCCTCCATGGTGGATGCCCTCCTCGTGAGCTCCTAACAGGCCCCAAGATGGGATCTCGTGGATCTGTGAAGTTGCGGCGGTGGAATTAGGTTTTGGCTCCTGTTACGATTGTTTGGGGTACGTTGGTATATATAGGAGGAAGAATGCGTCGGTGGAGCAACAGGGGGCCCACGAGGTAGGGGGCGCCCCACCCTCGTGACCGCCTCTTTGTTCCTTGGCGTGAGGGTCCAAGTCTCTGGATCACGTTCGGTGAGAAAATCACGTTCCCGAAGGATTCATTCCGTTTGGACTCCGTTTGATATTCCGTTTCTTTGAACACTGAAATAGGCAAAAAACAACAATTCTGGGCTAGATCTCCGGATAATAGGTTAGTCCCAAAAATAATATAAAAGTGGAAAATAAAGCCCAATATAGTCCAAAACAGTAGATAAAGTAGCATGGAGCAATCAAAAATTATAGATACATTGGAGACGTATCAGGCATCCACAAGCTTAATTCCTGCTCGTCCTCGAGTAGGTAAATGATAAAAAGAGAATTTTTGATGCGGAGTGATACTTTGGCATAATTTCAATGTAAATCCCCTTTTAATTGTGGTATGAATATTCAGATCCGAAAGATTGAAGACAAAAGTTCATATTGACATAAAAATAATAATACTTCAAGCATACAAACTAAGCAATTATGTCTTTTCAAAATAGCATGGCCAAAGAAAGTTATCCCTACAAAATCATATAGTCTGGCTATGCTCCATCTTCCCCACACAAAATATTTAAATCATGCACAACCCCGATGACAAGCCAAGCAATTGTTTCATACTTTAACATTTTCGAAACTTTTTTAATCTTCACGCAATACATGAGCGTGAGCCATGGATATAGCACTACATGTGGAATAGAATGGTGGTTGTGGAGAAGACAAAAGGAGGGAAGATAGTGTCACATCAACTAGGCGTATCAACGGGCTATGGAGATGCCCATCAATAGATATCAATGTGAGTGAGTAGGGATTGCCATGCAACGGATGCACTAGAGCTATAAGTATATGAAAGCTCATCAAAAGAAACTAAGTGGGTGTGCATCCAACTCGCTTGCTCACGAAGACCTAGGGCATTTGAGGAAGCCCATCATTGGAATATACAAGCCAAGTTCTATAATGAAAAATTCCCACTAGTATATGAAAGTGACAAAATGAGAGACTCTCTATCATGTAGATCTTGGTGCTACTTTGAAGCACAAGTGTGGTAAAAGGATAGTAACATTGTCCCTTCTCTCTTTTTCTCTCATTTTTTTTATTTGGGCCTTTTCTCTTTTTTATGGCCTCTTTTTTTCTTTTTCTTTTTTTCTTATTTTTCGTCCGGAGTCTCATCCCGACTTATGGGGAATCATAGTCTCCATCATCCTTTCCTCACTTGGGACAATGCTCTAATAATGATGATCATCACACTTTTATTTTTCTTACAACTCAACAATTACAACTCGATTCTTAGAACAAAGTATGACTCTATATGTATGCCTCCGATGGTGTACCGGGATATGCAATGATTCATGAGTGACATGTATGTAAGAATTAGAATGGTGGCTTTGCCACAAATACAATGTCAACTACATGATCATGCTAGCAATATGACAATAATGGAGCGTGTCATAATAAACGGAACGGTGGAGAGTTGCATGGCAATATATCTCGGAATGGCTATGGAAATGCCATGATAGGTAGGTATGGTGGCTGTTTTGAGGAAGATATATGGTGGGTGTATGATACCAGTGAAAGGTGCGTGGTATTAGAGAGGCTAGCAATGATGGAAGGATGGGAAAAAGTGCGTATAATCCATGGACTCAACATTAGTCATAAAGAACACATATACTTATTGCAAAAATCTAGAAGTTATGAAAGCAAAGTATTATGTGCATGCTCCTAGGGGGATAGATTGGTAGTAAAAGACCATCGCTCGTCCCCGACCGCCACTCATAAGGAAGACAATCAATAAATAAATCATGCTCCGAGTTCATCACATAACGGTTCACCATACGTGCATGCTACGGGAATCACAAACTTCAACACAAGTATTCTTTAAATTCACAACTACTCAACTAGCATGACTCTAATATCACCATATTCATATCTCAAAACAATTATCAAGCATCAAACTTTTCTTAGTATTCAACGCACTCAAAAGAAAGTTTCACATATCTTGAATACCAAGTATATTAATATTAAGCAAATTACCATGCTATTAACGACTCTCAAAATAATCTAAGTGAAGCATGAGAGATCAATAGTTTCTTTAAAACAAATCCACCACCATGCTCTAAAATATCTAAGTGAAGCACTAGAGCAAAATTTATCACGCTCAAAAGATATAAGTGAAGCACTATGAGCAAAACTATCAAGCTCAAAAGATATAAGTGAAGCACATAGAGTATTCTATCAAATTCCAATTTATGTATGGCTCTCTCAAAAGGTGTGTACAGCAAGGATGATTGTGGTAAACTAACAAGCAAAGACACAAATAATACAAGACGCTCCAAGCAAAACACATATCATGTGGTGAATAAAAATATAGCTCCAAGTAAATTACCGATGGAAGTAGACGAAAGAGGGGATGCCTTCCGGGCCATCCCCAAGCTTTGACTTTTTGGTGTCCTTGGATTATCTTGGGGGTTCAATGGGCATCCCCAATCTTAGGCTCTTGCCACTCCTTGTTCCATAATCCGTCAAAAGAATTTACCCAAAACTTGAAAACTTCACAACACAAAACTTAATAGAAATCTCGTGAGCTCCGTTAGAGGAAGAAAACAAAAGACTACTTTAATATACTGTAATGAACTCTTTCTTTATTTATATTGGTGTTAAACCTACTGTATTCCAACTTCTCTATGGATTATAAACTATTTTACTAGCCATAGATTCGTCAAAATAAGCAAACAACACACGCAAAACAGAATCTGTCAAAAACAGAACAGTCTATAGTAATCTGTAACTAACGCAAACTTCTGGAACTCCAAAAAATATACCAAAATTATACGACCTAGAAAATTTGTTTATTGATCAAGAGCAATTGGAATTAGTATTTTATCACGTTCTGGTGATTTTTAATAATTCGGGCACTGAACGCAAAGTTTCTGGAAATTACAGCAATATCAAATAACTATCATCCAAGAAGATCCAATAGGTCTAGCTTGGCACAAACACTAATTAAAACATAAAACCACATATAAACAGAGGCTAGATGCATTATTTATTCCTAAACAGAAGCAAAAAGCAAAAAACTAAAAATAAAATTGGGTTGCCTCCCAACAAGCGCTATCGTTTAACGCCCCTAGCTAGGCATAAAAGCGTAATTTTATTTTATTTCTAGGGAAGTGTTCCATGCCTTTCTTTAATGGAAATTGGAATCTAATATTCCCTTCCTTCATCTATCCCTAATAATAAAGCACGGATTGACTCCGTGGGTTCACCGTCACAATACGCTTTCTTCCTGTGAATTTACGCTTTCGGTTTGAATTTAAACGTATAAGCGAGGTGGTACTAATATTTTCATGCCACCTGCTTGTACGTCAAAAGCATTGCGCGACTTGGGCCTGCACCCGTTTTAGATCTGGCCCACCCGGTCCTGTGTGTGCGTGTGTTTTTTTTAATTTAAAAAAGAAAACAAATGGTCGCAGCTGGGATTTGAGCCCTGGTCTACTAGATGTGTGCAAACGCATCAGACCACTCAGGGTGGGCTCGTGAATACGATAAGCGAGGCGTCTGGCTATTTAAGAATAGAAGGCGATGCGTGCTTACTTGAGCCGAGACAATGGGCACGGGCATGCTGGGACGGCCGACTGCCCATTGGGAGCAAGCTGGAGGCTGTTTTTCATATTTGTTTACTTATTAAATAGTCCCACCTTGCTATTAAACATAATTTTTTACCAGTTTATATACATTCTTAGGTTGTCAAATAATAAAGAAAAGAAATGACAACAAGGATGAAGGAAGTATGGAGGCGCTACGGGTGATAATTTGTTTCTCCCGTTGCAACGCACGGGCACTTTTGCTAGTATCAATAATTGCACCAATCGTTCTAAGGAAAGGTCTACCAAGAATAATAGGGCAAGAAGGATTGCAATCTATATCAAGAACGATAAAATCTACGGGCACATAATTCCTATTTGAAACAATAATAACATCATTAATTCTTCCGATAGGTTTTTTAATAGTGGAATCCGCAAGATGCAAGTTTAGAGAGCAATCATCAAAGTCACGGAAATCTAGCAAATCACACAAAGTTTTGGGAATAGTGGAGACACTAGCACCCAAATCACACAAGGCATGAAACTCATAATTTTTTATTTTAATTTTAATAGTAGGTTCCCACTCATCATAGAGCTTTCTAGGGATAGAGACCTTCAACTCAATTTTTTCTTCATAAGATTGCATCAAGGCATCAACAATGTGTTCGGTAAAGGCCTTATTTTGACTATAAGCATGAGGAGAATTTAGCACGGATTGCAACAAGGAAATACAATAAATTTAGAGCAATTTTCATAATTAAATTCCTTGAGATCCAAAAGTGGGTTTAGCAACATTTAGGTTTTTATTTCTTTCAATCCCACATTTATCAAGATCTAAAAACTCCGAATTCTTAGAACGCCTTCTAGGTAAAGGAAGATCATATTCAGTATCATCAAGATTCATATTGCAAAAAAAAGATTTAATGGTAGACACATCAATAAATTTTAGATCTTCATCTTGATTTTCATAGGAATTGGAAGAACACGCTTTAATAAAGGCATCTTTGGAAGCACGCATCCTAGCGGTTCTTTCTTTGCAATCATCAATGGAAATTCTCATAGCTTTGAGAGACTCATTGATATTATCCTTAGGAGGAATAGATCTAAGCTTTAAAGAATCAATTTCAAGAGAAATTCTATCAACGTTCCTAGCCAAATCATCAACTCTAAGCAATTTCTCCTCAAGCAAAGCATTAAAATTCTTTTGTGAACTCATAAATTCTTTAACACTAGTCTCAAATTCAGAGGTCATCTTGTTAAAATTTCCATAAGAATTGTTGTAGGAATTTCCATAATTATTAGAAGGATTACTAGGATAAGGCCTAGGATTAAAATTCCCTCTATACGCGTTGTTACCAAAATTATTCCTACCAACAAAATTCACATCCATAGATTCATTATTATTCTCAATCAAAGTAGACAAAGGCATATCATTAGGATCAGAAGAAACACTCTTAGTAGCAAATAATTTCATAAGTTCATCCATCTTTCCACTCAAAACATTAATTTCTTCTATCGCATGCACTTTTTAATTAGTAGATCTTTCGGTATGCCATTGAGAATAATTAACCATAATATTATCTAGAAGTTTAGTAGCATCTCCGAGAGTGATTTCCATAAAAGTGCCACCCGCGGCCGAATCTAAAAGATTTCTAGAAGCAAAATTCAATCCGGCATAAAAGTTTTGTATAATCATCCACAAGTTCAAACCATGAGTAGGACAATTACGTATCATTAATTTCATTCTCTCCCAAGATTGTGCAACATGTTCATGATCAAGTTGCTTAAAATTCATAATATCGTTCCTAAGAGAGATAATCTTAGCGGGAGGAAAATACTTAGAGATAAAACCATCTTTGCACTTGTTCCAAGAATCAATACTATTTTTAGGCAGAGATGAAATCCACGCTTTAGCACGATCTCTAAGCGAAAAAGGAAATAGCTTCAACTTAACGACATCATTATCGACATCTTTTTTCTTTTGCATATCACATAAATCAACGAAGCTATTCAGATGAGTAGCGGCATCTTCACTAGGAAGGCATGAATTGATCTTTCATAACAAGATTCAACAAAAGCAGTATTGATTTCACAAGATTCGGTATTGGCAAGAGGAGCAATCAGAGTGCTAAGGAAATCATTATTATTGGTATTGCTGAAGTCACACAATTTGGTAGTATCTTGAGCCATCGCGACAAACAAGCAATCCAACACACGAGCAAACAAGCGGATGAGGAAAAAGGCAACGGGAAAAAGAGGAGGAGATTGGGAAAGAGATGGCGAATAAAACGGCAAGGGTGAAGCGGGGGAGAGGAAAACGAGTGGCAAACGACAAATAATGTAATGCGGGAGATAGGGATTGTGATGGGTACTTGGTATGGTGCTTGACTTGCTCTTGCGTGAGCCTCCCCGGCAACGGCGCCAGAAATTCTTCTTGCTACCTCTTGAGCACTGCATTGGATTTCCCCAAAGAGGAGAGGATGATGCAGGAAAGTAGCGTAAGTATTTCCCTCAGTTTTTGAGAACCAAGGTATCAATCCAGTAGGGGCCACGCACAAGTCCCTCGTACCTTCACAAAACAATAGCTCCTCACAACCAACGCGATTAGGGGTTGTCAATCCCTTCACGGTCACTTACGAGAGTGAGATCTGATAGAGATGATACATAATATTTTTGGTACTTTTGGTATAGAGATGCAAAGTGAAAAGTAAAAGGCAAAGTAAAAACAAAGCAAGTATTAAAGTGATGGAGATTGATATGATGAGAATAGACCCGGGGGCGATAGGTTTCACTAGTGGCTTCTCTCAAGAGCATAAGTATTCTACGATTGGGTGAACAAATTACTATTGAGCAATTGATGAATTGAGCATAATTATGAGTATATCTAGGTATGATCATGTATATAGGCATCACGTCCAAGACAAGTAGACCGACTCACACTGCATCTTCTACTATTACTCCAGTCATCGACCGCTATCCAGCATGCATCTAGAGTATTAAGTTAAAAACAGAGTAACTCCTTAAGCAAGATGACATGATGTAGAGCGACTCCTGCCTGCAGCTACTACTATTACTCCACTCATCGACCGCTATCCAGCATGCATCTAGAGTATTAAGTTAAAAACAGAGTAACGCCTTAAGCAAGATGACATGATGTAGAGGAATAAATTCATGCAATATGATAAATACCCCATCTTGTTATCCTCGATGGCAACAATACAATAAGTGCCTTGCAACCCTTTCTGTCACTGGGTAAGGACACCACAAGATCGAACCCAAAGCTAAGCACTTCTCCCATTCACTACTAGGGAAAAGGCTAGCAGCAGCGTGGGTTTTAGGTATATCAGTAGCGCGGGGTGGGGCGCTACTAATAAGGCGCTACAGCTAACATATAGCAGTAGCACCTGGTCACCGCGCCATCTTGCTACACAAGTGTAGCAAAGAGCATGGTTACTAGGAGCGCCATCGCTAGTAGCTCTAAGCGCCCTTTGCAAACGCAGCATCGCTATAAGCGGTAGCTTGCTAACTTCTATAAACTCGCTACTGCTAATTTAACAGGTTTTTTTGTTTTGTATTTGAACAAGCTTTATAGAAGAATCTTTAGCACATAGAAATGTCATCATGATACACGTACAAATGCATGCGAGACCACGAATATAACCATAGCATATACATACAAATAGTCTCATCATAATCATCATCCAACACAAAGTGGTCTCTCGTCATCATCTCAAAAATAGCGATACAAGTCCTTGATTACTTGGAAATACATCGTCATCCATCTAAACAATGGTATACGCGAGAAGAGCTATCACTTTGAGTACATGAGTTCATATCCCTCTCTCGCATTAGCGTGAACCTAAACTAACTATTGCATGTCGCTCGGAAACCGGAAACCGGCAACACCTGGGCCTGACACTCCGGCCACTCATCGTATATATACTCCTGGCGTAGCACTTCTTCGCCATCGATGGTCTATGCACCTGCATCGTCACATGAGCCAATGATATGCAACATATATAGTTGAGCAACAGAAAGAGACAGACTTGACAAAAATAGAAACAACATATCATAAGCATAAATAACAAAGTTCATCGTACCCAAAATGCCCTAACTAGAGTGATCTTCGCTAGTCAAGGAGGAGGACAGTTTAATTACATCACAAATAAAGTTTCATCACAAGATAACTCAAAGTTTTGTCATACGGAAAGTATGGACTAAACAGACACATTGTCATATATCGACAATCACTCCAACATGTCGTGCCATCCATCGAGGTCAGGGAGATAGTCCCCGAGCTTAGTGAAAGGCTTCATGTCGAGACGCTGAGAGGCTATCCATGTTTCGACGTCTTCCCGCGACATTTGTCCTTCTCCGTAGAACATCCCTGTTTTTCCGACGACCTCTTTCATGATGATTTGGGCAAGTTCACGCTGGATGTTATAGACAGCTCGAAGTCGATGATCCTCGATATCTCCTATGTCCTTTGCCCATTGCAGAATATGGGCATCGCCAGATGTAGGTGACATTTGAAGGTTCTGGTGATCCCGTCTGTACTCAAAGATGTGGTGTAGGACATAGAATCCATCATTAAGAGAATCGTTCGGTTCTTTGGATGCAGCAGAAGTCGGTCTTATGGCGAAGCCCCGCCGCCCTTCTCTTCTTTCCTAACCTCTCCACCCCTTGCTTGGTAGTAAAACATAGACCTTTATCGAGAACATCTTTGATGTGGGTGTAATCCTTTTTGTGAATGTTCTTCGATGAGTCCAAGTAAAGAGCGTGGGAGAATCGGGGGTAGAGGATGATGAGGACGGCGCGCCCGCCGCTGCGCAAAATAAGTACACCTCAAATTAATTAGCCTCCACCGTGCAAATGAATTATTGAAATCGAAGGAAGGATAGCAGCGCAGATGACTTACACGGGATGATAAGGCACGAGAATCGCCTCCTTGTCCTTATTGGCGAGCATCAAAACTGACGATGTAATCCCTCGCGTATTCATGCTGCTCTGCACAGACTCCCAAGAAGCTCTCGTGCATGTTGTACGGGTCAGCGACACAGATATGACGTATCTGCTCAACCCCAATGATGTAGTTCATGTGCAAGGCATAAAGGCGAACAAATGTAAAATCCAGCTTCTTCACGTCAAACATGTCGAATATGTAATCGAATCGGAGGAAGAACTTATTCGCAGGGAAGTCGCCGACGCATTTACATTTGCCGCGGAGCGTTAACCACGCACGATGGGTATCCCGGATCTTTCGAGGCGATGAGGCATTTCTCTACCCGCAGCACATCGTCATGTAGTCTCCTTAGATCGCCGAATCTGGCCCGTAAGCGCTATTGCAGGTAGGATTGGTTGACCGGGATATTCCATTTATCCGCATCGGGGATATCTACTCTGATCTGAAGCCGAGGCTGCCGAGGCGGCCGGATCATAGAATCAGCTTTTGCCTTTCCTCGCTCTCTTCCTAGACTTCTTTACTACCGGAAGGTCGTCAATAATACGTTGAGACGGTAATTCAGGCACCGACTCATGACGCTCAAACCCCGAGGAGGCGCCAGTATAGACATACTGTTCAGCGCCATCGTCATCCTCATCCTCATCCATGGCGACATCATCAACGACTAATGGAGCCTCCTCCTTACCCCGTCCGCTATCACCCAACCCGACACCCGACGCTAATTGGGTAGGTGGGGTGTTGATGTTCATACGTTGTTGAGGTTGCGTGCTCGTGGGTGTGCTCCCGGCCGCCTCCGCATTTAAGCAGACTCTTTGGCCACAACAGGACCCACCCATTGCAACAATCACCAAGCCGCCGCGGTGTCTCCTCATCATCCACCAGTAGTTTGGAGGAGGCAAATTCTCTTGGACCGGTTCGACACTGGCCATGGAAACCTTGAAGACGTTCGGGGATCGGGCCGCTGTGGAACAATGGTTCCTTCGGCTTCATTATCGCCGCTTCCCCATGGCCACCTTACGTCGCCGATGGTGTACAATATGGTGCACGGGTTTCATCGGCCTGCAAAGAAAAGTCTGCGACGTGAGACATCCGAAAGGCAACGAAAACGGAGATTATACATTTATATTGAAGGGGCGGTGTGACAGATACCGTGAGGGCGTCGAGCTCGACCAAAAGATGAAGCACCGCCCGAAACACGCGTCCGATCACGGGGAGCGAGTGCGGGAAGCGGTGCGGGGGCAGTGCGGGGAGGCAGTGCTCCCAAGAAGTCAGCAAGGGAAAGTCCTCTGCATTTTTTCTCGGATTTTCCTTGTCCAAGTGATAACGCCCGTCACCAAGGAAGTAGACAAATCTGCAACCACCTGTTTTTGCGGCAGCTACCGCTGCCATCGTATGCGAGATGATTTCTTCTCAACCGCAATCTCAACCTTCTTGTCGATGTTTTCTTGATTAACCTCCGTCTTTCCTTTCTCTCCTCCGTGGTCTCACGGTAGTACTTCTTCCACGTGGCGCCATCTCCGACACCGTGCACGCGTCCATACGACGGTCGAGTATCCACCGGTTGTCGTTTCAATATGTTCAACGCCCGGTTGAATGGAGTGTCCCACTTGGGCCTCGCCAATGCCTCAGACAATGAAGTCGCTTTGGCTGCAATCCGGTGCTGCTCTCTCGCAAAAGGCACAAGGATCGTTTACAAATATGACTAACGTGTGCGGTCGAATTGATCGAAAACTAAAATTACCTGCAGTTTCATGAACTCCATAATGACCGGTGTTGTCTCGTAAACCTTCTTGATGGGTCCCAACGGTGCCGGGCCCTCAGACGCCACGCTCCTGCGGACGGTGAAATCTGCCAAGGGGTGCAGGATGCCTGGACTCGTGGCTTCCGCGTCCTCCTTGGCCCATTTGGACCTCTTTCCGCCGTAACCACGGCTTCCGAGGTGGTGGCTCCCAATGTTCCTCTTTGAAGCCCCTTCATGTACTTAGACTTTTTTGGCAGCTTGGCCTCACAAGCCTCCTTGAATATTTGAATCGCTTCTTCCGTGATTGTCGGATTATCCTTTACAATCTCGGAGTAGGGTTCCCCGTCGTTGATCTTTGCTTTCACTCGATTTTTCTAGGCGGCCAATGCGTCGCTAAACTTGGTCATGGCGTGTTAGTTTATCTTCTTCATTGCCGGGTCCTCATCTGGATCTTCATAATCCTTCTCATTCCGGCCCGGGAACAAGAATATCTGGTGAAACTTCTTTAGGAGGGAGCTCCTCATATTTTCTATCTTTTGTAGTTTCTCATCATTGATGGTGGCGGTTGTCCGTGACGATGCAGCCAATTTGATTGTAAAGCACGCTGGCATCTTCCTCGGCGCCTTTGGCTCAAAACTGCCGTCGTCCACCTCCGTGACCTCCATCCTAGTAGTCCCGAGTTTGTTAGGAACCCGTTGCCTCTTTGCTTTCGGTTCTACACCGGCTCCGCTCCCGAGGCAGCACCGGTCTCGGCCGGTCTCGATGCCGGTCTGAATCTCAGCGCCGGTCTCAGTCTCAGCACCGGTCTGCATGTCGGTCTTAGTCCCCGATGCCACCGGTGGGCCTAGCAACAACATCGGTTGATCGTCGGTACGGCTAAAATATTCGTCTGCCGTCAGGTAGACGTCGTCGCAATCACCAGAACCCTGTCCTTCATCGTTGCTAGCCATGTTTCCTATTATTAAATCTAGTCAATTAATTCTAGACCTGATAAAATGAATAATGACATAAAAAAGGACTATTATTTTGCAGGAATGTTGACTCCTTCCTGGTGCGGCAAATCCCGGGCACTCGATATGTCCTAGTTTGTAGCACAAGTCATGTCGAAATTCACGGAAAATTTCGGCATGACCTTTGCTAAAAAGTGGACAAATCGAGAACCTGAAATTTGCTTTAATGTAAATGAATCAACATTCCGGCAAAACATAGGCCACTCAGCATCATTCCCTTGAAACAACAAAGCCACTTGGGCACAATCGAACAACTTCAATGAAAAGATATAACATGACCACTTCAATGAAAAATAAAATTTGCCTAAATTCTTTTCCTTGAAAAATAGTGGTCTTTTCAAAAATCAAAAACCTTTCAAAATGACCTCACTAAACACTTCTTTGCCTAGGACAGAACCCAAATTATGTTGATCTAGCTATTCCTCTCTCTCACACAAACACACATTATTATCTCTAACCCTTCTCTCGCCTAGGATGTAACCCAATTAAATTGCAAAGGAACTCCATTTCTCTAACCCTTCCGACCTAATGCTCTAAAATAAAATTTTCCTCTAACCTAGCCAACCTACTTAACCTAGCTTGTTAATCCAACGAACCTAATTAACCTACCTATTTAACCTAGTTAGTTAATCTAGTTTACCTAGATAATTAACCCTAATTAAACAAGTTAACGCAGCTAGTTCTCTCTCAAAGCCCAAAATAAATTTTTGCACTAGTTAACATAGATAATTAAACTAGTTAACCTGACTAGTTCTCTGTCAAAGCCCTAACTAAATGTTTGCACTAACCTAGATAATTAACCTAATTAAACTAGTTAACCTAACTACTTCTCTGTCAAAGCCCTAACTAAATTTTTGCCCTAACCTAGATAATTAACCTAATTAAACTAGCTAACCTATGCATGAGAGAGAGAGGAGGGTGGGGCTTACAGAGGATGGCTCGTGGTGGCGGCGACGGAGGCGGTGGTGGCGAGGAGGCAGGGGCATCTCCGGTGACGAGGGAGGCAGGGGCGTCTCCGGTGACGGCGAGGGAGGCGATTGTGGCGAGGAAGGATCCGGTGGCGTCCGACGCGGCTCGGTGGCGTTGACGAGGCAGCAGCAGCTCCGTGGCGTTGGGGGCGGCTCCGGTGGCATCGACGGCGCACGGCTCTGGTGGCTTCGACGTCGGCAGGAGATGGCGGCGAAGTGGGGCGACGACGAATCGGGGAGACGGCGGCGCGCGGGGTGGGTTGAGGGATTTGGGGGAGAAGCGGTGGCCTGGGGGAAACAGTTTTTTGGTTAAGTCAAACTTAGCGGTAGCGTGTTTGGTAAAACGCGCTATAGCTAATATAGCTATAGCGGTTTTTACAAAACGCGCTGCTGCTATAGCTATGTAATTTTCTTCCATTTTTTAATTTCCTTTTCTGCTTTCTATAGCGGGGTTCTAGGACACGCTGGCAGCCACGTTAGCTATAAGCGCCTCTTACAAACACACGCCGCTTGCTATGCCTTCCTCCGCTTTTTTTCGCTTTTTCATTTATTTTGCTTTACATTTTATTTTTTCCTTTCTCCATTTTCTATTTCTTTCATTTTCATTTACTTTTCTATTTGTTTTTCATCTTATTTTATTTCCATTAGTAGTAGCGCTCTTCGTAGGAAACACGCTACTTTTATTTCCTAGCGAGCGCTGCTTCCTACAAGCCCGCCATCGCTATGCGTAGCCTATCATTCTAGCAATGGAAATATTAGTAGTAGCGCTTTTGCCACTACACACGCTCTGCAAAAGTTGTATCTGTAGCGTGGTTTTTCTACAGTCGCTACTGCTATCTAGCACTAGCGCCCTTTTTTGACCCGCGCTGTTGCTAAATTTCTGTGTATAAGGTTTTCCCTAGTAGTATTTGCAAGAACTACCAATCTAGTTGGCCAAACCAAACGGATAATTCGAAGATACTTGCAAAGATAACCAATCATACATAAAAGAATTCAGAGAAGATTCAAATATTATTCATAGATAATCTGGATCATAAACCCACAATTCATCGGTCTCAACAAACACACCGCAAAAAGAAGATTACATCGAATAGATCTCCACGATAGAGGGGGATAACATTGTATTGAGATCCAAAAAGAGATAAGAAGCCATCTAGCTACTAGCTATGGACCCGAAGGTCTGAAGTCCTCCGTGGTGGATGCCCCCTCTGGTGGAGCTCCGAAACAGGCCCCAAGATGGGATCTCGTGGATACAGGAACTTGCGGCGGTGGAATTAGGTTTTTGGCTCCTTTTCTGATCGTTTGGGGGTACGTAGGTATATATAGGAGGAAGGAGTACGTCGGTGGAGCAACGGGGGCCCACGAGTGGGGCGCGCCCTAGGTGGGCGCCCCACCCTTGTGACCGCCTCTTTTGTTCCTTGGCGTAGGGTCCAAGTCTCTGGATCACGCTCGGTGAGAAAATCACGTTCAGAAGGTTTCATTCCGTTTGGACTCCGTTTGATATACCATTTCTTGAAACATCAAATAGGCAAAAAACAAAGAATTTGGGCCTCCGGTTAATAGGTTAGTCCCAAAAATAATATAAAAGTGGAAAATAAAGCCCAATATAGTCCAAAACAGTAGATAAAGTAGCATGGAGCAATCAAAAATTATAGATACGTTGGAGACGTGTCAAATTTTGGTCTTTTTTTCATATCGAGGCCATTTTAAACATCTCTAGAAATGTTTGTTAAGGCATGACAATTATCTAGTGAATATCTTCAACCCATGGAACATTTTGACATTTGAATTTTTTCACCATTTGACTTAAATCTAAATTTGAATTGTATCAGTTTTGAACTAACGCGAGATTAACGACAGTAAACAGGGTGATGTGGCATCATTAACGTGGGATTACTGTAGCTAATTATCCGGGTGTTACAATTTGGTATCAGAGCCGACTGCCTGTAGGACTCCCCCTTCCAAACTCCTTGGCCGAAGTCGAGTCTAGTCATTGCAAAACTTTTACTAACATGGCTGTGTGCCTTACGGGCCCACGTCGCCATTGGGTGGTATTAGGATCTTTTACTCCTTGATCTTTACTCTGGGATTCTGAGCTCTCTTCTACTCGGGTTAAATGATTTTGCTAAAAACAAAACTAACTTTAGGTTCTCGCAAGTACTTTCTCCCGGAGAGCCCCTCACTTCAGACGATTGCCTGCCCGCTTGAAAATTTCCCATGATACCTCCTTACTTTGCTCTCGATATCTTTGTAAGTTTCAATTCGAGAGTTACTTCCGCCAACTTCCTTGATGTTATTGACCAGATAGTCGACCTTGCAGAGGTCTGTTCTCCCGGAATGCCCACCCTTTATTCTTCCGTAAGTACGATGGAGTTCCCGAAGAAAGGATGACGACCTGAAGTAGAGAAATTAAGACATCAACGTAATGGATCGACATCTTCGAGAAGAGCAACCAAGACTGAAAACACTAGCTAGAATTTCGTAAACAGAACCCTCCTCCTTTACTTCGCCTCTTAAATCTCGGGACGAGATTTCTTGTAGTGGAGGAGAATTGTAACGCCCGGATAATTAGCTACAGTAATCCCACGTTAATGATGCCACATCTCCCCCGGTTACTGTCGTTAATATCGTGTTAGTTCAAAACTGATACAAATTCAAATTTAGATTTAAGTCAAACGGTGAAAAAATTCAAATGTCAAAACAAAAATGTTCCATGGGTTGAAGATATTCACTAGATAATTGTCATGCCTTAACAAACATTTCTAGAGATGTTTAAAATGGCCCTAGATATGAAAACAATACCAAAATAGCCCCATTTGAGTCATTTCGTTTTTAATCAAAATGCAAACAACTTCAAACCAATCCCAAACTTTTTATGGCAGTGAGGTATATTGCATACTAAATATTGAGACCAGCCACACATTTTACAAACTTGGATTATTGTTAAAGTGCAACAAAAGGTAAAATAGAAAATAGAACAAAATAAACAAAAGGAAACCCCCTCCCCTGGGCTTCGGCCCACCAGGCTGCTAGCCGGCCGGCTCACCCCGCTACCACCTGGCCTACTTAGGCCTCCCCCTCACCCCACAAAGCCTAACCCCCACGACCCACGACCCACTTCCCCTGATCCCCCCTCTCTCACACGGTTCCCTCCCCCCTGATCTGGATTGGGGGGCGCACGCCGCTCGCCCCGACGCCCACTATCACCTGACCCCGTCGGACCACCCCCTCGCTCCCTCCCCCGCCCATCGCCGAACCGCCCCGCCACCTCGACACCGTCACCCGAGCCGGCGACCTCGCGCACCCTGGCCTCCCCCTTGCCCGCGCACCTGGCCGCGCTGGGGCCAGGCTCACCGCCTTGGCGCTCGTCGGCCGTCGCTCATCCCGGCCGCCTCTTCACCGCCGGACCTCGCCGGGGCTCCGCCGGACCCCTACCTCGCCGGATCGGCCGCGTCTGCCTCCTCTGCCCCGCCGGTCGTCACCGTCGATCCACCACCACCACTGCTTCTCCGTCTTCGTCGGGCGCGCTCCCGAGCTCACTGTGAGCTCCCTGTCCTCTGGCCTCTCCGCTTTCTTCCCCTCGCCCCGTAGCTCGGATGTAGCTGAGGCCGCGTCGTCACCGCCGTCCGACTTCGTCATCGTGGCCACCTTCGGCCGTCTCCGCATGAACGGCTTGCACCCCTACGCGTGTCGCGCCACGATGGTTCTGCGGGTGGTCGCAGAGGCCCATTTGGTCGCCGGGGGCGCATTCCAGTGGGTCGCCTGCGCCCCTATAGCACGCCGCCACACCCTGCCTCGCTGGACGCGTGCTGTGGTCTAAACCGTCACCTGGGCCACTGACCGGTGGGCCTAGGTCATTAACCAACTAACTAGCCACTAGGCCTAACAATAAAACTCTCACTGACATGCAGGCCCCACCCCCCTAAACGTGTTTAAAAAATAATTAAAAAATAATATTAAATAAAATATCAATTAATTAATTAATTAACTTAAATAGTTAGTTTAGTTAAATAGTAATTAGATTAGTTAAACCCTAATTAGACTAAACAGTCAATGGCGAACGGGACCCACACGTCAGTTGACCAGTCAACGCCTCTGTTGACTACTGATGTCATGCTGACGTCATGCTGACATCAGCGTGCACTGTTCTGGATAATGTTGGATTAAAATAATTAAATAAATGCAAAAAATGATTTAAATCTTTTAAAATCAATATAAAATAAACCGTAGCTCAGATGGGAAAACTTTGTACATGAACGTTGCTCAGAACGACGAGACGCATCCGAATACGCAGTCCGTTCGTCTGCCGCACGTCCCTAGCATAGCAAACATGCAACAATCCCCCCGGTTCATTTGTCCGAAAACACGAAACATCGGGAATACTTCCCGAATGTTTCCCCCCCTTCGCCGGTATCACATATCCCTGCGTTACGTCACCCCTAGCACAACGTATTGCCACGTCTTGCTTTGTGTTACATTTGATTGCTCTTTTATTTATTGTGTTCCTCCATTACTTCTTTCCGGTAGGCTCAAGACCGCTGCCGATACCCCGTGATCGGCTACATCGACGACGACCCTTCTTCTTGCCGAGAGCAACCAGGCAAGACCCCTTGATCACCGGATATCGCCTATTCCTTCTCTATCTTGCTTGCATTAGAGTAGTGTATCATATTCTTTGCTTTTGGTTAATCCTATTTTGATGCATAGCGTCATTGTTGCTTCTGATTTGTTACCCTTACCGCTATCCTCTTTGGTTAGTACAGGATGCTAGCGTTCCATCAGTGGCCCTACATTCTTGTCCGTCTGCCATGCTATACTATCGGGCCGTGATCACTAGGGAGGTGATCACGGGTATATGCTATATACTTTATATACATGACACATGTTGTGACTAAAGTCGGGTCATTTCGTTGAGTACCCGCATAAGTGATTACGATGAGGGGCTGAAAGGACGGTGGCTCCATCCCGGTAGAGATGGGCTGGGTTCTGACGGCCCCGATTGTTACTTTGTGGCGGAGCTGACAGGCGAGTTGAGACCACCTAGGATGAGGTGGGCCTGGACCTGGTCGGCGTCCGCGGATACTTAAAAATAACACGCTTAACGAGTTCTTGGTATTTGATCTGAGTCTGGCCATTTGGTCTATACGCACTAACCAACTACATGGGAAAGTTATGGGCACTCGACGTCGTGGTATCAGCCGAAGCCTTCGTGACGTCGACTCTTGGCGGCGCTGGCCGGATTGGAACGTAAGCCCGCTCTTGTATTAAGGGGCTAGTTACGCTTGACGCATATGCAACGTCTTGGTGTGCTAAGGCGATGGGGCTGCACTGGCGCTTAGGTTTAGACCGGCGTGCCGACCTCTCTGTTGGCCTAGGTGGGGCTGCGGCGTGTTGATCTTCCGCGGCGGGCATGACCTAGAAAAGTGTGTAGCCAAATGGGATCGTGCGTGTTGGGTTATGTGGTGCACCTCGGAGGGAAGTTTATCTATTCGAATAGCCGTGATCTTCGGTAACAGGACGACTTGGAGTTGTACCTTGACCTTATGACAACTAGAACCAGATACTTAATAAAACACACCCTTTCAAGTGCCAGATACAACCCGGTGATCACTCTCTCATAGGGCGACGAGGAGGGGATCGCCGGGTAGGAGTATGCTATACGATGCTACTTAGCGAACTTACCATCTACTCTCTTCTACTGCTGCAAGATGGAGGCTGCCATAAGCGTAGTCTTCGACAGGACTAGCTATCCCCCTCTTATTCTGGCATTCTGCAGTTCAGTCCACTGATATGGCCCTTTACACATATACCCATGCATATGTAGTGTAGCTCCTTGCTTGCGAGTACTTTGGATGAGTATTCACGGTTGCTTTTCTTCCTCTTTCCCCCCTTTCCCTTCTACTTGGTTGTCGCAACCAGATGCTGGAGCCTAGGAGCCAGATGCCACCGTCGACGACGACTCCTACTACACCGGAGGTGCCTACTACTACATGCAGGCCGCTTACGACGACCAGGAGTAGTTAGGAGGATCCCAGGCAGGAGGTCTGCGCCTATTTTGATCTGTATCCCAGTTTGTGCTAGCCATCTTATGGCAACTTGTTTAACTTATGTCTGTACTCAGATATTGTTGCTTCCGCTGACTTGTCTATGATCGAGCACTTGTATTCGAGCCCTCGAGGCCCCTGGCTTGTATTATGATGCTTGTATGACTTATTTTATTTTTAGAGTTGTGTTGTGATACTTTCCCGTGAGTCCCTGATCTTGATCGTACACGTTTGCGTGTATGATTACTGTACGATTGAATCGGGGGCGTCACAACAATCAAAGAACACCTCATGTTTCAAATTTGTTACGTAACGCTTACCATACATGCATGCTACGGGACTTGCAAACTTCAACACAAGAATTTCTCAAATTCACAACTACTTAACTAGCACGACTTTGATATTATTACCTCCATATCTCAAAACAATCAAGCATCAAACTTCTCTTAGTATTCAGCACACTCACAAGAAAGTTTTTACTATTCTTGAATACCTAGCATATTAGGAATATTTAAGCAAATTACCATGCTATTTAAGACTCTCAAAATAACCTAAGTGAAGTATGAGAGATCAATAGTTTCTATAAAAAAATCCACCACCGTGCTCTAAAAGATATAAGTGAAGTACTAGAGCAATAACAAAACTACTCCGAAAGATATAAGTGAAGATCAATGAGTAGTCGGATAATTATGCAACTATGTGAAGACTCTCCCATTTAATAATTTCAAATCTTGGTATTTTATTCAAACAGCAAGCAAAACTAAAGAAAATAAAATGACGCTCCAAGCAAAACACATATCATGTGGTGAATAAAAATATAGCTCCAAGTAAAGTTACCGATGGATGAAGACGAAAGAGGGGATGCCTTCCGGGGCATCTCCAAGCTTACATGCTTGGTTATCCTTGAATATTACCTTGGGGTGCCTTGGGCATCCCCAAGCTTAGGCTCTTGCCACTCCTTATTCCGTAGTCCATCGAATCTTTACCCAAAACTTGAAAACTTCACAACACAAAACTTAATGTAAAACTTCGTAAGCTCCATTAGCGAAAGAAAACAAAACACCACTTCAAGGTACTGTAATGAACTCATTATTTATTTATATTGGTGTTAAACCTACTGTATTCCAACTTCTCTATGGTTTATAAACTATTTTACTAGCCATAGATTCATCAAAATAAGCAAGCAACACAATGAAAACAGAATCTGTCAAAAACAGAACAGTCTGTAGTAATCTGCAACTAACGCAAACTTATGTAACTCAAAAAATTCTAAAATAAATTGTTGGGCCTAAATAATTTTTCTAGTAATCATCTGCAAAAAAATTCAACTAAATATCACTCTCCAGTAAAAAGTCGAAGCTAATCTTGTGAGCGCTAAAGTTTCTGTTTTTTACAGCATGATCATAAAGACTTCAACCAAGTCTTCCCAAAGGTTCTACTTGGCACAAACACTAATTAAAATTAAAAACCACATCTAAACAGAAGCTAGATGGATTATTAATTCCTAAACAGAACCAAAAAGCAAGAAACTAAAATAAAATTGGGTTGCCTCCCAACAAGCGCTATCGTTTAACGCCCCTAACTAGGCCTGATGATTTAATGATGCTCACAAAAAGATAAGAATTGAAACATAAAGAGAGTATCATGAAGAATATGACTAGCACATTTAAGTCTAACCCACTTCCTATGCATAGGTATTTTGTGAGCAGACAACTTATGGGAACAAGAATCAACTTGCATAGGAAGGTAAAACAAGCATAACTTCAAAACTTTAAGCACATAGAGAGAAAACTTGATATTATTGCAATATGTAGAAGCATATGATCCTCTCTCATAATAATTTCAGTAGCATCATGAATGAATTAAACAATATAACCAGCACCTAAAGCATTCTTTTCATGATGCATAAGCATAGAATTTTTATTACTCTCCACATAAGCAAATCTATTCTCATCAATAGTAGTGGAAGCAAACTCAACAAAATAACTATCATGTGATTGAAAATTAAGATCAAGATGAAAAGTTTCATGGTTATAATTATTCTTTATAGCATACGTGTCATCACAATAATCATCATAGATAAGAGGCATGCTTTCATCATAGTAAATTTGCTCATCAAAGCTTGGGGGACAAAAAATATCATCTTCATCAAACATAGCTTCCCCAAGCTTGTGGCTTTGCATATCATTAGCATCATGGATATTCAAGGAATTCATACTAACAACATTGCAATCATGCTCCTCATATAAATATTTAGTGCCAAACATTCTAATACATTCTTCTTCTAACACTTTGGCACAATTTTCCTTTCCATCATACTCACGAAAGATATTAAAAAGATGAAGCGTATGAGACAAACTCAATTCCATTTTTTTTATATTTTTCTTTTATAAACTAAACTAGTGATAAAACAAGAAACAAAAAGATTCGATTGCAAGATCTAAAGATAAACCTTCAAGCACTCACCTCCCCGGCAACGGCGCCAGAAAAGAGCTTAGTTGACGGGGTGTGAGTGCCGCTTCTAACCTCCCAAGAACGGCGCCAGTAAAAGAGCTTGAGGTCTACTACGCAACCTTCTTATTGTAGACGTTGTTGGGCCTCCAAGTCTGAGAGGTTTGTAGGACGTAAGAAAATTTCCCTCAAGTGGATGACCTAAGGTTTATCAATCCGTGGGAGGCGTGGGATGAAGATGGTCTCTCTCAAGCGACCCTGCAACCAAATAACAAAGATTCTCTTGTGTCCCCAGCACACCCAATACAATGGTAAATTGTATAGGTGCACTAGTTCGGCGAAGAGATGGTGATACAAGTGCAATATGGATGGTAGATATAGGTTTTTGTAATCTGAAAAATATAAAAACAGCAATGTAACTAATGATAAAAGTGAGCACAAACGGTATTGCAATGCTAGGAAACAAGGCCTAGGGTTCATACTTTCACTAGTGCAAGTTCTCTCAACAATAATAACATAATTGGATCATATAACTATCCCTCAACATGCAACAAAGAGTCACTCCAAAGTCACTAATAGCGGATAACAAACGAAGAGATTATGGTAGGGTATGAAACCACCTCAAAGTTATTCTTTCCAATCAATCCGTTGGGATATTCCTATAAGTGTCACAAACAGCCCTAGAGTTCTTACTAGAATAACACCTTAAGATACAAATCAACCAAAACCCTAATGTCACCTAGATACTCCAATGTCACCTCAAGTATCCGTGGGTATGATTATACGATATGCATCACACAATCTCAGATTCATCTATTCAACCAACACATAGAACCTCAAAGAGTGCCCCAAAGTTTCTCTGGGAGAATCAAGACGAAAACGTGTACTAACCCCTATGCATAGGTTCATGGGCGGAACCATAAGTTGATCACCAAAACATACATCAAGTGAATCACGTGATATCCCATTGTCACCACAGGTACGCACGGCAAGACATACATCAAGTGTTCTCAAATCATTAAAGACTCAATCCGATAAGATTACTTCAAAAGGAAAACTCAATTCGTTACAAGAGAGTAGATGGGGAGAAGCTACATAAGATCCAACTATAATAGCAAAGCTCGCGATAAATCAAGATCGTGCCAAATCAAGAACACGAGAGAGAGAGAGAGATCAAACACATAGCTACTGGTACATACCCTCAGCCCCGAGGGTGAACTACTCCCTCCTCATCATGGAGAGCACCGGAATGATGAAGATGGCCACCGGTGAGGGTTCCCCCCCTTCGGCAAGGTGCCGAAACAGGGTCCCGATTGGTTTTTGGTGGCTACAGAGGCTTGCGGCAGCGGAACTCCCGATCTATTCTGTTCTCTGAAGTTATTAGGGTATATGGGTATATATAGGAGAAGAAGTACGTCAGGGGAGCCACGAGGGGCCCACGAGGGTGGAGGGCGCGCCCCCTACCTCGTGGCTCCCTCGTTTCTTTCCTGACATGCACTCCAAGATTATCTGGTAGCTTTCCTTCCAAAAATAACTTCTCCAGTTGGTTTCATTCCGTTTCGACTCCATTTGATATTCCTTTTCTTGAAACCTTTGAACAAGGGAAAAAAGCGAGGCGCTTTGGGCTGCGGGTCAATAGGTTAGTCCCAATAATAATATAAAAGTGTATAATAAAGCCCATAAACATCCAAGATGGATAATATAACAACATGGAACAATAAAAAATTATTGATACGTTGGAGACGTATCAAGGGGCAAGGATGGTATTTCTCATCATGAATTCAATCGATATCCTGGAAGAGCTCAGAATGTTGATGATGATCATGACACATTTGTCGAGAGATTTCTTGAAGATGTAATCAATCATCGACGACATCAAGTCAAAGGAATGATAAAGAGAAAGGTTATTGGAACCACGGATACGACACAAGCTCAAAATCAAGCTTGTTGTTCGAGGTGAATTGATAAAATGAGGAAGATCGATGTAAGCTTCGCTCATCATCGAAAATTTGTGCTCCAGGAATAAGGACCAGGTAGCACAGTTAAATTAGCACGATAATGATATAGCCGATCAGGCTAGGAATGATGTGACGGAGTATCACTCCAACTAAGAATTTACAAGAGGTAGTGCAATGACACAATATCATCGACATAACATGAGGCAATACTTGAAGGTAGATCAAATTAGAGGTTGGTAAGGTGAAATGACTTGTAGGAGACAAGTATTTTAACTTGTCCGGGAAATGGAATTAAGGAGAAACTATGGTCGGAACCACAATTATGAACGATCAAACTACCGATACAAGATGAACTTATAACAAGGGGTAATTATTTTTACGAGCAGCTTCCATGATAAGTTCTACATCGGTTCCATGGGCATGAACACAAAGGTTCGAGGTCGACTCCCACTTCTTCAATGCATAACCTTTCATTCACTTCTCGTTTTCGAAGAATTTGTAGTGCGAAAGATTTATCTGGTGAAGCACCAGAAGATTATGACTCACATCTCTTTCGAGTTCACACGGATTAGGGAAGGCATATGTTCAACCCGTAGGGGTATCTTAGGAACATATACCACTAATTTCAGGATTAAAATATACCAACTCGAAAGCAGAGCATGGTTGACAAAAGCAGATGATAGAATTTACCAAAGGCATTATATGTCAAGGCAAAACTCATAAGTTTAATGAATATGAAGGACATTGTCGGATAATAATCCAACCAAGGATATGGCGGTCCATAAAAGATCTGATGTGAGTATCGATACTCACCCAAAAGAAGAAAGAGTGCAAAGGAATCGAAATATAGAAATATCCGGATAATTACAAAGCTTAAATGCAAAGGAATTATGATTTCCAAATCTGGGGATCAGAAGCAGAGGCTCTGATCAAAAGACAATTGAGTTGAATCGACATAGATCGGCAATCAATCAAGGTTTGATTTGCCGAGAACCCGCTCATGTTTGAAGTGACGTCTGAGCAAAAAGGACGAATTTCATGAGGATCAACTGATGATTGTGTGCATTCACACACATGTTGAATCTATAGGATCATAAAGTCAACCACAACAGATTTCAAATGGATATTGCTAGACATATGGAAATAACCATAATGCAAGCATGTAGTGAAGAACAAGAGCTATAAGCTACTAAGGATTTCGTGGGATGGAATAGTATTTCGAAGAATTTTGTGAAACACATGAACAACTGGGGATGAGCGGATACTCGGTTAGTGCGAGGAATTACCTATAGAGGTATCCATGTGGCAAGGAACCGCAAGGCAGTAGACACAAAGTATTCTCGGTACAATAGAGAGGATTTTGGGATATCTTGTAATAACAAGATCAATTGGAAATGAAGGTATGGACGACAAGTGTATGTAGCCATCCATAGGGATTTATCGGTGGTAGGGAATTGCAAAGTCGGTGGGCACAAGGGTCTTGAAAAACATCGAAGAGTATCTTCAGAATCTTTTGTTGAGGCAAGCGACCATCTGGGATAAGGGGCTCTCCGGGAGGAAGTAGTTACAAGATCCTGATGTTAGAGTTAGTAAAATCTTTAACCCGAATAGACGAGAGATCAATGTCCCAGAGTATAGACGAGGAATAAAAGATCCTAATACCACCCAATGGCGATGTGGGCCCGTAAGCCACATAGCCAAGTTAGTAAAACCGTTTTGGATGACTAGACTCAACTTCGGCCAAGGAGTTCGAAAGGGGGCTACCTACAGGCAGTCGTCTCTGATACCAACTTGTGACGCCCTCGATTCAATCGTACACTAATCATACATGCAAATGTGTAAGATCAAGATCAAGGACTCACGGGAAGATATCACAACACAACTCTAGACACAAATTAAAATAATACAAGCTTTATATTACAAGCCAGGGGCCTTGAGGGCTCGAATACATAAGCTCGAATACACAAGAGTCAGCGGAAGCAACAATATATGAGTACAGACTTAAGTTAGACAAGTCTGCCTTAAGAAGGCTAGTACAAAAGTAGCATCGATCGAAAAGTCAAGGCCTCCTGCCTGGGAGCCTCCTAACTACTCCTAGTCGGCGGCGGTCTGCGGCAAGGCGGACGCCGGACTTCGGTCGTCGTCGGGATCGGGGCTGGGGTGCGTTTGCGGGCAACCAAGCGGCTAAATGAGGCCTACGCGGTGCGGTGAGTGCGATGGTGGCACACACGGGACCCGATGGTCACCGTGGCTACGCCGGCGACAAGCGCGAGCGGCGAAGTGTTCGATCGTCGGTGGCATCGGCGGCTACGAAACATGGGTGAGCTAACCGAGAGGGGGAGGAGAAGCGGGAGCTCAGAGCGGAGCGGTTGGGAGTGGCAGTGAGCTCGGGGAGGGCGTGAGGTAGCCGGAATCAGCGACGAACGCCGGCGATCCGAAGGTTGAATACGAGCTCGTTCTGATCGGAGTAGAGGCGCTCGGCTCGATCCCGATGGCGTAGGCGACGTAGACGATGACGAGGAAGACGGTGAGCTCCAGATCAAGGCGCGTGAGGCACGGTGGCCACGGAATCGAGCGGCGACGGTAGCGAGCGTTTCGGGTAAGGTGGGGAACGAGAGAGGGAGAGGCGCGTGGGGGCGAATGGATGAGGATGACGAGAGGGGAGGCCACGGTGGAGAACTTATCCACCCCGACGGCCTGTAGCGACGCGGGGCGGCTAGCGGATGCGGTGGCGATGGTGAACAGCTTTGGGTGCGGGCGCGCGAGGTGACGCGGGGAGGAGGGAGGCGTTGGCGGCTCTGTTGGGCTGGGCGTGCACACTGTGCACTAAGGCCCAGCTAACAGTGGCCCCTTTCTTTTTTTGAAACTTCTTTGTTTTCTTTTAATTTCAAAAGGCAAAACAGTTTTATAAAATACAAAGCTTGAACCTAAATTATTATTATAATTTAGACTACTGCCACAATTAGTTTGGTAGTTAAATAAATTAGCTTAGCATTTTTATAAAACAAAAAGGCATTTAAACAACGTTTTAACCATTGTTTTAATTAGTTTAGGGCATTTAAACACATTGCAAAAATGTTGGTTCACCACCAATATTGTCAAAAGGATATTTGCCACATGATGAACATTTTAGTTTTCATGTCTGAGAAATTTAGAATTTTGACTTTAATTTGAAATAGAGATTTGGATTGGAATAGAATCAAAGTGAGATTAGCAACAGTAACAATGATGACAAGGCATCATTTAAAGGGGATTACTGTGTCATGATTCTCGGGGTGTTACAAGTTATCATGTTATTTGAATAGAAGTTATCGTGGTATGTTTCAACCCCCACCCTCGCGGACAAAGTTTTCAGGACCGGGGTACATAAGTAATTAGGTATCCGAAGTGCGAGTTACCATGTTATTCACACAACAAAAGTTATCGGAGGGATATTTCACCCCCTCCCCCTAGTCGGTAAAGTTACCATGATCGGGGTATATAAGTTATCAGGTCTGCAATGTCTAAATTATCATGTTATCCACAGAAAACTTACCCGCGCGGGGGGGGGGGGGTATATTTCATCAACTCCCCCTCCGCCTCTCCAAAAGTTAACATCGTGTCAGCAACTCGAGATGAGTTGGTAAAATATCTAGTTAAGTGTGGAAAAAATCGGTCACTAAATTAACTTGTTTTTATGCAAACATGGTAGAGGAGACGGGTTAAATAGCCTATTTATTTTCATTCCTTCAGGAAAAGGGAACGTAGTTGAGGTGGTTGGCTAGTTGATTTGGCTTATAAGAGATGCAAGGTTCAAATTCTGCCGTTCACACTAATTTTTGCGTGAAAAACAAACTACCCAGCGTTGTGTGTTACGTGCAAAAATCTCTAGCGAAAAAATGGATCAAAACCAGAGGAGATCATTCCGAGGCGGAAAAGCCGCGAGATGCAGATCGTGTGCCAACGCAGGCGTACGCGCCTATTGCAGAATTCCTGCCGTATGGATTTTAGCTTTCTCGATAAATGAAAGCATGTGACTACAATTAGCAAGTGTGGCCTATAGACTCAATTTTGACCACCGGGTAAGGAAAAAAAGGTAAGAGGAGAGATGAGGCCCACTAGAAATACCAATTATAGCAAACTTGATCAGAAGTAAGATGCATAACAGATAGATTGGCAATGGGAAGGCTTGGGGAGTTTAGCCAATAGCAGAATCTTTAATATCACTAGGCACCTTAGAATTTGGGACCTCTCATTCAATTGAGGACTTTTATTTTGGATTGGAGGCCCATTTTTTATTTGAGGCGGGCCTCAATTTTGTTTGAGACGTGGCGCTGGAATAATTTTGGATTGGTACAAAGTTTGAAATTTGATGTGAATGTTACAAAACTTCATCGGAGATAGTACATTTTGTGAACAACATTTGTTTTTTTATGTTCTCTTCTTTATCACAAATATTAGGGTACCATGCCAAGTTTAGTACTTCTTTAGCTTCATTTAGATATATCTTCATTAAAAACATAGAAAACTCCCGTTTGATCTACCCTAGCGCTAAGTTGAATATTTCAACCATTTGCACCACATGATCTCAAATTGTTTATATTTCCTTGAATCTATTTACTACATTTTTCAGAATTCAAAATGAGACCAATTTTCATAATTGTGCAAAAAATCATGTAATATATAATAGTATTAAGACCATCAGAAAATTGGTGGAACTTTCACACAATATTCCTAAAAAATTATACTAAAAGGCTCCCATGAATTATTACATTTAATAGAGGTGTTTTACATTTTTAGAAGAAAAGCCCAATATCATACACTTGGGTCCTCCTACCCACATGAGTTCAATGCCATCAACTACATCTGACTTAGCCCATGTCGCATCAATGTAATATGGGCCCTTATGCCTTATTAATCCCATATGTCATTTGTGTACTCGCATCCTCCAATTCCCCTCCTTCACCCTCGCGTTGTTCCCCTCCTCAAAATCCCATGCATTTATTAACAAAAGCAACTTCTCCACTTCGTCACTGTTTCTCCATTTTGGCCGAAAGGCCAAACTTTGTTACGAACTCCAAAGAAAAATGGGTAAATGCCTGCTTATTTTGCCTAGTAGATTTGAACTTTTGGCAGATTTATTTTGTGTTGTGTCATTATCCATCTATGAACTAGCTTTGAGTGCTAATTCACTTGACATCACTTTATTGGTCTGAGGGGGCAAAGGTGGTGATCAATATCGACTGGGCAAGTGATGTGATATAGTAAGTTGTTCAAAAAAATGGTGCATTAAATAATACGCTAAAGAGTAACATGGATAATTGAGAAAGGATTCCAACTTGTTTCATACATACTTAACTAAAGGGTTTCCATACTAAACTAACTACTAATGAGATTCCTAAATTACCTACTAATGGGATCCCTTACTAAACTAAACTAAACATGTTTTTGAATTTATCTTATATATTTGAATTCCTAGTGACAAGACACTAAAATAAATCAATCTTGGATACATTTTAAAATCTATCAATTTTCATTACTAACTAAAATCAATGCTTTGGAAATATAATTTACTAGAATATTTTTTAAATATCTAAAATAGTTTTTATAAAAAATGTACTCCCTAAAATATGCCACTAAAATTGAATATGTAAAATTGAACACATCTTACATTGTCAGTACTTCATTTCTTGATATGTGAAAATGTGTAAAATGGATGTGTCTATTGTTGCTGAAATATGTGGCGTGTTGTGCCTAAAGTTAATGAAATATGTGTGTGAAATATATTTATTTATTTTTGAATTGAAACTGAAACTTGACATATTATAATTATTTTAGTGAAATTGCAATATCTAAAATATTGTGATTAGTGAAATATGGCATTTCATTAATATGATATATTAAATGGTTGTGGTTAGAGTACTAAAATGGATTTGTTGTTTTAGTAACATAATAAATAAAATGGATTCTATTGCAGTGCTTCAAGTACAGGGTTATACCAAATGGTTTCTTACCATTTCAACAATTTATGTACAGTAAAGTTTTATGAAATGGTTTGTTAGTGATATTGAAAATGTACGGATAGACGATATCGCTTATGAAATTGATTTGATTTTCAGTAGTTCGATCACATATGATTTGTGATAATGATATTTAAAAAAAATACCTTTTATCATTTGGGATCTTGATTTTTTTTTCATTTTTTGATATTGATAAATATTGAGATAGTTGGTTGTTTTATTGAAACATATGCTCTAGTAGTGAGTTAGAATTTGGCATATATTGATGTCAAATTTCAGTTAGTTCAGTTGATGTTTGAAACTGCAAAAATTAAATGATTTGTAAGTATATCCAATATTAGTCTTTGTTTGAAAAGCCATGTCCTGAGAATTCCAAAAGTATTAAAAATTGAAAAATGAAATTCTACTTTAAACTATGTGAAGCATCTAAAAGATCACCCAAAAATAGAATGCAAGATTTTTTTTGGGGGGGGGGGGGGCGGTGGGGAGGGGATAGACAATGACTGAGTCATCCAACACGTTATGTCCTCTCTGCCAAAAATGGTGGTGTGACCTTTTGAGTTTACATTTCTTTTAGAAGCACCAGTAACTTTTTTAGCCATGGAACCTGTAATTACAGGTACATTGTTTTGGATCCATGATCCAAGAAATTACAAAGTAATTTCTACATCTAGGAGGTACACCAATATTTCTTGGAGACATCTTCTTGGTGCTATCAAGATTTGTAAGAAAAAACTAGTAAGACTCCTGTAAAGAGACTACAATTGGACCGGAACAGTGATACTGTTACCCATTTACCTGCACGAACTTGATTACCCCTAAAAGTTTATGAAATAACTTCAAATTGATGTACAGATGAGAGGCACAAGGGGTACAACAAATACAAATGAACTACAGGTCACAGTTACACAAATCTCAAAGCAAATGCGGGGTGGATGTTCTGTCAATACATACCATGAACACTAGTAAGGACTTTGACAACCCATAGAGTATTCGATTGGTTCAGTGGACCAGCATGGTCTCGGAATAGTATAATTAAACGGCAGGTCATAATCATCCATGGAGTCTTCAGGATGCCTCAGAGACTTGATCCTAGCACACTTTGTTTGCATTTCATCGTCCATGCAAACATGGTAACAAGAACGGATGTCGAGGGACTCTAGGAGAGGGCAGCCATTAAGGATGAGTTCCAAACCACTGTTGGTGAGCGAATTAGCAGTGAGCTGCAATGATCGCAACTCCGACATCTTAGCGATCGCCATGGCTGCGTTGTCATCTACACATTCACTGTAGAAGGACCTTTGGCTCAGTCGAAAGCGCCAAGAGAGGGCGGACATCCCTATGACTTCGAGTGTTTCTGGGAAGCGGTGCATACAGTTCGAGATCTCTAACTCCTCAAGCATTGGGAACTTTGTGATCACTAGCTTGAAGGCCAAGTCCACAATGTCACGACACTCGATGAGTCGAAGGCTCTTCAATGATGGCGCCCTGCAAAGTAGAGAGAAGCCGGCTATAAATTAAAACTTGATAGTAAATTAGAAGTCATTTGGGACAAGATTGGAAAAAGCTAGGAAAGGAGAGCTTGAAGAAAGTAAAGATGTTGAGATGCTCAGAAGATGTGAAAGTCTGAAAGGCACGGGAGACCATAATGTTGAAGCCATGGTTAGGGAGAGAGCTGCTAGCAAGGATGAATATTGTGAGTCCATCATTCATACTGTCATTAATACACACAAAAGTAAATTGCTGGAAATAGCTTCTGGAGTAGGTGTGGATCTGGGGACACAAATTGATATGATTGATTATAATATCAATCTCATTTAAAAATAGAACATGGCAGAATTGACTTGTGGTTGAGTAACAATTCTGAATAAAAACCCCGTCACATTGAAGAGGAGGTCCCTGTAATTGAAACAGGGAAGAACATTTTGGTAGATAGGATGAGGAAGATAAGGCTTGGCAACAAGCTAAATTTCTTTTCTAACATAAGAAAGGGAAGAGTAAAGCAGAATCTACCAGAATTCTGCAGGAAAATCTACTGTTGGCATTAATTATTTTAATAAATTAGGGAAGAAGAAGAAGAAGAAATAGTCCTTTCTTCCTACTAATAAGAGTTTTTTTCTGGAATATGAGACATTTGAGGGGGGGGGGGGCGTTAAAAAGGAGGTTTCTGAGGAAAATGGTGATGGATATGAAAGCTGACTTTCTGGGTTTACAGGAAACCATGAGACACAGTTTTACTGGAAATGATTTGCAAGAAGTTTGTGCTCGCAGGGATTTTCATTGGAACTTTCTACTTTCCAGGGGGAAATCAAGGGGGGCTTTTGTTGTGGGTTAATTATACTACTCTAGATGTGATCTCTGAAGATGAGAGGGAATATTATATCAAAATGACTGTGCAGGACGTTAAAACCAGGTTTATATGGGACCTAGTGTTGATATATGGGGATGCACAACCTGAGAGAAAAGCTAGGTTTTTACCTGAACTCTCTAGGCTATTACATGCTTGTATAGAGCCCACTCATCGGAGGGGATTTTTTATATAATCAGAAAGGCTTTAGATAAAAACAATCCTGAAACTACTAGACATTGGAGTTTCATTTTTAATGTTATCATAGAATAGGCTGGCTTGAGAGAACTTGATTTACATGGTAGAAAATATACCTGGGGTAATAACATACCTAACCCTACTTTCAAAATTAGACATGATTTTATATTGTGTTGATTGGGAGGAAAATTACCCTATGGCTAAAGTGTCAACTCTAGATAGGGAGAAATCTGACCACACTCCCTGTTTATGGATACATGTTTGCCTAAAACTCATCCAATATCCATGTTTGAAAATTCCTAGTTTATAAGGGACGGGTTGGACAAAATTGTAATAGACACTTGGAATTATCCTAATATAGTGGGGTCTAGTATTGAAAGATGGCAGAAAAAATGAGGAATTTGAGACCTAAAGTAAAAGGGTGGAGTAGAAATATGAATGCCTGGTACAGAGAGCTGCAAAAAGTATTTTGAGACAATTGGATGATATTGATAAAAGATGCGAGGTTCATAGATTAATAGTTGCTGACAGTCAAGAACAAATGGAGCTAAGAGCTCAACTAGATAGGCTTTTGAAACAGCAGGAGGCAAAATGGAAAGAAAGAGCAAAAGTTGATGAGCTGCTAAAAGGAGATAGTAATACCAAATTCTTTGATGCTAAAGCTAATGGCAGAAGGAGGAAAAATAAAATCAATAGTTTGGATTAGGATGAAGGAAAGATAGAGGGGGAGAAAACATTATGGAGTATATCAAAAATTATTATAAAAACTTATTTGGACATCCAGAAAGATCAAACATTGCTCTGGGCACTAATAATGTTGCCAATATACCCAGAGGGGCTGGAGATAGGTTGAATGCTAAGTTCACAATGCAATAACTTAAAATTGCTATTTTTTATATGGCACATAACAAGTCTCCATGCCCTGATGGTTTCACTGCTGAATTTTATCAGCATTTCTGGGATCTCGTTAAAAATGATATTAAATAATTCTTTGATGATTTCCATAGTGGTAACATGGATATATCTAGATTACACTATGACATTATCACACTATTCCCTAAGACTGAAGAGCTAATCAGATTCAAAAGTTCAGACCAATATGTCTAATGAATGTTATATCCAAGATCTTTACTAAGGTGTTAATGAACAAAGTAAATGGAGTTGCTAGTGAAGTCATATCTCCTATACAAACTGCGTTTGTTAAGGGGAGATACATTATGAAGGGGTTCTCATTTTGAATGAGGCTTTGAATAGTATCCATAGAAAAAAGCAAAGTGCTCTGCTCTTTAAGGTAGATTTTGAAAAGCATATGATAAAGTGAAGTGGTCTTTTGTTCCACAAATGTTAAAAACAAAAGGATTCCCAAATAAGTGAGTTGACTGGATAATGCATACTGTCAGGGGGAAGGTGTGTGTTAAGGTAAATGATAATATGGGAAAATATTTCCCTACACACAAAGGGATGAGGCAAAGGGACTCTATTTCACCCTTGATTTTTGATATGGCTGCTGATGCACTAGCTATTTTGATGAATAGGGCTAAAGCAAGTGGTCTGGTGAAAGGGGCATTAGAGGAAAATATTGACTAAGGAATAAACATGCTTCAGTATGATGATGATACAATCTTTCTAATACAAGATGATTTTGAAAGTGCACATAATTTGAAATTTATACTCTGTTTGTTTGGACAGATGTCAGGATTGAAAATTAACTTTCATAAGAGTGAGTTGTTCTTATTTGGGGAGGCTGCTAATAAAGCTTCTGAATTTGCCCAAATATTTACTTGCCCTATAGGAAGTTTGCCAATGAAGTATTTAGGGTTGTCCCTGGACAAGAAAAGAATTAGAAACAAAAGTTTGCCCCCCTGAAAACAGAATGGAGAAGAAGTGTGAGAATTGGCAGGGAAGATTACTAGGTAGTGCTGGTAGGGTCACCTTGATACAATCCTCTCCCATTGGGATTCCCTGTTATATGATGTCCTTTTATGGACTCCCTGTGGGGGTAAATGAAAGAATGGATTATTTTAAAGACAAACTTTTATGGCAAGAAGAGGAAGGAAAAAAGGAAATGTCATTTAGTGAGATGGTCTGAAGTGAATGGGCCAATAGATTTGGGAGGATTGGGAATACAAAACTTAGATTTAATGAATAAAACATTATTGGTAAAGTGGTGGTGGAAATCTTTAATAGTATTGGTCTCTAGCAAGATATCCTTCTCAACAAATATTTGAAGGGAGAAGGCGTGGCAACTGCCAAACACAGATAGGGGGACTCCCAGTTCTGGGCTTAGCTCCTTAAGCTGAAAAACATTTTGTTTCATTGTGTAGGTTTGAGATTGGGAATGGGGAGTGTCAGATTTTGGGAAGATATATGGGTTAATGATAGAGCATTGAAAGATGACTTCCCTCGATTATATAACATGTGTTTTGATAAAAACAAATCTGTCAAATATATGTTTGACAAGGGTTAGGTAATGTTAATTTCAGAAGAAACTTATATGGGGATTCTTTGGAACAATGGGAGCATATTAAAGATAGTTGTTCTGGTGTGGTCTTGAGTGGGGACAGAGATAGCTTTCTGGACCTTAGACAAAAAAGGAGTCTACACGGTCAAATGTTATTATAGATCCCTGATTGAGAATGGGATTAAATACCCACATAAATTCCTATGGAAAACTAAGATGCCACCTAGCGTGAAAGTCTTTATTTAGTTGGTCTTGCGTAATAGTATTTTAACTAGAGGTAATATGCTTCGTAGGGGGTGGGTGTGAGATAAGACTTGCCAATTTTGTATGCATAATGAGAGTGTTGATCATGAAATGTTCCATGGCGAAAATGATGCAGAATATTTTTCAATATGCTTTTGATATAAAACAAGTGTCTGACAACACTCGGGATTTGTTTGGGATTTGGTTGAAGTAGTTTGGAAAACTGGAAAAAAAACCCTGAGGGCGGTGGGGATAGCAACAATTTTTTGGACTATCCAGAAACTTAGAAATAGTGTGGTATTTGATAATAAAAGGATATCTGATCTATGTATACCTGTTAATATGATGATTAAAATGTTACATGATTGGCTCGTGTTGCAGATAAACCCAAGAAGTCCAAGAATAATGATAGAGGGCATAAGAAGAGTTGAGCAGATTGCGGGAGACATCTTTCAAGCAACTTTAGGATGGAGGATGGTGCACAGAATTACAACTGCATGATTTTGTCTACCATTTGTTCATGCAGTGCTGCTCTGGGAGCTCTCCCTTTGTTCACTTGTCTTGCTCCTCCCTGGTCTTTGTTTCTTCGGCCAAACCTGTTCTAGTAGCACTTTATTCGTTTTGGAGAATGCTTTAGTAATGTTGATGTTACGTGTGTTCTCGAGAGCCGGACCTGTAGGACCTCTCATATCGGTGTTTGTTAGATTAAGCTCCGTGCTTAGCTTTGAACTCATCTGAGGCTGTGAGGCTTTTGCATTCCTAAGGCCTCGTTCGGTAGAGATGGGTTGGGAGGGTTTGCAGGGGATTAACCCCGCGGGCCTGCTAATCCTCAAAAATCCACGCAAGGACATTTGATGCACAGGGTTTTGACTGGCCCAAACCCCCTGATCCCCAGCAACCCCCTTCGTTCCATGCGGAACAGAACTCTCGAGGGCCTAGGCGTGGAACTGGACGACGCAGAGATCGGGTGAGACGCTGGTATCTGGCGATGGTAATCAAACGTAGGAAGTTAGGAAGGGGGAAGGATTAGTGGGGATTGGGTGAAGGGGAGAGGATCACCAAATCCCCTACAATCCTCGACCTCCTTGGGGGAGGAAAACCTCCCTTGCCAAACAAAGTCTAAGGGGGTGTGGGAGTCTGATTCCCCCATTGCCCTGCAGGGGTGTGCATCGTCTGATATGCCCGCCGGGACTTGTTGGTTTGTACTCCCTCCGTTCCAAATTACTCGTCGTAGAAATGAGTGTATCTACAACTAAAATACATCTAGATACATCCATACCTGCGACAAGTAATTCAGAACGGAGGGAGTAATAGTTGGTGTGTATAAGACTTGGTGATTTCTAATAATGAAAATCAAAGAGGAAACTCTGTTTACAAGAAAAATAAGGTAAACAAGCAAGAAATCCTCACGCGTTGCCGACGAGGGAGAGAATCCTTTCTGTGACGTAGCTCCCGCCCCAGAAGGCCTCGCACCGACCCGCACTGCGCGTCATGGCAGCTCTCACCATCTGAAGCAATTTCCTGGAGTTGAGGTAGAAGCCATCGGCATAGTGAAAGCGCATGTCGATGCGGCGCCACAACTCGGGCTCGTCCGTAGCAGCCCTGCGCCATAGGCTGCACACCATGTCCGGCCCCATGAGGATCTCGATGTGGTCCAGCCTGCCGAGCACTGCCAGTAACACATCCCGTGGCAGCTCCGCCCAATCCCTCCAGTCCGCCTCTGTATCCATCCCGTCCTGGGGTGGTGGCGGGAGTCGGCGAGGCTCCTCGAGAAGGCAGGAAAGGGAGGGTGGTGCCGCCATGGCAAGAGGTATCGGCTTCAGAGGAAGCATAGTTCTTGTTTATACAGGAGGGAGGTAGACCACAGTTCCTCCAATCCTATACTATGTGCCAAATGGAGACGCCGGAATTGGAGGCCGCGGCGTTACTACGTTTATCTTCAGTTATTTCGTCTATCTGCCGAAAGCGACGCTAATTAATTATCTCTTTCTTTTGGGTAAAGAAACACTCCATCGTTGTCCCTAGCTAACCAACGGCGTTGTATACAAGGCGTTGATCAAGCCATATAAGCTAGTAATAATAACTTTAACTAAAATCAATTATGGTTCTTCTCCAAATTTCATCACTACACTAAAGCTAAATTCCTACCGTCTGGAATTCTGCAATAGATCCGCACGACCCGGCGACCGGTCAATCCGCTTCTCCCGTGTGATCCGCTTTTTTTACTCTCGCGCATGAAACGACCTGTTGGTTGAGGCCGCGGTGCACTACCAGGTGGGATAAGTTTTTGTCCTAATTTTTATGCAGAATAGATGGGTTTTATACCTTATTAGTAGAGTGGAAAAAAAACAACAGTGCCTGTTTGATGAGGGACAAAATCATCTAATTCAAGTTTTTTAAAGGACTGATGCATTGTGTTGTATTTCTCCTTTTTCGTAATGATGAACAATTTCTAGAGAAATAAATGTTCCGCTTGGTATAAAATACGAACAACATTATTTTTCTCATGTGTCACAAAAAAGAGTTTGTTTTGAAACATCCCCGTAAATTCTATGTAATATGTCTGATAATTTACGCACCACAAACCTGATAGCTTATGTACAAACATTATGATAGTTTTTTTTACCCGAAAAAATGTTGAAAACGTATCATCGATAACTTCTGTGTAAATAGCATGATAGTATACGTATAAATACCATGGTAACTATTGACCCAGGAAAAAATATTATCGAAACATACCCTCGATTTTTTCTCTCATGTCGAGTCATCTCTTTTTTCGGTTCTCCATGTGGTTTATGTATGCCAAGTTGGGTGCACGTGTGATGGTTGTTAAAGGTTTTCTTATGTATATGTGTATGCTTTTACATGCGATTCAAAATGTTTTTATAGTAGACATGATAACTTGCATACAAAAATCATGGTAATTTATAACCTAGAGAAAAAGTTATTGAAACATATTCGGAAACTTATATGTAAATAACATGACAATTTAGGCACCACGTAGCCGATAACTTGCATACCAACACCAAGGGGTAATTTTAATCCAGGGAAATAAGTCGTTGAAAAACATCCCTGATAACTTATTTGCAAATCCATGGTAATATATACATCATAGATTTGATAACTTAGGTACAAACACTATGATAACTTCGACCCGAAAAAAAGATACTAAAAAACATACCACCAATTTTTATGTAAATACCATGATGATGTAGACTCTTGGACCTGATAACTTAGATACAAATACCACAATAACTTTGACATGTGGAAAAAAGTTATTGAAAACATGCCACAGATAACTTCTATGTATAAGCATGATAATATACGCTCCCGAACATAATAACCTAGGTACAAACACCACGATAATTTTTGACCCGTCGAGAAAAGTTATTGAAAACATACTTTGTAAATAACATGGTAATACAGGCTTCCGGACCTGATAACTTATGTACAAACACCACGATAACTTTGACTCATGAAAAAAAGTTATGGAAAATATACTTCAGTAACATCTGTGTAAATTACATGGTAATATACGCATGTGAGAAGAAAGTTGGAAGAAATCATTTTTATGCGCGGAATTTTATATGTAAACATCGTGATAACTTATGTACAATAGACGTGATAACTTGCATATCCCATATGTCGTAACTTTTTACCGGAAAAAAAGTCGTCGGTACATATCAACATGGGATCTTGTTTCGAAGGTCTCGTCGAGACGGTTCTTTTATGTGAAAACAATTTTTTAATCAACCCAACGATTTGGGCTATAAAACATTTTGAATTTCTTTGGAATCTTCGCTAATGCCATAATTTCTGTTTTATATGCATGCATGCATGCAGACTTGGAAAGGAATTAGGAATTGGCTCCCATGCACCTCAATGTTGTTACTTTTTGAAATATTTAGATGTGTTGCAATTATCCGAACGTGTGGAAGTTCGTCAAGTCCTTTTCTTATTCACATTCTCTAATTAACAATATATTTGTAACAAGTATATTTTCAATGGATAAAATTTTTAAGTTTATATTTCCCACGCTCATATTTTGAACAACTATATGGGCATTAGAGCTTCTACAGCCGCGAGCCTCAAACCCGTCTCAAACGCCCGGGCGGCTGACCGGTCACAAAAAGCCGATCCACCCGGACGCCTCAAAACTGTTCTCAAACATCTGGACTGCCTGGTGCCCCCCATATCCAACCTAAATATGAGGCGGCCCGGGCGCGTTCGACATGTCAGCCCGGCCCATCCTGACCCCACATATATCCCCTTTGATAAACCCTAGACCGTAGTTGCTACTTCTTGAGCTTGCGTTGGTTTTTTCCCTTCAAGAGGAAAGGGTGATGCAACAAAGTAGAGATAAGTATTTTCCTCAGTTTGAGAACTAAGGTATCAATCCAGCAGGAGACATCACACAAGTCACTGAACACCTGCACAAACAATCAAACAACTTGCACCCAACGCGATAAAGGGGTTGTCAATCCCTTCACGGTTACTTGCAAAAGTGAGATCTGATAGAGATAGATAAAAGATAAAATAAATATTTTTGGTATTTTTGGTTTATAGATCGGAAAGTAAAAGATTGCAAAATAGTAGATCGGAAACTTATATGATGGAGAATAGACCAGGGGACCATAGGTTTCACTAGAGGCTTCTCTCAAGATAGTAAATAATACGGTGGGTGAACAAATTACTGCGGAGCAATTGATAGAAAAGCGCAAAGTTATGACGATATCTAAGGCAATGATGATGAATATAGGCATCAAGTTCGTGTCAAGTAGACCGAAATGATTCTGCATCTACTACTATTACTCCACACATCGACTGCTATCCAGCATTCATCTAGAGTATTAAGTTCATAAAAAAGGAGTAACACATTAAGCAAGATAACATGATCTAGAGGAATTAACTCAAGCAATATGATGAAAAAACCATCTTTTTATCCTCGATGACAACAATACAATACGTGCCTTGTTGCCCCTACTGTCATTGGGAAAGGACACTGCAAGATTGAACTCAAAGCTAAACACTTCTCCCATTGCAAGAAAAACCAATCTAGTTGGCCAAACCAAACCAATAGTTCGAAGAGAATTACAAAGATATCAAATCATGCATATAGGAATTCAGAGGAGATTCAAATAATATTCATAGATAAGATGATCATAAATCCACAATTCGTCGGATCTCGGCAAACACACCGCAAAAAAGTATTACATCGAATAGATCTCCAAGAACATCGAGGAGAACATGGTATTGAGAATCAAGGAGATAGAAGAAGCCATCTAGCTACTAGATATGGACCAATAGGTCTGAGGTAAACTACTCACGCTTCATCGGAAGGGCAATGGAGTTGATGTAGAATCCCTCCGTGATCGAATCCCCCTCCGGCAGGGTGCCGGAAAAGGTCCCTAGATGGGATCTCATGGGTACAAGAGGTTGCGGCGGTGGAAAAGTGTTTTCGTGGATGCCTCTGTTTGTTTGGGGATATATGAGTATATATAGGCGAAAGAATTAGGTCAAGAGGTGCATGAGGGGTCCACAAGGGTGGGGGGCATTCCCTCCATCCTTGTGGCCGCCTCGTGGCTCCTCCGACTTCATCTCCAAGTCTCCTGGTTGTATTATGGTCCAAGAAAAATCATCGCGAAGGTTTTATTCCGTTTGGTATTCCTTTTCTGCGAAACTCAAAAACAGGGAAAAAACAGGAACTGACACTGGGCTCTAGGTCAATAGGTTAGTCCCAAAAATAATATAAAATAGCATATTAATGCATATAAAACATCCAAAACAGATAATATAATAGCATGGAACAACCAAAAATTATAGATACGTTGGAGACGTACCAGCAGTCCGCTCAGTCCACTTCACTCTCTCCGTCCTCTCCTCTTCCCAATCCGTCATCTCCTCTTCCTAATTTGATGCACGGCGGATGACCGCAGCGGCTCTGGCTCCAATAGCGACGATAGCGATGTTGATGCGGTCGCTCTCCGCATTGCTTTGCGTCGCTCCAGTCTAGATCAGGGCGCCAGCAGCGGAGGCAGCTCACGGAGCGACGCGCCGTCTGATATGTCTCCATCGTATCTATAATTTTTTATTGTTCCATGCCAATATTCTACAACTTTTACATACTTTTGTCAACTTTTATACTATTTTTGGGACTAACGTATTGATCCAGTGCCCAGTGCCAGATCCTGTTTATTGCGTGTTTTTTGTTTCGCAGAAAATCCATATCAAACGGAGTCCAAACGGGATAAAAACTTACGGTTTTTTGGAATATATGTGATTTTTGGGAAAAAGAATCAACGCGAGACGATGCCCGAGGGGCCCATAAGGACGGAGGGCGCACCCTTGGTCCTTGTGGTCACCCTGTAGTGCGGTTGGTGCCCTTCTTCTCGCGCAAGAAAGCTAATATCTGGATAAAAATCGTGTTAAAATTTCAGCCCAATCGGAGTTATGGATCTCCGGGAATTTAAGAAACGGTGAAAGGCCAGAAACAGGGAGCGCAGAAACAGAAGGAAAGAGAGAGAGAGAGAGAGAGAGATCCAATCTCAGAGGGGCTCTCACCCCTCCGCCACCATGGAGGCCATGGACCAGAGGGAAAACCCTTCTCCCATCTAGGGGGAAGGTAAAGGAAGAAGAAGAAGAAGGAGGGGGGCTCTCTCCACCTCTCTCCCGGTGGCGCTAGAACACCACCGGGGCCATCATCGTGACCGCGATCAACACCAACAACTTCACCACCGTCATCACCAACTCTCTCCCCCTCTATGCAGTGGTGTGACACCTCTTCTCCCCGCTATAATCTCTACTTAAACATGGTGCTCAATGCTATATATTATTTGCCAATGATGTATGGCTATCTATGATGTTTGAGTAGATCCGTTTTGTCCTATGGGTTCATTGATGATCGTGATTGGTTTGAGTTGCATGTTTTATTATTGGTGTTGTCCTATGGTGCTCTCCGTGTCGCGCAAGCGTGAGGGATCCCTGCTGTAGGGTTTGCAATATGTTCATGGTTTGCTTATTGTCTGCGTTGCGTGAGTGACTAAAACACAAACACAGATAAGTGGGTCATGGCGTATGTGAATGAAGAGGACTTGATACTTTAATGCTATGGTTGGGTTTTAGCTTAATGATCTTTAGTAATTGCGGATGCTTGCTAGAGTTCCAATCATAAGTGCATATGATCCAAGAAGATAAAGTATGTTAGCTTATGCCTCTCCCTCATATGAAATTGCAATAATGGTTACCAGTCTAGTTATCGATTGCCTAGGGACAAATAACTTTCTCATGACAAAAAGCTCTTTACTAAAACTAATTTAGTTGTGTCTTTATCTAAACAGCCCCTTGCTTTTATTTATGTGCTCTTTGTTATCTTGAAAACATATCCTACAACACCTTCAAAGTACTTCTAGTTTCATACTTGTTCTAGGTAAAGCGAACATAAAGCGTGCGTAGAGTTGTATAGGTGTCTATATAACTTGAGGGAATATTTGTTCTACCTTTAGCTCCTCGTTGGGTTCGACACTCTTACTTATCGAAAGAGGCTACAACTGATGCCCTATACTTGTGGGTTATCAAGACCTTTTTCTGGTGCCGTTGCCGGGGAGCAATAGCGTGGGGTGAATATTCTCGTGTGTGCTTGTTTGCTCACTAAGTAGATTTTATTTGCTGTTCTAAGTTGTTCTCTATCTTTAGTTATGGATATGGAACACGAAATACCAAAAAATTAGGTTTACTTGCTACTCATGGAGATGGGGAACCTCCTAAAACCCTTGATGCTCATTATGTGAAAGATATTATGTACTACTTTAATAATCATGAGAAAAAACCCCATTCAATTATGTAATGGGAGACACGTTGGATCAACGTGAATACTTTAGGGATTATCGCTTGACTCAAAAAGGGAAATTATTGAAGGAAATATGCCCTAGAGGAAATAATAAAGTTATTATTTATTTCCTCATATCATGATAAATGTTTATTATTCATGCTAGAATTGTATTAACCGGAAACATGATACATGTGTGAATACATAGACAAACTTAATGTCACTAGTATGCCTCTACTTGACTAGCTCATTAATCAAAGATGGTTATGTTTCCTAACCATAGACATGTGTTGTCATTTGATTAAAGGGATCACATCATTAGGAGAATGATGTGATTGACTTGACCCATTCCATTAGCTTAGCACTTGATCGCTTAGTATATTGCTATCGATTTCTTCATGACTTATACAAGTTCCTATAACTATGAGATTATGCAACTCCGTTCTGGGAGGAACACTTTGTGTGCTACCAAACGTCACAACGAATCGGGTGATTATAAAGGAGCTCTACAGGTGTCTCCAAAGGTACATGTTGGGTTGGCGTATTTCGAGATTAGGTTTTGTCACTTTGATTGACGGAGAGGTATCTCTGGGCCCTCTCGGTAATGCACATCACTATAAGCCTTGCAAGCAATGTAGCTAATGAGTTAGTTACGGAATGATGCATTACGTAACGAGTAAAGAGACTTGCCGGTAACGAGATTGAACTAGGTATTGGATACCGACGATCGAATCTCGGGCAAGTAACATACCGATGACAAAGGGAACAAACATATGTTGTTATGCGGTTTGACCAATAAAGATCTTCGTAGAATATGTAGGAGCCAATATGAGCATCCAGGTTCCGCTATTGGTTATTGACCGGAAACAGTTCTAGGTCATGTCTACATTGTTCTCGAACCCGTAGGGTCCGCACGCTTAACGTTACGATGACAATTTTATTATGAGTTTATAGTTTTTGATGTACCAAAGGTTGTTCGGAGTCTCGGATGTGATCACGGACATGACGAGGAGTCTCGAAATGATCGAGACATGAAGATTGATATATTGGACGACTATATTCGGACACCGGAATGGTTCCGGGAGTTATCGGATATATACCGGGGTACCGGGGGGTTACCGGAACCACTCCGGAGGTTAATTGGCCTCATGGGCCCAAGTGGAGGAAGAGGAGAGGCGGCCAAGGGGCAGCCGTGTGCCCCTCCCCCCCAAGTCCGGACTGGACAAGGAGGGGGGGCGGCGCCCCCCCTTTCCTTTCCCCCTCTCTCTCCTTCCCTCTCCTCTCTTACTCCAACAAGGAAGGGAGGGAGTCCTACTCCCGGTGGGAGTAGGACTCCTCCTGGCACGCCTCCTCCTGGCCGGCCGCACCTCCCCTCCTTGCACCTTTATATACGGGGGCAGGGGGCACCCTAGAGACACAACAATTGATCCTTGAGATCTCTTTGCCGTGTGCGGTGCCCCCCTCCACCATAGTCCTCGATAATATTGTAGCGGTGCTTAGGTGAAGCCCTGCGACGGTAGAACATCAAGATCGTCACCACGCCGTCGTCTTGTGGAACTCATCCCCGACACTTTGCTGGATCAGAGTCCGGGGATCGTCATCGAGCTGAACGTGTGCTAGAACTCGGAGGTACCGTAGTTTCAGTGCTTGATCGGTCGAGCCGTGAAGACGTACGACTACATCAACCGCGTTGTTATAACGCTTCCACTTTCGGTCTACAAGGGTATGTGGACAACACTCTCCCCTCTCGTTGCTATGCATAACCATGATCTTGAGTGTGCGTAGGAATTTTTTTGAAATTACTACGTTCCCCAACAGTGGCATCCGAGCATGGTTTTATGCGTAGATGTTATATGCACGAGTAGAACACAAGTGAGTTGTGGGCGATACAAGTCATACTGCTTACCAGCATGTCATACTTTTGTTCGGCGGTATTGTTGGATGAAGCGGCCCGGACCAACATAAAGCGTACGCTTACACGAGACCGGTTCTCCCGACATGCTTTGCACAGAGGTGGCTAGCGGGTGTCAGTTTCTCCAACTTTTGTTGAACCGAGAGTGGCTACGCCCGGTCCTTGCGAAGGTTAAAACAACACTAACTTGACGAACTATCATTGTGGTTTTGATGCATAGGTAAGAACGGTTCTTGCTAAGCCCGTAGCAGCCTCGTAAAACTTGCAACAACAAAGTAGAGGACGTCTAACTTGTTTTTGCAGGGCATGTTGTGATGTGATATGGTCAAGACGTGATGCTATATTTTATTGTATGAGATGATCATGTTTTGTAACCGAAGTTATCGGCAATCGGCAGGAGCCATATGGTTGTCGCTTATTGTATGCAATGCAATCTACTGTAATGCTTTACTTTATCACTAAGCGGTAGCGATAGTCGTAGAAGCATAAGTTTGGCGAGACGACAACGATGCTACGATGGAGATCAAGGTGTCGCGCCGGTAACGATGGTGATCACGACGGTGCTTTTGAGATGGAGATCACAAGCACAAGATGATGATGGCCATATCATATCACTTATATTGATTGCATGTGATGTTTATCCTTTATGCATCTTATCTTGCTTTGATTGACGGTAGCATTTTAAGATGATCTCTCACTAATTATCAAGAAGTGTTCTCCCCGAGTATGCACCGCTATGAAAGTTCTTCGTCTTTGAGACACCACGTGATGATCGGGTGTGATAGGCTCTACGTTCAAATACAACGGGTGCAAAACAGTTGCACACGCAGAATACTCGAGTTAAACTTGACGAGACTAGCATATACAAATATGGCCTCGGAACACGTAGTCCTAATGGTCAAGCGTGAATCATATAGTAGATATGATCAACATAGTGATGTTCACCATTGAAACTACTCCATCTCACGTGATGATCGGACATGGTTTAGTTGATTTGGATCACGTGATCACTTAGATGACTAGAGAGATGTCTGTCTAAGTGGGAGTTCTGAAGTAATATGATTAATTGAACTTAAATTTATCATGAACTTAGTACCTGATAGTATTTTGCTTATCTATGTTTGTTGTAGATAGATGGCTCGTCCGTTGTTCCGCTGAATTTTAATGCGTTCCTTGAGAAAGCTAAGTTGAAAGATGATGGTAGCAATTACACGGACTGGGTCCGTAACTCGAGGATTATCCTCATTTCTTCACGTAAGAATTACGCCCTGGAAGCACCTCTGGGTGCCAGGCCTGCTGCAGATGCAATCGACGACGTTAAGAACGTCTGGCGAGCAAAGTCGATGACTACTCGATAGTTCAAGCAGTGTGCCATGCTTTACGGTTTAGAACCAGGTCTTCAACGACGCTTTTGAATGTCATGGAGCATATGAGATGTTCCAGGAGTTGAAGTTAATATTTCAAGCAAATGCCCGGATTGAGAGATATGAAGTCTCCAATAAGTTCTATAGCTGTAAGATGGAGGAGAATAGTTCTGTCAGTGAACATATACTCAAAATGTCTGGGTATAATAATCACTTGATTCAATTGAGAGTTAATCTTCTTGATGATAGTGTCATTGACAGAATTCTTCAATCACTGCCACCAAGCTACAAGAGCTTCGTGATGAACTATAATATGCAAGGGATGGACAAGACTATTCTCGAGCTCTTCGCAATGCTAAAGGCTGCGGAGGTAGAAATCAAGAAGGAGCATCAAGTGTTGATGGTCAATAAGACCACTAGTTTCAAGAAGAAGGGCAAAGGGAAGAAGAAGGGGAACTTCAAGAAGAACAACAAGCAAGTTGCTACTCAGGAGAAGAAACCCAAGTCTGGACCTAAGCCTGAAACTGAGTGCTTCTACTACAAGCAGACTGGACACTGGAAGCGGAACTGCCCCAAGTATTTGGCGGATAAGAAGGATGGCAAGGTGAACAAAGGTACATGTGATATACATGTCATTGATGTGTACCTTACTAATGCTCGCAGTAGCACCTGTGTATTTGATACTGGTTCTGTTGCTAATACTTGCAACTCGAAACAGGGACTACGGATTAAGCGAAGATTGGCTAAGGACGAGGTGACAATGCGCGTGGGAAATGGTTCCAGAGTCGATGTGATCGCGGTCGGCACGCTACCTCTACATCTACCATCGAGATTAGTTTTAGACCTAAATAATTGTTATTTGGTGCCAGTGTTAAGCATGAACATTATATCTGGATCTTGTTTGATGCGAGACGATTATTCATTTAAATCAGAGAATAATGGTTGTTCTATTTATATGAGTAATATCTTTTATGTTCATGCACCCTTGAAGAGTGGTCTATTTTTATTGAATCTTGATAGTAGTGATACACATATTCATAATGTTGAAGCCAAAAGATGCAGAGTTGATAATGATAGTGCAACTTATTTGTGGCAATGCCGTTTAGGTCATATCGGTGTAAAACGCATGAAGAAACTCCATACTAATGGACTTCTGGAATCACTTGATTATGAATCACTTGGTACTTGCGAACCGTGCCTCATGAGCAAGATGACTAAAACGCCGTTCTCCGGAACTATGGAGCGAAAGCAATCGATTTATTGGAAATCATACATACCGATGTATGTGGTCCAATGAATATTGAGGCTCATGGCGGTATCGTTATTTTCTCACCTTCACAGATGATTTGAGCAGATATGGGTATATCTACTTGATGAAACACAAGTCTAAAACATTTGAAAAGTTTAAAGAATTTCAGAGTGAAGTGGAAAATCATCATAACAAGAAAATAAAATTTCTACGATCTGATCGTGGAGGAGAATATTTGAGTTACGAGTTTGGTTTACATTTGAAGCAATGCGGAATAGTTTCGCAACTCACGCCACCCGGAACACCACAACGAAATGGTGTGTCCGAACATCGTAATCATACTTTACTAGATATGGTGCGATCTATGATGTCTCTTACTGATTTACCGCTATCGTTTTGGGGTTATGCTTTAGAGACGGCCGCATTCACGTTAAATAGGGCACCATCAAAATCCATTGAGACGACGCCTTATGAACTATGGTTTGGCAAGAAACCAAAGTTGTCGTTTCTTAAAGTTTGGGGCTGCGATGCTTATGTGAAGAAACTTCAACCAGATAAGCTCGAACCCAAATCGGAGAAATGTGTCTTCATAGGATACCAAAAAGAGACTATTGGGTACACCTTCTATCACAGATCCGAGGGCAAGATTTTTGTTGCTAAATTTGGATCCTTTCTAGAGAAGGAGTTTCTCTGGAAAGAAGTGAGTGGGAGGAAAGTAGAACTTGATGAGATAATTGTACCTGCTCACTTATTGGAAAGTAGTTCATCACAAGAACCGGTTCCTGTGACAACTACACCAATCAGTGAGGAAGCTAATGATACTGATCATGAAACTTCAGATTAAGTTACTACCGAACTTCCTAGGTCTACCAGAGTAAGATACGCACCGGAGTGGTACGGTAATCCTATTCTGGAAGTCATGTTACTTGACCATGGCGAACCCATGAACTATGAGGAAGCGATGATGAGCCCAGATTCTGCAAAATGGCTTGAGGCCATGAAATCTGAGATGGGATCCATGTATGAGAACAAAGTATGCACTTTGGTTGACTTGCCCGATGATCGGCAAGCCATAGAAAATAAATGGATCTTCAAGAAGAAGACTGACGCTGATGGTAATGTAAATGTCTACAAAGCTCGACTTGTTGCGAAAGGTTTTCGACGAGTTCAAGGGGTTGACAACGATGAGACTTTCTCACCCGTAGCGATGCTTAAGTCTGTCCGAATCATGTTAGCAATTGCCGCATTTTATGATTATGAAATTTGGCAAATGGATGTCAAAACTGCATTCCTGAATGGATTTCTGGAAGGAGAGTTGTATATGATGCAACCGAAAGGTTTTTTCGATCCAAATGGTGCTAACAAAGTGTGCAAGCTCCAGCGATCCATTTATGGACTGGTGCAAGCCTCTCGGAGTTGGAATAAACGCTTTGATAGTGTGATCAAAGCATATGGTTTTATCTGCACTTTTGGAGAAGCCCGTATATACAAGAAAGTGAGTGGGAGCTCTATAGCATTTCTGATATTATATGTAGATGACGTATTGTTAATTGGAAATGATATAGAATTTCTGGATGGCATAAAGGGATACTTGAATAAAAGTTTTTCAATGAAAGACCTCAGTGAAGCTGCTTACATATTGGGCATCAAGATCTATAGAAATAGATCAAGACGCCTAATTGGACTTTCACAAAGCACATACCTTCATAAAGTTTTGAAAAATTTCAAAATGGATCAGGCAAAGAAAGGGTTCTTGCCCATGTTACAAGGTGTGAAGTTGAGTCAGACTGAGTGCCCGACCAAAGCAGAAGATAGAGAGAAAAATGAAAGATGTTCCCTATGCTTCAGCCATAGGCTCTATCATGTATGCAATGTTGTGTACCAGACCTGACATGTGCTTAGCAATAAGCTTGGCAGGTAGGTACCAAAGTAATCCAGAGTGGATCATCGGACAACGGTCAAGAATATCCTGAAATACGAAAAGGACTAAGGATATGTTTCTCGTTTATGGAGGTGAAAAAGAGCTAGTCGTAAATGGTTACGTCGATGCAAGCTTTGACACTGATCCGGACGATTCTAAATCGCAAACCGGATACGTGTTTATATAGAACGGTGGAGCTGTCAGTTGGTGCAGTTTTAAACAAAGCGTCGTGGCGGGATCTACATATGAAGCGGAGTACATAGCTGCTTCGGAAGCAGCAAATGAAGGAGTCTGGATGAAAGAGTTCATTTCCGATCTAGGAGTCATACCTAGTGCATCGGGACCAATGAAGATCTTCTGTCACAATACTGGTGCAATTGCCTTGGCAAAGGAATCCAGATTTCACAAGAGGACCAAGCACATCAAGAGACGCTTCAATTCCATCCGAGACCAAGTCCAAGTGGGAGACATAGAGATTTGCAAGATACATACAAATATGAATGTTGCAGACCCATTGACTAAGCCTCTTCCACGAGCAAAACATGATCAGCACCAAGACTCCATGGGTGTTAGAATCATTACTGTGTAATCTAGATTATTGACTCTAGTGCAAGTGGGAGACTAAAGGAAATATGCCCTAGAGGCAATAATAAAGTTATTATTTATTTCCTCATATCATGATAAATGTTTATTATTCATGCTAGAATTGTATTAACCGGAAACATGATACATGTGTGAATACATAGACAAACTTAATGTCACTAGTATGCCTCTACTTGACTAGCTCATTAATCAAATATGGTTATGTTTCCTAACCATAGACATGTGTTGTCATTTGATTAAAGGGATCACATCATTAGGAGAATGATGTGATTGACTTGACCCATTCCGTTAGCTTAGCACTTGATCGTTTAGTATATTGCTATTGCTTTCTTCATGACTTATACAAGTTCCTATAACTATGAGATTATGCAACTCCCATTTACCGGAGGAACACTTTGTGTGCTACCAAACGTCACAACGAATCGGGTGATTATAAAGGAGCTCTACAGGTGTCTCCAAAGGTACATGTTGGGTTGGCGTATTTCGAGATTAGGTTTTGTCACTTCAATTGTCGGAGAGGTATCTCTGGGCCCTCTTGGTAATGCACATCACTATAAGCCTTGAAAGCAATGTAGCTAATGAGTTAGTTACGTAATGATGCATTAAGTAACGAGTAAAGAGACTTGCCGGTAACGAGATTGAACTAGGTATTGGATATCAATGATCAAATCTCGGGCAAGTAACATACCGATGACAAAGGGAACAAATGTATGTTGTTATGCGGTTTGACCGATAAAGGTCTTCATAGAATATGTAGGAGCCAATATGAGCATCCAGGTTCTGCTATTGGTTATTGACCGGAAACAGTTCTAGGTCATGTCTACATTTTTCTCGAAGTAGGGTCCGCACGCTTAACGTTACAATGAAAGTTTTATTATGAGTTTATAGTTTTTGATGTACCGAAGTTTGTTCTGAGTCCCGGATGTGATCACGGACATGACGAGGAGTCCCGAAATGATCGAGACATGAAGATTGATATATTGGACGACTATATTCGGACACCAGAATGGTTCCGGGAGTTATCGGATATATACCGGAGTATCGGGGGGTTACCGGAACCCCCCCGGAGGTTAATGGGCCTCATGGGCCCAAGTGGAGGAAGAGGAGAAGCGGCCAAGGGGCAGCCGCGTGCCCCTCCCCCCCAAGTCCGAATTGGACAAGGAGGGGGGGGCGGCGCCCCCCTTCGTTTCCCCCTCTCTCTCCTTCCCTCTCCTCTCCTACTCCAACAAGGAAGGGAGGGAGTCCTACTCTCGATGGGAGTAGGACTCCTCCTGGCACACCTCCTCCTGGCCAGCCGCACCTCCCCCCCTTGCACCTTTATATACGGGGGCAGGGGGCACCCTAGAGACACAACAATTGATCCTTGAGATCTCTTAGCCGTGTGCGGTGCCCCCTCCACCATAGTCCTCGATAATATTGTAGCAGTGCTTAGGCGCAGCCCTGCGACGGTAGAACATCAAGATCGCCACCACGCCCGTCAGGTTGACGGAACTCATCCCCGACACTTTGCTGGATCGGAGTCCGGGGATCGTCATCGAGCTGAACGTGTGCTAGAACTCGGAGGTACCGTAGTTTCGGTGCTTGATCGGTCGAGCCGTGAATACGTACGACTACATCAACCGCGTTGTTATAACGCTTCCGCTTTCGGTCTACAAGGGTATGTGGACAACACTCTCCCCTCTCGTTGCTATGCATCACCATGATCTTGTGTGTGCGTAGGATTTTTTTTTGAAATTACTACGTTCCCCAACAGTGGCATCCGAGCATTGCTATGCTCGGCAACTATGCTTGAGATATGATTATACTTGTTTCTCTAGGATGAAGGGTCCACACCTTCCCTCTTCATGCAAATTTAGCGATAATGAAACCTTAGCTTCTTATGCTAATGGTATATATGATTACTATGATGTGGAACGAATAGAAGAATTCGTTGCTTTTAAGGGTGGTTATGAAACTGAATTTTTGTTTGAAAAGTATGAAGCTTTTGATGATGATGATGTCTATAGGCCTGAAAATTTTATATACTGAAATATTCCTATGAGAATTATGAATATAATGCCGATATTGATGCTTTTATTAAGAATGTATCCGTTATCCAAGTAGAGACTAATATTTTGCAGGAAACTATGGAAGAAGAAATTGATAACACTATGAGCTCATTAGATGAAAAAGATGACGAGGAGAGCAAAGAACAAAAGGAGGAAGAGCGGATTAGCTACCCATGCCTGATACGTCTCCAACGTATCTAATTTTCCTAATGCTTTTCCTCTTGTTTTGGACTCTAATTTGCATGATTTGAATGAAACTAACCCCGGACTGACGCTGTCTTCAGCAGAACTACCATGGTGTTGTTTTTCTGCAGAAATAAAAGTTCTCGAAACGGAACGAAACTTTGTGAGGAATTTTTATATCAATAATAAGAATTTCTGGAGCCAAGACCTACCGGAGAGGGGCCCCTGGGTGGGCACAACCCACCAGGGCGCGCCCCCTCTCCTGGCGCGCCCAGGTGGGTTGTCCCCACCTGGTGGCCCCGCAGACCCTGAAACCGACACTATAAATCCTATTTTCGGAGAGAAAAATCAGGGAGAAAGAATTATCACGATCCACAAGACGGAGCCGCCGCCAAGCCCTGTTCTTCCTTGGGAGAGCAGATCTGGAGTCCGTTTGGGGCTCCGGAGAGGGGGATCTTCGTTCTTCGTCATCACCAGCCCTTCTCCATCGCCAATTCCATGATGCTCCCCACCGGGAGTGAGTAATTCCTTCGTAGGCTCGTTGGTCGGTGAGGAGTTGGATGAGATTCATCATGTAATCGAGTTAGTTTTGTTAGGGCTTGATCCTTAATATCCACTATGTTCTAAGATTGATGTTGCTATGACTTCGCCATGCTTAATGCTTGTTACTGTGGGCCCGAGTGCCATGATTTAAGATCTGAACCGTTTATGTTATCACCATTATATCCATATTCTAGATTCGTTCTTGCAAGTTATAGTCACCTACTACATGTTATGATCCGGTAACCCCGGAGTGACAATAACCGGGACTTCTTTCGGTGATTGCCGTAGTATGTGTGAATGCTCTGTTCTGGTTCTCTATTAAAAGGAGGCCTTAATATCCCTTAGTTTCGAATATGGACCCCACTACCATGGGAGGGTAGGACAAAAGATGTCATGCAAGTTCTTTTAATAAAGCACGTATGACTATTTACGGAATACATGCCTACATTATATTGACGAACTGGAGCTAGTGCCGTATCGCCCTAGGTTATAACTGTCTCATGATGAATATCATCAAAAAAATCACTGATACAATGCATACGAATTTATCTTATATTATTTCTGCTAAGTTACTACTGCTATCATCACTGTTACACTTGCTACAAAATTATCGCTATCATCATATCGTTACTATTATTGTTGTCACTACTATCAAAACTATCGAACGACTTTGCTACTGATCACTTTGCTGAAGATAATTAATCTCCAGGTGTGGTTGAATTGACAACTCAGCTGCTAACACCTTCAAATATTCTTTGGCTCCCCTTGTGTCGAATCTATAAATTTGGGTTGAATACTCTACCCTCAAAAACTGTTGCGATCCCTATACTTGTGGGTTATCAAGACCTTTTTCTAGCACCGTTGTCGGGGAGCATAGCTATATTTCTTGAGTCACTTGGGATTATTATCATATTATTTCTATGAAGGATCCTAAGACTAAAATATTTCGATCAAGCACGAGGGGAGGTAAGAAACTGCCATCCTGTTCTGCTTTAGATTCACTTTCTGTTATGAGTAAACTTGCAACACCACCACATGCTATTAATTCATATATTCGCAAGTTATTGATGATGCTACTTCTACAATGAATGATGCTTATGATGATGCTAGTACCATGCTTGATAATGATGATGTGCCACTTGGTGAATTTCTTGATGAACAAATTGCTGGAGTAATACAACATGATGTTGTTGAATCTGATAATGAGCTTGAAACTGAAACTCCTCAAACACCTGCTAGAACTAGCCTTCCTAGATATGAATTGCCTAAAGTACCAGAAGGTTATTTTATGAGTGAAGAAACAACTAGAGAAATTATTACACAAGAGAAATTATTTGTGACGCCCTCGATTCAATTGTACACTAATCATGCACGCAAATGTGTACGATCAAGATCAAGGACTCACGGGAAGATATCACAACACAACTCTACAAATAAAATAAGTCATACAAGCATCATAATACAAGCCAGGGCCTCGAGGGCTCGAATACAAGTGCTCGATCATAGACGAGTCGTGAGCAACAATATCCGAGTCTGAGACATATAAGTTAAAACAAGTTGCCATAAGATGGCTAGCACAAACCGGGATCTGAGATCGAAGAGGAGCAGGCCTCCTGCCTGGGATCCTCCTAGGTTACTCCTGGTCGTCGTCAGCGGGCTGCACGTAGTAGTAGGCACCTCCGGAATAGTAGTCGTCATAGGCGGTCGCGTCTGGCTCCTGGGCTCCATCGTCTGATTGCAGCAATCGAGTAGAGGTAGGGAAAAAAGGGGGAACAAGGCAACCGTGAGTACTCATCCAAAGTACTCGCAAGCAAGGAGCTACACTACATATGCATGGATATATGTGTAAAGGCCATATCGTTGGACCGAATCGCAGAATGCCGTAATAAGAGGGGATAGCTAGTCTTAACGAAGACTACGCTCGACACCGGTCTTGCAATGCATGTAAGAGGACAACGGAAGTCCTCCAAGTAACATCATATAGCAATAATCCTACCCGGCAATCCTCGCCATATCCTCGAGCGAGAGCGACCACCGGTTGTATCTCGGCACTTGGAAGGGTGTGTTTTATCAAGTATCCGGTTCTAGTTGTCATAAGCTCACGGTACAACTCCAAGTCGCCCTCATCAAGATCACGGCTATCCGAATAGATTAACTTCCTGCAGGGTGCACCATCTTACCCAAAGACGCTTGATCCCATTTGGCGGACACACTTTCCGGTCATGCCCGCCGCCAGAAGATCAACACGCCGCAGCCCCACCTAGGCACAACAGAGAGGCCAAGACGCCGGTCTAAACCTAAGCGCGCAGGGTCCGGGCCCATCGCCCTAAGCACACCTGCGACGCTATGAGGGCGGCCGGTAGCGACCTAGCCTAACAAAGTGCTCCAGTCCAATCCGGGCGCTACCGGCCCGTCGCCGACGTCAAGTGCTTCTGATACCACGACGCCGGATACCCATAACTACTCCAGCGTAGATGGTTAGTGCGTATAAGCTCGTAGCCAACCCAGATCAAATACCAAGACCTCGTTAAGCGTGTTAAGTAACCATGAGCGCCGAGCAGGCCAGTGCCCACCTCTCTCCTAGGCGGTCTCAACTCGCCTGCCGCCCGCCACAAAGATCCACTCATGGGTGCTCCATCACCGACCCGACTTTAGTCTCACATGTATCATGTATAAGTATATAGTATATACCGTGATCAACTCCCGAGTGATCACGGCCCGATAGTATAGCACGGCAGACGGACAAGAAAGTAGGGCCACAGATGAAAGTACTAGCATCCTATACTAAGCATATAGGATTGCGGTAAGGTAACAAATGTGAAGTTACAAGGACAGGCTATGCAAAGATAGGAGTATCTGACAACAATAACATGCTATGCTACTCTAATGCAAGTAGTGTAGATAAGAGTAGGCGATATCTGGTGATCAAGGGGGGGGCTTGCCTGGTTGCTCTGGCAAGAGAGAGGGGTCGTCAACACCGTAGTCGAACCGCCACCGCAGTCGGTCTCGTAGTCTCAATGGAGAGAAGAGGGGGAAGAAACAATGAATACAAAGTAAACAGATGCATATCGATGCATGATATGCCAAGAAGCGATGTTAGGCGTGCCCTAACGTGGTATGAGGGGGTACTGGTTAGGGGGGAAAACATCCGGGAAGTTATCCCGGTTCCGGACGTCTGTCAGACAGATGAACCGGAGAGGAAAGTTTGCAGGTTCGATAGGTTAGAGGCGTGCGGCTGACGAACGGACTGCGTATCCGGATTCGTCTCGTCGTCCTGAGCAACTTTCATGTTGATAATATTTTAATCCGGATTACGGATTAAAAGATATGATTTTTAAAAGATTTTATTAATATCTGGAATTTAATTAATTATTTAATTAATTTCGAAAATGCATTTATGACATCAAGATGATGTCATCTTTGACGATCATCGGTCACCAGGTTGGTTGAGTCAACCCTGACAGGTGGGTCCCGCATGTCATTCTCTATTAACTTAATTAGCCTAATCAAAGTTAATTAACCTTAGTTATTTAGGTTAATTAGTGATTAGGGTTAATTAGTGATTAGGGTTAATTAAACAGAATTAATTAGATTAACTAATTACTTAATTAATTAATTAATTAATTAGTTTTAATTCATTTTCATTTTATTTTTATTCCCCGCTTTAATTTAAAAAAACGTTACGTGTGTGTGGGGGGGTGGGGCCCCATGTCATTGCCCCAAGGGGCCAATTCCAAGGCAAGGGGTGCGGGGCGATGCCCGAGCCCGAGGTCAACGGGGACCGGGCGGCCGAGGTGGCCGGGCGGCCGAGGCCGCAGCCACGGCGCGACCGGCTGGCGAGAGCCACGGAGGCGACGGAGGTGGTGGGGGTTCGGGCCCCGACGGGGGGGGGAAGAACGGAGGGGGCCCGGGGGCCGAGCGACGGGGCGCGAGGGGAGGAGGGGGCTCATGTCGCTGGGTGTACGCCGACCGTGGCCGGAGGCAATGCAGCGGGCCGTGGTAGGAGGCCGGCCGGGCGACGAGGGGTATGGTGGAGGGGGGCGAACAGGGGCGCCACGGGGCCGGGCGTGATGAGCACGGGCGAGGGGGAGAGGACGAGAGGGAGCATGGGGCGCTCCATGGACGCCGGCGCAGGCGTCATGCCATGGCGAGCGGTGGACGTGGCTGGCGGCCTGAGGCGTCGTCGGGAAGAGAGGGGAACTGGGGGTCGGCGAGCTCACACACCATGGGTCTATGGAGGCGGCTCGGTGGAGGTCGGTGACGACCGGCGAGGAGGCGGGCGGTTCACGGCGTCGGGGAGGCGGAGGGGTCGGGGTTGACCGGGCGGCGGTGCTCGTGCTTGGGGGCGACGGGAGGGAGGAGGAGTCCGGCGGCGGTGGGCGGGCGGGGCCGAGGGGGGCGGGGGCCTCGCCCGATCTGGATCGGCGGCGAGGGCAGGAGAGGAACGGGTGGGGGCGCGTGAGTGGGGGAGGCCGGCTAGGGTTCGGCCTTGAAGTGGGGTTAAGCGGCCGGCTGTTGTGCCGGGCCAGGGGATGGGCAGGCGAGGGCCAAGTGGGGAGGGAATGGGCAGGGGAAAGGGCCAGGGGTTTTCCCTCCCTCTTTCCGGTTTTGCTTTTCTTTTATTATTTTTCTTTTTCTCGCTTGCTTTTAGCTTATTTAAAATGCCAAAACATTTTACATAATCTTGTGCACCCCACCATAATTAGGTTTGCTATTTTAGACAACCCCCGAACATTTTTAGTTTTTGTTTTGAAACTTTTTATCTTTGCTTTTGTTTTGATATTGCTTTTAGGCCGGTTCGAATCAACGTGAGGTTTGGCACAAGAATCGGGTGTTTACTGTTCATTAACCATCCGGTGTTACAAATCTCCTCCACTACAAGAAATCTCGTCCGAGATTTAGGAGGTAGAAGGAAAGAGTGCGGGGTATTCATCTCAAGACGATCTCGCGTTCCTGTGTGGCTTCATCTTCAGAGTGATTCGACCATCGGACTTTGAGGAACTTGATCGCCTTTCGACGCAGCGGCGCTCAGCTTGGTCGAGAATGCGGACCGGATGCTCTTTATAGGAGAGGTCCTGTTGCAATTCGAGCACTTCATGGTCCACCGCTCGGATTGGGTCCTTGAAGCAGCGTCGGAGTTGGGACACGTGGAACACATCGTGAACCTGAGAAAGGTTCGACGGAAGCTCCAGTTGATAAGCCACTTTTCCACGCCTTTCCAGAATAGTGAAAGGGCCAATATAGCGAGGAGCTAGTTTGCCCTCTATCCCGAAGCGGTGAGCACCCTTCATTGGTGTGACGTGAAGATAGGCCTTTTCGCCAGGTTGATAGACCATGTCTTTGTGATGACGGTCATAATTACTCTTTTGACGCGACTGAGCAGTCTTGAGATTCTCGCGAATAATGCGGACTAGTTCTTCGACATGTTGGATAATATCCGGACCGAAGAGTGGACGTTCCCAGTTTGACCAGTTCGGAGGGGTTCGCACTTTCGTCCATATAACACTTCGAAGGGGCCATCTTCAGACTAGCTTGATAGCTATTATTATAAGAGAACTCAGCATACGGAGAGATTCCTCCCATTTCTTGCGAAGGAACGACACAAGCTCGAAGCATGTCTTCGAGAATTTGGTTGACACGTTCAACTTGCCCTTGTGACTGCGGATGAAACGCAGTACTGAAAGATAAATGAGTCCCCATAGCTTCTTGAAAACTTGCCCAGAATCTTGAAGTGAATAAGCTGCCACGGTCCGAACTGATAACCAGTGGAATACCGTGAAGTGAAACAATCGACATATAGAGCGTTGCAAGCTGGCTAGCAAAGTGATCGTTTCTTTGACCGCCGTAAAATGTGCAACTTTAGAAAGCCGGTCAATGACGACAAGAATAGCATCATTACCTTTCGCAATTTGGGAAATCCAAAGGATGAAGTCCATTTCAACATGGTCCCATTTCCATTCGGGAATAGAGATAGGTTGCAGAGTTCCAGCAGGCCTTTGATGTTCTCGCTTTGATACGACGGCAAATGTCACACTCGTAAACATAGCGAGCAATGTCCCGCTTCATATTAGACCACCAATCTCGATGAATGTCCCGATACATCTTTGTACTACCAGGATGGATACATAGAGGCGTATCATGAGCTTCTTTCATAACCTTCTGAGTCATATTCAGGTTTTCCTTCTTACACGGCACCACTAGGCGGCCCTTGAAGTACAAGGCGCCATCATCAGCAATGGTGAAAGACGAGGGATTTCCTTTCTTGACATCTTGTTTAAGCTTGTAGACTTCAGAGTCAAATCCCTGCATTGTCTTTATGGTGCCCACGAGATCGGGTTCAACAGCCAGGGTATAGAGGGAACCACTGGGAACAACACGGAGATTCATCTTGCGGAACTCCGGAGGAGGGAGCGAGTGCACCGGAGGAACAATATGGAGGTTCAGCTTTCTGAATTCTTCAACAAGTGAGGGCTGAATTTTGTGAACCTCAAGGTGGTTGCGGTAAGATTTATGCGGCTCAAGGCATCAGCCATTACATTAGCCTTGCTCGGCGATAGGAAATACCCAAATCAAAGTCTGCAACAGTCTCCATCCATCTCTGCTGACGGAGGTTCAGGTCTGGCTGAGTAAATAGATACTTCAGACTTTGGTGGTCAGTGAAGATCTCGCAACGATTACCGAGAAGGTAATGCCGCCACTGCTTCAGTGCATGAATGACAGCAGCAAGTTCGAGGTCATGAACTGGGTAGTTCTCTTCGTGAGGGCGCAACTGTCGAGAGGCATAAGCAACCACTTTGCGCTCTTGCATTAGGACACCGCCTAAACCTTGACGAGAAGCGTCGCGATAAATGACGAAGTCCTTCTTAGTATCGAGGAGGAGCTAGCAGGGGCGTAAGTCAACTTGTCCTTGAGTGCCCGGAAACTTTCCTCGACATTTATCGTCCATTGGAATTTGACGCCCTTATGCAACAAAGGTTAGTCGAGGTTCGGCAATCTTGGAGAAGTTCTCGACGAATCGACGGCAATAGCTGGCGAGACCGAGAAAACTTCTGACTTGCTTAACGTTCTTCGGAGGAGTCCAATCGAGAATGGCCCGAACTCTTTCAGGGTTGACGGCAATACCATCCTTAGAAATGACATGCCCAAGATAGGTTACTTCGGGAAGCCAGAATTCACATTTGGAGAACTTGGCATAGAGTTGATGCTCTCGTAGCTTTTCCAAAGACAAGACGAAGATGTTCAGCATGTTCCTCTTCATTCTTGGAAAAGATCAGGATATCATCCAGATAAACCACGACGAACTTGTCGAGGTAATCCATGAATATATAGTTCATCAGGCGAGTGGAGCATTGGTTAAGCCGAAAGACATGACGGTGTACTCGTATGAACCATAGCGAGTCACAAATGCGGTCTTGGGGATATCCTCCTCACGAACACGAATCTGGTGGTAACCCAACCTCAAGTCGAGTTTCGAGAACACTGACGAACCAGCCAATTGATCATAAAGATCATCGATCCGAGGAAGAGGATACTTATTCTGAATGGTAGCTTGATTTATGGGACGGTAGTCTTGGACCAATCGGTTTCTCCCATCCTTCTTCTTAACAAAGAGAGAAGGTGCTCCCCAAGGAGAGCAACTTGGGCGAATGAAACCGCTTTGAAGAGATTTGTCGATTTCCGCCTTTAGCTCAAGGAGTTCATGCGGCGGCATTTTGTAGGGACGCTTGGCTATAGGAGTGGTGCCTGGTTTCAAGTCGATGACGAATTCGACAGCTCTAGCAGGGGGAATCCCTGGAAGTTCTTCAGGAAAGACGTCCTGGAAGTCGCGAACGACAGGAATGTTTTCAATTCCCTCGAGGGGTGCGGTGTTCAATGCATTCAGTGCATAGAGCCTTGCCTCGGCATTTTGCACCAGATGAGCTTGGTACGTGACTATTTCATCTGAAGGGTGTAGCAGATGGACGGTCTTAGTGGCGCAAACGATTGACGCCGTATGTGCTTTCAACCAATTCATTCCCAGAATGAGGTCAATGCTACAAGACTTCAGCACGATAGGAGAGACAAGGAATTCCATTCCTTCAATTTCAACGGGGACGTCGTTGCAAATCATGGAAGTCCGACATTGGCCCACGGGGGTGTGTACTAATAGTGAAGCATTCATGTCTTCACTTTTAATGCCATGCATGAATGCAAAATCTTCAGACATGAAAGAATGCGATGCCCCTGTATCAAATAAGACGCATGCTGGTACTGAATTTACGAGAAGTGTACCCATCACAGTAGCAGGTTGGTCTTGAGCTTCATTCAGATCAACGTGGTTGGCCTGAGCTTGCCCATAAGACTTGCCAGTGTTGTTGCGGTTACAGGTGTTTCCACGGCCAATTTGGAAGGGCCAGCTTGATTCTGGTTCGTTGCAGTCTCTAGCACGGTGCCCTGGCTGTCCGCACCTGAAGCATAAGCCATTATTGGGAGTGGGAACAGGAGCTTGGGGTGGTGGAGCTGGAAGCTTCGGCTGCTTAGTTGTAGGCAGACGAGGTGTAGCATAGTTCTGCTTTGGAGCAGGTGCATTCGGCTGGTACATGCTGTTGGGAATCCATATCTTGCGCTTCTGCGAGGATGGGCCCGAAGATGAGCCCGTGTCACGGTTGCGCCTGTTAGAACTCTGGTATTCCTGCAGACCAGTTTCGACATTGATAGCTTTGTTCACCAAGGTGGCGAAATCAGCAAAGTCGTGCACTAGAAGTGCGAGCTTGATATCGCCTTGAAGGCCGTCACGAACTTCTCCCGTCTGCGTGCATCGCTTGCAATGTCCTCTTCAGCATAGCGAGACAAGTCCAAGAACTCTCGCTGATAAGCTTCAACAGTCTTGTTGCCTTGGGTGAGGTTGCGGAACTCACGCTTCTTCCGGTCCATGACCCCTTGAGGGATGAAGCGGGCACGGAAGGCAGCCTGGAAGTCTGGCCAGGTGATGAGTGTTCCAACTGGCAGAGTACGCCGGTGGCTGTCCCACCATTGAGCTGCGGGTCCCTTCAGGAAGAAGGAAGCAAAGGTGACATAGCTGGCAGGGGCTACATCAGCAGACTCCATCTCATAGGTGATGTCACGGAGCCAGTCATCAGCATCCAGTGGCTGGGTTGAGCTGCGGTACACGCTGGGGTTCAGGCGTATGAAATCCTGCAGAGTTGTCCCGTTTGGGTGCTGGTTCATATTGGGGCGAGGGAACTGAGCCATCATGTTCTCCATGAACTGGCGATTCATCTCAAGCTGTTGGACCATACCAGCCATGTACTCAGGCGGTGGTGGGAAGTTGGCACCATGACCACGACCTGCTGGCCTAACCATCCTGCTATTATATAACAGGGGTAGTTCAGCATTTGAGAAATTAAGCAAGAGACAGGAATCATTCATGATGAAACATGCATAATGAAAGCAACATGATGGGAACTACATAGTAGTTGGCATATCTTACAAAGGGAATCATGCATAGAGTTCGATACATAGAGTCCAAAGACATAGACTAGTACATCATAGGCGACGCATGAGCTCATGGCGAATACATCAAACACTAACGACAAGTCTACATCGGTCCACGCGGTACTGCGGAGATAGTCAGCCCGAAAGCTGGTAGTCTGGCGGTGGATAGTCCTCCACGCCGCTGACACAGGGGGCCGGATACTGCAGTGCTGAATCCGACGTCCCGGTGGCGTGAAGGGGCCAAGTGCGGGAGAGTAGCCTCCCACGTCCGCCAACCGACACCTGGGGCATCACGGTCTGGCTGGGTAGATCGCAGAACGCAGCTCTCGGATCGGACAAAGGGGTGCATCAGCGTCGAGCACGGTAGAGGTGCCGACGGGTGATGTACAACTCGTGGCGAAGAGCTCGGTTAGCTCGATCCAGCCCATCGGCATGCGTAACAAAGTTCGATGGTGGAAGGGCTCCACGGTGACAAGTGGTGTAGGCAGCGATGTAGTAACCCTCCTCACCAACATCGCACGCGATAGCAATGTGCCCGAAGGGGAGGTGTCCAACTCGATACTCGCACGAAGACGTGTCGAGCAGCGTAAGCGGCATCGTGGAATGCCATATCGATAGTCACTCCAACACCATGTGCGGTGTGCAAAGACAAGAGTGGACTCGTACTCCCGAGAGTAGAGGTGGACGATGGCGCTGCATCGCTCCCGGTTATAGTCCCGGTACTCCTCATAGACGGTTGTACTCAGGTGCGGCGATAACCCGGATAGGTCATCATCTCGGCTAGCACCGCAGGTGATCCCGAGGCACCAATGGCCGTCGTGTAGCGCACGACCTGCCTCGTGGGTTCCATCTGAAAACAAAGACGTTTCAAAGGAGTCAAATGACAGTGTGGAAATTGCTCAAATACAATTCCAAAAACAACTTAGGCTATATCCAACTTTGGGGTGAATGCGGTCACGGGAGCCTAGTGATAGTTAGTAAAATCGTTTAACCCGAGTAGAAGAGAGTTCAGAGCCCCAGAGTAAAGGTCGAGGAGTAAAAGATCCTAGTACCACCCGATGGCGACGTGTGCCCATAAGACACACAGCCATGTTAGTAAAAGTTTTGTAAAGTCTAGACTCGACTTCGGCCAAGGAGTGTGGAAGGGGGATTCCTACAGGCAGTCGGCTCTGATACCAACTTGTGACGCCCCCGATTCAATCGTACACTAATCATGCACGCAAAAGTGTACGATCAAGATCAAGGACTCATGGGACTATATCACAACACAACTCTACAAATAAAATAATTCATACAAGCATCATAATACAAGCCAGGGGCCTCGAGGGCTAGAATACAAGTGCTCGATCATAGACGAGTCATCGGAAGCAACAATATCTGAGAACATAAATAAGAAAAACAAGTAGACATAAAATGGCTAGCACAAACTTGGATACAGATCTAAGAGGAGCGGGCCTCTGCACAGGATCCTCCTAGGTTACTCGAGTGGTCGTGGGCTGCTGCGTAGTAGTAGGCACCTCCGGAATAGTAGTCGTCATAGGCGGTGGCGTCGGCTCCTGGGCTCCATCGTTCGATTGCAACAATCGAGTAGAGGTAGGGAAAAAAGGGGAACAAGGCAACCGTGAGTACTCATCCAAAGTACTGCAAAGCAAGGAGCTACACTACATATGCATGGATATATGTGTAAAGGCCATATCGGTGGACCGAATCGCAGAATGCCGTAATAAGAGGGGGATAGCTAGTCTTAACGAAGACTACGCTCGGACACCGGTCTTGCAATGCATGTAAGAGGACAACGGAAGTCCTCCAAGTAACATCATATAGCAATAATCCTACCGGCAATCCTCGCTCATATCCCCGAGCGAGAGCGACCACCGTTGTATCGGCACTTGGAAGGGTGTGTTTTATCAAGTATCCGGTTCTAGTTGTCATAAGCTCAAGGTACAACTCCAAGTCGCCACATATCAAGATCACGGCTATCCGAATAGATTAACTTCACTGCAGGGGTGCACCATCTTACCCAAAGACGCTTGATCCCATTTGGCGGACACACTTTCCGGGGTCATGCCCGACGGCCAGTAAGATCAACACGCCGCAGCCCCACCTAGGCACAACAGAGAGGCTAGCACGCCGGTCTAAACCTAAGCGCCAGGGTCCGGGCCCATCGCCTCGAGCACACTGCACGCTATGTAGGGCGGCCGGAAGCGCACTCTAGCCTAACAGTGTGTTCCACCAATCCGGCCAAGGCCGCCTCCGTCAGCCGACGCCTCAAGTGCTTCTACCGATACCACGACGCCGGATACCCATAACTACTCCCGTAGATGGTTAGTGCGTATAAGCTCGTAGCCAACCCAGATCAAATACCAAGACCTCGTTAAGCGTGTTAAGTAATCATGACGCCCGAACAGGCTGTGCCCACCTCTCTCCTAGGCGGTCTCAACCTGCCTGTCGCTCCGCCACAAAGATCCACTCATGGGTGCTCCATCACCGACCCGACTTTTAGTCTCACATGTATCATGTATAAGTATATAGTATATACCCGTGATCAACTCCGAGTGATCACGGCCCAATAGTATAGCACGGCAGACGGACAAGAAAGTAGGGCCACAGATGAAAGTACTAGCATCTTATACTAAGCATATAGGATTGCAGGTAAGGTAACAACAGAAGTTACAAGGACAGGCTATGCAGCAGTATAGGAGTATCTGAAAACAGTAACATGCTATGCTACTCTAATGCAAGCAGTGTAGATAAGAGTAGGCGATATCTGGTGATCAAGGGGGGGGGGGCTTGCCTGGTTGCTCTGGCAAGAGAGAGGGGTCGTCAACACCGTAGTCGAACTGCCGGCAGCTACGGTCTCGTAGTCTACCGGAGAGAAGAGGGGAAGAAACAATGAATACAAAGTAAACAGATGCATATCGATGCATGATATGCCAAGAAGCGATGTTAGGCGTGCCCTAACGTGGGTATGAGGGGTACTTGGTTAGGGGAAAACATCCGGAAGTTATCCGGTTCGGACGTCTGTCAGACAGATGAACCGGAGAGGAAAGTTTGCAGGTTCGATAGGTTAGAGGCGTGCGGCTGACGAACGGACTGCGTATCCGGATTCATCTCGTCGTCCTGAGCAACTTTCATGTTGATAATATTTTAATCCGGATTACGGATTAAAAGATATGATTTTTAAAAGATTTTATTAATATCTGGAATTTAATTAATTATTTAATTAATTTCGAAAATGCATTTATGACATCAGCATGATGTCATGCTGACGTCATCAGTCAACAGGGTTGACTGAGTCAACCCTGACAGGTGGGTCCCGCATGTCATTCTCTATTAACTTAATTAGCCTAATCAAAGTTAATTAACCTTAGTTAATTAGGTTAATTAGTGATTAGGGTTAATTAGTGATTAGGGTTAATTAAACAGAATTAATTAATTAATTAATTATTTAATTAATTAATTATTTAATTAATTAATTAATTAATTAGTTAATTAGTTTTAATTCATTTTCATTTTATTTTTATTCCCGCTTTAATTTTAAAAAACGTTACGTGTGTGTGGGGGGGGTGGGGCCCCATGTCATTTGCCCTAAGGGGCCAATCCCAAGGGGGGGGTGCGGGCGATGCCCGAGCCCGAGGTCAATCGGGACCGGGCGGCCGAGGGTGGTCGGGCGGTCGTGAGGTCAGAGCCACTGCTGGCGACCCGGGCTGAAAGCGGCACGGAGGCGACGGGAGGTGGTGGGGTCTGGCCTGACGGGGGGGAGAACGTATACGGGGCCCGGGGCCGAGCGACGGGCGAGGGGAGGAGGGGTCATGCTGGGTGTACGGGCATCGTGGGTCGGAGGCCAAGACACGGGGCGTGGTAGGAGGCCGGGCCACGAAGGGGGTATGGTGGAGGGGGCATCAGGGCACCACGGGCCGGGCGCGATGAGCACGGGGCGAGGGGAGAGGACGAGAGGGAGCATGGGGCGCCCATGGACGCCCGGGCTGCAAGGCGTCATGGCCATGGCGAAGGTGGACGGGGCTGTGGCGGCCGAGAGGCGCTGCCGACGGGGGGAGGGGGGGGAAGAGAGGGAACTGGGGGGTCGAGCTCACAACACCATGGGGTCTAGGGAGGCGGCTCGGTGGAGGTCGGTGACGACCGGCGAGGAGGCGGACGGGGCGAGTTCACGGCCGGGAGGCGGAGGGGTCGGGGTCGACCACAAGGCGGTGCTCGTGCTTGGGGGCGACGGAGGGAGGAGGAGTCCGGCGGCGGGGCCGGAGACGAGTGGGCGCGAGGGCCTCGCCGATCTGGATCGGGCGAGGGCAGGGGAGAGGGAACGGGTGGGCGCGTGAGTGGGGTGAGGTCACGCCTAGGGTTCGCCACGGGGGTGGAGGTTGGCCTACTGTTGGGCCGGGCCGTGGGGATGGGATGGGGCGAGGGGCCAAGTGGGGAGGGGGAATGGGCCAGGGGGAATGGGCTAGGGGGTTTTCCCCTCCCCTCTTTTCTGGTTTTGCTTTTCTTTTATTATTTTTCTTTTTTCTGCTTTCTGTTTTTAGCTTATTTAAAATGCCAAAACATTTTACATAATCTTGTGCACCCCACCATAATTAGGTTTGCTATTTTAGACAACCCCCGAACATTTTTAGTTTTTGTTTTGAAACTTTTTATCTTTGCTTTTGTTTTGATATTGCTTTAGGCCGGGTTCGAATCAACGTGAGGTTTGGCACAGTAACCGGGGTGTTTACTGTTCATTAACCATCCGGGTGTTACATTATTACACAAGTATAAAAAAATCTCTGAATGCTAGGATGAAATGTGATCCTAAGTTTGCTACTTAACCTATCTTTATTGATGATAAGGATTATGAATTCTCTGTCGACCCAGAGTTAATTACTTTGGTTGAATCTGATCCTTTCCATGGTTATGAAACTGAAACTACTGTGGCACATCTTACTAAGTTAAATGATATATCCACCCTTTTTACTCATGATGAGAAACTCGCTACTACTTTATTCTCAAATTATTTCCTTACTCATTAAATGGTGATGCTAAAGCTTGGTACAATACTCTTGCTCCTGCTTGTGTGCGTAGTCTCCAGTATATGATTTATTACTTCTCTGAAAAATATTTTCCTACTCATAAGAAACAAGCTGCCTTACAGGAAATATTTAACTTTGTGCAAATTAAAGAAGAGAGTCTCCACAAGATTCAGGGAGGATTTGCCAGTTACTTAATGCTTTGCCTGATCATCCTCTTAAGAAAAATGAAATACTTGATATCTTCTATAATGGACTAACCGATGCTTCTAGGGACTTCCGAGATAGTTGTGCTGGTTATGTTTTCAGGGAAAGAACGGTTGGACAAGCTGAAGAATTATTGAATAACACATTGAAAAATTATGATGATTGGACTCTTCCTGAACCACCGCCTAAACCCACTTCGAAGAAGAGGGGTATATTATATCTTAGTCCTGAAGATATGCAAGAGGCAAAGAAATCTATGAAGGAAGAAGGTATTAAAGTTGAGGATATTAAAATTTTACCTCCTATTGAAGAAATACATGGGCTTAATACACCACCAATGCCTAAGGTGGTAGAGGTAAATTCTCTAATGAAGTTTAATGATAATGATAATCCTCACAATATGCATCCTAGCCAATGCCTTTATGAGTATGAAAACTATATTAGGAAACAAGATCACTTCAATGCATATGTTATGAAACAGTTGAATATAATTCTGATATGATTGCTCGCTTGAGTGACTTGTTATTTAGAATCTCAAATGATGTTAGATGTGTTGGAAAACATGCTTCTATGGTTCAAACTCAGTTAGAACAAGTTGCTAAATCACAAAGAGAATTGCTTGATGAAATGAATCATAATATGCATGACTTTGCTGTTAGGGTTGCAACTAGAGGAGGTAAAATGACTCAGGAACCACTTTATCCTGAGGGACACCCTAAAAGAATTGAACAAGATTCACAAAGAGTTAACACTGATGCACCTAGTCCTTCTAGAAAGAAAAAGAAAAAGAAAAATGATAGGACTTTGCATACTTCTAGTGAACCAGAAATAGAAAAACCTTCTGATAATGATAATTAAACTTCTATCTCTGATGCTGAAACTCAATCTGGTAATGAACACTCACCTAGTAATAATGAAAAAGCTAATGATGGGGTTCATGCAGACTCTCAACCAAATGAAAAAGAACCAGATAATGATGTTGAGATAGAACCACCAGTTGATCTTGATAACCCACAACCTAAGAATAAAAAATATGACAAAAGAGACTTCATTGCTAGAAAACACGGTAAAGAAAGAGAACCGTGGGTTCAAAAACATATGCCTTTTCCACCCAAGTCAACTAAAAAGAAAGATGATGAAATATTTGAACGCTTTGCTGAGATGCTGAGGCCAGTCTTTTTGCGCACCCGCTTGACTGATATCTTAAAAATGCCTCCTTATGCAAAGTATATGAAAGACATCATCACTAATAAGAGAAAAATACCGGAAGCTGAAATCTCCACTATGCTTGCTAATTATACTTTTAAAGATGGAGTACCTAAAAAACTTGGAGATCCAGGAATACCAACTATACCTTGCTCTATCAAAAAGAATTATGTGAAAAGTGCTTTCTGTGATTTAGGAGCTGGTGTTAGTGTTATGCCTTCTCTTTATATAAAAGACTTGACTTGAATAAACTCACACCTACTAAAATATCTTTGCAAATGGCTGACAAATCAACTGCCATACCTATCGGTATCTGTGAGGATGTGCCCGTTGTTGTTGCTAATGTTACTATTTTGACTGACTTTGTTATACTTGAGATGCTCGAGGGGCGACAACATGTCGATTATCCTTGGTAGACCCTTCTTGAATACTACAGGGCTGTTATTGATTGCAATAAAAGCAAGGTCACTTTTCATACCAATGGTAATGAGCATACGGTGCACTTTCCGAAGAAACAATTCCAAGTGAATGGCATTGATGTTATTGAAAAATCTCCGATAATCACTATTGGAAGTTTTCAAATACCTCTACCTACTGTCAAAAAGAAATATGAAATTCTTATTGTTGGGGAAATTCATATCCCCATTGAGGTAACTTAGTGATTTACAAAAGTTCTTCGGTTTCATGCTAATCGAAAGTGGTTGTTAATAAGACCTGATCAACCTTGTTAATGGATCATTTTTTGAGTGGTATGAAGTTGATGAATTTACTAAGCACTACTTTCTGTCCCTACTCTGTTTTTATTAGTTAAATAAAATGAAATGCCACATGTTTTGTCAGTTTTCTGAATTTCCCGTGCAATAAAAAATGACCAAAAAATAAAAGTTCTCAGAATGCCCTGAAAATTTAATACGATTTTTTATGAATATTTCTGAATTTCTGGTGCAAATAATATCAGAGGGAGGTGCACCAGATGGGCACAACCCACCTGGGCGCGCCAGGACCCCCAGGTGCGCCCTGGTGGGTTGTGGTCCCCACGTGGCCCCCCTCACTTATCCCTTTAGCCCACTTCATCACTTACCTCCAGAAAAAAATTCCCTTGCTCTCTCTCCCGTGTTCTTGCCTTCAAACCCGCGGATTTCGATCTCTTTTCTCGAAGCTCTATTTCCGAAACTGTTTCAGGGGATTGTTGCTTGGTATGTGACTCCGCCGTTTGTCCAATTAGTTTTTGTTTTAGTGGTTTATATTTTGAATAGTTAGTTACTCTTGGTGCTGCTGTAGATGTGCTTGCATGTTGAATTCTTAGAGTTCTAAGTAATTTGAATGCTTGCTATGGCCTCTATGCATCCCTATGAGTAGTTGGTATCAATTTAATAAAGTTTTGTTGACAAATTTTTGTCACCCAAAATTTTTCAGAAAATTGTAAGCGAACATGATGAACTTTTTTGGAAGGAGTTCTTCGAGGAGGAGATCCTCGAGGGCATCTTCTAGTGACAGCTCCGCTCGCCGGTCATATGTTGAACCAAGTGAAAGTTCTACTCGTGATGCCGCCACCAAAACATGCTTATGGCCTTGCGATGAGTATATGACGTGTGTGGGTATTAAAGAGGAATTTGAGCAACATGTTCACAATACCGGTCTCAGTCCCTACCTCTCAGATAAGTGCGAACAACGCTAACTACTCACTGAATCATTTGTCAAAGGATTTAAATTCTTTCCCCGTGAGTCTAGGGTGTTGTTTATGCTTTATGATAATCCATTTACCATCTCATTAGAGAATTTTTCTTACCACTGCAAACTCCCGCCTTGGGGTTCGCTTTACGAACCACCAAAGACTGAGTTCGAAACATTCCTGACTAGTATTTGTTATGGTGAAAGGAGGGGAGTGACACAAGGTACAATAAAGAGCATTCATTTTCCCGCAATTCAGTACTTTGCATTATTTAACGGGAAATGCATAGTAGGCAAGCAAGAATGTAGTACACTTTGTGCTCCATACCTGAGCCTCATACATACTGCTCTCACCGGTGAAAGGAATTATAACCTGAGAGCAATTGTTGCACGCAAACTTCAGCATAATGCTAACAGTGGTTGGTTCTATGGTGGAATTTATGCCACGCGTTTAGCACGAGGGCTGGGTGTTTCACCTTTGCCCTTTGACCCTATCGTACCCACACAATATTTAGATTTTAATACCTTAAAAGACCATAAGATCCTTAAGGGAAAGATTGATAACTTCACTTACAATCTATTGTTCGACCAAACATCTGTTGTGCACACATATTTGCCTACGCCTGCTCTTTTTGACCATCACAGCAAGGGAATATATTTTGTTCTTGAGAGCGAGGCCCGAGCCCACAATGCAGCAGTGGAGGCAGCACGGCAGGCCGAGGTGTCCGCACCGAGGACCTCCGTGAGTTTCCACGCCGACTATTATCTAGGCTACTGACCGACTACCAAGTTAGGCCAAAAGCCTAAGCTTGGGGGAGTACGTGTTTCCACCGACTTTACATTCATGTTCACTTATTCCATTTGTCGGTGTCCACACTTTTTCATTGTATCATCCATGCTTAGATTTATTTTTCTTGCTTTCTTCTTGTGTGTTTGAAAAACTTGAGAAAAACCAAAAAAATAGTTGTAGCTAATTTACTTTCTATGCATGCTTATTAGTAATATTAAAAAGAAAATCCAAAAAGATTTCCTTGTTCTTCTTTTTCTTGTTGGGAGCTTTCCCGTGTAAATAGTTTTTCTCGTTTTTGATTTTCCCTTTTATTTTCTTGTTCTAGAAAACCAAAAACTCCAAAAATATTTGAGTGTGTTTCTCTAAATTTCTTTTCTTTTTATTCGAGTTGTACCGAGGAGAAGACGACGATGAAAATGTTGAGTGGCTCTCATATGAATAACTGTTGAACTAATAAAGAGCAAATTTTACCTCGTCGTCTCCTGTTGAATAAATTGTCTTGCAGATTCCAGCTTAGTCCACGACACTCATGCACTATTATTATTTTCATATCGTTCGGTCGCAAATGAAAGGCAATAATGACGACATTCGATGAACTGGCCATGGCAGAGAGAAACTGGTATGAACTCGACTTGTTCTGTTTGTGTAAATATGTTTAACCTAGTACCCATGATTCAACCCATTATGAGTAAACATGTTCGCAATGACAATTAGAGATTATAGTTTCTCATGACATGCATAAGTGGCTGGGGGTGGATAATGATTTACCTTGGATGTTAACAGTGCGTTAAAATGATTGTGATGTAGTATGATGGTATGGTATCCTCCTTTGAACGTTCGAGTGGATTGACTTGGCACATGTTCATGCATGTAGTTGAATCAAAACCAACATAGCCTCTATGATATTTATGTTCATGGTGTTCATATCCTACTCATGCTAGTGTCCAATGTTACTTATGCATAATGCATGGTTATGATCGTTGTTGCTCTCTAGCTGGCTGCTCCTCAATCTAATTGCTAGCCTTCGCCACCTTGAACCCAAAGTTATTCCAGATGAGTCCACCATACCTACCTATATGTGGTATTACCCTGCCGTCCTAAGTAAATTTGCATGTGCCACCTCTAAGAACTTCTAAATAAATATCCGTTTTGTTTGCCTAGATCGTTCATGTAACGACAGGAGGTGGTCGGTATCTTCCATCCTAAGCGGGTTATTCTCAGGTCGAGTATTTATTCACTCGCCATCGCACGAGAAAAGGGCGGTAATAGTGATGCCCAGTACCAAACTGAAAAATACAAAAAGAGTTAATCGCTTGAATAATCAAACAAAAACTCCCAATGGAGTCAAAACCTTTACTTTTATCGCTTGGGAACCGCCACTAGCGTGCTTAGCATGGAAGATATCGATAGGTGATGGTCATGAAGTAAATGAAAAGGGTGCATGTCTCAAAATATAATTTACCTCTCTTTTAAAAATCGAGCTCTGGCACCTCTTCAAATCACTGCTTCCCTCTGCGAAGGGACTATCTATTTACTTTTATGTTGTGTCATCACCTTCTAAAACAAGCCCTAGAACCTGAGAGTACAACTGTCCTGACTTATGCATTGTGTGTAGCTAATGTTGGGTGCATCATGACTGGATCTTTTCTACCATGAATTACAATGTTTAGTCGCTGCTTGAACTTTGGAGGTGCTCTGCATTTATGTTTTGCGGTCTCAGAAAGGGCTAGCGAGATACCACTATTGTCATATTATATCATGGTTCTTTTGGCAACGTGTTGCCGTTTGAGATATCTTATTATTGCTCGCTAGCTGATTATGTCATTGATATGAATCATTATAATCTTTAAGAGTTATTGGTCGGCATGGGTAGTTATAATGTTGGCTGAAAACCTGGGTGCTGTTTAAGCTTATTTATGCAAACAAGAGCAAAAGAGTTCGTAAAATTGTTCTTTTTCACTTTCAGTTTATCAACCGAATTGCTTGAGGACAAGCAAAGGTTTAAGCTTGGGGGAGTTGATACGTCTCCAATGTATGTACTTTTCCTAACGCTTTTCCTCTTGTTTTGGACTCTATTTTGCATGATTTGAATGAAACTAACCCCGGACTGACGCTGTTTTCAGCAGAACTACCATGGTGTAGTTTTTGTGCGTAAATAAAAGTTCTCGGAATGGAACGAAACTTTGCGTATATCAATAATAAGAATTTCTGGAGCCAAGAACTACCGGAGAGGGGCCCCTGGGTGGGCGCAACCCACCAAGGCATGCCCCCCTCTCCTGGTGCGCCCAGGTGGGTTGTCCCCACATGGTGGCCCAGCAGACCCTGAAACCGACGCTGTAAAATCCTATTTCGGAGAAAAAATCAGGGAGAAAGAATTATAGCGATCCACGAGACGGAGCCGCCGCAAAGCCCTGTTATTCCTCGGCACGGCAGATCTGGAGTCTGTTTGGGGCTCCAGAGAGGGGGATCTTCGTTCTTCGTCATCACCAACCCTTCTCCATCGCCAATTCCATGATGCTCCCCACCGGGAGTGAGTAATTCCTTTGTAGGCTCGCTAGTCGGTGAGGAGTTGGATGAGATTCATCATGTAATCGAGTTAGTTTTGTTAGGGCTTGATCCCTAGTATCCACTATGTTCTAAGATTGATGTTTCTATGACTTTGCCATGCTTAATGCTTGTCACTTTGGGCCCGGGTGCCATGATTTCAGATCTGAACCGTTTATGTTATAACAATTATATCCATGTTCTAGATCCAATCTTGCAAGTTATAGTCACCTACTACGTGTTATGATCCGGTAACCCTGGAGTGACAATAACCGGGACTTCTTCTGGTGATTACCATAGTTTGAGGAGTTCATGTATTCACTATGTGTTAATGCTTTGTTCTGGTTCTCTATTAAAAGGAGGCCTTAATATCCCCGAGTTTCCAATATGGACCCCGCTGCCACGGGGAGGGGGGGGGGGTAGGACAAAAGATGTCATGCAAGTTCTTTTTAAAAATCACGTATGACTATTTACGGAATATATTCCTGCATTATATTGACGAACTGGAGCTAGTGTCATATCGCCCTAGGTTATAACTGTCTCATGATGAATATCATCCAACAAGTCACCGATCCAATGCCTACGAATTTATCTTATATTGTTTCTGCTAAGTTACTACTGCTATCATCACTGTTACACTTGCTACAAATTACTGGTATCACTGTTACTGTTACTATTGCTGCTGTCACTACTGTCAAAATTATCAAACTACTTTGCTACTGATCACTTTGGTGGAGATAATTAATCTTCTGGTGTGGTTGAATTGACAACTCAGCTGCTAACACCTTCAAATATTCTTTGGCTCCCCTTGTGTCGAATGTATAAATTTTTGTTGAATACTCTACCCTTGAAAACTGTTGCAATCCCCTATACTTGTGGGTTATCAGTGCCCACCTTCTAATGAGAGTAACTCTTCAACTCATACATTGTTTAATTTCCCTTTGTGCTTACCGAAGGATGAATGCTATGATAATTGCTATGATCCCTTGGATTCGTTTGAAATATCCCTTTTTGATGAAATTGATACTTGCTATGCTTGTGGCCACAATGCCAATATGAATGATGCTTATGGAGATGAACTTGCTATAGTTCCTTATGTTAAGAATGTAATTGTTGCTATTGCACCCACACATGATAGTCCTATTATCTTTTTTAATTATCCCCACTACACTATATTGGAGAAGTTTGCGCTTATTAAGGATTATATTGATGGGTTGCGTTCTACTATTGCACATGATGATTTTGATAAATATAACATGCATGTGCTTGCTGCTCCTACTTGCAATTTTATGAGAGAGGAACTACATCTCCGCCTCTCTTTGTTTCCAATACGATAAAATTGCAAAACTGCTTATGCTATGCATTGGCCTTTACTTTGTGTGCATGAATTGTTCTTTTATGACATGCCGATGCATAGGAAGAGAGTTAGACTTTGTTATTGCATGATATATGTTACTTTGTGCTCACTAATAAATCACAAATCATTGTTAATTAAAATTGGCTTTGATATACCTTGGGATCCGGGTGGAACCATTACTTGAGCACTATATGCCTAGCTTAATGGCTTTAAAGAAAGCGCTGCCAGGGAGACAACCCGGAAGTTTTAGAGATTCGTTTATTTCGGTTGAGTGCTTTTATAAAGTTTAAAAAATAAATAAATTGGGGAACCTAAAAATTTTCAAAAAGAAAAGTGGAAGTAAGAAAGACGAGAACCGTTGAAGTGGGGGAGCTCCTTGAACTTTGTTCATGCCCATCGAAACTTTGCACATATTGAATTTCAGAAACTTTTCAACAAAAATAATTATCCCATTTTATGAATCAATTCTATTATAAAATTAATGTGCCAAGATTTTCCTTTAGGATGATTAGATTGCTTGTTTGGTATGTGCGGTGTAAAAATAGAAACTTTGGCTGTAGTGCGTGATTTTACATTTTTTACTGGAAAGTAAAACACTTCTGAAACTTTTTGCACAGTACTTCTTTACAAATCTTTCCTAATTTTTCAGAATTTTTGGAGTTACAGAAGTATGGTAGATGTTCAGATTACTACAGACTGTCCTATTTAAGATAGATTCTGTTTTTGATGCATTGTTTTGCTAGTTTTGATGAAACTATCAATTTTATCGGTGGTATAAGCCATGGAGAAGTTATAATACAGTATCTACAATGCAAAAACAAAATATATATGAGTTTGAATACTTAGAGTGGTGATTTATTTTATTATACTAAAGGATCTCACGAGGATTTTGTTAAGTTTTGTATGGTTGAAGTTTTCAAATTTTGGGTGAGATCACGATGGATGAAGGAATAAGGAGTGGCAAGAGCCTAAGCTTGGGGATTCCCAAGGAACCCCAAGGTAATATTCAAGGACTCCCAAGCAACTAAGCTTGGGGATGCCCCGGAAGGCATCCCCTCTTTCTTCAAACGATCATCGGTAATTTTACTTGGAGCTATATTTTTATTCGTCACATGATATGCGTAAATCTTGGAGCATCGTGTGCTTTTTATTTTTATTTTAATAATGCACCATGCTGGTATGAGATAGTCCTTGGTTTATTTATAGAATGCTCTTCGCACTTCACTTATATTTTTTGAGTATGGCTTTATAGAATGCTTCATGTGCTTCACTTATATCATTTGGAGTTTGGATTGCCTCTTTCCCTACACATAGAAAACCGCCATTTGTAGATGCTCTTTTGCTTCACTTATATTTGCTAGAGCATGGGCATATCTTTTGTAGAAAGAATTGAACTCTCGTGCTTCACTTATATCTATTTAGAGAGTCAACGGGAATTGGTCATTCACATGGTTAAAATCCTACATAAAACTTGTAGATCACTGAATATGATATGTTTGATTCCTTTCAATAGTTTTGCGATATAAAGATGGTGATATTAGAGTCATGCTAGTGGGTAGTTGTGGATTTTAGAAATACATGTGTTGAAGTTTGTGATTCCCGCATGCACGTATGGTGAACCGTTATGTAATGAAGTTGGAGCATGAGGTATTATTGATTGTCTTCCTTATGAGTGGCGGTCGGGGACGAGCGATGGTCTTTTCCTACCAACCTATCCCCCTAGGAACATGTGCGTAGTACTTTGTTGCGATGATAATAGATTTTTGCAATAAGTATGTGAATTCTTTATGACTAATGTTGAGTCCATGGATTATATGCACTCTCACCCTTCCACCATTGCTAGCCTCTCTAGTACCGCGCAACTTTCGCCGGTACCATATACCTTCCTTAAAACAGCCGCCATACCTACCTATTATGTCATTTCCATATCCATTCTGAGATATATTGTGATGACCCACAAGTATAGGGGATCAATTGTAGCTCTTTTCGATAAGTAAGAGTGTCGAGCCCAACGAGGAGCAGAAGGAAATGACAAGTGGTTTTCGGCCAGGTAATGTCTGCAAGTGCTGAAATTGTAAGTAACAGAGTAGTTTGATAGCAAGATAATTTGTAATGAGCAAGTAACGATAATAGTAGAAAAAGTGCAGCAAGATAGCCCAATCCTTTTTAGGCAAAGGACAGGCCAAACTTATGGTAAGCAAAGCGTTCTTGAGGGTACACGGGAATTTCATCTAGTCACTTTAACCATGTTGATTCGACTTGTGTTCGCTACTTTAATAATTTGATATGTGGGTGGACAGGTGCTTAGGTGTTGTTCTAACTTGAACAAACCTCCTACTTGTGATTAACCCTCCCACAAGCATCCGCAACTACGAGAAAAGTATTAATAATACATTCTAACCATAGCATTAAACTTTTGGATCCAATCGGTCCCTTACGGAATAGCGCATAAACTGGGGTTTAAGCTTCTGTCACTCTCGCAACCCATCATCTAATTGCTACTCCACAATGCATTACCTTAGGCCCAAATATGGTGAAGTGTCATGTAGTCGACGTTCACATGACACCACTAAGGGAATCACAACATACATACTATCAAAATATCGAACACATATCAAGTTCACATGATTACTTGCAACATGATTTCTCCCGTGACCTCAAGAACAAAAGTAACAACTCACAAATGATAATCATGCTCAAGATCAGAGGGGTATTAAATACCATATTGGTCCTGAACATATAATCTTCCACCAAATAAAACATATAGTAGTCAACTACAAGATGTAATCAACACTACTAGTCACCCACAAGCACCAATCTATAGTTCCGGTAACAAGATTGAACACAAGATGAATTAGGGTTTGAGATGAGATTGTGCTGTTGAAGATGTTGATGGAGATTGCCCTCCCCAAGATGGGAGAGTTGTTGGTGTTGTTGATGACGATGATTTCTTCCTCTGGAAGGGAAGTTCCCTCGGCGGAATCGCTTCGCCGTAGGGCAAAAGTGCTCCTGCCCAAGTTCTGCCTCGAGACGGTGGCACACCGTCCCGAAAGTCCTCTCCTTATTTATTTCTAGGTCAAAATGACCTATATACCAGAAGATGGGCACCGGAGGTGGGCCTGGGTGAGCACAACCCACTAGGGCGCGCCTGGGCTCCCTGGCGCGCCCAGGTGGGTTGTGCCCACCTGGTGGGCCCCCTCTAGTAGTTATTTGCTCCAATATTCTTCAAATATTCCTGAAAAATTCTTTGTGAAGTTTCAGCCTGTTTGGAGTTGTGCAAAATAGGTAGCCTGACGTAGCTTTTCCAGGTCCAGATTTCCAGCTGCCGGAATTCTCCCTCTTTGTGTGTACCTTGCAAATTATGAGAGAAAAGACATTGGAATTACTCCAAAAAGCATTATGCATAAAACATCATAAATAACAGTACGAAAACATGATGAAAAATGGACGTATCAACTCCCCCAAGCTTAGACCTCGCTTTTCCTCAAGTGAAAACCGAAATCGAAAAACATGTCCACATGCTTAGAGAGAGAGGTGTCGATAAAAACAAAATACGGACATAGGAGCATCATGTTCACTATTATAACGGCAACAAACTTAAACATAAGAATCTTATCATAGAACTTTTATCATATACTTCTCATGAATAAGTGACAATTCATCACACTATTGAAGTATAAAGCAAAAACTATATTAGAAACCAACAAACTATGTTCCAGTCAACTTTGCAACTACAATTCATCATCTTTTCAGGAAGGGTCACGTATCGGAGCCTCTAGGCAAGTCCACATACTCAACCATCATATAGCCTTCTATGATTGCTAACACTCACCGCATACACATGAGCAAAATGTTTCAACCGGACACATAGAAAGATAGGGGGCTTATAGTTTCGCCTCCCAACGTAGTCACCTCAAGGGTGATGTCAACAATAATAACTCATGTTACCTATATTCAACTGGACATATGTGCCTAGATCTTTCCTCACGACATGATGCTTGCTAAAGGAGAAAATAAAAAAGGAATAGAGAGAAAACTTTGACTCTTTGCATAAAAGTAAATACATAAAAGTAAAAGATAGGCCCTTCGTAGAGGGGAGTCGAGGTTGCCATGTGCTTATTTGTTTGTATGGTAAACCCCTTAGTGCAAAAGAATGTCACGTTGTATTACCCCTTGTGATGGCAACCTTTATTATGCAGTCTGTCTCTTTTATTCTTCACCATCACAAGTTTGTACAACGCTCAATTTTCTCTTACACTAAATGATCTCACATTTTTAGAAGCAATTTTTATTGCCCTTTTGCACCGATGGCAACTTACTTGAGGGATCTTGCTCAATCCCTAGGTAGGTATGGTGGACACTTGAAAGTAGGATTTGTGTTTAAGGGTTTTTGGATGCACAAGTAGTATCTCTACTTAGTGCGGAATTTTTGGCTAGCAAAGATAGGGGCAAGCACCACATGTTAAAGGATCTATGACAATATGACTTCTATGTGAATCTGAAGAAACATAAATCATTAAGTTGTCTTCCTTGTCCAACGTCAACAATTTTGGCATATAATGTTTTGATGGGGGCTCACAATCAGAAAAGAGTTTTTAGGATAGTATATTTATATGTGAATCTTCTCTTCCCTAATTCTTTCATGAGTTGCATCATTGACTAATGCTATGTTTGTCAATCTCTAATAAAATTTTCTACTTATACTTTTCCTTATGTGGTGTCATCACCTACCATAAGATTACCAGATGATCTTCTTGATTTATTTCCTTTCCTTTTATTTATTTCCTTTCTTTTTATTGCAACATGAAAGTAAAGAAAGCAAAAACTCAAACTAAACTTTATTATATATCTCGCACACGATTACAAGGATAGATCACTAAGCAAACTCTCGAAAAGGAAGGATCAAACTAAACTTTTTTCATCTAAGTAAAAGATAACTGCGGATCGAACTAAAATAAGTAAAGGCAAAAGATAGAGGGGAAGATACGATACCGGGGCACCTCCCCCAAGCTTGTCGGAAGCCAAGGGGAGTGCCCATACCCGATACTCAATTTTCTTTCAGTGATGAAGAAGAAGGAGGTGATGAAGCGATCCTGTCCTTAAGGATCATGGGATTCTCCAATCGACGGATGATGCTCCGGAGGTGGATGATGTGCTCTTGATGCAGAATATTTTCACGGGTGAGATACTTATTTTGCACATGAACCGTTTCAATGATGCGAAAGGCTTCAATCTCAGTAGGAGTAAGAAGAGCATAGTAAGGTTTAAGGATATCTTATTCTTCCTCCTCAGCTGGCAGTGCTTGCTCGAACACCCGGGGTTGATCTATGGTAGCCTCCTTGCTCTCGTTTCCCTTGACGGCTTCTACGGGTTCTTCTCTGTTCAGCTCGATCTTCATCAACCAAGCATCCTCTTCTACGTTGTTGGAGGAGGAAGAAGACATGATGCCTGGCTTAACAGATCTGACCAAAAACAGAAAGAAAAGAGAACAGAAGATTTCTCCACAATACCGTGGTCAACAGGTTCGGGGAGTTTATAAAGATTTTTTTATCTTGGGAAACAAGCAATCTGTAGAAAAACAGAGTCCGGAAGGTACCCCAGGTGGGCACAACCCACCTGGGCGCGCCTGTCAAGCCAGGCACGCCATGGTGTCTTGTGCCCACCAGGGTACGCTTCCTGGAAGTTTCTTATTTTCCTAATTTTCTAAATACCCCAAAATTGACAAAAAATATTTTTGTGGATTTTTTGGAGTCCCTTATTTTCACGATTCTGGAGTGTTCCGGAAGGACTCCTTTATGTGTTTTTCCGGTGTCAAAGTTTTGATAATATTACTTTCAACATTAATGGGCGTACCTGAGATATAATGTTTTATTCATTGCCCATTGACAACCTTCGAGGTAGTACCTTCGACATTATTTATTTTGATGCCTCCAGACCGATAAACCTCCTCGATAACATAGGGTCCTTCCCATTTTGAGAGGAGTTTTCCTGCAAAGAATATGAAACAAGTGTTGTACAAAAGAACATATTCTCCAACTTTAAACTCACGCTTTTGGATTCTCTTATCGTGCCATCTTTTCATTTTTTCTATAAATAACTTGACATTTTCATAAGCTTGGGTTCTCCATTCATCTAAAGAGCTAATATCAAATAACCTCTTTTCACTAGCAAGTTTGAAATCATAGTTGAGTTCTTTGATTGTCCAATATGCTTTATGTTCTAACTCAAGAGGCAAATGACAAGCTTTTCCATAAACCATTTTATAAGGAGACATACCCATAGGACTTTTATATGCTGTTCTATAAGCCCAAAGTGCATCATCTAATTTCTTAGACCAATTCCTCCGGGACCTATTGACAGTCTTTTGCAAGATTAATTTTATTTCTCCATTGCTAAGTTCAACTTGACCACTAGACTGACGATGATAAGGTGAAGAAATTATATGGTTAACATCATATTGGTAAGCATTTTACGGAAGGCACCATGAATAAAGTGTGAACCACCATCAGTCATTAAATATCTAGGGACTACAAACCTTGGGAAAATAACTTCCTTAAGCATTTTAATAGAGGTGTTGTGATCATCACTACTGGTTGGAATAGCTTCTACCCATTTAGTAACATAATCAACAACAACCAAAATATGTGTATACCCATTAGAGGAAGGAAAAGGTCCCATGTAATCAAAACCCCAAACATCAAATGGTTCAATAGCAAGTGAATAATTCATAGGCATTTCCTGACGCTTACCGATATTACCTATTCTTTGACATCATCACAAGATAAGACGAACTTACGGGCATCCTTGAAGAGAGTAGGCCAATAAAATCCAGATTGCAATACCTTGTGATCAGTTCTATCTCTAGCATGATGTCCTCCATATGCTTCGGAGTGACATTTCCATAGGATTTGTCCCTGTTCATGCTCAGGTACACAATGTCTAATAATACCATCTACTCCTTTATAAAGATGTGGATCATCCCAAAAGTAATGTCTTAAATCATAGAATAATTTTTTCTTTTGTTGGTATGTAAAGCTAAGTGGTAAATATTTAGTAACAGTGTAATTAGCATAGTCAGCATACCAAGGATTGCTATGAGCAACATTTATTGCAGCTAACTGCTCATCAGGAAAACTATCATCAATAGGTAGTGGGTCATCAAGCATATTTTCAAGCCTAGACAAGTTATCGGCTACGGGGTGCTCAGCTCCTTTTCTATCAGTGATATGTAAATCAAATTCTTGTAGCAAGAGAACCCATCGAATAAGTCTAGGTTTAGCATCTTTCTTTTCCATAAGATATTTAATAGCAGCATGATCGGTGTGAACAATTACTTTTGAATCAACAATGTAAGATCTAAATTTATCACAAGCAAACACCACTGCTAAGAATTCTTTTTAGGTAGTTGCATATTTTTTTTGAACACTGTCTAGAGTTTTACTAGCATAATGAATAACATTCAGTTTCTTATCAACTCTTTGTCCTAGAACAGCACCAACAACATAATCACTAGCATCACACATAATTTCCAAAGGCAAGTTCCAATTAGGGGGTTGAACAATAGGTGCAAAAATTAAGGCTTTATTGAGTGTCTCGAAGGCTTCTAAACAATCATCATAAAAAACAAAAGGAACATCCTTTTGCAAAAGATTCATAAGAGGCCTAGAAATTTTAGACAAGTCTTTGATAAATCTCCTATAGAAACTAGCATGACCTAGGAAACTATGAATACCTTTGATATCTTTAGGACATGGCATTTTCTCAATTGCATCAACCTTAGCTTTGTCCAATTCAATACCTCTTTAGGAAATTTATGACCCAAGATAATGCCTTCATTAACCACTAAGTGGCACTTCTCCCAATTCAAGACAAGATTTGTTTGTTCACATCTCTGCAAAACTTGATCAAGATTGCTTAAACAATTATCAAAAGACTTCCCATAAACAGAGAAATCATCCATGAAAACCTCAACAATCTTTTCACGAAAGTCAGAGAATGTAGCAGTCATAGATCTTTGAAAGGTGGCAGGTGCATTGCATAAACCAAAATGCATACATCTATACGCATAAGTTCCAAAGGGACAAGTAAAAGTGGTCTTTTCTTGATTAGGTTGGGAAATAGGTATTTGTGAAAAACCAGAATATCCATCAAGTAAGCAAAAATGTGTGTGCTTAGATAATATTTCTAGCATTTGATCGATAAAAGGCAGAGGGTAATGATCTTTTCTAGTTGCTTTGTTTAATTTTCTAAAATCAAGTACCATTCTATAACCTGTAACAATTGTTTGTGGAATAATTTCATTCTTATCATTAGAAACAAACAGTAATACCTCCTTTCTTAGGGACACAATGAACAGGACTTACCCATCTACTATCAGCTATAGGATAGATTATACTTGCTTCCAGAAGTTTTAGGATTTCCGTTCTTACCACTTCCTTCATTTTTGGATTTAACTTACGTTGGTGATCAACAACTGGTTTAGCATCAGGTTCCATATTAATCTTGTGCTGACATAGAGTGGGACTAATGCCCTTTAAATCATCAAGACTATATCCAATAGCAGCTCAGTGCTTCCTTAGAACTTTCAATAATCTTTCTTCTTCATGTTCTAAAAGGTTAGCACTAATTATAACAATCTATATGTTCTTTTCATCAAGATAAGCATATTTCAAAGTGTCTGACAAATTGTGTGGAGGAGGACCTCCTAGAGTTTCAATAGGCAAATTGTGTTTAAGCATAGGATATTGTTCAAAGAAAATCTCATCTATTTCTTTTCTTTCATGCATATGTAAATCATTTTCATGGTCTAGCAAATATTGTTCTAAAGGATCAGTAGGTGGTACAGCAATAGAAGCAAGACCAATTATTTCATCCTCACTAGGCAATTCTTTTTCATGAAGCTTTCTACTAAACTTGGAAAAATTAAACTCATGAGATTCATCACCAAAACTAGCACCGACAGTTTGTTTCTCACAATCTATCTTAGCATCAATGGTGTTTAAGAAAGGTCTTCCAAAGATAATGGGACAAACGTCATCTTGTGGGGAACCAAGAACAAGAAAATCAGTAGGGTATTTTATTTTCCCACACAAGACTTCAACATCTCTAACAATCCCAAGTGGTGTGATTGTATCTCTATTAGCAAGTTTAATAGTGGCATCTATTTCTTCTATTTCAGCGGGTGCTATGTCATCCATAATTTCTTGATAAAGGGTAAAGAGGATGGCTCTTACGCTAGCACCTATGTCACATAAACCATGATAACAGTGATCTCCTATTTTAGCTGAGACAACAGGCATGCCAACAACGGGTTTATGTTTATCCTCTTTATCAGTTTTAGAAATTCTAGTAGCTTCGTTACAGAAGTAAATAACATGCCCGTCTATATTTTCTTCCAAGAGATCCTTAACAATAGCAACGCTAGGCTTGATGTCATCTATGCAACTTTATTCTTGTAGACACGTGTTGGGCCTCCAAGCGCAGAGTTTTGTAGGACTGTAGCAATTTTCCCTCAAGTGGATGACCTAAGGTTTATCAATCCGCGAGAGGTATATGATGAAGATGGTCTCTCTCAAATGACCCTACAACCAAATACAAGAAATCTCTTGTGTCCCTAACACACCCAATACAATGGCAAATTGTATAGGTGCACTAGTTCGGTGGAAAGATGGTGATAAAAGTGTAATATGGATGGTAGAAATATATTTTTATAATCTGAATAAATAAAAACAGCAAGGTAGCAAATAGTAAACAGGCACAAAATGATATTGCAATGCTTGAAAACGAGGCCTAGGGTCCGTACTTTCGTTAGTGCAATCTCTCAACAATGCTAACATAGTTGGATCATATGATTATCCCTCAAAGTGCAATAAAGAATCACTCCCGAGTTCCTATTAGCGGAGAACAAAAGATAGAAATTGTTTCTAGGGTACGAAACCACCTCAAAGCTATTCTTTCCGTTCGATCTATTCAATATTTCGTACTAAAATAACACAAAGCTATTCTTTCTGTTTGATCTATCCTAGAGTTCGTACTAAAATAATACCAAAGCAAATTCATATTCATAATACTCAATCCAATACAAAGAACTACAAGGAGACCCCAACGTTTCTATCGGAGAAAAGATAATAAAAACGTGCATCAACCCCTATGCATAAATTACCCCAATGTCACCTCGGGAATCCGCAAGTTGAGTGCCATAACATACATCAAGTGAATCAATATGGTACCCATTTTCACCTCAAGTATTCATACCGCAAGACATACATCATGTGTTCTCATATCTGAATATTCGATCCGACAAGACAAAACTTCAAAGGGTAAAAACTCAATTCATCACAACAAGAGTATAGAGGGGAGAAACATCATATGATCGATGTATGTTAACAAAGCCCATGATATAGATCACGAGAGAGAGAGAGAGAGAGAGAGAGAGAGATTAAACACATAGCTACTGGTACAAACCCTCAGCCCCGAGGGTGGACTACTCCCTCCTCATCGTGGTGGCCGCCGGGATGATGAAAATGGCTATCGGAGATGATTCCCCCCTCCGGCAGGGTGCCGGAAAGGGTCTATATTGGTTTTTGGTGGCTACAGAGCCTTGCGGCGGGGGGACTTCTGATCTAGGTTCACCCTGAAGGGTTTCAGAATATTTGGGAATTTATAGTGCAAAGAAGGGCTATGGGAGGACACCGAGGTGGGCACAACCCACCAGGGCGCGTCTGGGGGCCCAGGCGCACCCTGGTGGGTCGTGCCCCCCTTGGGGCACCCCCAGGTGCAACTCTGGCCCAATGGATGTCTTCTGGTCCATAAAAAATCTCCAAAAAGTTTCGTGGTGTTTGGAATCCGTTTGATATTGATTTCCTGCGATGTAAAAAAAGCAAAAGCAAAGAATCAAGGCGCTGAGCATCGGGTCAATAGGTTAGTCCCAAAAAATGATATAAAGTTGTTATAAAATGATTGTAAAACATCCCACAATGATAAAATAACAACATGAATACTTCATAAATTATAGATATATTGGAGACGTATCAGCATCCCCAGGCTTAATTCCTACTCGTCCTCGAGTAGGTAAATGATAAAATAAATTATTTATGAAGTGTGAAAGCTATTAAAGTGCATAAGTTTGATCAATGATAACTTCAATCACTTTTCCTGACATCATAACAGCAATTATTTCTCATGAAATTTCTCATGTTATAGTAGCAACCAATTCACATGTTAAGGTTTAAACAATGAATTCTCTTGAAACTCAACAACCTATGTTCTTAGTCACCAAGCAATTGTAATTCAACTTATTGAACAGAGTTTAAGTAAGAGCTCCACATACTCAACCATCATATAGTCTTCTATGATTGCCAACACTCACCGCGTACACATGAGCAAAACGTTTCAACCGGACACATAGAAAGATAGGGGCTTATAGTTTTGCCTCCCAACGTATTCACCTCAAGGGTGATGTCAACAATAATAAATCATGCTACCCTCAAATGGACATATGTGCCTAGATCTTTCCTCGCCACATGATGCTTGCCAAAGGAGAAAAATAAATAGGAATAGAGAGAAAAACTTTGACTATTTGCATAAAAGTAAATACTAAAAAGTAAAAAGATAGGCCCTTCATAGAGGGAAGCAGAGGTTGCCATGCGCTTACTTGTTTGTATGCTCAACCCCTTAGTGGAAAAGAACATCACGTTATATTGCCCCTTTTGATAGCAACCTTTATTATGGAGTCTGTCGCTTTTATTCTTTGCCATCACAAGTTCGTACAACACTCAATTTTCTCTTACACTAAATGATCTAACACTTTTAGAAGCAATTTTTATTGCCTTTTTGCACCGATGACAACTTACTTGAAGGATCTTGCTCAATCCTTAGGTAGGTATTGTGGACTCTTGAAAATAAGATTTGGGTTTAAGGGTTTTTGGATGCACAAGTAGTTTCTCTACTTGGTGCGGAATTTTTGGCTAGCAAAGATGGGGGGCAAGCACCACATGTTGAATGATCTATGACAATATAACTTCTATGTGAATATGAACAAAAATAAATCATTACGTTGTCTTCCTTGTCCAACGTCAACAATTTTGGCATATAATATTTTGATGGGGGCTCACAAAAACAAAAGATTTCCAGGATAGTATATTTGCATGTGAAAGTTCTCTTCCTTATACTAATTATTCGTGAATTGCTTGTATGACCTATATTGTGATTTTCAAGCTTCAAAAGATTTCACTATCTAAACCCGATGTGAAGCTACCACTAGGCATGATATGATTTCAACTTCATGATATTCAATCCATTCAACAATTTACTCATAGGATATAAGTGAAGCACAACAGTAAATGACAAGCTACTCCAAAAATATATAAGTGAAGATCATGAGCATAATACTTATTTGTCTCAAATTAATTTAAGTGAAGTAAGATAGAATTTCTTCAAAAATACCACCGTGCTCAAAAAGATATAAGTGAAGCACTAGAGCAATTCCACAGAAAAGATCTTCGTTGACGGGATGTGAATGTCGCTTACTTAGCCTCCCTGGCAACTATTTGAGGACTCTATTTTATTTAAAAGCTTTGAGATCTAAGTACTTTATTGAAACAACAAGCAAAATAAAATAAAATGGCATTCCAAGGATAGCACAACTCATGTGAAGAAGCAAAAACTTAGGCTCAACCGATACTAACCGATAATTGTTGAAGAAGAAAGGTGGGATGCCTACCGGGGCATCCCCAAGCTTAGATGCTTGAGACTTCTTGAAATATTATCTTGGGATGCCTTGGGCATCCCCAAGCTTGAGCTTTTGTGTCTCCTTAATTCTTCTCATATCACGGTTTTCCTAAATCTCAAAAGCTTCATCCACACAAAACTCAACAAGAACTCGTGAGATAAGTTAGTATAAACTAATGCAAAAACCTGATCATTCTCTACTGTAGAAAATCACTAGAATTATTATTCAACATTGCATACTAAATGCCTCTGCATAGTTAATACTCCTATCCTCAAATAGGATCATTAAACAAGAAAACATGTGCAAACAATGCAAAGATAACAACAATCTACCAAAACAGTACAATCTGTAAAGAATGCAAGAGTATCAATACTTATTCAATTCCAAAAGTTATGAAAATTTACCACCCTGTATAAAATTTATCAGAGCTTATTATGCAAAAAGTTTCAACATTTTATCACATTCTGACTTTTCTAGGGAATTTTTGCAATAGCGGTAAACTTTCTGTTTTCAAACAACAACATGTATACTTGCAAAATAAGCATAGTAAAGGCTATCAATGCCACTTTTATTGAAAATAAAGATGCAAAAAATTATTATAAATACCATAAATAAAATCCTAACAAAATAAATTTACACTCCAAGCAAAACACATATCATGTGACGAATGAAAACATAGCTCCAAGTGAGGTTACCGATAATGCTGGAGACGAAAGAGGGGATGCCTTCCAGGGCATCCCCAAACTTAGTTGCTTGGATCTTCCTTGAATATTACCTTGGGGTGGCTTGGGCATCCCCAAGCTTAGGGTATTGTCACTCCTTATTCTCCTCATATCGACATCTCACCCAAAACTTGAAAACTTCAATCACACAAAACTTAACAAAACTTCATGACATAGGTTAGCATGATAAAGAGTAAGCCATTTCACTTTGGTAATGTCAAAGACAAGATTCATAATTGTTTCCACACATGCCTACCGTAGCATATCATTTTCACAATTTATATTGAGCAATATAAGCCACAGAAACTAGAAAACAAGCAAACTATGCATTGAAAACAGAATCTGTCAAAAGCATAATAGTCTGTAATAATCTGGATAACTACAATACTTATAGTACTCCAAAAATTATGAAATAATTAAGACGAAGTGATAAATTTGTATATTAAACTTCTGCAAAAAGAATCAACTCAAAATCACTCTTCTGTTAAAAATGAGAATTGTTTTCCTGAGCGCAAAAATTTCTGTTTTTCAGCAAGATCAAATCAACTATCATCGTAAGCCATCCCAAAGGTCTTACTTGGCACTTTATTGGAATGAAAGCAATAAGACATGATTACTACAGTAGCCTAATCATGTGAACTCACAAAAATAGTAGGTAAAAGTGTTGGGTTGTCTCCCAACAAGCGCTTCTCTTTAGTGCCTTTTAAGCTAGGCATGATGATTTCAATGATGCTCACATAAAAGATAAGAATTGAAACACAAGGAGAGCATCATGAAGCATATGAATAGCACATTCAAGTCTAACCCACTTCCTATGCATAGGTATTTTGTGAGCAAACGAATTATGGGAACAATAATCAACTAGCATAGGAAGGCAAAACATGCATAACTTCAAAACATTCAACATAAAGAGAGGAAACTTGATATTATTGCAATTCCTACAAGCATATGTTCCTCCCTCGTAATAATTTCAGTAGCATCATGAAGAAATTCAACAATATAACCATCACATAAAGCATTATTTTCATGATCCACAAGCATAGAAATTTTGTTACTCTCCACATAAGCAAATTTCTTCTCATCAATAGTAGTGGGAGCAAACTCAAGAAAATAACTACCATGAGATTGAAAATTAAAACCATAATCATCATAGATAGGAACTTTGTTGTCATATCAATTGAAACCTCTTCAAACATAGTGGAATCATCATTAAATAAAGTCATGACCTCTCCATATCCACTTTCATCAATATAATCATCATAAATAGGAGGCATGCTTTCATCATAATAATTTTTCTCATCAAAACTTGGGGGACAAAAAATATCATCTTCATCAAACATAGCATCCCCAAGCGGCTTTGCCTATCATCAGCATCATGGATATTCAAAGAATTCATACTAACAACATTGCAATCATGCTCATTGTGAAGCCCCCGATTCAATCATACACTAATCATGCACGCAAATGTGTATGATCAAGATCAGGGACTCACGAGAAGATATCACAACACAACTATAAAAACATAATAAGTCATACAAGCATCAAACTACAAGCCAGGGGCCTCGAGGGCTCGAATACAAGTGCTCGATCATAGACGAGTCAGCGGAAGCAACAATATCTGAGTACACACATAAGTTAAGCAAGTTGCCATAAGATGGCTAGCACAAACTGGGATACAGATCGAAAGAGGCACATGCCTCTTGCCTGGGATCCTCCTAAACTACTCCTAGTCGTCGGCAGCGGCCTGCACGTAGTAGTAGGCACCCGCGATGTAGTAGGAGTCGTCGTCCACGGTGGCGTCTGGCTCCTGGGCTCCCGCATCTGGTTGCGACAACTGAGAGAAAAGGAAAGGGGGAAAAGAGGGAGAAAAGAAACTGTGAGTACTCATCCAAAGTACTCGCAAGCAAGGATCTACACTACATATGCATGGGTATCTGTGTAAAGGGGCAATATCGGTGGACTGAACTGCAGAATGCCAGAATAAGAGGGGGATAGCTAGTCCTGTCGAAGACTACGCTTCTGGCAGCCTCCATCTTGCAGCATGTAGAAGAGAGTAGATGATAAGTTCACCAAGTATCATCGCATAGCATAATCCTATCGGGCGATCCTCTCCTCGTCGCCCTGTGTGAGAGCGATCACCGGGTTATATCTGGCACTTGGAAGGGTGTGTTTTATTAAGTATTCGGTTCTAGTTGTCATAAGGTCAAGGTACAACTCCGGGTTGTCCTGTTACCGAGGATCACAGCTATTCGAATAGATAAACTTCCCTGCAAGGGTGCACCACATTGCCCAACACGCTCGATCCCCTTTGGCCAGACACACTTTCCTGGGTCATGCCCGGCCTCGGAAGATCAACATGTCGTAGCCCCACCTAGGCACAACAGAGAGGTCAGCACGCCGGTCTAAATCCTATGCACACAGGGGTTTGGGCCCATCGCCCATTGCACACCTGCACGTTGTGTACGCGGCCGGTGAGCATACCTAGCCTCCCTTATACAAGAGCAAGCGTTCCAATCCAACCAGGCACGCGTCGCTCAGTCGATGATGTCAAGAAGGCTTCGGCTGATACCACGACATCGAGTGCCCATAACTGTTCCCGCGTAGTTGGTTAGTGCGTATAGGCCAGTGGCCAGACTCAGATCAAATACCAAGATCTTGTTAAACGTGTTAATTGATGTAACCGTGAACGCCGACTAGGGCCAGGCCCACCTCTCACCTAGGTGGTCTCAACCTGCCCTGTCGCTCCGCCACAAAGTAATTGTCGGCGGCCGTCAGGAACCCAAGCCCACCACTACCTGTATGGAGCCACCTGTCCTTTCAGCCCCCACATCTGAATCACATGCAGGTACTCTACGAGCCGACCCAACTTTAGTCACTACCTATATAGTATGTATGTATATATGTATATATCCGTGATCACCTCCCGAGTGATCACCGCCCGGTAGTATAGCATGGCAGACGGACAAGAATGTAGGGCCACTGATGGAATACTAGCACCCTATACTAAGCATTTAGGATTGAAGGTAAAGGTAACAACAGTAGTGGCAAAGACAGGCTATGCAGTAGAATAGGATTAACCGAAAGCAGTAACATGCTACACTACTCTAATGCAAGCAGTAGAGAGAAGAATAGGCGATATCAGGTTGATCAAGGGGGGGGGCTTGCCTGGTTGCTCTGGCAAGAAGGAGAAGTCGTCGTCGATGTAGTAGACCACGGGGGTATCGGCAGCATTCTCAGGGTCTACCGAAAAGAAGTAATGGAGGGAGAACACAATAAATAACAGAACAATCAAAGCACCACAAAGCATAACATGGCAATACGCGGTGCTAGGGGTGAACTAACGCAATACTAGGTGCTACTGGCGAAGGGTGAAAACATCCGGGAAAGTATCCCCGGTGTTTCGCATTTTTGGACAAATGATCCGGAGGGGAAAAGTTGTGTGTTCGCTATGCTAGGGATGTGTGGCGGGCGAACGGGCTGCGTATTCGGATTCGTCTCGTCGTTCTGAGCAACTTTCATGTACAAAGTTTTTCCATCCGAGCTACGGTTTATTTCATATTAATTTTTAAAAGATTTAATCAATTTACTGGATTTAATAAATTAATTTAATTCGAAAATTAATTAATGCATCAGCCTGACGTCAGCAGTCAACGTTGACCATTGACCTGGTCAACCTGAGAGGTGGGTCCCACGTGTTAGGGACTCTTTAGCTAAGCAACAGTAGTTAATTAGGGTAATTAGTTATTAGGTTAATTGATCTTAATTAGTTAATTTAAATAGCATTAATTAAGTTAATTAATTAATTAATATTTAATTTTATTTATTTAATTTTTATTATTTTTATTTCTAATTCTTGTTTTAAACGTTCCAAGGGCTGGGCCCCACATGTCAATGGCCCTAGGGGCCTTAACGGGCACCTGACCGTGTGGTTACAGACACGGGCGGGACGTGTGCCCGCTTGGAGGCCCGAGGCCACCATGGGGGCCGCCGGCCATGGCGGTAGCCGGAGCAGCGCGGCAAGGGGGCGATAGAGCAGGGCGGACGAGCGAGGCAGAGGGTGCCGGAGTGGCGCCGGGCAGGGGATGGCGACGAGCGCGACGCAGGCGGTGAGGGGAGCGGCGCGACGCGTGGCCATGGACGAAGCGGGCGCGTGGCGGCAGGGACGTGCGTGCACAGGCAGTGCAGAAGTTGGGGAGGGCTGCTGTCAGGACCCCGATTCCAAGTCACATCGACCTAGCTGGTAACACCTCATATCACTTTGCGGCCTCACGCACGGTATTCCCACGGGTGTCGCCTTACCATGGCCCGGGACCGTTTGCGTCCTTTGGCTCACGTATATGATAGTGTCGCTAGCATCCACATGACAAAGAACCCGGGCCGACATGGCTAGTCGTGAACCCAAAGCGGCGCTAACCTATGGGGACAGGCATACATGAATCACTTCGAGCATGTCGGTCATCAACGTATGAACTCGGGCTGAATCACTGGCTATCAGGACTCCGGTATCCCGGGCTGTAGCGAGCTAGGCAGGACTCGAGTATCACCGCGTGACATTTCCCGAAGGGACGGACATAGGAACGAAATGAAACACATGCCAGCCAGTCAAGTGTCCAAGCAGTAGTGCTTTGGGCTAGCAGGACTCGGTGAACCGGTCAGAAGCGGACTACTATCGCCGTAAGCACGAGACTACATTTCCCCATATGAGAGGCTGCCAAGGATAAACAACTAGTTTGTCGGATCCCACTCATACCAAGCATTTCAATCATACACGCATAATATGCCCGATATGAGTAAATACAACAAGGCATCACAACAAAACTCTACAACTCAAGTACTTTATTTAAGAGGCTCAGGAGCCATACATAGCATAGTCATACGTATAGGGGTCACACGACCCAACACTCAAGTCATACAATCATACAAGCACATGCGAGAAGCAAAGTAGTCTCGAGTACAGACTCTAGAAAGAAAGAAAGCTTGTTGGAGCCTTTCTATCTACAATGGCCCTTCACAAGTCTTAGATCGCCACCGGTGGCTAGCTTACTAAATCAAGTCAACATCTACATAGAATCCGTCGGAGGGGGTAGTATAGTCCTCTGAAAAATATTGATTAAGCAAACATGAGTACAAAAGTACTCAGGAAGTCTTACCACAGAATCCTATCATACATGCACATTCTCAAGGAAGGGAGTGGAGTTATTTGCAGCAAGCCAGCTTTGACTCTTGGCTAAGCTATCCTACGTGACACACTTTGTAAAGCATTTTGTCGTACACGAGTCCACTAATCACCATTACAATACTCCACCGTGGATCCTCTCTCGTCATCCCCGAGAGGGCCATCCACGATACTCACACTTATCTTGAGGCTTTTAGTAGTATCCATTTACTTGTCTATGAACTGATATAGGTAACCCGTAAGTCCTTCTCCGTGGACACGGCTATTGAATAGATCATATTTAACCCTGCAGGGGTATACTTCTTCACACACGCTCTCACCACTTATAAATCGTTTACACGACATGTACTCAACAACCTTCAAGCGGAAGCCCAACGTGGGTGTCGGCCTCAGCCTACCCAAACACTCAAGTCCCTAGTCCAGGTTTATCGCCTATTCGGGTTCCATCCGCAGGAGTCCGCCGAGGTTTCCCATACAGCCCCGAACGATGTGTGCAGGGTTCCCGAGATACCAAACGGGCACTCGGTACACTCACGGTGCCTACCGCAACACAACCCACCCCTAAGGTCAGCGTTGCTATGCGGCCCCCCAAAGAAAGCTACAAACACGAAACTACTTGCAACTCCGGACTATGAACAGGGGTGGTTAAGAAGCCGAGAGGGTCCATTGGTTTCGGGCCCAATGCGTGGTAGTAGCTAGTTCATGGATCACAAACACAGATCTCAGTTCTTAAGTTCGGCTTCAATGAAACAACCCACCATGTACTCCTACATGGCCTCTCATCGACACCTTTACCAAATCGTGTTCAACACTTACACTCTCGAACCAACACCACCTTTCATTCCAGTTCATCATCCCGATGAGCCAGACCTGACACAACTCTAAGCATAGCAAGCATAGCATGGTAGGAATCACAAACATGGCTCAATCAACTCCTACACATACTAGTGGGTTTCATCTAGTTACTGTGGCAATGACAGGTCATGCAAAGGAAGTGGGTTCAACTACCGCATGACACAACAGCTTGAATCGCGTTGTCTTAATGCGATAAACGAGAGCGAAGCGAGAACATGGGTTTGTATCGGAATGATCAATGAATTGCTTGCTGATGGAACTGGGGTAGAGAAGCGCCCTTGAGATGGGTAATCGAGGTTATCTTGGGGAAGAACCTATCATGAAAACACAATCAAATAAACACACAAAACAATATGCAACAATATGATGCATGCTATGACATGGCAATATGGATGTGTGTTGGCCTAATGCAAGTTGAAAGAACAGGGGATGAACTCATTTGAATCAAGGATTCAAATGATAGCTCATTTGAGTTAGACCTAATGGTGCAATTCCTTATTCTGGTTATTCAGCATAGTTAACTTGTTTTAACATGCATGAAACCTGTACCAATGGATAGAGTGTATTTTTCTGATAATTTTTCATATATAAATCTTTGCATTTGGAGTTATAGTTTAAAAGTTATAGGCATTTGAAATTTGAATTATATTCTGGAATTTACTATATAAAAATAAATCCAGAATTTGAATTAATGCATCAGCATGAGGTCAGCGTGACGTCAGGGGTCAACGGGGTCGTCCAGGTCAAACTGACCAGTGGGACCCGCATGTCAGGGTTAGTTTAACTAATTAAATTAATTAGAACTAATCCTAATTAGTTAACCGGGGTCCACTGTCATTGACTCGAGATAGTCAACAGGCCCACGGCCGGGGGTCGGTGGTCAACTCGCCGGCGTCTCAGCCGGGCGAGGCCAGCGTGGGCGGAGCATAGTGCTTTTGCACTTTCCGGCACCAAATGGAGCGCCGGGGAGCATCTACGTGAAGCTGGAGGTGAGCCGCGGCTTTCGGTGAGGTTAGTTGGGGCAGGGGTGGCCGGAGTTGGCGCCGGCGACGAGTCGGGCGGCGGCCGGGGCTCGGCCATCGACGGGTTTGGGGTTAGAGGGCTCGGCGAGGTGCGGGAAGTGCAGCGTTAGACCCGTTGGGGTGTGGTGAGTGCGATGGGCGTGGACGCGTGGCGTTGGGTGGCCGGAGCTTCGTCGGGCACGAGCTCCGCGGGCGTGCGTTCAGGTGATCGACGTGCGTTCGTTGTGGTGCAAGAGGAAGAGAGCGGAGAGGACGGGGGAGTAGCCAAGCTCACAGTGAACCCGTAGAGAGCCTCGTCGGGGTCGGGGGCGGTCTGATGCGGCGGCGACGGCGATGGGGATCTCCGGCGGTGGCGGAGTCGGGCGAGGTTGGTGCGGCAGCTTCGGGGCGAGCAGGAGCCCGGAGCTTGGCTTGTTCGATGGAGTCGACGACGGCGAGGCGACCAGACAAGGTCTCGCGGCGCGGGGACGGCGGTGGCTACGGTTACGACGGAGGAGCGGCGACGGTGGCGTCGGCCATGGCGAGGGAGAGCGAGAGAGAGGAGCAGGGGGGAGAAGGGGGGGGCCTGGGGGTCGGGGCGACGACGCGGAGGTCGTCCAGGCAGCGAGGCGGCGAAGGGGTGAAGGTGGCGGCGGCTACCGCGTGCCAAGCTCGGCCGGCGAAGAAGTTGCTGCCTGGTTGAGCAAGCAGCCACGGCCATTGGGCGTCTGGGCTGGGCCGGGCGCGGGCGACAGGTAAGCATTTTTCCTTTTTTAAGCTTTTTCTATTTCCTGCAACTTTGTTGGGGTTTTTAAAAATACCAAAGCTATTTCAAAAATCACCAAAATGCTCCTGGTCACTTGTTAGAATATTCCCAACATGAAACATTTTGGTTTGGCAATTTTTGAACATTTAAAATATTTTTCATAATTTGAAATGCTCATTTCAAAACTTGTGGATTAATTCTAGAACCCTTAGGTGACCTAGAAAATGTTCCACCTCCTTTGACATGGGTTCTGAACCCAAACAAAGAGGATGAGCATTTTGAAGGGCATTTCGGATTTATTGAAATAATTTTTAGTAAACCCTAGTTGTTTTAAGGGGGTGTTCTGGGGTTTCCTGCCTTCCCCATTTCAATTTCAAAAGAAATTTAAACATGATGCACACCCTAATGCATGGTCTATCTGGGATGTGACAACTCACCCCCACTCAAAAGAATCTCGTCCCGAGATTTAAGATCTGTTGCGAAAAAGGTGGGATACTCAAGTCGAAGACGATCCTCCCTTTCCCAAGTTGCCTCTTGCTCGGAATGGTTTGACCATTGAACCTTTAGAAACTTGATGTTCCGACGTCGAGTGGTACGCTCGGCTTGATCGAGAATACGAACGGGATATTCTCGATAGGTGAGGTTGTCTTGGAGATCAAGCGTTTCGTGGTCCACTCCACGGATAGGATCCGAGAAGCAACGCCTGAGTTGGGAAACGTGGAAGACATCATGGACCTTGGAAAGATGCGGAGGTAGTTCCAATTGGTAGGCAACCTCCCCTCGTTTGGCAAGAATGCGAAAGGGTCCAATGTAACGAGGAGCCAACTTGCCTTTGATACCGAATCGATGGGTTCCTTTAAAGGAGTAACTCAAGGTAAGCCTTCTCGCCAATTTCATAAGCCATAGGCTTATGCTTGCGGTCATATTGGCTCTTTTGACGAGATTGGGCTGTTTTCAATTTCTCACGAATGACGCGAACCTGCTCTTCTGCTTCCTGAATCATGTCCGGGCCAAAGAGTTGTCTCTCCCGGTTTCGACCCGATTAAGAGGCGTTCGACATTTTCGTCCATAAAGAACTTCGAAAGGGGTTTGCCCAAGCTGGCTTGATAACTATTGTTATAAGCGAACTCGGCGAATGGAAGGCATTTTTCCCAATTCATGCCGAAAGAGATGACAGAAGCCCGAAGCATATCCTCTAGGATTTGATTGACTCGTTCTACTTGACCACTTGATTGGGGATGAAAAGCGGTGCTAAAGGAGAGACGAGTTCCCATAGCGTTTTGGAAACTTTCCCAAAATCGAGAGGTGAAGAGACTCCCACGGTCGGAGTTAATCTCCAATGGAATACCATGAAGAGACACTATTCGAGAGATGTACAAATCAGCTAGCTGACTAGCGGTTATACTCTCACGAACGGGTAGGAAGTGGGCTACTTTGGAAAGACGATCAACAACAACGAAGATAGCATTATTCCCTCTCTTGGTCCTGGGAAACCCGGTGATGAAATCCATACCGATTTTATCCCATTTCCATTCAGGAATTTCCAAAGGTTGAAGGGTACCAAAGAGGCCGTTGATGCTCGCTTTAACTCGACGACAGACGTCGCAATTAGCAATGTATTGAGCGATTTCTCTCTTCATCCTAGTCCACCAAAACCTCTGGCGTAGATCTTGATACATTTTGGTACTACCAGGATGAATGGTGAGAGGAGAGTCATGAGCTTCCTTAAGGATCAATCGCCTCAGGTTGCGCACCTTGGGAACCACTAGACGGTCTCCAAAGAACACGACACCTTGTTCATCAATGGAGAAACAATCTGCGACTCCTTTCTTGATGTTTCTCCTGATACGAGAGACTCCCGGATCTACCTTCTGTGCTTTGATGATCTGATCCGTAAGGGTAGGTTTCGCCACCAGGGTGGAGAGGAATCCTCGAGGAACAATGTGAAGATTAAGCTTACGAAATTCCTCGTGGAGAATTGGTTGACTTTGTTGTAACATCAGATTGTTACAATAAGATTTGTGACTTAGTGCGTCAGCCATGACATTGGCTTTGCCTGGGGTGTAGGATATTCCTAAGTCGAAATCTGTAATCAACTCGACCCAACGTCTTTGCCTGAGATTCAGATCCGGTTGGGTGAAGATATATTTCAAGCTTTGGTGATCAGTGTAGATTTACATAGCGATTACCCAAAAGGTAATGTCGCCAGGTTTTGAGTGCATGAACCATCGCTGCAAGCTCTAGATCGTGTGTGGGATAGTTATCCTCATGTGGACGCAACTGTCGAGAAGCATAGGCAATCACATGACGATCTTGCATGAGTATGCAACCTAGTCCTTGTCGCGAGGCATCGCAATAGATAATAAAGTCCTTAGAGAAATCTGGTGGAACAAGTACGGAGCAGATGTCAGCGCCTTTTTCGGTTCTCGAAAGCTGATCTCGGTGTAGCGTCCATTCGAACTTCTTATCTTTCTTGAGGAGTTCGGTTAGAGGCTTAGCAACTTTAGAGAATTCTCGACGAAACGACGGTAATAGCTCGCTAAACCGAGGAAACTCCGAACTTGCTTGACCGATTCAGGTGGAGTCCAGTCAAGGACGGCTTGAACTCGCTCGGGATTGACAGCAATACCCTTACCAGAGATTACATGTCCTAGATAGGTCACTTCTGGTAGCCAGAATTCACATTTAGAGAATTTGGCATAAAGGCGGTGCTCTCGAAGTTTCATCAATACTAGCCTTAGATGTTCGGCATGTTCTTCCTCATTCTTGGAGTAGATGAGTATATCATCGAGGTATACCACGACGAATTTATCCAAGTACTCCATGAAGATTGAGTTCATTAACCGAGAGAAGGTGGCTGGAGCATTGGTTAATCCGAAGGACATGACGGTGTACTCGTATTGGCCATAACGAGTGACAAAGGCCGTTTTGGGAATGTCCCCGTTCTTGATTTTGATTTGATGGTAGCCCAACCTCAAATCCATCTTGAAAAGATCGAGGATCCAGCGAGCTGATCATACAGGTCGTTGATCCCGGGAGCGGATACTTGTTCTTGATAGTGACCAAATTGATGTGTCGGTAATCCACAACCATCCGATCCGTTCCATCCTTCTTCTTGACGAAGAGGACGGGGCAAGCCCAAGGGGATGAACTAGGACGGATGAAACCCTTTTGCAAGGACTCATCGAGTTGTTTCTTAAGTTCAGCTAGTTCTAGGGGTGCCATCTTATAAGGTCTTCTAGAGATTGGGACGGTTCCGGAATAAGATCTATCACGAACTCGACATCCTCGCCGTGTGGAACACTGGCAGTTCCTCCGGAAAGACATCCGGAAATCACGGACTACCGGAATATCTTCGAGATCTGGAAGGGGGTTGGCATTTAAGGAGTAAAGCTGGCGCTTAGACACTCGGGTTAAAACATCCACTGTTTTGCCCGAAGGATGGGTAAGTTGAACCGTTCTAGTAGAGCAATCAATCTTAGCGTAATGGGCTGACATCCAGTCCATACCCAAGATGATGTTTATGTCCGAGGACTTGAGAGCTATTAGAGATGCAAGAAAGACTAATCTGTCGACAAGAATTTCATTCCCATGACTTATTCTAGAGGTTTGCCATCTAGAACCAGGAGTTTGAATTTCCATGGAGGTAGGCATGTCACAGAATGTGGTGTTGTGCAATCGAGCATAGCTCTTTAAATAAATGAATGAGATGCTCCAAAGTATCAAAAGAACGATTCTTGCGGATGGCAATTAACAAGAAGCTGCATCGAGGACGACGTTGGGATCCTCATAGGTTTCTTCAGCAGAGACATAGTTGACATGGCCACGGCGGTGGCCACATCGGCTAACATAGGGAACCTTTCCTGCTGGCTTGCCGCGGCCAACAGACTTCCCAGCTTGATTGGGGTTGTTCTGGGGACACTCTCGAATATAGTGGCCCGTCTCTCCACACTTGAAGCAAGTGATCACATTTGGACGTGGAGCAGCACTAGCAGTTGGACCTCCATAAGTCTTGGGTGGAAAATACGGCTGGTTGGGGCGAGGCGCCTCGAAGGATGGCCTCGGGGTGTACCTGGGTGGTAGAGCCGTATTTGGAACCCAAACCCGGCGCTTCTGGGATCCAGAGCCGGATGACGATCCAGAATCACGGATGTGCTTGCGTGAAGCCTCGAAATCAGTCTGCCCAGTCTCGGTGCTGATAGCCTTATTGACTAGCTTCGGAAAAGAGGTACACTCATGCAGACGGAGATCTCGGCGTAGCTCAGGGCTAAGTCCCTTGCGGAACCTTGCCTGCTTCTTAGCATCGGTAGAAACTTCTTCGGGAGCATAACGTGCTAACCTCCCAAATTCACGCACCGTAGGCATCCTTTGTCACCGCCTTGGGTGAAATCGCAGAATTCCTCACGCTTATGGTCCATAAGACCTTTCCGGAATATGGTGCTCACGGAAGGCGGCAATCGAATTCATCCCAAGTTGTAACTTGTCCAGCCGGACGCATAGCCTCATAATTTTCCCACGGAGACTAGCGGGGCCTTCCAGATGATAGGCGGCAAAGGTAACCTTGTCAGCCTCAGCCACGTTGGCGGAACGCAGCTTGTGGTGGATACTGCGGAGCCAATCATCTGCGTCGAGAGGCTCGACGGAACATTTGAATTTTGGAGGATAAAGCTTGACGAAATCATTGAGTGAAACCACATCGTTTCTTGGCTGGCGTGCTGTGTTTTGTTCAATCCGCTCCAATAAGCGGTTGGTTTCAAGGCTTATTATGCTCGCTTCCAAAGATCACCTCAGCCAAGGATGGCGGTTGCGGCAGATTCACATTTCTGGCTGCACTGGCTTCTCCCTGCTCTGGAACAACAGGAGTATTTCGAGTGTTGACCATCCTGGGAGACAAAGCAAAGGTTTAAACCAGGATGGCAGAATTTAACAAGGAAGTGCGGAAGGTAATGGACAGCATGGAATGCAAAGATGTTCATCCGTATGACATGGTAATATAGAACTGCCATATATATATATACCAACGGTCATACACACCATTCATAGCTTAGTACAAGCCTGACGGAGTACAACTATAAGGAAAGGCGTTACATCTCATCGGAAGCATCCCAACTTCTATACATTATTTTTCTACACTTCCGGAACGATACACACCAAGTCGTATTCCACGAGTCACGCAGGACGGTGGAAACACAACTAGTACCATACTAGGAATACTACTACTATCTCAGGCAGCTCCATAGTAGTCCTCATAGCAGTCACCACCCAGACCTGGAAGTGGAACATGATCGTCCGGAAACAGACAATCCTGTGGGGCCTGTGGGCCATAAGGACTCGGATGTGGCCGTGGACCAACAAACGGTGGCAGAAGAGGCCCACGAGGAGGAGTGATGCCTCCAACCTCACGCCACTCCATGAAGTCCGGCAGACTCGCCCGCACAGGGTACAAGTCTCTCATGTCCATACATCCGCTTGCACGGCGGTGCAAACCTAGTCGAGTAGCCCAAAGTGGTCGAACGGGCATTAAACAGCTCCATACGCAAGGCCCGGTTCTCACGGTCCTTGTCCTCCAAAGAACTCAGTAGTAGTGCGAAGGAGTGAGTCCTCATGGGATGCATCGCTGTACAAACCCTGAAGGTAACCATGCGCCCCAGGAAGGGATGCTGGCATATAGCGGAAATCAGTGTTGCTCAGCAAAGCAGTCCTGGCTCGAATAATAGTCATCATGGAATAGGCTGCATCTTGTACAGACATTCCAATAGTGATTCCGAGCCCATAAGAACAGTGAAGTGGCTCAGTAGCTCCGGATAAGATGGATAAATCCGGACCGTGCATAGATATTGGCTTTGATTGAAATCCTCGAATCGCTCCTCGACGGTATATTCAGGATACCATCGATAACCAGACTCAATCATCACCCTAACCAACATGGCCGTGTGACCGCACACATCAATGCAACGAGTCAGGCGAACCACTTGGTTCTGGGAACGGGTGGCCATCTGAAAGCACAGCCACAATGCAAAGGCATTAGAATTTCTAGGGAAAGTCGGGCAGCATAACATCTCAGAACGCTCAAAATCAGATTTGAGACATTCAAAATCAGATTTGCAAAACCACTCAACAACATCATATCAAGGTTCTGGTTCAAATGATAGCATACTAAAATTTAGTAGCACCGAATCGAGGATGTAACCAACAATCCTATAAGTTACTACGGATTAGTAACACGTGAACCCGATAGAGAGAGGAGAGCCTAGTCCTATACCCACGCCGAATGAGAAGAGGATGACTCGGATCAGAGGGCATAAGGTAAAGGAGTAAAAGAGCCTTACGTTCCCTCCCACAATCAATTCCCCTACATATAACTAAAGCATTTCTAGACTCAACTTCGACCAGTTTGGCTTAGCGAACCTACAGGCAGCTCGCTTTCGATGCCAACGCTGTCAGGGACCCCGATTCCAAGTCACATCGACCTAGCTGGTAACACCTCATATCACTTTGCGGCCTCACGACGGTATTCCCACGGTGTCGCCTTACCATGGCTCGGGACCGCTTATGCGCCCTTTGGCTCACGATATGATAGTGTCGCTAGCATCCACATGACAAAGAACCCGGGCCGACATGGCTAGTCGTGAACCCAAAGCGGCGCTAACCTATGGGGACAGGCATACATGAATCACTTCGAGCATGTCGGTCATCAACGTATGAACTCGGGCTGTAGCACTGGGCTAACAGGACTCCGGTATCCCGGGCTGTAGCAGGCTAGGCAGGACTCCGAGTATCACCGCGTGACATTTCCCCGAAGGGACAGACATATAGAACGAAATGAAACACATGCCGCCGATCAAGTGTCCAAGCAGTAGTCTTTGGGCTAGCAGGACTCCGGTGAACCGGTCATGTAGCGGACTACTATCGCCGTAAGCACGAGACTACATTTCCCCATATGAGAGGCTGCCAAGGATAAACAACTAGTTTGTCGGATCCCACTCATACCAAGCATTTCAATCATACACGCAATATGCCCGATATGAGTAAATACAACAAGGCATCACAACAAAACTCTACAACTCAAGTAGTTTATTTAAGAGGCTCCGAGGAGCCATACATAGCATAGTCATACAGATAGGGGTCACACGACCCAACACTCAAGTCATACAATCATACAAGCACATGCGGAAGCAAAGTAGTCTGAGTACAGACTCTAGAAAGAAAGAAAGCTTGTTGGAGCCTTTCTATCTACAATGGCCCTTCACAAGTCTTAGATCGCCACCTGGGTGGCTAGCTTACTCGTCGAAGTCAACATCTACATAGAATCCGTCGGAGGGGGTAGTATAGTCCTCTGAAAAATATTGATTAAGCAAACATGAGTACAAAAGTACTCAGCAAGTCTTACCACAGAATCCTATCATACATGCACATTCTCAAGGAAGGAAGTGGAGTTATTTGCAGCAAGCCAGCTTTGACTCTTGGCTAAGCTATCCTACGTGACACACTTTGTAAAGCATTTTGTCGTACACGAGTCCACTAATCACCATTACAATACTCCACCGTGGATCCTCTCTCGTCATCCCGAGAGGGCCATCCACGATACTCACACTTATCTTGAGGCTTTTAGTAGTATCCATTTACTTGTCTATGAACTGATATAGGTAACCCAGAAGTCCTTCTCCGTGGACACGGCTATTCGAATAGATCATATTTAACCCTGCAGGGTATACTTCTTCACACACGCTCACCACTTATCGTCGTTTACACGACATGTACTCGGCAACCTTCAAGCGGAAGCCCAACGTGGGTGTCGGCCTCAGCCTACCCAAACACTCAAGTCCCTAGTCCAGGTTTATCGCCTATTCGGGTTCCATCCGCAGGGAGTCCGGCCGAGGTTTCCCATACAGCCCCGAACGATGTGTGCAGGGTTCCCGAGATACCAAACGGGCACTCGGTACATCAACGGTGCCTACCGCAACACAACCCACCCCTAAGGTCAGCGCTTGCAAGGCGGCCACCAGCATGCTACAAACACCAGAAACTACTTGCAACTCCCTGACTATGAACAGGGGTGGTTAAGAAGCCGAGAGGGTCCATTGGTTTCGGGCCCAATGCGTGGTAGTAGCTAGTTCATGGATCACAAACACAGATCTCAGTTCTTAAGTTCGGCTTCAATGAAACAACCCACCATGTACTCCTACATGGCCTCTCATCGATACCTTTACCAAATCGTGTTCAACACTTACACTCTCGAACCAACACCACCTTTCATTCCAGTTCATCATCCCGATGAGCGGACTGACACAACTCTAAGCATAGCAAGCATAGCATGGTAGGAATCACAAACATGGCTCAATCAACTCCTACACATACTAGTGGGTTTCATCTAGTTACCGTGGCAATGACAGGTCATGCAAAGGAAGTGGGTTCAACTACCGCAGACACACAACAGTTGAATCGCGTTGTCTTAATGCGTAAACGAGAGCAGAAGCGAGAACATGGGTTTGTATCGGAATGATCAATGAATTGCTTGCCTGATGGAACTGGGGTAGAGAACTGCCCTTCAGATGGGTAATCGAGGTTATCTTCGGGGGCAGAACCTATCATGAAAACACACCGAAATAAACACACAAAACAATATGCAACAATATGATGCATGCTATGACATGGCAATATGGATGTGTGTCGGCCTAATGCAAGTTGAAAGAACAGGGGATGAACTCATTTGAATCAAGGATTCAAATGATAGCTCATTTGAGTTAGACCTAATGGTGCAATTCCTTATTCTGGTTATTCAGCATAGTTAACTTGTTTTAACATGCATGTAACCTTTACCAATGTAGAGATTGTATTTATCTGATATTTTTTCATATATAAATCTTTGGATTTTGAGTTCTAGTTTAAAAGTTATAGTCATTAGAAATTTGAATTATATTCTGTAATTTACTATATAAAAATAAATCCAGAATTTGAATTAATGCATCAAAGATGAGGTCGGCTGGACGTCAGGGGTCAACGGGGTCATCCAGGTCAAACTGACCAGTGGGACCCGCATGTCAGGGTTAGTTTAACTAATTAAATTAATTAGAACTAATCCTAATTAGTTAACCGGGGGGGGGGTCCACCTGTCATTGACTCAGAGCAGTCAACAGGGCCCACGGTCAGGGGTCAGTGGTCAACTCGCCGGCGTCTAGCCGCCGGCGAGGCCAGGCGCGGCGGAGCAAAGTGCTTTTGCACTTTCTGGGCACCAAATGGAGCGCGGGGAGCATCTACGTGAAGCTGGAGGTGAGCCGCGGCTTTCGGTGAGGTTAGTTGGGGCAGGGGTGGCCGGAGTTGGCGCCGGCGACGAGTCGGGCGGCGGCCGGGGCTCGGCCATCGAAGGGTTTGGGGTTAGAGGGCTCGGCGAGGTGTGGGAAGTGCAGCGTTAGACCCGTTGGGGTGTGGTGAGTGCGATGGACGCGGTGGCGTGGCCGTTGGGTGGCCGGAGCTTCGTCGGCGACGAGCTCCGCGGCGGTGGGTTCGGGTGATCGACGTGCGTTCGTTGTGGTGCAAGAGGAAGAGAGCGGAGAGGACGGGGGAGTAGCCAAGCTCACAGTGAACCCGTAGAGAGCCTCGTCGGGGTCGGGGGCGGTCTGATGCGGCGGCGACGGCGATGGGGATCTCCGGCGGTGGCGGAGTCGGGCGAGGTTGAAAGCGGCAGGGGCGTAGCAGGAGCCCGGAGCTTGGCTTGTTCGACGGAGTCGACGACGGCGAGGCGACCAGACTAGGTCTCGCGGCGCGGGGACGGCGGTGGCTACGGTTACGACGGAGGAGCGGCGACGGTGGCGGCCGGCCATGGCGAGGGAGAGCGAGAGAGAGGAGCAGGGGAGAATGGGGTGTCCTGGTCGGGCGACGACGCGGAGGTCGCCCAGCATGAGGCGGCGAAGGGGTGAAGCAGGCGGCGGCTGCAAGCGTGGCGCTTCTGGCCGGCCGGCATTAGCTGCTCGTGGTTGAGCCAAGCAGCGGGCGCTGGGCTGCTGGGCTAGGGCCGGGCAGCGGCCAAGGGCTGACATGTAAGCATTTTTCCTTTTTAAGCTTTTTCTATTTCCTGCAACTTTGTTGGGGTTTTAAAATACCAAAGCTATTTCAAAAATCACCAAAATGCTCCTGGTCACTTGTTAGAATATTCCCAACATGAAACATTTTGGTTTGGCAATTTTTGAACATTTAAAATATTTTTCATAATTTGAAATGCTCATTTCAAAAACTTGTGGATTAATTCTAGAACCCTTAGGTGACCTAGAAAATGTTCCACCTCCTTTGACATGGGTTCTGAACCCAAACAAAGAGGATGAGCATTTTGAAGGGCATTTCGGATTTATTGAAATAATTTTTAGTAAACCCTAGTTGTTTTAAGGGGGGGGGGGGTGTTCTGGGGTTTCCTGCCTTCCCCATTTCAAATTCAACTGAAATTTAAACATGATGCACACCCTAATGCATGGTCTATCTGGGATGTGACAGCTGCGGGCATGGCCATGGTCCGGTGGTGGAGGCGCGGGCGCGGGAGGACCAGCAGGTGAGCGGGGCGGATAGCAGACGTGAGGACGCGGCAGGGTGGCCGCGGGCGCGGATGGGAAGGCGGGGCATGCGCGGAATGCGCGCTGGGCGCGGTGGCATTGCGGGGTCAGAGGCAGGGCGTGTCGGGGGCGCGGCCATGGGATGCAGGCTGCGACGGCAGCGGCTGACGAGCAGCGGCAAGACATGGCGTCAAGGGCACGGGCGCCCGAGGCGCAGCGGTGATGTAGAGAGGCGCAATGAGCAAAGAATCAGCAGCAGCGCAGCGGTAGGGAGAGGAGGAGAGGGGGGAGGCCCGGGGCCTCACCATAGTTGAAAGGGAGAGGGGCGGCGAGGATCGGTGTGGTCCGACGGGGAGGAGGACGGTGACGACGCGCGTAGACGGGGAAGAGGATCGTGGTTGAGGCGGTGTTGGCGACGATGGAGCGGTCCTCGGGCGGCGGCGGGCGGCGAGCGATGCTGACGACGGCACAGCGTCGGGGCGGCGGCATACGGCGATGGGAGTCGGGGCGGTTGGGCTCGATCTCGGTCCAGGAGGGGATCGGGGGGGGGGGGGAAGTGGTTGGTGTGCGGGAGTGGCTAGGGTTCGGGGGAGTGGGGGAGAGGATAAAGGAGTGGGCTGGGGCGTGGCCTGTTGGGCCAGGTGGGCTGGTCGGGCGGCCTGGAGGCCAGCTGGGCCACGGCCCAGCAGGGAGTGGTTTTCTCCTTTTTTCTGTTTTGTATTCTCCTTTTTTTTCTTTTGTTGTTTTCTTTATTCTAGAGCATTTTAGCATTTTCTAAAACAAGTGTTTGCTTCACAATAATTACCTATGTAATATTTGGCACTAACCGAACATTTTTGTTTTAATGTTTGAAAACTTTGGTTGTTTGACAAAAAACTCAAATTTGAATTTGAATCGTTTTGAATTAACGTGAGATTAGCGACGGTAATGGAGGTGACATGGCATCTTTAGCAGATGTTTACTGTATCTTAATTATCCGGGCGTCACACTCATCATTCAAATATTTTGTGCCAACCATTTTATTAACTTCTTCTTTTAACAATTGAGCATAATTTTCCGATCCATCATTTTTAAGAAAGATATTATAAAGATGATCAATAATATGATGCAACCTCAACTCCATTTTTTATGTAGTTTTGTATTATAAAACAAACTAGTGATAAAACAAGAAACTAAAAGATTCAATTGCAAGATCTAAAGATATACCTTCATGCACTCACCTCACCAAAGAACGGGCGCTTTAAAAAGAGCTTGATGTGTACTACGCAACTTTATTCTTGTAGACACATGTTGGGCCTCCAAGCGCAGAGGTTTGTAGGACAGTAGCTATTTTCCCTCAAGTGGATGACCTAAGGTTTATCAATCCATGATAGGTGTAGGATGAAGATGGTCTCTCTCAAGCGACCGTGCAACCAAATACAAGAAATCTCTTGTGTCCCCAACACACCCAATACAATGGCAAACTGTATAGCTGCACTAGTTCAGCAAAGAGATGGTGATAAAAGTGTAATATGGATGGTAGAAATATATTTTTATAATCTGAATAAATAAAAACAGCAAGGTAGCAAATAGTAAACGGGCACAAAAACGGTATTGTAATGCTTGAAAATGAGGTCTAGGGTCCGTACTTTCGCTAGTGCAATCTCTCAACAATGCTAACATAGTTGGACCATATGATTATCCTTCAAAGTGCAATAAAGAATCACTCCTGAGTGATAGAAATTTTTTGTAGGGTACGAAACCACCTCAAAGCTATTCTTTCCCTTCGATATATTCAAGAGTTCGTACTAAAATAACACAAAGCTATTCTTTCCGTTCGATCTATTCTAGAGTTGTACTTAAATAACACCAACACAAATTCATATTCATAATACTCAATCCAACACAAAGAAATACAAGGAGACCCCAAAGTTTCTATCAGAGAAAAGATAATAAAAACCTGCATCAACCCCTATGCATAAATTACCCCAATGTCACCTCGGGAATCCGCGAGTTGAGTGCCATTAACATAAATCAAGTGAATCAATATGATACCCCATTGTCACCTCAAGTATTCATACCGCAAGACATACATCATGTGTTCACATATCTTAATATTCGATCCGACAAGACAAAAATTCAAATGGTAAAGACACAATTCATCACACTAAGAGTATAGAGGGGAGAAACATCATATGACCCATCTATGTTCACAAAGCCCATGATATAGATCATGAGAGAGAGAGAGAGATTAAACACATAGCTACCGGTACAAACCCTCACCCCCGAGGGTGGACTACTCCCTCCTCGTCGTGGTGGTCGCCGGGATGATGAAGATGGCCACCGGAGATGATTCCCCCCTCCGGCAGGGTGCAGAAAAGGGTGTAGATTTGATTTCGGTGGCTACAGAGCCTTGCGGAGGTGGAACTTCTGATCTAGGTTCACCCCGAACATTTCGGAATGTTTGGGAATTTATAGTGCAAAAATGGGTACGGGAGGCCACCGAGGTGGGCACAACCCACCAGGGCGCGCCTGGGGGCCCAGGCGCGCCCTGGTGCGTTGTGCTCCCCACAGGGCACCCCGAGGTGCAGCTCTGGACCAAAGGATGTCTTCTGGTCCATAAAAAATCACCAAAAAGTTTCATGGTGTTTGGACTCCGTTTGATATTGATTTCCTGCGATGTAAAAAACAAGCAAAAACAAAGAATCGCACTGGGCCTTTGGGTCAATAGGTTAGTCCCAATAAAAGATATAAAGTTGCTATAAAATGATTGTAAAACATCCAAGAATGATAAAATAACATCATGAATACTTCATAAATTATAGATACGTTGGATACATATCAAGGCTCTACTTTGATTTGTTCATCGAGTTTAGGTGCTCTAATATAGCTTTTGTTAACCACAGTTGAAACTTTAGCTTGTTCCTTTATCCTAACAGGGAAAGGTGGTTTCTCAATATAAGCAGTAGGAACAACTGGATCAACATTATAAAGTATAGTTTCTTCTTTAGCTAGTACTAGTACCTTAATTTTTTCCTTAATAGGTGGGTGATATTTAAACAACTTCTCTTTAGGGAGATCAACTGGATCAACATTATAAAGTATAGTTTCTTCTTTAGCTAGTACTAGTACCTTAATTTTTTCCTTAATAGGTGGGTGATATTTAAACAACTTCTCTTTAGGGAGATCAACATGAGTAGCAAATGATTCACAAAAGGAGGCTACTATCTCATAGTCAAGTCCATATTTAGTGCTAAACTTTTGAAAAGCATCGGTATTCATAAAAGATATAACACAATCTTACTTAAGCTTAATACCTGACTCTTTACCTTTGTCGAGTTCCCAATCTTCAGAGTTGTGTTAAATTCTTTCCAAAAGATCCCACTGGAATTCAATAGTCTTCTTCATAAAAGAACCAGCACAAGAAGTATCAAGCATGGATCGATCATTATGAGAAAGCCGAGCATAAAAATTCTGGATAATAATTTCTCTTGAGAGCTCATGATTGGGGCATGAATATAACATTGACTTCAGCCTCCCCCAAGCTAGAGCGATACTTTCTCCTTCATGAGGCCAAAACTTATATATGTAATTCCGATCACGATGAACTAGATGCATAGGATAATTTTTTTGATGGAACTCTAGTTTCAATCAATTCCAATTCCAAGATACAATATCATCGCATAGCCTATACAATGCCAATTCTTTTCCCTTCAAAGATAAAGGGAAAACCTTCTTCATAACTTCATCTCTGGGTAAACCTGCAAGCTTAAACGATCCACAAATTTGTTCCACATATATCAAGTGCATATCAGGATGTTCGGTTCCATCTCTTGCATAAGGATTACCTAGCATTTTTTCTAACATACCCGAAGAAATTTCATATTAAATATTTTCAGTAGCTGCAGTGGGTTGAGGGATAGCTAATTGTGGTTCCGGTTAAGGTAAAGATACCACTAGCATTCCTCACAAAGGATTTTTTTCCATAATAACAAGTGACAGTAAATTTCAGCACACCATACAAATGTTTCCTAACCAAATTCCACTTACCAAAGGCGCTTCACTCCCCAGCAATGGCGCCAGAAAATAGCCTTGATGACCCACAAGTATAGGGGATCAATTGTAGCTCTTTTCAATAAGTAAGAGTGTCGAACCCAATGATACGTCTCCAACGTATCTATAATTTTTGATTGCTCCATGCTATATTATCTTCTGTTTTGGACATTATTGGGCTTTATTATTCACTTTTATATTATTTTTGGGACTAACCTATTAACCGAAGGCCCAGCCCAGAATTGCTGTTTTTGCCTATTTCAGAGTTTCACAGAAAAAGAATATCAAACGAAGTCCAAAACGGAATGAAACCTTCAGGAACGTGATTTTCGGAATGAACATGATCCAGGAGACTTGGACCCTACGTCAAGAAAGCCACCAGGAAGCCACGAGGTAGGGGGGCGCCTACCCCCCTGGGCGCTCCCTCCACCCTCAAGGGCCCCACGCTCCACCGACGTACTCCATCCTCCTATATATACCTACGTACCCCCAAACGATCAGATACGGAGCCAAAAACTTAATTCCACTGCTGCAACCTTCTGTACCCACGAGATCCCATCTTGGAGCCTGTTCCGGAGCTCCGCCGGAAGGGGCATCGATCACGGAGGGCTTCTACATCAACACCATAGCCTCTCCGATGAAGTGTGAGTAGTTTACCTCAGACCTTTGGGTCCATAGTTATTAGCTAGATAGCTTGTTCTCTCTTTTTGGATCTCAATACAATGTTCTCCCCCTATCTCGTGGAGATCTATTTGATGTAATCTTCTTTTGCGGTGTGTTTGTTGAGACCGATGAATTGTGGGTTTATGATCAAGATTATCTATGAACAATATTTGAATCTTCTCTGAATTCTTTTATGTATGACTGGTTATCTTTGCAAGTCTCTTCGAATTATCAGTTTGGTTTGGCCTACTAGATTGATCTTTCTTGCAATGGGAGAAGTGCTTAGCTTTGGGTTCAATCTTGCGGTGTCCTTTCCCAGTGACAGTAGGGGCAGCACGGCACGTATTGTATTGTTGCCATCGAGGATAACAAGATGGGGTTTTTATCATATTGCATGAATTTATCCGTCTACATCATGTCATCTTGCTTATAGCATTACTCTGTTCTTATGAACTTAATACTCTAGATGCATGCTGGATAGCGGTCGATGTGTGGAGTAATAGTGGTAGATGCAAAGTGAGTCGGTCTACTTGTCTCAGACATGATGCCTATATACATGATCATACCTAGATATTCTCATAACTATGCTCAATTCTGTCAATTGCTCAACAGTGATTTGTTCACCCACCGTAAATACTTATGCTCTTGAGAGAAGCAACTGGTGAAACCTATGGCCCCTGGGTCTATCTTCATCATATTAATCTTCCAACACTTAGTTATTTCCATTTCTTTTTACTTTTCTTTTTATTTTACTTTGCATCTTTATCATAAAAATACAAAAATATTATCCTATCATATCTATAAGATCTAACTCTCGTAAGTGACCGTGTAGGGATTGACAACCCCTTATCGCATTGGTTGCGAGGATTTATTTGTTTTGTGTAGGTGCAAGGGACTCGCGCGTAGCCTCCTACTGGATTGATACCTTGGTTCTCAAAAACTGAGGGAATACACTACTTTGCTGCATCACCCTTTCCTCTTCAAGGGAAAACCAACGCAGTGCTCAAGAGGTAGCAAGAAGGATTTCTGGTGCCGATGCCGGGGAGGTCTACGCAAAATTCAACATACCAAGTGCCCATCCCAAAACCCTATCTCCCGCATTACATTATTTGCCATTTGCCTCTCGTTTTGCTCTCCCCCACTTCACCCTTGCCGTTTTATTCGCCCTCTCTTTTCCGTTTGCCTCTTTTGGCTCGCCTTTCTTTCGCCATGTCTGAATCTGGGGAGGTTATCGCTAATGAAGGCAATAATAACAACTTGGGAAATTTTGATGCTTTTGATGATCCTCTTGAGGAACCTACTATCGTGCATCCCAAAAAGTTTCGAGTCGGTAGTGGCAATATTACTAGGAAAGGAGTTATTCAAGATTTCTTTACTTGTGCCGACGCTTTGCCCATTATGGGTGTATCTATTCTTCATAAAACTAGTAGCCTTGCGGATGCAATATCTTTTCTTGTAGTTGAACTTGAAAGGCAATTTCTTCATATGCATCCTTGCATACAAAGAATTTTCCTAGAATTTTCTAATAATGAGCATTCTTTTGTTAAGCGTGCCGGCACTATCTTTTTGGCTCATGAGTTTAGATTCATAATGAAAGAGGCTAGAGAAATCTTTGCGCATTATAGGGTAGATGCTAGTCATCCTCCCATAGAAGCTATCCTTTTTAATCAAGAAGACATGATGCGTTTACAATCTTTGGATCATGTTGCTTATAATGAAAATCTTAGGAAAAAGGTTCCGGCCAATGTTCTAGTTGATAGAATTTCCGAGCTTAATGATGATTTTGCTATTCGGAATAATGGATTAGGTTTTTCTCTTGAACAAAGGCTTGTGACTTTTTGCCAAAAGAATGCTTGTAATGATGAATTGGTTGTGCAATACAAAAGGCCAAGGGAGGAATCAATACCTCCCGATATTGATCTTGGGGACTTTTGTCCCATTAAATTTAGCCCTTTTGATTATTTTTGCTTGCCTCAAAGAAAACTTGCTGCTGAACGTAGAGAATATGAGAAAAGTTTTCATGACTTACCGTACAATTATTATGGCAATACCTAGATCTATCCTCGCTTTTATGCCTAGCTAGGGGCGTTAAACGATAGCGCTTGTTGGGAGCCAACCCAATTTTATTTTTAGTTTTTTTTGCTTTTTGCTTCTGTTTAGGAATAAATATTTGTTCTAGCCTGTGTTTAGATGTGTTTTTATGTTTTAGTTAGTGTTTGTGCCAAGTTAAACCTATAGGATCTTCTTGGATGATAGTTATTTGATCTTGCTGTAATTTCCAGAAACTTTCTGTTCACGAAAACAATTGTTAAAAATCACCAGAATGTGATAAAATATTTATTCCAATTGCTTCTGATCAATAAACAAATTTCCTAGATCTTCCTATTTTGGCTGATGTTTTTGGAGTTCCATAAGTTTGCGTTAGTTGCAGATTAGTACAGACTGTTCTGTTTTTGACAGACTCTATTTTTCGTGTGTTGTTTGCTTATTTTGATGAATCTATGGCTAGTAAAAGAGTTTATGAACCATAGAGAAGTTGGAATAAAGTAAGTTTAACACCAATATAAATAAAGAATTATTTCGTTACAGTACCTTGAAGTGGTCTTTTGTTTTCTTTCGCTAACGGAGCTCACGAGATTTTCTACTGAATTTTGTGTTGTGAAGTTTTCAAGTTTTGGGTGAAAGATTTGATGGATTATGGAACAAGGAGTGGAAAGAGCCTAAGCTTGGGGATGCCCATGGCACTCCAAGATAATCTAAGGACACCATAAAGCCAAAGCTTGGGGATGCCCCGGAAGGCATCCCTCTTTAAATCTACTTCCATCGGTAACTTTACTTGGAGCTATATTTTTATTCACCACATGATATGTGTTTTGCTTGGAGCGTCTTGTATGATTTGAGTATTTGCTTTTTAGTTTACCACAATCATCCTTGATGTACACACCTTTTGAGAGAGACACACATGATTTGGAAATTATTAGAATACTCTATGTGCTTCACTTATATCTTTTGAGCTATATAGTTTTGCTCTAGTGCTTCACTTATATATTTTAGAGCACGGTGGTGGATTTGTTTTATAGAAACTATTGATCTCTCATGCTTCACTTATATTATTTTGAGAGTCTTAAAACAACATGGCAATTTGCTTTAATTAATATCATGAGAAATTTGATGCTTGATAATTGTTTTGAGATATAAAGGTGGTAATATCATAGTTGTGCTAGTTGAGTAATTGTGGAATTGAAAAATACATGTGTTGGAGTTTGTGATTCCCGTAGCATGCACGTAGGATGAACCGTTATGTAACGAAGTCGGAGCATGAAGTATTTGTCGATTGTCTTCCTTTGTGTGGCGGTCGGGATCGCGCGATGGTTAACTCCTACCAACCCTTCCCCTAGGAGCATGCGTAGTAGTACTTTGCTTCGAGGGCTAATAAATTTTTGCAATAAGTATATGAGTTCTTTATGAATAATGTGAGTCCATGGATTATATGCACACTTACCTTTCGGCAATTTTCTAGCCTCTTCGGTACCGCCATTGCCCTTTCTCACCTTGAGAGTTGGTGCAAACTTCGCCGGTGCATCCAAACCCCTCGATATGATACACTCTTTCACACATAAACCTCCTTATATCTTCCTCAAAACAGCCACCATACCTACCTATCATGGCATTTCCATAGCCATTCCGAGATATATTGCCATGCAACTTTCCAACGTTTCATTTATCATGACATACTCCGTCATTGTCATATTGCTTTGCATGATCATGTAGTTGACATTGTATTTGTGGCAAAGCCACCGTTCATAATTTTTCATACATGTCGCTCTTGATTCATTGCATATCCGTACATCACGGAGGCATTCATATAGAGTCATATTTTGTTCTAGGTATTGAGTTGTAATTCATGAGTTGTAAGTAAATAAAAGTGTGATGATCATCATTATTAGAGCATCGTCCCAAGTGAGGAAAGGATGATGGAGACCATGATTCCCCCACAAGTCGGGATGAGACTCCGGACTAAAAAAAGAGAGGCCATAAAAAAAAGAGAAAATGCCCAAACAAAAAAACGAGAGAAAAAGAGAGAAGGGACAATGTTACTATCCTTTTACCACACTTGTGCCTCAAAGCAGCACCGTGATCTTCATATTAGAGAGTCTCTCATTTTGTCACTTTCATTTACTAGTGGGAAATTTCATTATAGAACTTGGCTTGTATATTCCAATGATGGGCTTCCTCAAATGCCCGAGGTCTTCGTGAGCAAGCAAGTTGGATGCACACCCACTTAGTTTCTTTTTGAGCTTTCATACACTTATAGCTCTAGTGCATCTGTTGCATGGCAATCCCTACTCCTCGCATTAACATCAATTGATGGGCATCTCCATAGCCCGTTGATTAGCCTCGTTGATGTGAGACTTTCTCTGTTTTTTTGTCTTCCCACATAACCCCTACCATTATACCTTATTCCACCATAGTGCTATATCCATGGCTTGCGCTCATGTATTGCGTAAGATTTGAAAAGGCTGAAGCGCGTTAAAAGTATGAACCAATTGCTTGGCTAAAACTGGGGTCGTACATGATATGAATATTTTGTGTGGGGAAGATGGAGCATAGCCAGACTATATGATTTTGTAGGGATAACTTGCTTTGGCTATGTTATTTTGATAAGACATAATTACTTAGTTCGTATGCTTGAAATATTATTGTTTTTTTGTCAACAATAAACTTTTATCTTGAATCATATCAAATCTGAACATTCATGCCATAATAAGAAGAATTACATTGAAATTATGCCAAGTAGCATTCCACATCAAAAATTCTGTTTTTATCTTTTACCTACTCGAGGACGAGCAGGAATTAAGCTTGGGGATGCTTGATACGTCTCCAACGTATCTATAATTTTTGATTGCTCCATGCTATATTATCTTCTGTTTTAGACATTATTGGGCTTTATTATTCACTTTTATATTATTTTTGGGGCTAACCTATTAACCGGAGGCCCAGCCCAGAATTGCTTTTTTTGCCTATTTCAGAGTTTCGCAGAAAAAGAATATCAAACGGAGTCCAAACGGAATGAAACCTTCGGGAACGTGATTTTCGGAACGAACATGATCCAGGAGACTTGGACCCTACGTCAAGAAAGCCACCAGGAAGCCACGAGGTAGGGGGCGCGCCTACCCCCATTGGGCGCGCCTCCACCCTCGTGGGCCCCACGTTGCTCCACCGACGTACTCCTTCCTCCTATATATACCTACGTACCCCCAAACGATCAGATACGGAGCCAAAAACCTAATTCCACCACCGCAACATTCTGTACGCACGAGATCCCATCTTGGGTCCTGTTCCGGAGCTCCGCCGGAAGGGGCATCGATCATGGAGGGCTTCTACATCAACACCATAGCCTCTCCGATGAAGTGTGCGTAGTTTACCTTAGACCTTCGGGTCCATAGTTATTATCTAGATGGCTTCTTCTCTCTTTTGGGATCTCAATACAATGTTCTCCCCCTCTCTCGTGGAGATCTATTTGATGTAATCTTCTTTTGCGGTGTGTTTGTTGAGACCGATGAATTGTGGGTTTATGATCAAGATTATCTATGAACAATATTTGAATCTTCTCTGAATTCTTTTATGTATGATTGGTTATCTTTGCAAGTCTCTTCGAATTATCAGTTTGGTTTGGCCTACTAGATTGATCTTTCTTGCAATGGGAGAAGTGCTTAGCTTTGGGTTCAATCTTGCGGTATCCTTTCCCAGTGACAGTAGGGGCAGCAAGGCATGTATTGTATTGTTGCCATTGACGATAACAAGATGGGGTTTTTATCATATTGCATGAATTTATCCCTCTACATCATGTCATCTTGCTTATAGCGTTACCCTGTTCTTATGAACTTAATACTCTAGATGCATGCTGGATAGCGGTCGATGTGTGGAGTAATAGTAGTAGATGCAGGCAGGAGTCGGTCTACTTGTCTCAGACGTGATGCCTATATACATGATCATACCTAGATATTCTCATAACCATGCTCAATTCTGTCAATTGCTCAACAGTAATTTGTTCACCCACCGTAAAATACTTATGCTCTTGAGAGAAGCCACTAGTGAAACCTGTGGCCCTGGGTCTATCTTCATCATATTAATCTTCCAACACTTAGTTATTCCCGTTTCTTTTTTACTTTGCTTTTTTACTTTGCATCTTTATCATAAAAATACCAAAAATATTATCCTATCATATCTATCAGATCTCACTCTCGTAAGCGACCGTGTAGGGATTGACAACCCCTTATCGCGTTGGTTGCGAGAATTGATTTGTTTTGTGTAGGTGCGAGGAACTCGCGCATAGCCTCCTACTGGATTGATACCTTGGTTCTCAAAAACTGAGGGGAAATACTTACGCTATTTTGCTGCATCACCCTTTCCTCTTCAAGGGAAAACCAACGCAGTGCTCAAGAGGTAGCACCCAACAAGGAGCAGAAGGAAATGACAAGTGGTTTTCAACAAGGTAATGTCTGCAAGTTCTGAAATTGTAAGTAACAAAGTAGTTTGATAGAAGATAATTTATAACTAACAAGTAACAATAATAGTATCAAAAGTGCAGCAAGATAGCCCAATCCTTTTGAGGCAAAGAACAGACCAAAATGGTCTCTTATAATAAGCAAAGCGTTCTTGAGGGTACACGGGAATTTCATCTAGTCACTTTCACCATGTTGATTCGATTTGTGTTCGCTACTTTGATAATTTGATATGTGGGTGGACCGGTGCTTAGGTGCTATTCTTACTTGAACAAACCTCCTACTTATGATTAACCCTCCCGCAAGAATCCACAACTATGAGAAAATTATTAAGAATAAATTCTAACAATAGCATTAAACTTTTGGATACAATCGGTTCCTTACGGAATAACGTATAAATTGGGGTTTAAGCTTCTGTCACTGTCGGGGAAGCTGATCCACGAACACCTATGGGACCGGCGGACCGAGCCCCTTTCGGTTCGGCGGGGGGCGGAGATCGCACGAAGAGCGGATCGAGGCGAAGCACACGAGCAGTTTACCCAGCTTCGGAGCTCTCCGGAGAGATAACACTCCTACTGCTGCATGTCTGAGTGTATTGAGTTCTTGCTTGGGAGCGCTGAGTGCTATAGTACATGCCAGCTGCTAACGAGACCTAGCGTGAGTGGTTTCTGCCTTTGAACCTTTCGAACCCCTCTCTACGTTGCGCATGGGCCTCCTTTTATATGCTCAAGGGGTCTCCGACAGGTGGCAACATAGATAAGGGTAAAAATGGGAAAAGAATTGTGGTTGGTACAACTACTTGTACAGTGTACCATACCTAACCCTGACGGCAGGGGACAAAGGCATTAAATGCCCGTCTACGTCGCTCAAACAGTGCATAAAGGGACCGTCAGGGACGCCACCGCTTGCCACGATGGCAATCTTGTCCGCTGCCACATGCCACAAGACCGCTGGTCAAGACAGCCTTTCTTGCCACGCGCGCCTGGAAAGGTCCCAGGGCGACACGTTGGTGGATGTGCTGGAGCGCAGGTACAGGGTGGCAGTCGACCGCGGCAAGCGCCTTGCCGCGGTCGTTGTCTTGTCGCGTCCGGAAGCTTGTCGCTCACCGGGCCTTGCCGGGACGCGTGGCGCGTCGCGGCAAGTTCCTTGAGGTGCCTTGGTTTGCCTTCCTGGCAAGCTCCTCTTGCCGGGGTCTTGTCTCCTAGATGCCTTGGTTGGCCTTCCCGGCAAGCTCCTCTTGCCGGGGCCTTGTCTCCTTGACTTGGATACTTTGTTCTTGAATGGCTCCAAAGGAACCACGGAGGACCTTGGCGGTCACCTGGCAAGCCTTGCCGCGGGGTGCTGCAGCTGCCCGTGCACGAAGTTCGGGATACTAGGGTACCCCTACTCTAGTACACCGGCAGAGCCCCTGCCTGGGCCACACATGGTGCCGAGCGCTGTTGGGCCAGGCCCAAAACAGGGCACGGGCACACGCGGCCTGGGTTACGCCGTTCCTCACTCCGGACCCACCACGCCCTCCACGAACGGCACGCGTCGAATGCGGCGTCGTGGGAGAGATCGTGGGTGGTTTCTTTATTGTGAAAGACGGAACGCCCGCCCCCTCCCTCTTTATAAGCAGGGGAAACAGGGGCAGTTCGCCCATTACGCCGGTTGCTACTCCAATCTCGAAAACCTCCGTCGCTCCCCCCTTCTTCCTAAGGCTGAAAAGAGAGTAGCGCCCCGCCCCCCATCGCCACCAGCATCACCAACGCCACCGATCTCCCCCACCACCTCCGCCATGGCTCCGAAAGCCGACAAGGGGAAGGTCGTGAAGTCGGCTGAGGCATAGCGGCTCGCGGCGCTACGAAAGGAGCGGGCAATCTTCCCCCCTCAGCTCGCCGCGAAGGACCTGAGGGAGTACTACTACCTCTTCTGGTCGACAGAGACGCGAGCGCATCCGCGCACGAAGGTACTCCCAGCTGCCGCTTCGGAACTAGCTCCGAGTGGATATCCCTTCTTCGCGCTGTTCTTGTACTGTGGGCTCTGCCCGCCTTTCTCTGAATTTTTCTGTGATATCATGAACACCTACGGGTTCCGCCTCCTTGACTTCACCCCCAATGCCGTTCTGACCATGGCAGTTTTCGCACATCTCTGCGAAAACTTTGTCGGGGTCTATCCAAACGTAGCTCTTTTCCGCCATTTCTTTATGCCCCGAGTTGAGAGAGGAGAGCCTCTTTCCGGCGGAATCGCTTGGATCTCGAGAACCGGCAAGAAGGAAGCTTATCTAGAGGGAGAGCTCCGCAGCAAGTGGGATGAATGGAGGGCAGACTGGTGCTGGATTGTCGAGGAGAACCCGCAGCCGTTTACCGCCCAGCGCCAAACCCCAGTAGTGCGCGGCAACGATTGGAGCCACGTGGCCCCGGAGGACGCTAGGCTGAAGATTGCTGTCACCCGAATCCTACGCCTCAGGCTTGCCGGGCTCACCGTAGGCACCGTTGGCGCGGACTTTCTTCGCCGCCGCATCGCCCCCCTGCAGGAGAGGAGGAGACCTGCCTGGGAGTTTTAGAATGCGGCGGATATCATGAGGCTGCGCCCGGGCCTCAACTTCAACTTCACTGTCTTGGAACTGGATGCGATGCTCTTGGAATTGTTCAAGCACGATCCCGATCATCCCGAAATGTTCAGGTTGCCGAGGGGTGTAGTTCCGCTATGCAACAATTCCTCGCTCGACCGCATCCGTGCAATGATGCCGCTGTGCGACTCGCATGGAATTGTCCCAACCTGGCAAGAGCCTGCAGTCGATGTCGTGCGGGAGTTCTTTGACGGCCTGGTAGAAGTGCCGATCCGCTCCGACGAGCAGAAGAACCTCACCCGCGACACCACCGATGATGAGATGCAGCGCATCGCCACCAGGCTGGAAGAGGCGGCAGCAGCTGCGGCCGCGGGCGAGTTTGGATTCACCGTGGAGGAGGCAGAGGCAGCAGAGGCGGCAAGCCTTGTCGAGCGAGGGGAGCTTGTCGGCGAGGAAGAGCTTGCTGAGCCTAAAGCTGAGTCGAGCGAGCCCGCCGAGGGCGCCTCCTCCCCACCTTCAGACAGCTTGCCGCAAGCGGAGCCCCCAGCTCCACCAAGAAGGCGTCTTCGCAAGGCCGGGACGAGCGGGCGGCAGACGGGCTAACGGGCCAAGGCGCACATGACGGCTTCCACCGCGGCAAGCACTGCTTGCGCAGGAGCACCTCACGCCGCTGCGTAATCGGAGCGGGCCTCCTGTGCCACCGCCTCTGCTCCCGCCAAGCGGCCAAGGGAACCCACTCCTCCGCCTCGTCGCACCGGAGGCGAGCCGGAATTTGATCTCTCCGCGCTCAGCTCCGACGAGGAAGAAGAAGAGTAAGATTCTTCGCTGTACTTGAAGTTCTTCAATTCTTGTTGTTTTGTCTTGTATCTGATTTGCTTCACTCTGAACCCATTCCTTTTCAGGACGCTGGCCCAGAGAGTGTCGAAGAGAGCCAAGGTCCCGGTGATTGTCATCGAGGACGAACCCACCACGACAGTAGGAGGCGCGTCTGAGACCACCTTGCCGGACCCGGCAACTCTTCCTCAAAGCAGCCCCCAGCGCAGCCCCCATCGTAAGTATATGATTTACTTCCGGCTGTTAGGCGTGCATGGGTGCTCTTTCTTTGCTGATATCTGATTGCTGGTTTGTGTAGGAGCAGAGCAGTCTCACCAGGAGTGCCCGGAAGCCGCTCCCGAAATGCCATCTGCTTCGACTACACCGCCAAGGGAGGATTCCCCGGCAAGGGAGCGTTCTCCGGCAAGGGAGACTTCTCCGGCAAGGGGCAGTTCTCCGGCAAGGGATAGCACCAGCGACCCTCCGGTGGTTGAGACCACGACTGCAGATCCTAGTACAGGTAACCCTCTTGCTTGAAAACTTCCCTTGTGTTCTTCTTCTTCTGATTTTCTTTTTGGATATTTGCTTGACTTTTCTTTCTTTTCCGGTCGTCAGATCCATCTGCCACAGAGCCAATGGAGACCGAGGTTACCGGCGAGGAGGACGCACGCGGCAATAACGACGGCGCAGCTGTCACCGAAGAAGGAGCCGGCGCTGATGATCCCGCCGGCGAAGAGGCCGCCAAAGCTGCCGCCGCAGAAGCTGGCGAGGGGTCCGGCGATCGCACTGACGGCCCCGAGGCCGCAGGAGCGTCAGGCGCTACGCCGACCGCCGATCCCTCCGCCGCTGCCGCAGCGTCAGGCTCCGAAGAGCCCCAGCCCGGCGCCTATTTGAAGGCCGGCGATGGCGTCTTCATCAAGCTCCCCTGGGCGTCGAGCTCCAGGGCGCCGGTCGAAGGAGAGACCTTTGATGAAGAATTGCTCGCCTCCGCTGGGCTGACGCTGGTCGACGCGCCGGACAGCAGCAGCGGCGAGCCTGAGGAGGAGCAGCTGCTGCGGAAGCTGTTGTCGCTCTACCGCACCCGACAAGCCAAGCTGGTGTCCCGAGAAGCGCTTGTCGCGAACGTGGGAGCAGACATCGAGAAGCGCGCGGAGGAGCTCCGGGGCCTCAACCAGGAAGCGCTCCAATCCCTGGCAAAGGAGCGGGAGCAACTCGCCGAGGAGCGTAAAGCTTTCCTCCTCGAGAAGGCTGAAGGTGAAGAGCAACAGCGGCTCGCTGCCGAGAAGCCGTCTGCGTAGGAAGGCGAGTTGGCGCAGCGGAAGGTCAATCTTGACAGCCATGAGGAGGAGCTTGCCGCGCGCGAGCAAACATTTGGCGGGGCTCTCAAGGAAGCAAAGGATGCTGCCGCAGCTGCCGAGGCCGCCAAGAAGGAGCTGGAGATGAAGGTGGCGCAGCTGGAGGCTGATCTCAAGGTGAGCGGCGAGGAGCTTGCTGCACTCAAGCGTGAGCGCGAGAAGGACGCCTACACTCTTGGCGAGCTGCAGGGTCGTCTTGCCGAGAGGAGCAAGGAGCTTAGCGCCGCCAAGGACTCCAACACAGATCTTGAGTTGAAGCTGACGACCTTGACTCAGACGCTGGACGGCGCCAGGGAGCAGGAGGTGGCCTTAAAGGAGAAGATCAAGGCCGACGAGGCGCTTTGGCGAAGTCTTGCCGCCCAGAACACTTTTAGAGAGAATGTGGAGCACTGGACCGAGGGTCTCGTGGATGTTGCCGCGGCCATCGACAGGGAGCTAGCGCAGCTGGGGATGGATGATCTCGGGTATTCCTCCGATGAGCACCTCCAACCCAGAGCCAAGCTCAGCTTGTTCTTCAAGGGCGTGGCGACGGCTCTCCAGCGGCTCCGGGAGAAGATCCCAAAGCAGCTGGCCGACGAGTCGCGCATGATCTGCGCGGGAGCTCTTCAAAAGGTGCTGGTGAAGGTGGCCTTCCGCAACCCAGGCCTCAACCTCACCAACGTCCTCAAGACCTTGCCGCCGGATGCTGATCTGGAAGCGCTCAAGACCCTTGTCGCACCCATTGTGGACAAGGTGAGCGGGATCAAGAGGGTTGAGGGCGATCGCGTGGATTAGGCCGCCCGTTTTCTCTTTTCCTTGTCGCTGTTGATCATGTTATGAAAACAATCTATTAGAGCTGCGACAAGCTATCTTGTAATATAACTCTATTTCGGGTAGTGATTGCTATGTTATTTCCTTTACTTGATTCCCTCCTTTGTATGTTTTTGCCCCACGCTTTTAGGGAACTTGCCGGTATGAGCACCTTAGTCCCTTGGCCGAGTAAGCGGACGTCGGACTTCTTTGGCGATCTTGCTGCCGACAAGAAACCTTGTCGCAACTAGTCGCAGCTCACTTAAGTTGCTGAGCGGACTCGAAACAAAGTATGGGCGCAACTAGCTACAAGTTGGTTCCTCCGCGCACAGGTTTTCCATACAAAGCACGGTCGTTCAAGGAAGATAACTTAAAAATTTTAAAACTAATTGCTCAAACTTTAGCAACTTAGCTTTTCTGTCGTTTGCTTCCCGGTAAGGCGAAACTTCCTTGAGCGACGTTTGGTCCACACCATTATCTTCTCCTTTCCCCCTGGCAAACTTGTGGGCGAGGGAACCTTCCTTTCTTTGAGAAAAAGAAAGAAGAGAAAATAAAGATATGGAGCCTTATGGCTCGTTATTGCTTACCGGGGATAGGTGCTGCACAAAGTGTCAGATAATGCATGCAAAGGAAAGTAGAAAGCAATAAATTGACAAGGTGTGCGGAGCACATTAGCTTTACTTATGCACGGGGTCTGCGCCCGGCTTTGTACAAAGGATTACATGCAACATCGGCAAGACTTGTACAAAAGGTGGTTGCCGTAACAGGTTCCGGCAACCGCGCCCTACTGGTAAAACTTACGAAGATGCTCAATGTTCCAGGAGTTGCTCACCGGAATGCCATCTTCGGTCTCAAAGGCGAACAGCGCCAGCCTAGTGACTCGTTTCACCGGAAAGGGCCTTCCCACTTCAAGGCCAACTTGTTGGAATTCTTGGCGGACTGAACGCGCCAAGAACAAGGTCGCCTTCCTCGAGACTTCGGCATTAACTGCGGCTATGGTAGCGGCGCAAAGCTTGCCGGTATCGAGCAGCTCGTGACAAAGACTGAAGACGGTCCTCCTCGAGGAGCAGTGCGTCATCTTGTCGCAGCTGCTCTTGCTCAAGCTCATCATAAGCGAGCACTCGAGGTGACCCGTATACGAGTTCCGTGGGGAGAACTGCCTCTGCTCCATAGACTAGAGTGAAAGGTGTCTGGCCAGTGGCTCGATTTGGCGTCGTCCTGATCGACCAAAGAACCACCGGCAGCTCCTCAATCCAGTTCTTTCCGCACTTGTGCAGCCTGTCGAAAGTCCTGGTCTTGAGCCCGCGCAGCACTTCAGCATTTGCCCTCTCCGCTTGACCGTTACTTCTCGGATGAGCAATGGAAGCGAAGCAGACCTTGGCGCCAAGATCTTGGACGTACTGCATGAAGGTGCGGCTCGTAAATTGCGTGCCGTTGTCGGTGATGATCCTGTTAGGGATCCCGAAACGGCAAACAATCGACCTAAAGAACTTGACTGCTGACTGTTACATCACCTTCCTCATCGCTTCCACTTCCGGCCACTTTGTGAACTTGTCGATTGCAACGCATACAAGTACTCAAAGCCCCGACAACTTCGGGAAAGGGGCCGAGGATGTCGAGCCCCAGACCGAAAATGGCCAGGATAAAGGGATCGTCTGGAGAGCTTGAGCTGGCTGGTGTATCTGCTTGGAATGGGCCGCACGCTTCACACTTGGTTACTTGTGCGGTTGCATCCCGGAGGGCTGTCGGCCAAAACAAACCTTGCCGAACGCTTTGGGCAAGTGCTCTTCTTGCCAATGTGGTGACCACATATTCCTCCATGTATCTTCGCCAACAGCTTTTGTCCATCTTCGGTGAATACACTTCAATTTCAAACCGTTGAGTCTTCTTACATGCGATGTGTCGTCGACAAACTGGTACATACTTGACTGTCGGGCTACTCTTTCCGCTTCTTCTTGCTCTTCGAGAAGTTCTCCTGTCTGAAGGAAACGGACAATCTGCTGTGCCCATGATGGAGCTTGCGGCTCGACAACAAGGACTAAAGGCACATCTGCTGCTGCGGGAATATCCGCTTCTATGGCGAGAACCTGCGGCTCAGCCGGAGCTTGACGTTCCCTGGCAAGCTTGCCGGAGCAAAACTTGTCGGGAGCGTCTGCTTCAACGGAACAAACCCTAGTGCTTGCCGGAGCAGACTGCTCCTCAGCACCATTGGTGTTGATCTTGACGACCCTCTTGGCGGCGGCTTCGGGGAGCTCTGCCGGAAAGTAGTCACCAAAAATCAACTTCCTCTTCTTGTTCTGTCCAGTTGATGGCGTCACAGACGGTTGAGTCAATTTGAGCACAAAGATCCCTGGTTCCACAGGTGACTTAAGTGCGGCGCACTTCGACAGGCCATCAGCAATGTCATTCTGAGCTCTTGGAACATGTTCCATCTGTAGGCCGTCAAAGTGCTCTTCTAGCTTTCTCACTTCATCAACGTAAGCTTCCATCAACGGACTCTGATAATTCTTGTTAACTTGGCGGACGACAAGCTGTGAGTCACCACGACAATGAGCTTCTTGATCCCAAGGTTCATCATGCGATCCTGAGACCGGCAGGCAAACCTTCATACTCTGCAGTATTGTTTGTTGCTTGCTCCTTGGGAAAGTGCATCTGGACTACGTACTTGAGGTGCTCTCCGGTGGGTGCGACAAGTAGCACGCCCGCACCGGCGCCTTCTTTGCGAGAAGGCACCATCAAAGTACATCAGCCACTCTTTGCTTGCTTCCTTGACGGCGATGCTCGTTTGGAATTTCTTCATCTTGTGTTGGCGTCCATTCTGCTATGAACTCGCCAATGCTCGCTTTGGATAGTTGAAGTGCTCTCAAACTTGAGGCCAAAGCTTGACAATTCCGGTGCCCACTCGACAATCCTGCCTGTTTCTTCCGGGTTTTGGCATTATCCTCTTCAGCCGGAAAAGCAGTGACGATCGTGATCTCATGTGCTTGGAAGTAATGGCGCAGCTTTCTCAAGGCCATGAGAAGGCCGAAAAGCAATTTCTGCACACCAAAGTACCTTGACCTAGCCCCCTGCAAAAGGGAACTGACAAAGTAAACTGGGCGCTGCACCATTCTTTTCTGCATCTTCTCACGCGCCTGCGCAGATCCATCTTTGTCGGGACCAGAGCTTGCCGGTGAAGTCCCTTGCTTGTCGCTGGATGCATCTGCCGTGGTTGCTAGCTCATCATCCACCTCCCTCTCCGCTACTAACGCAGCACTAACCACTTGATTGGTTGCCGCTATATATAGCAGCAACTTTTCTTGTGGCTTAGGTGCGACAAGTGTTGGAGTGGAGGACATGTATCTCTTTAAGTCCTGCAGCGCAGCCTCCGCTTCCGGAGTCCATTTCATTGGACCTGCCCTTTTCACTATTTTGAAAAATGGCGGTAGCGCCAGCAGACCTAGAAATAAACCTCTTTGAGAGCAGCTACGCAACCGCAAGCCTTCGTACATCCTTGACGCGCTTTGGTGCTTCAATCTGCTCAATGGCCTTGATCTTGTCGGGATTGGCTTCGGTTCGGCTGAGACACGAAGAACCCGAGAAGCTTGCCGGAGGGGACTCCAAACACACACTTCTCGGGGTTGAGCTTGAGGTTGATCTTGCGCAGATTTGAAAAGGTTTCGTCTAAATCTTGAATCAGAGTCGCCTTGTCCTTGCTTTTGACCACTATGTCATCCATGTAGGCCTCCACATTTCTGTGCATTTGCGGCTCAAAAGCGTCATGGACCACCCTTGCAAACGTTGAACCAGCATTCTTTAAACCGAAAGGCATCCGTACGAAACAGTAGGTGCCACATGGGGTGATGAATGCGGTCTTCTCCTCATCCTCTTCTGCCATGAAAATCTGATGGTATCCTTAGTATGCATCAAGAAATGAAAGCAAGTCACATCCGACCGTGGAGTCAACAATCTGATCGATGCGCGGCAAGGGAAATGGGTCTTTGGGACAAGCTTTATTAACATCGGTAAAGTCGATACAAAGCCTCCATTTCCCGTTTGCCTTGCATACAACTACAGGATTGGCCAACCACGTAGGATGGAGCACTCCTCTGACAAGGCCTGCTGCTTCCAATTTCTTGATTTCTTCTGCGATGAATTATTGGCGCCCACCGCTCGCTTCGACTTTACGCTTGACGGGCCGCGCATGAGGACAGACGGCAAGATGGTGCTCGATTACTTTCCTGGGAACACCGGGGATGTCAGACGGTTGCCACGCAAATACATCGACGTTCGCCCGCAGGAAAGCAACGAGCGCGCTTTCCTATTTAGGGTCGAGAGTGGCACTGATGGTGAAGGTACCACCAGTGCCATCCTCCTTGGCGGACACCCTCTTGGTCTCTGGTGGAGCTGCCATTGTCTTCTTACACTTGCCGGTGGAGCTCGATGGCGCGTCCTCGATGGTAGCGCAGCACTCCGAAGAGGTGCGCTTGCCGGAGTGGGCATCAGAACTCTTGCCGGACTTGGTCTTCTTCTTCGCCCCGGGAGCTTCAGCGGCAAGTGACTTGTGATCTGCTGAGGCTGCTGCTTCCCGGTAGATCTTGTCGGCGCAGATAAGGGCATCCTTCTTATCGCCAGGGACAGAGATGACACTTATCGGGCCTGGCATCTTCAGCAAGTTTTATGCATAGTGAGAGGTTGCCATAAATTTGGCGAGTGCTGGACGGCCAAGTATCCCATTGTAAGGCAATGGAAAATCAGCAACGTCAAAAGTGACCCTCTCAGTCCTGAAGTTCAACTCGCTGCCAAATGTTACCGGCAACGTGATCTTTCCCTTCGGCTTGCTCCTTCCTAGATTGATTCCTTGGAATGTGCAGGTCTCTTCGAGCTTCGCCATCGTGGATCTGGAGTTTTTGGATTACCGCGGAGGAGATCAGGTTCAAGCCGGCCCCGCCGTCAACTAGCATCTTAGTGACCTTGAGGTTGCGGATAGTTGGTGAAACCAACATCGGCAAGCACCCGACCGCAGTTATGCGATCAGGGTGGTCCTCAATATCAAAGATGATAGGCGTGCTGGACCATTTCAGAGGCCTGCGTGACTCGACGGATGGTTCTGCCGCATTGACTTCCCGCATCCACTGCTTGAGCTGGCGGTGTGAAGTATGCAGAGAAGCACCACCGTCAACGCACAGGACCTCTGTGGCTTTATGAAACTCCTGCTCATCGGTCTCGTCATCATCCATATCTTCATCGTCGTCGTCATCTTCATCCTTGTCGCGGCCGCGGGGAGGTCTGTCTCCTTGCCGCTGCTTGGCCTTGCCGCGGCGTCCTCCTCGGCCGGGGCGTTTCTTGCTGACTCCTCCAGCACCTTCCTGGGCCTTCTCCTTGTCACGCCGCTCGTATTCAGCCTTTTGCTGCTCAACAAGCTGCTCGACCTTCTTGCAGCTCTGGAGGTCATGGCCCTTGGTGCGGTGGATCTTGCAGTACTGCTTGTTGGTGCCGTCCTGCTTGTCGGCGACCGCCACAGCCTGGCAGTTGGTGCCTGCGGCAATCTCCTTGCCGGAGCTACCAGCTTTGGCTTTCTTGGCGATACCTCCGTTGCCGGACTGCTCAACGACTAGCACATCTTTGCCTTTCTTCTTCCTGTTGTTCCGCCGCCGGTTTTTCTTTGCCGGGGCAGCCTCCTCACTATCAGATCCTCCTGCCTCTATATTCTCTCCGGGGAGTTTCCTCCCTTCCTCAGCACGTGCACACTTGTCGGCCAGGGCATATAGCTCACTGACGTCTATGATCTTGCACATCGCCATCTCCTCCCGCATCCTGCGGTTTCGCACTTTCTGATGGAACGCGCTGATTACCGCGGCAGGGTGGACATCTGGGATGTTGTGTCAGACGCGGCTGAATCTACGAATGTACTTGCGCGGGGCTCTCCTTCCTTCCGGCGGCAGATGAAGGTCGCTCTCTTGGCCATGAGGCTTGTGGCCGCTGTAAAGGCGCCGACAAACTGATGGCATAGGTCTGCCAGGAGGATATGGAGTTGTCCGGCAAGTGCATGAGCCAGGATCGACATTGGGCTTGAGTACCGCCGGGAAGTAGTTGGCGGGATCTTGTCGTCCCACCCCGCAGCTTGCACCGCGATGGTGTAGATCCGAGGAACTCCGACGGATGCGTCTTGCCGTCGTACTTCTGCACGTCGGCTTGAAATTCTTCTTCTTGCTGGGCCACTGGACTTGCCACAACTCACGAGTGAACGCAGGGCAACCTACCGCGTACGGCAAGTCGCCTGGTTCCCCTGGTGCATGCATGTCGACAGGGGGCCCAGCACGCTGGTCTGACTGACGTCGCGCTTCTCTTCGGCGCTCGATGCGAGTTCGAGCGTCTTCTTGATGTCGTTCGTGAAGAACTTGGCACTGATCGCGACGAGCTCGTGGATCTGATGACGCGGTGGAGTCGCTGTCGAGGTGGATCCGGCGAGTTGGCGATCTTGGCCTTCGGGGTGGAGAGTGCATGGTGGTTGCACCCCCACCGGTTTCGTCGCCACCGGCTCGTGCTTGGCAGTCCTGCCGCGGCAACGATGTACTCGGCTGCCGCGGAGTGTCGCCGTTGGCAAAGCCGATGAGACTTTGAATGGTGGCCCTCCATTCATCGATCTTGTCTGCCGTTGGAGGGTAATCCATGAGCAGCTGAGCTCTCGCCAAAGCTTCTGCTGGAGTGGTGGGCGGCAGTGGCGAACGGTGCGAGGAGCGGGATATGCTCGGACTTCTAACTATGTTAGAAGGAGCAGAATCCCGTCCAGGCGACCGTGCCTCGCTCGTGCTAGCATGTTGGCGTGCATGCTGGTCTTGAGCATCCCGAGATCCACCAGCTTGATCTTGGCCCAACGAACGTATGGTACTGTGAGTACCATGACGTTGTCGGTCCCGCGCCTCCTGAGATGGGCGCGGTGCATGTACGGACATCGAGGTCTGCGCAGCCTTGTCCTTGGACCTGGCAGCACCGTGGGCTCCCTCGTCGACGGCTGTTCCTCCGTCGACGTCTACCCCACCAACCGTTTGCTCCGGAGGTGGTGGGATCGACGTGGACGGAACATCTGCCGCCGAAGCCTTCTTCTTCGGTGGCATGTCGATGAAGAAGATGAAGATCTAGCTCGTGCGAACGCCGGATCAGGTTCACACAATCTCGACGCCCCCTACCTGGCGCGCCAAAGATGCCGGGGAAGCTGATCCACGAACACCTATGGGACCGGCGGACCGAGCCCCTTTCGGTTCGGCGGGGGGCGGAGATCGCACGAAGAGTGGATCGAGGCGAAGCACACGAGCAGTTTACCCAGCTTTGGAGCTGTCCGGAGAGATAAAACTCCTACTGCTGCATGTCTGAGTGTATTGTGTTCTTGCTTGGGAGCGCTAAGTGCTACAGTACACGCCAGCTGCTAACGAGACCTAGCGTGAGTGGTTTCTGTCTTCGAACCTTTCGAACCCCTCTCTACGTTGCGCATGGGCCTCCTTTTATATGCTCAAGGGGTCTCCGACAGGTGGCAACATAGGTAAGGGTAAAAATGGGAAAAGAATTGTGGTTGGTACAACTACTTGTACAGTGTACCATACCTAACCCTGACGGCAGGGGACAAAGGCATTAAATGCCCATCTACGTCGCCCAAACAGTGCATAAAGGGACCGTCAGGGACGCCACCGCTTGCCACGATGGAAATCTTGTCAGCGTCGTTTGCCACATCACAAGATCACGCTGGTCAAGACAAAGATCTTGCCACGCCGCACCGGAAAGGTCCTGTGGCGACACGTTGGTGGATGTGCTTGGAAGCGCAGTACAGGTGGCGATCGACATGACAAGCGCCTTGCCATGTCGTTGTCTTGTCGCGTCCGGAAGCTTGTCGCTCACCGGGCCTTGCCGGGACGCGTGGCGCGTCGCGGCAAGTTCCTTGAGGTGCCTTGGTTGGCCTTCCCGGCAAGCTCCTCTTGCCGGGGTCTTGTCCCCTAGATGCCTTGGTTGTCCTTCCCGACAAGCTCCTCTTGCCGGGGCCTTGTCTCCTTGACTTGGATACTTTGTTCTTGAATGGCTCCAAAGGAACCACGGAGGACCTTGGCGGTCACCTGGCAAGCCTTGCCGCGGGGTGCTGCAACTGCCCGTGCACGAGTTCGGGATACTAGGGTACCCCTACTCTAGTACACCGACAGTCACTCTCGCAACCCATCATCTAATTGCTACTCCACAATGCATTCCTTTAGGAAAAAATATGGTGAAGTGTCATGTAGTCAACATTCACATGACACCACTAAGGGAATCACAACATACATACTATCGAAATATCGAACACATATCAAGTTCACATGATTACTTGCAACATGATTTCTCCCGTGACCTCAAGAACGAAAGTAACTACTCACAAATGATAATCATACTCAAGATCAGAGCGATATTAAATAGCATATTGATTCTGAACATATAACCTTCCACCAAATAAACCATATAGTAGTCAACTACAAGATGTAATCAACACTACTAGTTACCCACAAGCACCAATATATAGTTCCGGTAACAAGATTGAACACAAGAGATGAACTAGGGTCTGAGATGAGATGGTGTTGTTGAAGATGTTAATGGAGATTGCCCTCCCCAAGATGGGTGAGTTGTTGGTGATGATGATGACGATGATTTCCCCCTCCGGGAGGGAAGTTCCCCCGATGGAATTGCTCCGTTGGAGGGCAAAAGTGCTCCTGCCCAAGTTCCGCTTCGAGACGGCGGCACTCCGTATTGAAAGTACTCTCCTTATTTTTTTTCTAGGTCAAAATGACCTCTATATCAGAAGATGGGCATCAGAGGTGGGCCTGGGTGAGCACAACCCACCAGGGCGCGCCTGGGCTCCCTAGCGCACCCGGGTGGGTTGTACCCACCTAGTGGGCCCCATCTGGTAGTTATTTGCTCCAATATTCTTCAAATATTCCATAATAGTTCTCCGTGAAGTTTCAGCCTATTTGGAGTTGTGCATAATAGGTAGCCTGACGTAGCTTTTCCAGGTCCAGATTTGCAGCTGCCGGAATTCTCCCTCTTTGTGTGTACCTTGCAAATTATGAGATAAAAGGCATTAGAATTACTCCAAAAAGCATTATTATGCATAAAACATCATAAATAACAGTAGGAAAACATGATGCAAAATGGACGTATCATATTGTCATACAACTTTCCACTGTTCCGTTTTATTATGACAAATTCCATCATTGTCATATTGATTTGCATGATCATGTAGTTGACATAGTATTCGTGGCAAAGCCACCGTTCATAATTCTTTCATACATGTCGCTCTTGATTCATTGCACATCCCGGTACACTACCGGAGGCATTCACATAGAGTCATATTTTGTTCTAAGTATCGAGTTGTAATTCTTGAGTTGTAAAGCAAATAGAAGTGTGATGGTCTTCATTATTAGAGCATTGTACCATGTGAGGAAATAAAAAAAGGAAAGGCCCCAAAAGGCCCAAAAAATAAAAATATGAGAGAAAAAGAGAGAAGGGGAAATGCTACTATCCTTTTACCACACTTGTGCTTCAAAGTAGCACCATGATCTTCATTATAGAGAGTCTCTTGAGTTATCACTTTCATATACTAGCGGGATTTTTTCATTATAGAACTTGGCTTGTATATTCCAACCGTGGGCTTCCTCAAATTGCCCTAGGTCTTCATGAGGAAGCAAGTTGGATGCACACCCACTTAGTTTCTTTTTGAGCTTTCATACAAGTATAGCTCTAGTGCATCCATTGCATGGCAATCCCTACTCACTCACATTGATATCTGTTGATGGGCATCTCCATAGCCCGTTGATATGCCTAGTTGATGTGAGACTATCTCCTTCTTTTTGTCTTCTCCACAACCACCTTCTATTCCACCTATAGTGCTATGGCCATGGCTCACGCTCATGTATTGCGTGAAAGTTGAAAAGGTTTGAGAACATCAAAAGTATGAAACAATTGCTTGGCTTGTCATCGGGGTTTGTGCATGATTTGAATATTTTGTGTGGTGTTATTTTGAGAAGACATGATTGCTTTATTAGTATGCTTGAAGTATTGTTGTCTTAATATCAAATGATAGACTATTGCTTTGAATCACTCATGTCTTAATATGCATGCCATGATTAGATTATGAGATCAAGTTTATGCTAGGTAGCATTCCACATCAAAAATTATCTTTTTCATCATTTACCTACTCGAGGACGAGCGGGAATTAAGCTTGGGGATGCTGATACGTCTCTGTCGTATCTATAAATTTTGATTGTTCAGTGCCAATATTCTACAACTTTTACATAATTTTGGCAACTTTTTATACTATTTTTAGGACTAACATATTGATACAGTGCCCAGTGCCAGTTCCTGTTAGTTGCATGTCTTTTATTTCGCAGAAAATCCATATCAAACGGAATAAAATCGTACGAAGATTTTTTTGGAATATATGTGATTTTTGGAAAAAGAATCAACGCGAGACAATGCTCGAGGGGCCCACAAGGACGGAGGGCGCGCCCCTGGTCCTTGTGGTCACCCCGTAAGGCGGTTGGTGCCCTTCTTCTGGTGCAAGAAAGCTAATATCCGGATAAAAATCGTGTTAAAATTTAAGCCCAATCGGAGTTACGGATCTCCGGGAATTGAAGATACGGTGAAAGGCCAGAAACAGGGAGCGTAGAAACAGAAGGAAACGGAGAGAGAGATCCAATCTCGGAGGGGCTCTCGCCCCTCCGCCGCCATGGAGGCCATGGACCAGAGGGGAAACCCTTCTCCCATCTAGGGGGAAGGTCAAGGAAGAAGAAGAAGAAGGAGGGGGCTCTCTCCCCCTCTCTCCCAGTGGCGCCGGAACACCGCCGGGCCCATCATCGTGACCGCGATCTACACCAACAACTTCACCACCATCATCACCAACTCTCTCCCCCTCTATGCAGCGGTGTAACACCTCTTCTCCCTGTTGTAATCTCTACTTAAACATGCTGCTCAATGCTATATATTATTTTCCAATGATGTATGGCTATCCTATGATGCTTGAGTAGATCCGTTTTGTCCTACGGGTTTCATGACCCACAAGTATAGGGGATCAATTGTAGCTCTTTTTGATAATTAAGAGTGTCAAACCCAACGAGGAGCAGAAGGAAATGACAAGTGGTTTTCAGCAAGGTAATGTCTGCAACTGCTGAAATTGCAAGTAGCGAAGTAGTTTGATAGCAAGATAATTTGTAACGAGCAAGTAACGGTAGTAGTAACAAAAGTGCAGCAAGGTAGCCCAATCCTTTTGAGGCAAAGGGAAAGCCTACACGGTCTCTTATGATAAGCAAAGCGTTCTTGAGGGTACACGAGAATTTCATCTAGTCACTTTCATCATGTTGGTTCGATTTGTGTTCGCTACTTTGACAATTTGATATGTGGGTGGACCGGTTCTTAGGTGATGTTCTTACTTGAACAAACCTCCTACTTATGATTAACCTTCCCGCAAGCATCTGCAACTATGAGAAAAGTATTAAGAATAAATTCTAACCATATCATTAAACTTTTGGATCCAATCAGTCCCTTATCGAATAGCGCATAAACTGCGGTTTAAGCTTCTGTCACTCTCGCAACCCATCATCTAATTGCTACTCCTCAATGCATTCCCTTAGGCCCAAATATGGTGAAGTGGCATGTAGTCGACGTTCACATAACACCACTAAGGGAATCACAACATACATACTATCAAAATATCGAACACATATCAAGTTCACATTATTACTTGCAACATGATTTCTCCCGTGACCTCAAGAACAAAAGTAACTACTCACAAATGATAAACAGGCTCATGATCAAAGCAGTAATAAATAGCATATTGGATCTGAACAGATAATCTTCCACCAAATAAACCATATAGTAATCAACTACAAGATGTAATCAACACTACTAGTCACCCACAAGCACCAATCTATAGTTCCCATAATAGGGTTCGAGATGAGATGGTGCTTTTGAAGATGTTGATGGAGATTGCCCTCCCCAAGATGGGAGAGTTGTTGGTGATGATGATGACGATGATTTCCCCCTCCTGGAGGGAAGTTCCCCCGGCGGATCGCTCCGCCGGAGGCCAAAAGTGCTGCTGCCCAAGTTCCGCCTCGAGGCAGCGGCGCTCCGTCCCGAAAGTCCTCCCCTTATTTTTTTTCTAGGTCAAAATGACCTATATACCAGAAGATGGGCACCGGAGGTGGGTCGAGGAGGGCACAACCCACCTGGGCGCGCCTAGGGCCCTGGCATGCCCAGGTGGGTTCTGCCCACCTACTGGGCCCCCTTTGGTAGTTATTTGCTCCAATAATTCTTATATATTCCATAAAAATTCGCCGTGAAGTTTCATCTCATTTGGAGTTGTGCGGAATAGGTTGCCTGATGTAGCTTTTTCTGGTCCAGGTTTCCAGCTGCCGGAATTCTCCCTCTTTGTGTATACATTGCATATTATGAGAGAAAAGGCATTAGAATTACTCCAAAAAGCATTATTATTGATAAAAACATTATAAATAACGGTAAGAAAATGTGATGCAAAATGGACGTATCAACTCCTCCAAGCTTAGACCTCGCTTGTCCTCAAGCGAAAACCGAAATCCAAAAACATGTCCACATTCTTTGAGAGAGAGGTGTCGATAAAAACAAAATACGGACTAGAAGCATCATGTTGATTATAATAACAGCAACAAAATTAAACATAGGAACTTTATCACAAAACTTTTATCATATACTTCTCATGAATAAGTAACAGTTCATCACGCAATCGAAGTATAAAGCAAAAACTTTCTTAAAAACCAACAAACTATGTTCTTAGTCAGCTTTGCAACTACAATTCATCATCTTTTCAGGAAGGGTCACGTATCGGAGCCTTTAGGCAAGTCCACATACTCAACTATCATATAGTCTTCTATGATTTCTAACACTCATCGCGTACCCATGAACAAAGTTTCAACCGGACACATAGAAAGATAGGGGCTTATAGTTTCGCCTCCCAGCATATTCACCTCAAGGGTGATGTCAACAATAATAACTCATGTTATCTATATTCAACTGGACATATGTGCCTATATCTTTCCTCACCACATGATGCTTGCCAAAGGAAGAAAATAAAAGGAATAGAAGGAAAACTTTGACTCTTTGCATAAAAGTAAATACATAAAAGTAAAAAAGATAGGCCCTTCACAACAGAGGTTGCCATGCGCTTATTTGTTTGTATGCTTAATCCCTTAGTACAAAAGAACGTCATGTTGTATTGCCCCTGAAGATGACAACCTTTATGATGCAGTATGTCGCTTTTATTCTTTCCATCCAAGTTCGTACAACGCTCGATTTTCTCTTACACTAAATGATCTCACACTTTTAGAAGCAATTTTTATTGCCTTTTTGCACCGATGTCAACTTACTTGAGGGATCTTGCTCAATCCCTATGTAGGTATGGTGGACACTTGAAAGTAGGATTTGGGTTTAAGGGTTTTTGGATGCACAAGTAGTATCTCTACTTAGTGCGGAATTTTGGCTAACAAAGATAGGGGGCAAGCATCACATGTTAAAGGATCTATGACAATATGACTTCTATGTGAATATAAACAAACATAAATCATTAAGTTGTCTTCCTTGTCCAATGTCAACAATTTTGGCATAAAATATTTTGATGAGGGCTCACAATCACAAAAGATTTCTAGGATAGTATATTTATATGTGAATCTTATCTTCCCTTATTAATTCTTTCATGAGTTGCATCATTGACAAATGCTATGTTTGTCAATCTCTAATAAAATTGTCTACTTATACTTTTCCTTATGTGGTGCCATCACCTACCATAGGATTAGTATATAATCTTATTGATTTATTTCTTTACTTTTATTTATTTACTTTCTCTTTTTCTTTCTTTATTTCTTTTCTTTTTATTTGCAACATGAAAGTAAATAAAGCAAAAACTCACACTAAACTTGCACACGATTACAAGGATACATCACTAAGCAAACTCTCAAAGAACAAAGGATCAAACTAAACTTTTATTCATCTAAAGCAAAAGATTGAACTAAAACAAATAAAAGTAATAAGATAGTGGGACGATACGATACCAGGGCACCTCCCCCAAGCTTGGTGGAAGCCAAGGGGAGTGCACCCATACCCGATACTCAGTTCTCCTTTGGTTGCGAAGAAGATGGTGGTGGTGATGAAGCGATCCTATCCTTAAGGATCAAGAGATTCTCCAACCGACGGATGACGCTCCGAAGATGGATGATATGGTCTTGATGTAGAATATTTTCGCGAGTGAGATACTTATTCTGTATGCGAACTATTTCAATGACGCGAAAAGCTTCAATCTTAGCAAGAGTAAGGTGAGTAAGGTAGGGCTTAAGGATATCCTCTTCCTCGGCCAGCAGTGCTTGTGCTGCCACCGGGAATGGATCTAAGGTAGCTTTCTTGCCCTTGTCTCCCTTGATGGTGTTCATAGGCTCCTCCAGCTTTGTCTCGGTCTTCATCAGCCAAGCATCTTCTTCCATGTTGTTGGAGGAGCAAGAAGACATGATGCCTGGCTTGATAAATTTGGCTGGAAACAGTAAGAAAAGAGAATAGAGGATTTCTTCGCGATACGGTGACCAACAGGTTCGGGAAGTATATATAGATTTTTTTATCTTGGAGGACAAGAATACAGAAGAAAAACGGAGTCCGGAAGGTGTCCCAGGTGGGCACAACCCACCTGGGCGCGCTAGGCTCCTGGCGCGCCCTGGTGTCTTGTGCCCACCAGGGAATGTTTCCTGGAAGTTTTTTTATTTCCAAAAAAAATAAATATTCCAAAACTGATAAAAAATATTTTTGCAGATTTTTTGGAGTCTGTTTACTTACCGTATCACGTACCTCCTTATTTTCATGATTTTGGAGTGTTCCGGAAGGACTCTTTTATGTGTTCTTCCGGTGCCAAAGTGTGGATAATATTACTTTCAACATTAATGGGCGTACCTGAGATATAATACTTTATTCATTGCCCATTGACAACCTTCGGGTTAGTACCTTCGGGATTATTTATTTTGATGGCTCCAGACCGGTAAACCTCCTCGATGACATATGGGCCTTCCCATTTTGAGAGGAGTTTTCCTGCAAAGAATCTGAAATGAGAGTTGTATAAAAGAACATATTCTTTGACTTTAAACTCACGCTTTTGAATTCTTTTGCCATGCCATCTTTTTACTTTTTCTTTGAATAATTTTGCATTTTCATAAGCTTGGGTTCTCCACTCATCTAAAGAGCTAATATCAAATAACCTCTTTTCACCAGCAAGTTTGAAATCATAGTTGAGTTCTTTGAATGCCCAAAATGCTTTATGTTCTAACTCAAGAGGCAAATGACAAGCTTTTACATAGACCATTTTATAAGGAGACATACCCATAGGATTTTTATATGCTCTTCTATAAGCCCAAAGTGCATCATCTAATTTCTTAGACCAATTCTTCCTGGACCTATTGACAGTCTTTTGCAAAATTAATTTTATTTCTCTATTGCTAAGTTCAACTTGACCACTAGATTGAGGATGATAGGGTGATGCAATTCTATGGTTAACATCATACTTGGCAAGCATTTTAAGGAAAGCTCCATGAATAAAGTGTGAAACACCATCAGTCATCAAGTAACTTCCTTAAGCATTTTAATAGAGGTGTTGTGATCAACTGTAACATCCCAAATTTTCAATTTGGAATGTTATACATTAGGTCATCATGCATATCATATTTTCTCGCATTTTTCCGATCCTAGAAATTTCACGCAACTCAAGGACCCTCGGAGAGAGTTGGAAGTTTCACAATTTTCATATTTGGGAATTCTCAAATTTTGAAAATAGGATCATTTGATTTATTTAAATTATCTTCATAAAGTTTTCCTATAAAAATAATTTGAGAGGGAATAATATGACTTTCCCAAACAATTAGGAAAAATGAAGATATTATAAATAAACCAAATTTGGTTTTGAAAGATTTACTTTGCTTAGGCAAAAATGAGCATTTTAAAAATTTTATGCATGTTTGCTGTTTTTAAAGTTCATTTTGTTCGACTCATTTTTAGGAGTCGGGGAAAATTTGTTTTATTTAATTTGGAGTTCATTTGGTATTTTTTTATTTTCATTTGGTTTAATTTTTATTTAAAAAAAAATCTGCACCCCCCCCCTGGACCGAGGCCCAGCCGGCCCAAGCCAGCCAGGCCCCAGGCCCAGCCCCCGGCCCACCTCCCGCCTCCTCCTCGCCATGTCACGCCCGAGCGGAGAGCCCGCCGCCAGCATGCCCCGCCGCCTCGAGTCCCGCCTGACCCGGCTCCTTGCCCCCTCCCAAGCCGACCGCCCCCTCCCTTTATACCCCCGGACCTCTCTCTCACCCCAACCTGCCGGAGCCTGACGCCGCCCCTCGGCCGCTGAGCCCGACGCCGACCCGCCCGCCCGCGATGGGCGCGCCGCCGCCGCCGTGGACCCCGCCCCCTCGACGCCGAACCCCGCCGAGCCCCGCCGGACCCCGCCGGACCTCGCCGGCAATCGCCGGAGGTAGCCGCCCCGCCCGCCGCCCGATTCGGTCTTCTCCCCTCGAACCGATCCGGTTTTTTTTAAAAAAAAAATATGTACGGTTTTTTTTAAAAAAAAACCTAGATTGGTTTTATTTTATTTTTTCGGTTTTCTTAATTAACGGACGTTCACCGGACCGTTCGTTTCAGTGAACGCGTTCGTTAGATTCGTTCTGTTAACGAACGTTCGCTTTTTAACCCGTTCGTCGTTTTTCTTTTTAATCGAATTTATTCCGTTATTTTCTGATTTGATTTCAGATCCGATTTTCAAAACTGTTTTATTTCTCGCTCGTTTATCGGAATCAGGTGATTCAAGCGCCTGGAGTTTCAGAATGTAAACCGCCGTTCCGACTACCCTACTTTCACAGAGCTTTGCCACTGTGAAATTTTGACCTAATTTCAGATCGCTAAACCGAGTCGTTCTCTCTCGAGTTTTGACTTTCGGAGTTTATTTTGATTCGATTTTTTTTTTGCAACCAGGGTTCTTAAGTTGAACTTTCTGGTTAGGTCTTTTATTCGAGATTTCCCCGTGCATTAGATGAGTACTTATTGTATGCTTGTTGTTTGTCTGCGTTAGATCACGGTGCGCCGCTTGTTACTTGAATCTCTAGGACTCGCGGATCATCGACAAGGCAAGTAACACTTTGATCATACTCTTCTCATACCCAGTTTTATGCATTAGATCTATTCCTCAAACACTTGCATGGTTAGGATCTAATTAAATTGTGGGTTTGGGAAGTAGTTGAGGTAGTACCTATTACCTGTTTTACTTATGAAACCTTGGGAGTTACTTCTACGTTTGCTTATTATGCCATGCTATGCTAGTAGACGTGGATTGGGTGAGTGAATATCCATGACAGATGTGAGATTGTTTAATTAATGGTTTATCTAAGGTGGCAACCTAAACACACATCTGGGTGGATTGAGGCACCTGGTTTCCATCGAGGACTTACTGTATTTCTTCGCACCGCCACCCAGGCTCTAAGGGATCATAAGATTATTCAAACTAGAAACTTCCGTGTGCAGCCACAAGCCAATTATGGGCTCTGGCGTAGTTGACTAAGTCGTGCGAACTCTTACGGGTAGGCTAGCTGATGTAGGGGATGTAGGTTGGTACGGTCTACCCACATGTAAGGTGCTAGCGCTTTTGAAAGACTATGTCTCGGTCATCCGTTTCTCAAACACCATGTAGTCACGAGAACCAAGCGGAGGCGATCAAGTCTTGTGGGGAAAAGTGCGCAAACCTCTGCAGAGTGTATAAACTAATCATGATTAGCCGTGTCCCCGGTTATGGACAATTTGAGTATCCGGTACTTGATTATCATGTGAATCTCAACATGTTACTTCTAAATAAAAGTTATTGGGTTTTTGATGAGTACTTTTTAATTGGGATTGAGGATGCTGTCAACCATTCTCAATGTTTAACAACCACCATGATAGTTAAATAAAATTATTCCTTTGATGTAGGGAAAAATCAGCTTTATGCAAATGTAACCGTAGAGCCTTACCACCAGCCAAATATGCATGTAGTATAGGCTTATTCATTCATTGCTCTTATGTGTTACATTGCGGCATATTCCATGTGCTTGACCCGTTTGGGCTGCAACTTTTCACGTTGCAGACTTTTCGAATGACAGTAAGGTGTTAGGTCGTGGTTCTATACTCGATGATGCCGTTGGAGTTGATGGACTCGCTTATCTTCCAAGCCTTCCATTGTTATTATTAGATGGCCTTAAGCCATATTATTGTATTCAGTTCCCTTGTGGACAACGATGTAATAAGTGTGTGATTGCTACTCTGCTATAAATCCTTGATCTTGTGTGGTGTCAGGCATTCTTGATCCAGGGATGACACTGAGCACGAGACTTGATCCATTCGATGCGGTCGCTCTGAGAGAATGGTATCGAGCACACCATGACCGTAGGGACACGACCACTAAGTTAAAGCCATAGATCACTCTCTCTTCCCATTTTCTAACTCCTCATCTTTTCTACTCTCTTTAGGATGATTTGACGCGAAGATCAAGTACACCCAACCGGATGAAGGCACACCTTTTGGATTTCACTTGAAGGAAGTTACCAAGTACCTGAACATTGGATTACCAAGCTTCACCGGGACTTTCAGCGCCACTCTGCCTGAAGAGGAGCGCTGGAAGATTCACGCTCACGTTCCAGGAAGGATATTCGCCCCAATCACCAAGCCTATAGATAGTGTTTTCAGTGCACCCACTTGGAGTCTGGGAAAGAGCATGGCAGCTCACATCACCATGGGACGCATTGGAGAAGTTTATCAAGAAGACCTCAAGGACACTATCTACCAGATTTGCGGGGCCCGAGATGACAACTGGGACGTCGTCAACACCAAGAAGGATAGGTCCATTGCAGCATTCATCCAGGAGTTAAATCAGCACATTCGACGCCAGGAGAACCAAATGTGCAATGACATGTTGGAGTTGCAGAATGCAAAGGGAAGGATCATCGAATTGGAAGAAGAACTGAAGACTACACGCAAGGACTACATGGACGAGATCGTAGCTTTGGCAAGACACAATAACGATCTTAAGTACGAGATCGAAGAACTCAAGAAGAAGTTGGCGCTCAGGAATGAAGACCAGTATGTCGAATACCCAATCGACTACATCAACATTGACGACACCGATTCGGATCCAAGTGAACCCGATTTTGAAGACGAAGCTGGAGCAGACATCATGGAGTCTTCCACCGGTTCAAATTAGTAGAAGTCCCCCACATATTAATAGTATTCCCTCCATGTAAACAGTATAGTACACGCACTTTTGCGATAGTTAGATCGTTGTAAGCCCTTGTTTGATTGAATGAAGTGATTTTGTGTGCATTTGCTCATGTGCATTTGGGTAGTGATTCCCCTTAGACCTCATTCTATTCTACATTCTCTTCTTTTCTAAACCCATCAGATGCCTCCGAGACGCGACCCCGGATTCGTTTTCCCGCCAGAGATCACCCAATTGATCCAGCAGCAGAATACCCTGATTCAAACATTGGTGCAGAACAACAACAACAACAACAACCCACCGCCACCACCACCACCTGCGGATCATCTGACTCGTTTCCTTAGACTGAACCCGCCGGTGTATTCCAGTAGCACCGAGCCGATTGTAGCAGATGACTGGCTCCGCAAGATAGGAAGGGAGCTGACCACTGCAGGATGCACAGATGGTGAAAGAGTGAAGTTTGCAGCACATCAGCTTGAAGGACCCGCTGACATGGTGGGAGAATTTCACAGACCACTTACCCGTGAGACACTGTCACATGGGACCAAGCCAAAGAAGCTTTTTCGCGACAGCCCATGTTTCAGCAGGAGCCATGGCCATGAAGAAGCGTGAGTTTCGCAACTTACGCCAAGGAGGAAGGACTGTTGGCGATGCGTGGATGACTTTAGTAAATTAGCACGTTATGCCCCGGATAGCGTTGCTACGAGATGCTGACTAAGCGGAGAAGTTTCTAGAAGGACTGAATGATGAGTTCAGCATGCCGTTGATGGTAGCAAGTTTCAACAACTACCAGGAGTTAGTAGACCGAGCTCTCATGATTGAAGGAAAGCAGCAGCAAATTGAGAACCGCAAGCGGAAGTATGGACAAGGGAAGTATAACTCTGGATCCCAGCAGAAGCCTCGATATACCCCTAAATCAGGAATTCAGTTTCAGCATACCCATGGAGGAAGTAATTCGCATAACCATAATGGCACCAAGAATGGGAACGGGAATGGAGGAAGCAACGGACAGAATCGCACCAACCCGTCTACACCATCCAAGGTAGACCTGTGTCACATTACTTGCTTTAAATGCCGCAAGACTGGGCACTATGCAAATGACTGTCCAGAAGGCCAGAATGGAAATGGCAATGGAAGCTCTAGAAAGAAGCCCAACCCTTTCAACAGGGGACAAGTGAACCACATTGATGTGGAGGAGGTTGAAGATCAGCCCGATGCAGTAATCGGTAAGTTTTTGGTTAAGTCATTTACTGCAGTTGTTCTTTTTGATACTGGTGCATCGCATTCATACATATCAAGGGGATTTGTGGATAAGTACAAGTTACCAACCCAAGCCCTTAGGTCACCCATGCTAGTAACCTCACCCGGAGGCAGAGTACATGGCTAGTAAATGGTGTGATCGGCGCCACTAAGGATTGGACACTATGTTTTCCCCTCGGACCTAATAGTTACGGAATCGAGGGATTGGATGTGATATTAGGAATGGATTGGTTATCAAAGTATGGAGGAAACATAGATTGTACCGCAAGGTCAATTTTGCTCACCACACCAGAAGGAAGAAGGATTAAGTATGTATCACGGCACGAGCCGAGGAGAGCACAAGTTAATTCCTTATCAGGAGTGGTACAGGAAGAAGTACCAGTGGTAAAGGATTATCCTGATGTATTTCCGGAAGAGTTGCCAGGAATGCCGCCGGATAGAGACATTGAATTTTTGATCGAGCTGTTGCCAGGAACAGGCCCGATATCGAAGCGACCGTCTGACAGGGATGCCATAAAGGATTTGGCGGAAATCAAGAAGCGATTAAGGAACTATTGGATAAAGGTTTTATTCGCCCAAGTTCTTCACCTTGGGGATCACCCATTTTATTGGTGGAGAAGAAGGATGGATCTTTGAGAATGGTTGTTGATTACCGTGGATTGAATGAAGTAACAATCAAGAACAAGTACCCACTACCTATGATAAACGATCTGTTTGATCGCTTGCAAGGAGCCAAAGTGTTTTCTAAGATCGACTTGCGATCAGGGTACCATCAGTTGAAGATTCGGGAGCAGGACATACCCAAGACATCATTTACCACGAGATATGGACTGTACGAGTATACCGTTATGTCATTTGGACTGACTAACGCACCAGCCTATTTCATGAACCTGATGAACAAAGTGTTTATGGAGTTTTTGGATAAGTTCGTCGTGGTGTTCATTGATGACATTTTGATTTTCTCGAAGAATGAAAAGGAACACAAGGAACATTTGCGATTGGTTTTGGAGAAACCGAGGAACACCAGTTGTATGCCAAGTTCAGCAAATGTGAGTTTTGGCTAAAGGAAGTTGGATTTCTCGGACATGTTATATCCGGAGAAGGGATAGCAGTTGACCCCACAAAAGTTGAGACCGTAACCAAGTGGGAAGCACCAACGACAGTTGGAGAGATTCGGAGTTTCCTTGGACTCGCAGGATACTACCGAAGATTCATTGAGAATTTCTCAAGGATTGCAAAGCCTATGACTGAATTGTTGAAGAAGGAAAACAAATTCATATGGACTGAGGACTGTGAGGCAAGTTTTCAGGAGTTGAAGAAAAGATTGGTTACCTCACCAGTTTTGATATTGCCAGATCAGACTAAGGATTATGAGGTGTATTGCGACGCTTCACATCGAGGACTTGGAGCAGTGCTTATGCAGGAAGGAAGAGTTGTTTCGTATGCTTCACGACAACTTAAGCCCCATGAGTTGAATTATGCCACCCATGATTTGGAGTTAGCAGCCGTTGTGCATGCCTTGAAGACGTGGAGACATTTTCTCATTGGAAATCATTGTGAAGTATATACGGATCACAAGAGTTTGAAGTACATCTTCACACGAAGGAGTTGAATCTCGAGCGGAGGAGATGGTTAGAGCTAATCAAGGATTATGATATGAGATTGCATTATCACCCCGGAAAGGCTAATGTCGTAGCAGACGCATTGAGCCGTAAGAGCCACGTCAATACCCTAATGATGGGAGTAATACCCAATGAGTTAGCCGAGGACCTTCGAGAGCTATGTTTGGAAATAGTTCCGAGAGGCTATGTAGCAGCATTGGAGATTCAGTTGACCCTAATGGACAAAATCAGAGAAGCCCAAAAGGCAGATAAGGAAGTTGCCTCTATAAAGGAGAAAATGAGCAAAGGAAAGGCTAAAGGATTTCGTGAGGATGAACACGATACCCTATGGTTTGAGGACCGTGTTTATGTGCCCAATGACCCAGAGATCAGGAAGTTGATTCTACAAGAAGCCCATGATTCACCCTATTCGATTCACCCAGGAAATACCAAGATGTATTTGGATTTGAAGACTATTTTCTGGTGGACCGGAATGAAGAAAGATATTGCGGAGTATGTAGCAGTTTGCGACGTATGTCAGAAAGTAAAGGCAGAGCATCAGAAGCCAGCAGGATTGTTACAACCATTGCCGATACCGAATGGAAGTGGGATAAACTAGGCATGGATTTCATCACAGGTTTGCCAAAGACCCGTTCAGGATATGACTCGATTTGGGTCATAGTCGACCGTTTGACCAAGGTAGCTCATTTCATTCGGTCAAGACTACCTATAGCGATTGCTAAGTTGGCAAAGATATATATGACCAGAATTGTATGCTTACACGGAATTCGAGGAGCATCGTATCGACAGAGGAACCCAGTTCACTTGAAATTTTGGAACCCGGTTACGCGAAACATTGGGAACCCGATTGGAATTCAAAGACAGCTTTCCACCCACAGACCGATGGACAGGTGAGAGAGTCAATCAGATTTTGGAAGACATCTTTGAGAGCTTGTGCACTAGATTATGGATCTAGTTGGGATGATAATTTGCCGTATGCAGAATTTTCCTACAACAACAGTTACCAAACCAGCTTGAAGATGGCACCTTTCGAGGCCTTGTATGGAAGAAGGTGCAGGACACCATTGTCATGGGACGAAACTGGAGATCGTCAGTTGTTTGGACCAGATTTGATTAAGGAGTCTGAACAGAAAGTTAAGTTGATTCGAGACAGGCTCAAGGTAGCCCAGTCCGCATGTAAGAGCTATGCCGATTCAAAGCGCAAAGCGATTGAGTACGAGTTGGAGACAGTATATCTCGAGTATCCCGCTTCGAGGAGTTAAGCGTTTTGGAGTTAAAGGAAAGTTAGCACCCGTTTTATTGGACCATATAAGATTTTGCAACGCATGGGAGAAGTTGCGTATAAGTTGGAATTACGGAAGGACTGTCGAGTTCATGATGTATTCCATGTTTCTCGATTGAAGAAATGTCACCCGAGATTGCAGAGGTACCGTTAAGAGACACGGTGCCATTGGAGGCAATTCGGTTGAAGGATGACTTGACATATGAGGAAAAACCAGTTAAGATTCTCGATTATGCGGCAGAGTTACCCGCAGCAAGGTTATCAAGTTTTGCAAAGTTCGGTGGAGCCACCACACCGAGGATGAAGCCACACAGGAAAGAGAGGAAGTTTTGCTTAAGGACCACCCTCACCTATTTTCTAGCCAACCCGAATCTCGAGGGCGAGATTCATCTTAAGGGGGTAGGTTTGTAACATCCCAAATTTTCAATTTGGAATGTTATACATTAGGTCATCATGCATATCATATTTTCTCGCATTTTTCCGATCCTAGAAATTTCACGCAACTCAAGGACCCTCGGAGAGAGTTGGAAGTTTCACAATTTTCATATTTGGGAATTCTCAAATTTTGAAAATAGGATCATTTGGATTTATTTAAATTATCTTCATAAAGTTTTCCTATAAAAATAATTTGAGAGGGAATAATATGACTTTCCCAAACAATTAGGAAAAATGAAGATATTATAAATAAACCAAATTTGGTTTTGAAAGATTTACTTTGCTTAGGCAAAAATGAGCATTTTAAAAAATTTATGCATGTTTGCTGTTTTTAAAGTTCATTTTGTTCGACTCATTTTTAGGAGTCGGGGAAAATTTGTTTTATTTAATTTGGAGTTCATTTGGTATTTTTTTATTTTTATTTGGTTTAATTTTTATTTAAAAAAAAAATCTGCGCGCCCCCCCCCTGGACCGAGGCCCAGCCGGCCCAAGCCAGCCAGGCCCCAGGCCCAGCCCCCGGCCCACCTCCCGCCTCCTCCCTCGCGCGCGGCCGCCGCCCGAGCGGAGAGCCCCGCCAAGACGCCCGCCGCCCGAGTCCCTTGGGACCCGGCTCCTGCCCCCCTCCCCAAGCCGACCGCCTCCCTTTATAACCCCGGACCCCTCTCTCACCCCAACCTGCGGAGCCAGACGCCACCCCTCGGCGCGCCCGAGCCGGCGCCGACCCCGCCCGTAGTGGGCCGCCGCCGCCGCCGTGGACCCCGCCCCCTCGACGCCGAACCCCGCCGAGCCCCGCCGGACCCCGCCGGACCTCGCCGGCAATCGCCGGAGGTAGCCGCCCCGCCCGCCGCCCGATTCGGTCTTCTCCCCTCGAACCGATCCGGTTTTTAAAAAAAAAATATGTACGGTTTTTTTTAAAAAAAAACCTAGATTGGTTTTATTTTATTTTTTCGGTTTTCTTAATTAACGGACGTTCACCGAACCGTTCGTTTTGATGGAACGCGTTCGTTAGATTAGATTACATTAACGAACGTTCGCTTTTAACCCGTTAAATGCGTTTTCTTTTTAATCGAATTTAATCCGTTATTTTCGATTTGATTTCAGATCCGATTTTCAAAACTGTTTTATTTCTCGCTCGTTTATCGGAATCAGGTGATTCAAGCGCTGGAGTTTAAATAACGAAACCGCCGTTCGACTACCCTACTTTCACAGAGTTTTGCCACTGTGAAATTTTGACCTAATTTCAGATCGCTAAACCGAGTCGTTCTCTCTCGAGTTTTGACTTTCGGAGTTTATTTTGATTCGATTTTTTTTTTTGCAACCAGGGTTCTTAAGTTGAACTTTCTGGTTAGGTCTTTTATTCGAGATTTCCCCGTGCATTAGATGAGTACTTATTGTATGCTTGTTGTTTGTCTGCGTTAGATCACCCGGAGTGCGCCGCTTGTTACTTCGAATCTCTAGGACTCGCGGATCATCAGCAAGGCAAGTAACACTTTGATCATACTCTTCTCATACCCAGTTTTATGCATTAGATCTATTCCTCAAACACTTGCATGGTTAGGATCTAATTAAATTGTGGGTTTGGGAAGTAGTTGAGGTAGTACCTATTACCTGTTTTACTTATGAAACCTTGGGAGTTACTTCTACGTTTGCTTATTATGCCATGCTATGCTAGTAGACGTGGATTGGGTGAGTGAATATCCATGACAGATGTGAGATTGTTTAATTAATGGTTTTATCTAAGGTGGCAACCTAAACACACATCTGGGTGGATTGAGGCACTGGTTTCCATCGAGGACTTGCCTGTATTTCTTGGACCGCCACCTGTGCTCTAAGGGATCATAAGATTATTCAAACTAGAAACTTCCGTGTGCAGCCACAAGCCAATTATGGGCTCTGGCGTAGTTGACTAAGTCGTGCGAACTCTTACGGGTAGGCTAGCTGATGTAGGGGATGTAGGTTGGTACGGTCTACCCACATGTAAGGTGCTAGCGCTTACGAAAGACTATGCCTCGGTCATCCGTTTCTCAAACACCATGTAGTCACGAGAACCAAGCGGAGGCGATCAAGTCTTGTGGGGAAAAGTGCATAAACCTCTGCAGAGTGTATAAACTAATCATGATTAGCCGTGTCCCCGGTTATGGACAATTTGAGTATCCGTACTTGATTATCATGTGAATCTCAACATGTTACTTCTAAATAAAAGTTATTGGGTTTTTGATGAGTACTTTTTAATTGGGATTGAGGATCTTGTCAACCATTCTCAATGTTTAACAACCACAATGATAGTTAAATAAAATTATTCCTTTGATGTAGGGAAAAATCAGCTTTATGCAAATGTAACAGTAGAGCCTTACCACCAGCCAAATATGCATGTAGTATAGGCTTATTCATTCATTGCTCTTATGTGTTACATTGCGGCATATTCCATGTCTTGACCCGTTTTGGCTGCAACTTTTCACGTTGCAGACTTTTAGAACTGACAGTAAGGTGTTAGGTCGTGGTTCTATACTCAGTGATGCCGTTGGAGTTGATGGACTCGCTTATCTTCCAAGCCTTCCGCTGTTATTATTAGATGGCCTTAAGCCATATTATTGTATTCAGTTCCCTTGTGGACAACGATGTAATAAGTGTGTGATTGCTACTCTGCTATAAATCCTTCGAAGTACTGTGTGGTGTCAGCATTACTGATCCAGGGATGACACTGAGCACAGAGACTTGATCCATTCGGGTCTGGTCGCTACATCAACACTACCGGTTAGAATAGCTTCTACCCATTTAGTAACATAATCAGCAGCAACCAAAATATGTGTATACCCATTAGAGGAAGGAAAAGGTCCCATGTAATCAAATCCCCAAACATCAAATGGTTCAACAGCAAGTGAGTAATTCATAGGCATTTCTTGACGCTTACCGATATTACCTACTCTTTGATATTCATCACAAGATAAGATGAACTTACGGGCATCCTTGAAGTGAGTAGGCCAATAAAATCCAGACTGCAATACCTTATGAGCAGTTCTATCTCCAGCATGATGCCCTCCATAAGCTTCGGAGTGACATTTCCGTAGGATTTGTCCCAGTTCATGCTCAGGTACACAACATCTAATAATACCATCTACTCCTTCTTTATAAAGATGTGGGTCATCCCATAAGTAATGTCTTAAATCATAGAAGAATTTTTTTCTTTTGTTGCTATGTACAGCTAGGTGGTAAATATTTAGCAACAATGTAATTAGCATAATCAGCATACCAAGGAGTACTATGAGAAACATTTATTGCAGCTAACTGCTCATCAGGAAAACTATCATCAATAGGTAGTGGGTCATCAAGCACATTTTCAAGCCTAGAAAAATTATCAACTACTGGGTTTTCAGCTGCTTTTCTATCAATGATATGTAAATCAAATTCTTGTAACAGGAGAACCCATCGAATAAGTCTAGGTTTAGCATCTTTCTTTTCCATAAGATATTTAATAGCAGCATGGTCTATGTGAACAGTTACTTTTGAATCAACAATATAAGGTCTAAATTTATTACAAGCAAACACCACTGCTAAGATTTTTTTTCCAGTAGTAGCATAATTTCTTTGAGCACTGTCTAGAGTTTTACTAGCATAATGAATGACATTAAGTTTCTTATCAACTCTTTGTCCTAGAACAGCACCAACAGCATAATCACTAGCATCACACACAATTTCAAAAGGCAAGTTCCAATCAGGTGGTTGAACAATAGGTGCAGAAATTAAGGCTTTCTTGAGTGTTTCAAAGGCTTCTAAACAATCATCATCAAAAACAAAGGGAATATCCTTTTGCAAGAGACTAGTGAGAGGTCTTTAAATTTTAGAAATGTCTTTGATAAATCTCCTATAGAAACCAGCATGACCTAGGAAACTACGAATACCTTCTATATCTTTAGGACATGGCATTTTCTCAATGGCATCAACCTTAGCTTGGTCCACTTCAATACCTCTTTCAGAAATTTTATGCCCCAAGATAATGCCTTCATTAACCATAAAGTGGCACTTCTCCCAATTCAAGACAAGATTTGTTTATTCACATCTCTGCAAAACTCGATCAAATTGCTTAAACAATCATCAAAAGACTTCCCATAAACTGAAAAGCCATCCATGAAAACTTCAACAATCTTTTCACAAAAATCGGAGAATATAGCAGTCATACATCTTTGAAAGGTAGCAGGTGCATTACATAAACTGAAAGGCATACGTCTATAAGCATAGGTTCCAAAGGGACAAGTAAAAGTGGTCTTTTCTTGATCAGGTTGAGAAACAGGTATTTCTGAAAAACCAGAATATCCATCAAAGAAGCAAAAGTGTGTGTGCTTCGATAATCTTTCAAGCATTTGATCAATAAAAGGCAAAGGGTAATGATCTTTCCTAGTTGCTTTGTTTAATTTTCTATCAATTACCATTCTATAGCCTGTAACAATTCTTTCTGGAATAAGTTCATTCTTATCATTAGGAACAACAGTAATAGGTCCTTTCTTAGGAACACAATGAACAGGACTTACCCATCTACTATGAGCTATAGGATAGATTATACCTGCTTCCAAAAGTTTTAAGATTTCCGTTCTTACCACTTCCTTCATTTTTGGATTTAGCCGACGTTGGTGATCAACAACGGGTTTAGCATCAGGTTCCATATTAATTTTTTGCTGACATAGAGTGGGACTAATGCTCTTTAAATCATCAAGAGTATATCGAATAGCAGCCCGGTGCTTCCTTAGAACTTTCAATAATCTTTCTTCTTCATGTTCTGAAAGGTTAGCACTAATAATAAAAGGATATATCTTCTTTTCATCAAGATTAGCATATTTCGAAGTGTCTGGCAATTGTTTTAATTCAAACACAGGATCACCTTTAGGTGGAGGAGGACCTCCTAGAGTTTCAATAGGCAAGTTGTGTTTAAGCAGTGGTCGTTGTTCAAAGAAATTTTTATCTATTTCATTTCTTTCATGCATATGTAAATCATTTTCATGGTCTAACAGATATTGTTCTAAAGGATCAGTAGGTGGAACAACAATAGAAGCAAGACCAATTAATTCATCCCTACTAGGCAACTCTTTTTTCATGAAGCTTTCTACTAAACTTGGAAAAGTTAAATTCATGAGACTCATCACCAAAACTAACACCGACAGTTTGTTTCTCACAATCTATCTTAGCATTAACGGTGTTCAAGAAAGGTCTACCAAAGATAATGGGACAAAAGTCATCTTGTGGGGGACGAAGAACAAGAAAATCAGTAGGGTATTTTATTTTCCCACACAAGACTTCAACATCTCTAACAATCCCAATTGGTGATATGGTGTCTCTATTAGCAAGTTTAATAGTAACAACTATGTCTTCTATTTCTGCGGGTGCTATGTCATTCATAATTTCTTGATATAAAGTGTAAGGAATAGCACTCACACTAGCACCTATGTCACATAAACCATGATAACAGTGATCCCCTATTTTAAGTGAGATGACAGGCATGCCAACAACAATTCTATGTTTATCCTTTTTATCAGGTTTGGAAATTCTAGCAGCTTCTTCACATAAGTAAATAACATGCCCATCCATATCTTCTTCTAAGAGATCTTTAACCATAGCAATGTTAGGTTCTACTTTGATTTGTTCATCAGGTTTAGGTGTTCTAATATAGCTTTTGTTAACCAAACTTGAAACTTCGGCATGTTCCTTTATCCTAACAGGGAAAGGTGGTTTCTCAATATAAGCAGAAGGAACAACTGGATCAACATTATAAAGTATATTTTCTTCTTTAATTGGTACCGGCTCTTTAGTTTCTTCTTTAATGGGTAGGTGTTATTTAAACCACTTCTCCTTAGGGAGTTCAACATGAGTAGCAAATGATTCACAAAAGGAGGCTACTATCTCAGAGTCAAGTCCATATTTAGTGCTAAACTTTCGAAAAGCATCGGTATCCATAAAATATTTAACACAATCATATTTAATTTTAATACCTGACTCTTTACCTTCGTCGAGTTCCCAATCTTTAAAATTGCGTTTCATTCTTTCCAAAAGATCCCACCGGAATTCAATAGTCTTCTTCATAAAAGAACCAGCACAAGAAGTATCAAGCATGGTTTGATCATTACGGGAAAGACGAGCATACATTTTTTGGATAATAATTTCTCTTGAGAGCTCATGATGGGGGCGTGAATATAACATTGACTTAAGCCTCCCCCAAGCTAGAGCGATACTTTCTCCTTCACGAGGCCAAAAATTATATATATATAATTCTGATCACGATGAACTAGATGCATAGGATAAACAATTTGGTGGAACTCCAATTTCAATCGATTCTAATTCCAAGATGCAATATCATCGCATAGCCTATACCATGCCAATGCTTTCCCTTGAAAGATAAAGGGAAAACCTTTTTCATAACTTGATCTCCGGGTAAACCTGCAAGCTTGAACAATCCACAAATTTGTTCTACATATATCAAGTGCATATTAGGATGTTCGGTTCCATATTCGAAGTTAGCAGTTGTTCTATCATACTCGAAGGAATTTCATATTCAATATTTCAGTAGGTGCGGTAGGTTGAGGGGTAGCTAATTGTGGTTCCAGACGAGGTGAAGATACCACGAACATACCCCTCAAAGCATTGTTTTCCATAGTAACAAGTGACAATAAATTTCAGCACACTATATAAATGTTTCCTTACCAAGTTCCACTTACCAAAGGCGCTTCACTCCCCAGAAACGGCGCCAGAAAAAAAAAGCCATGATGACCCACAAGTATAGGGGATCAATTGTAGCTATTTTCGATAAGTAAGAGTGTCGAACCCAACGAGGAGCGAACGAAATGACAAGTGGTTTTCAGCAAGTGCTGAAATTGTAAGTAGTGGAGTAGTTTGATAGCAAGATAATTTGTAACGAGCAAGTAACGGTAGTAGTAACAAAAGTGCAGCAAGGTAGCCCAATCCTTTTGAGGCAAAGGACAGGCGAAAACGGTCTCTTATGATAAGCAAAGCGTTCTTGAGGGTACAAGGGAATTTCATCTAGTCACTTTCATCATGTTGGTTCGATTTGTGTTCGCTACTTTGATAATTTGATATGTGGGTGGACCGGTGCTTAGGTGCTGTTCTTACTTGAAAAAACCTCCTACTTATGATTAACCCTCCCACATGCATCCACAACTACGAGAAAAGTATTAAGAAAAAATTGAAACAATAGCATTAAACTTTTGGATCCAATCGATCCCTTACGGAATAGCGCATAAACTGCGGTTTAAGCTTCTGTCACTCTCGCAACCCATCATCTAATTGCTACTCCACAATGCATTCCCTTAGGCCCAAATATGGTGAAGTGTCATGTAGTCGACATTCACATGACACCACTAAGGGAATCAGAACATACATACTATCAAAATATCAAACACATATCAAGTTCACATGATTACTTGCAACATGATTTCTCCCATGACCTCAAGAACAAAATTAACTACTCACAGATGATAAACATGCTCATGATCAGGGGAGTATTAAATAGCATATTGGATCTGAACATATAATCGTCCACCAAATAAACCATATAGTAACCAACTATAAGATGTAATCAACACTACTAGTCACCCACAATTACCAATCTATAGTTCCGGTAACAAGATTAAACACAAGGGATGAAATAGGGTTTGAGATGAGATGGTGTTGTTGAAGATGTTGATGCAGATTGCCCTCCCCAAGATGGGAGAGTTGTTGGTGATGATGATGATGATGATGATTTCCCCCTCCGGGAGGGAAGTTCCCCCGGCAGAATCGCTCCGCCAGAGGGAAAAAGTGCTCCTGCCCAATTTCCCCCACGAGGCGGCGGCGCTCTGTCCCGAAAGTCCTCCCCTTATTTTTTTTCTAGGTGAAAATGACCTATATACCAGAAGATGGGCATCGGAGTTGGGCCGAGGAGGGCACAACCCACCAGGTCACGCCTGGGGGCCCTGGCGTGCCCAGGTGGGTTGTGCCCACCTGGTGGGGCCCCTCTGGTAGTTATTTGCTCCAGTAATTCTTATATATTCCATAAAAATTGCCCGTGAAGTTTCAGCTCATTTGGAGTTGTGCAGAATAGGTAGGCCGACGTAGCTTTTTCAAGTCCAGATTTCTAGCTGCCGGAATTCTCCCTATTTGTGTATACCTTGCATAATATGAGAGAAAAGGCATTAAAATCACTCCAAAAGGCATTATTATGGATAAAAACATTATAAATAGCAGTAAGAAAACATGATGCAAAATGGATGTATCAGGGTTCATTGATGATCGTGATTGGTTTGAGTTGCATGTTTTATTATTGGTACTGTCCTATGGTGCTCGCCGTGTCGCACAAGCGTGAGGGATCCCCGCTGTAGGGTTTGCAATATGTTCATGGTTTGATTATTATCTGCGTTGCGTGGGTGACTTAAACACAAACACGGATAAGTGGGTCATGGCGTAAAGGAAAGAGGACTTTATACTTTAATGCTATGGTTGGGTTTTACCTTAATGATCTTTAGTTGTTGCGGATGCTTGCTAGAGTTCCAATCATAAGTGCATATGATTCAAGAAGAGAAAGTATGTTAGTTTATGCCTCTCCCTCATATAAAATTGCAATAATGATTACCGGTCTAGTTATCGATTGCATAGGGATAAATAACTTTCTCGTGACAAAAAGCTCTCTACTAAAACTAACCTACTTGTTTCTTTATCTAAACAACCCCTAGATTTTATTTATGTGCTCTTTATTATCTTGCAAACCTATCCTACAACACCTTCAAAGTACTTCGAGTTTCATACTTGTTCTAGGTAAAGCGAACGTAAAGCATGCGTAGAGTTGTATCAGTGGTCGATACAACTTGAGGGAATATTTGTTCTACCTTTAGCTCCTCATTGGGTTCGACACTCTTACTTATCAAAAGAGGCTACAACTGATCCCCTATACTTGTGGGTTATCACCGCCCCCTTCGCCCGCCATCGCAGTGCGGGCGACGTTGCCGGGCCCTCCCGTCCGGCACGCAGCACTGGTGGGAGTGTCGCCCCTCGGCCCCACTCCAGCTACACCGCCCCGCCACCTCCACATCCATTGTACCTTCGGATGGCATCCACGGGCAACGTTGGTACTTGTGCTCTCATCAGCGCTGGGACAGTCGAGGACGCCCGAGTCAAAGCCGCGTACCGCACGACCCAAGTGGCAATGCGCAAGTGAGGTCACGATGACCGTTTGATGGGATGAATTTATCCAGCTCAATCCAGAGCCTCCAGATTCACATCCAAAGTTATCGCCATTATGGTAGCTCACGCTCTGCTTTGATGGTTGTCCTCTCGGTATGGCATTCTTCTTTATTGATCCGGCTTTTGGATACTAAAAAATCAGTCTAAATTATGATTTGCTGGCTTTTGGATTCTAAAAATTTTAGGCAAAGAACATGATTGATTTTTTGCCATACCTTCGTTGGTCTTGCCGAGAGTTCAGTGTACAGTCGGTCACCAGCACGTGGCACACCGAACCCTTTCTACATTTGAACGGTCGATTGCCTCCCAAACCTTTTTTTAACGAGGCAAAATACTTGCCATTTCATTGATTGAGGAAGAAAGGTTAGAGATAAGCCGCAAGAAACAGACAAAGGAAAATAACTCTCGCGGCATTACAATACTCAAGTACTTGGCACCCGCCAATGCCCAAAGCGACACCTCATGCTTTATCTTGTTGACGATGACCACCGATGGAACCGCCACATTGCGGAAGACTCTAGTGTTTCTCTCGGACCAAACCTCACATGATATGAGCATCATCAATGTGGCAAGGGCTTTGGGAGAGCCGAGACAAATCTGAAGGTTGCCATTCCTTTATCCTTTGACCGAAGCGCTCGCCGACCATGTAGTAGTAGAGATGTGGTGCATTCCAAGCAACAGAAGAATGTCATTCAAATGCGCAACATGAAGCGGCATTGGAAGAGTAGGTGAGCAGCGGACTCATGTGCTTGCTTACAAAGAGGGCACAAGCCGCAGTTGGGCCAGCCGCGACGGATCAAGCGGTCTGATGTCCAGATTCTATTTTGAAGAACCATCCAAGCAAAGAATTTGCACCACGGAGGAGCCCTGATACGTCTCTAACGTATCTATAATTTTTGATTGTTCCATGCTGTTATATTATCAATCTTGGATGTTTGATAATCATTTTATAGTTATTTTTTTATCATTTTTGGTACTAACCTATTGACATAGTGCCAAGTGCTAGCTGCTGTTTTTTGCATGTTTTTTACATCGCAGGAAATCAATACCAAACGGAGTCCAAATCAACGAAACTTCATAGAGATTTTTTATGGCCTAGAAGACACCCAGTGGGCCAAGGCAGCGCCTGGGGGCTACTCCGAGGAGAGCACAACACACCAGGGCGCGCCAGGAGGCCCATGCACGCCCTGGTTGGTTGTACCCACCTCGGGTGCCCCCCGGACCGCCTCTTTTCTCTATAAATACACCAATTTCCAGAAACCCTAGGGGAGTCGACGAAAATCAATTCCAGCCGCCACAGAGTCCAAAACCACCAGATCCAATCTAGACACCATCACGGAGGGGTTCACCACTTCCATTGGTGCCTCTCCAATGATGCGTGAGTAGTTCTTTGTAGATCTTTGAGTCCATAGTTAGTAGCTAGATGGATTCCTCTCTCTCGTTTGATTCTCAATACAATGGTCTCTTGAAGATCCATATGATGTAACTCTTTTTGCGGTGTGTTTGTTGGGATCGGATGAACTTTGAGTTTATGATCAGATCTATCTTTTATATCCATGAATGTTATTTGAGTTTCTTTGATCTCTTATATGCATGCGTGCTTATAGCCTCGTATTTCTTCTCCGATATTTGGCTTTTGTTTGGCCAACTTGATCTATTTATGTTGCAATGGGAAGAGGTGCTTTGTAGTGGGTTCGATCTTACGGTGCTTGATCCCGGATGTAAGGGGAATCGACACGTATGTATCATTGCTACTGAGGATAAAACGATGGGGTTTATCTCTACATAGATAGATCTTGTCTACATCATGTCATCGTTCTTATTGCATTACTCCATTTCCCCATGAACTTAATACACTAGATGCATGCTGGATAGCGGTCGATGTGTGGAGTAATAGTAGTAGATGCAGGCAGGAGTCGGTCTACTAATTTTGGATGTGATGCCTACATAATGACCATTGTCTGGATATCGTCATGATTATTTGAAGTTCTATCAATTTCCCAACAGTAATTTGTTCACCCACTGTTTGTTATTTTTTCTCGAGAGAAGCCACTAGTGAAACCTACGGCCCCAGGTCTCTTTCTCATATTATTTGCCTTCGCGATCTACTTTTCCTTTGCTTTTATTTTTAGATCTATTAAACCAAAAATACAAAAATACCTTGCTGCAATTTATTCTTATTTATTTTATTTGGAGTTCGATCTATCAATCTACTACAATTTATTTCACGTCTGTTTGCCTATCTTGGGGCGCCACTACCCGAAAGGGATTGACAACCCCTTTTACACGTCGGGTTGCGAGTATTTGTTATTTGTGTGCAGGGGCTGTTTAAATTGTGTTGCTTGGTTCTCCTACTGGTTCGATATCCTTGGTCTCATAACTGAGGGAAATACCTACCGCCGTTGTGCTGCATCATCTGTTCCTCTTTGGGGAAATACCTACGTAGCTTCAAGCCGCATCAAAAGGAATTTCTGGCGCCGTTACCGGGGAGGATCTTCAACATATACCAGGTTCCTAATCACAAATATCATCTCCTCTCAATTTACATTATTTTCCATTTGCCTCTCGTTTTCCTCTCCCCCACTTCACAAAATTTGCCGTTTTATTCGCCCTCTTTTTTGTTCGCCGTTTTCTCATCAGATCTATTCTTTGCTTGCAATCATGAGTGATTTCGGTATGGCACCAACAGATGATGGACTAACTCCTAAGATTGGACGTACGGGCAATCTGGATGCTAAAACTTTTATCTTGGGGCAAGGGAATGCTATGGGAAAATAACATATCCATTAATTTTTCAATTGAGTTGGAAATCTAAGTCTTGATGATGCTCCTGTACTTAGGACTGATACGTCTCCAACGTATCTATAATTTTTGATTGCTCCATGCTATATTATCTATTGTTTTGGACTATATTGGGCTTTATTTTCCACTTTTATATTACTTTTGGGACTAACCTATTAACCGGAGGCCCAGCCCAGAATTCCTGTTTTTTGCCTATTTCAGTGTTTCGAAGAAACTGAATATCAAATGGAGTCCAAACGGAATGAAACCTTCGGGAACGTGATTTTCTCATCAGATAAGATCCAGGAGACTTGGACCCTCTGTCAAGAAAGCCACGAGGCGACCACGAGGGTGGAGGGCGCCCTCCCTAGGGCGCGCCCCCTGCCTCATGGGCCCCTCAAAGCTCCACCGACGTACGCCTTCCTCCTATATATATACCCACGTACCCCCAACAGATCAGATATGGAGCCAAAAACCTAATTCCACCGGCGCAACTTTCTGTATCCACGAGATCCCATCATGGGGCATGTTCCGGAGCTCCGCCGGAAGGGGATTCCACCACGGAGGGCTTCTACATCATCATCATAGCCTCTCCGATGAAGTGTGAGTAGTTTACCTCAGACCTTCGGGTCCATAGTTAGTAGCTAGATGGCTTCTTCTCTCTTTTTGGATCTCAATACAATGTTCTCTCCCTCTCTCGTGGAGATCTATTCGATGTAATCTTCTTTTTGCGGTGTGTTTGTTGAGAACGATGAATTGTGGGTTTATGATCAAGATTATCTATGAGCAATATTTGAATCTTTTCTGAATTCTTTTATGTATGATTGGTTATCTTTGCAAGTCTCTTCGAATTATCCGTTTGGTTCGGCCAACTAGATTGGTAGTTCTTGCAATGGAAGAAGTGTTTAAATTTGGGTTCAATCTTGCGGTGTCCTTACCTAGTGACAGAAAGGGTTGCAAGGCACGCATTGTATTGTTGCCATCGAGGATAACAAGATGGGGTATTTATCATATTGCATGAATTTATTCATCTACATCATGTCATCTTGCTTAAGGCGTTACTCTGTTTTCATTAACTTAATACTCTAGATGCATGCTTTGGATAGCGGTCGATGAGTGGAGTAATAGTAGTAGATGCAGGCAGGAGTCGGTCTACTTGTCTCACACGTGATGCCTATATACATGATCATACCTAGATATTCTCATAACTATGCTCAATTCTGTCAATTCCTCAACAGTAATTCGTTCACCCGCCCTAAAATACCTATGCTCTTGGGAGAAGCCACTAGTGAAATCTATGGCCCCCGGGTCTATTCTCATCATATTAATCTTCCTATGCTTTATTATTGCTTTGGTTTTTTACTTTGCTTTTTATTTTACTTTGCATCTTTACACCAAAAATACCAAAACTATTATCTATCATCTCTATTAGATCTCACTCTCGTAAGTGACCGTGAAGGGATTGAAAACCCCTATTCGTGTTGGTTGCGAGGAGTTATTTGCTTGGTGTAGGTACGAGGGACTTGCGCGTGGCCTCCTACTGGATTGATACCTTGGTTCTCAAAAACTGATGGAAATACTTACGCTACTCTGCTGCATCATCCTCTCCTCTTTGGGGAAAACCAACACAAGCTCAAGACGTAGCAAGAAGGATTTCTGGCGCCGTTGCCGGGGAGTCTACGCAAAAGTCAACATACCAAGTACCCATCACAATCCCTAATCTCTCGCATTACATTATTTGCCATTTGCCTCTCGTTTTCCTCTCCCCCACTTCACCCTTGCCGTTTTATTCGCCCTCTCTTTCCCAATCTCCTCATCTCTTTTCGCTTGCCTTTTTCCTGTTTGCTTGTGTGTTGGATTACTTGTTGCCATGGCTCAAGATAATACCAAATTGTGTGACTTTACCAATACCAACAATAATGATTTCCTTAGCACTCTGATTGCTCCTCTTGCCAATACTGAATCATGTGAAATCAATGCTGCTTTATTGAATCTCGTTATGAAGGATCAATTCGCTGGCCTTCCTAGTGAAGATGCCGCTACTCATTTAAATAGCTTTGTGGATTTGTGTGATATGCAAAAGAAGAAAGATGTTGACAATGATGTTGTTAAATTGAAGCTAATTCCTTTTTTGCTTAAAGATCATGCTAAAGCTTGGTTTTCGTCTTTGCCTAAAAATAGTATTGATTCTTGGAACAAGTGCAAAGATGCTTTTATCTCTAAGTATTTTCCTCCCGCTAAGATCATCTCTCTTAGGAACGATATTATGAATTTTAAGCAACTTGATCATGAACATGTTGCACAAGCTTGGGAGAGAATGAAATTAATGATACGTAATTGCCCTACTCATGGTTTAAACTTGTGGATGGTTATACAAAAATTTATGCGGATTGAATTTTGCTTCTAGAAACCTTTTAGATTCGGCCATGGAGGCACTTTTATGGAAACCACTTGAGGAAATGCTACTAAACTTCTAGATAATATTATGGTTAATTATTCTCAATGGCACACTGAAAGATCTACTAATAAAAAAGTGCATGCGATAGAAGAAATTAATGTTTTGAGTGGAAACATGGATGAACCTATGAAATTATTTGCTACTAAGATTGTTTCTTCTGATCCTAATAATATGCCTTTTTCTACTTTGATTGAGAATAATAATGAATCTATGGATGTGAATTTTGTTGGTAGGAATAATTTTGGTAACAACGCATATAGAGGGAATTTTAATCCTAGGCCCTATCCTAGTAATCCTTCTAATAATTATGGAAATTCCTACAACAACTCTTATGGAAATTTTAATAAGATTCCCTCTGAATTTGAGAATAGTGTTAAAGAGTTTATGAATTCACAAAAGAATTTTATTGCTTTGCTTGAAGATAAATTACTTATAGTTGATGAATTGGCTAGGAACGTTGATAGAATTTCTCTTGATGTTGATTCTTTAAATCTTAGATCTGTTCCTCCTAAGCATGATATCAATGAGTCTCTCAAAGCCATGAGAATTTCCATTGATGAGTGCAAGGAAAAAACTGCTAGGATGCGTGCTATGAAAGATGCCTTTATTAAAGCGTGTTCTTCCAATTTTCATGAAAATTGAGATGAAGATCTAAAAGTTATTTATGTGTACCCTATGAAATCTTTGTTTTGCAATATGAATCTTGATAATGATGAGATTGAATATGAGTCACCTTTACCTAGAAGGCGTTCCAAAAATTCGGAGCTTTTAGATATGATGCTAAAATTGATAAAAGTGGGATTGAAAGTAAAACCTTAGATGTTGCTAAACCCACTATTTTGGATTTCAAGGAATTTAATTATGAAATTTGATCTTTAATTGATTGTATTTCCTTGTTACAATCCGTACTAAATTCTCCGCATGCTTATAGTCAAAATAAAGCGTTTACTAAGCATATCGTTGATGCCTTGATGCTATCTTATGAGGAAAAACTTGAGTTGGAAGTCTCTATCCCTAGAAAACTTTATGATGAGTGGGAACCAACTATTAAAATTAATATTAAGGATCATGAATTTTATTCTTTATGTGATTTGGGTGCTAGTGTTTCTACTATTCCCAAAACTTTATGTTATTTGCTAGATTTCCGTGATTTTGATGATTGCTCTCTAAACTTGCACCTTGCGGATTCCACTATCAAGAAACCTAGGGGAAGAATTAATGATGTTCTTATTGTTGCAAATAGGAATTATGTGCCCGTAGACTTTATCGTTCTTGATATAGATTGCAATCCTTCATGCCCTATTATTCTTGGTAGACCTTTCCTTAGAACGATTGGTGCAATTATTGATATGAAGGAAGGGAATATTAGATTCCAATTCCCATTAAAGAAAGGCATGGAACACTTCCCTAGGAAGAAGATAAAATTACCATACGAATTTACCATGAGATCCACTTATGGATTGCCTACCAAAGATGGCAATACCTAGATCTATCCTTGCTTTTATGCCTAGCTAGGGGCGTTAAACGATAGCGCTTGTTGGGAGGCAACCCAATTTTATTTTTAGTTTTTGTTTTTGTTTATGTTTAGGAATAAATAATCCATCTACCTTCTGTTTAGATGTGTTTTTATGTTTTAATTAGTGTTTGTGCCAAGTTAAACCTATAGGATCATCTTGGATAATAGTTATTTGATCTTGCTGTAATTTCCAGAAACTTTCTGTTCACGAAAACAATTGTTAAAAATCACCAGAACGAGATAAAATAGTGATTCCAATTGCTGCTGATCAATAAACAAATTGCCTAGGTCTACCTATTTTGTCTGAAATTTTGGAGTTCCAGAAGTTTGCGTTAGTTACAAATTACTACAGACTGTTCTGTTTTTGACAGATTCTGTTTTTCGTGTGTTGTTTGCTTATTTTGATGAATCTATGGCTAGTAAAATAGTTTATGATCCATAGAGAAGTTGGAATACAGTAGGTTTAACACCAATATAAATAAAGAATTATTTCATTACAGTACCTTGAAGTGATCTTTTGTTTTCTTTCGCTAACGGAGCTCATGAGATTTCTGTTGAGTTTTGTGCTGTGAAGTTTTCATGTTTTGGGTGAATTTTTTTGATGGATTATGGAACAAGGAGTGGAAAGAGCCTAAGCTTGAGGATTCCCATGGCACCCCCAAGATAATACAAGGACACCAAAAAGTCAAAGCTTGGGGATGTCCCGGAAGGCATCCCCTCTTTCATCCACTTCCATCGGTAACTTTACTTGGAGCTATATTTTTATTCACTACATGATATGTGTTTTACTTGGAGCGTCGTGTATTATTTGCATATATTCTTGTTAGTTTACCACAATCATCCTTACTGTACACACCTTTTGAGAGAGCCATAAATGAATTGGAATTTGTTAGAATATTCTACGTGCTTCACTTATATCTTTTGAGCTTGATAGTTTTGCTCTATGTGCTTCACTTATATCTTTTGAGCTTTATAGTTTTTCTCTAGTACTTCACTTATATCTTTTAGATCACGGTGATGGATTTGTTTTAAATAAACTATTGAAATCTCATGCTTCACTTAGATTATTTTGAGAGTCTTAAATAGCATGGTAATTTGCTTAATAATAACATGCTTGGTATTCAAGATTTGTAAAACTTTCTTTTGAGTGTGTTGAATACTAAGAAAAGTTTGATGCTTGATAATTGTTTTGAGATATGAAGGTGGTAATATTAGAGTCATGCTAGTTGAGTAGTTGTGAATTTGAGAAATACTTGTGTTAAAGTTTGTGATTCCCGTAGCATGCACGTATGGTGAACCGTTATGTGATGAAGTCGGAGCATGATTTATATATTGATTGTCTTCCTTATGAGTGGCGGTCGGGGACAAGCGATGGTCTTTTCCTACCAATCTATCCCCCTAGGAGCATGCGCGTAATACTTTTCTTTGATAACTTGTAGATTTTTGCAATAAGTATATGAGTTCTTTATGACTAATGTTGAGTCCATGTATTATACGCATTTTTCTCACCCTTCCACCATTGCTAGCCTCTCTAATACCGCGCATTTTTTGCCGGTGTCATACACCCACCATAAGCCTTCCTCAAAAAAGCCACCATACCTACCTATCATGACATTTCCATAGCCATTCCGAGATATATTGCCATGCAACTTTCCACCGTTTCGTTTATTATGACACGCTCCATCATTGTCATAGTGCTTAGCATGATCATTTAGTTGACATCGTATTTATGGCAAAGCCACCGTTCATAATTCTTTCATACATGTCACTTATGAATCATTGCATATCCCGCACATCACGGAGGCATACACATAGAGTCATATTTTGTTCTAAGTATCGAGTTGTAATTGTTGAGTTGTAAGAAAAATAAAAGTGTGATGATCATCATTTTTAGAGCATTGTCCCAAGTGAGGAAAGGATGATGGAGACTATGATTCCCCCATAAGTCGGGATGAGACTCCGGACGAAAAAGGGAGGCCATAAAAAAAGAAAAAAGGCCCAATAAAAAAATATGAGAGAAAAAGAGAGAAGGGACAATGTTACTATCCTTTTACCACACTTGTGCTTCAAAGTAGCACCATGATCTTTATAATAGAGAGTCTCTCGTTTTGTCACTTTCATATACTAGTGGGAATTTTTCATTATAGAACTTGGCTTGTATATTCCAATGATGGGCTTCCTCAAATTGCCCTAGGTCGTCGTGAGCAAGCGAGTTGGATGCACACCCACTTAGTTTCATTTGTTGAGCTTTCATATACTTATAGCTCTAGTGCATCCATTGCATGGCAATCCCTACTCACTCACATTGATATCTATTGATGGGCATCTTCATAGCCCGTTGATACGCCTAGTTGATGTGAGACTATCTTCCCTCTTTTTGTCTTCTCCACAACCACCATTCTATTCCACATATAATGCTATATCCATGGCGCACGCTCATGTATTGCGTGAAGATTGAAAAAGTTTTGAGAATGTCAGAAGTATGAAACAATTGTTTGGCTTGTCATCGGGGTTGTGCATGATTCAGATATTTTGTGTGGTGAAGACAAAGCATAGCCAGACTATATGATTTTGTAGGGATAACTTTCTTTGGCCATGTTATTTTGAGAAGACATAATTGCTCTGTTAGTATGCTCTAAGTATTATTATTTTTATGTCAATATGAACTTTTGTCTTGAATCCTTCGGATCTGAATATTCATACCACAATTAAGAAGAATTACATTGAAATTATGCCAAGTAGCACTCCGCATCAAAAATTCTCTTTTTATCATTTACCTACTCGAGGACGAGCAGGAATTAAGCTTGGGGATGCCTGATACGTCTCCAACGTATCTATAATTTTTGATTGCTCCATGCTATAATATCTATTGTTTTGGACTATATTGGGATTTATTTTACACTTTTATATTACTTTTGGGACTAACCTATTAACCGGAGGCCCGGCCCAGAATTGCTGTTTTTTGCCTATTTCAGTGTTTCGAAGAAACGAAATATCAAACGGAGTCCAAATGGAATGAAACCTTCGGGAACGTGATTTTCTCATCAGATAAGATCCAGGAGACTTGGACCCTCCGTCAAGAAAGCCACGAGGGTGGAGGGCGCGCCCCCCTAGGGCGCACCCCCTGCCTCGTGGGCCCCTCGAAGCTCCACCGACGTACTCCTTCCTCCTATATATACCTACGTACCCCCAACAGATCAGATACGGAGCCAAAAACCTAATTCCACCGCCGCAACTTTCTGTATCCACGAGATCCCATCTTGGGGCCTGTTTCGGTGCTCCGCCAGAAGGGGATTCCACCATGGAGGGCTTCTACATCATCATCATAGCCTCTCCGATGAAGTGTGAGTAGTTTACCTCAGACCTTCGGGTCCATAGTTAGTAGCTAGATGGCTTCTTCTCTCTTTTTGGATCTCAATACAATGTTCTCCCCCTCTCTCGTGGAGGTCTATTCGATGTAATCTTATTTTTGCGGTTTGTTCGTTGAGACCGATGAATTGTGGGTTTATGATCAAGATTATCTATGAGCAATATTAGAATCTTTTATGAATTCTTTTATGTATGATTGGTTATCTTTGCAAGTCTCTTCGAATTATCCGTTTGGTTTGGCCAACTAGATTGGTAGTTCTTGCAATGGGAGAAGTGTTTAGCTTTGGGTTCAATCTTGCGGTGTCCTTACCCAAAGTGATGTAAAGGGTTGCAAGGCACGTATTGTATTGTTGCCATCGAGGATAACAAGATGGGGTATTTATCATATTGCATGAATTTATTCCTCTACATCATGTCATCTTGCTTAAGGCGTTACTCTGTTTTCATTAACTTAATACTCTAGATGCATGTTGGATAGCGGTCGATGAGTGGAGTAATAGTAGTAGATGCAGGTGAGTCGGTCTACTTGTCTCGGACGTGATGCCTATATACATGATCATACCTAGATATTCTCGTAATCGTGCTCAATTCTCACAATTGCTCAACATGAATTGCTCAATTCACCGTAAAAATACCTATGCTCTTGAGAGAAGCCACTAGTGAAATCTATGGCCCCCGGGTCTATTCTCATCATATTAATCTTCCTACGCTTTATTATTGCTTTGCTTTTTTACTTTGCTTTTTATTTTACTTTGCATCTTTATACCAAAAATACCAAATATATTATCTATCATCTCTATCAGATCTCACTCTCGTAAGTGACCGTGAAGGGATTGACAACCCCTATTCTCGTTGGTTGCGAGCAGTTATTTGCTTTGTGTAGGTACGAGGGACTTGCGCGTGGCCTCCTACTGGATTGATACCTTGGTTCTCAAAAACTGAGGGAAATACTTACGCTACTCTGCTGCATCATCCTCTCCTCTTCGGGGAAAACCAACGCAGGCTCAAGACGTAGCAAGAATACTAGATCTTATGCGGATGCTATTTCAGCACTAGTTCTGAAACTTGAAAGCAAATTTATCCATACTCATCCTACTTTGCAAAGATTGTTTTTTGAGCTTCCCGTTATAAAGAATCCTAAAGCTAAGAAGTTGGCCACTCTCGTTCTTATGAATGAATTTGACTACATAATATGGGAAGCTAGGGAAATCTTTGATTTTTATGGTATGGGTCATGAAAAGCCTGTGATAGATGAAATTATTTACAATAGTGACTATGTGTTAAGACATTTACTTGGGGATAATAATTTTTTTGATGAGAATCTTAAGAAGGAAGTCCCCATTCTAGATGTAATCCAACAAGTTTTCAATAATGTCAATCAAAATTAGTCTTGGATTGTTGCCGGAAATCAACACGGTTATGATAATGGGCAACTTAATAGTGCTAAGGTTTCTATGGTTAATATGTTTTATGTTGTGTTTACAAAACCCCATGATGAAAACACCTCTAAGGAAATTAAGAAGAAGGATGAGAAAACTTAGATCCTTGCTTTATGCCTAGCTAAGGGTGTAAAACTATAACGCTTGTTGGGAGGCAACCCAATGAATAAAATTTATTTTTTCTTTATGTTCTTGAGTGTTTGCAAAATTATGCTACTGTTATGATTGTGTTTTTTGTGTTTTAATTAGTGTTTGTGCAAGTAAAGCCTTTAGAATCTTCTTCGATGATAGTTGTTTGATCTTGCTGAAAAAAACAGAAACTTTTGCGCTCACGAAAACAATTCTCATTTTTTACCAGAGCGTGATAAAATACCAATTCTTTTTTCATAAGATTAATATACAAATTTCTCAGGTCTTCCTAATTTTTCAAAAAATTGGAGTTTCAGAAGTACTCGAAATAAATTTTTTGACAGATTCTGTTTTCTTGGCGTTGTGTGCTCATTTTGATGGCTCTATGGTTTTCTTTGATGAGTTTTTGCCATAGAGAAGTTGGAATACAGTAGATATAATGCAAGAACAAAATATGAATTGGTTTTCTACAGTACTTGTAGTAGTGATTTGCTTTCTTATACTAACGGATCTCACGAAGGTTTTGTTGAGTTTTGTATGATTGAAGTTTTAAAAGTTTTGGGTTATCTTACGATGGATGAAGTAATAAGGAGTAAGAAGAGCCTAAGCTTGGGTTTTCCCTGGCATCCCAAGCTATTATACGAAAGAGAGCAAGCAACTAAGCTTGGGGATGCCCTGAGTGGCATCCCCTCTTTCTTCTAACGACCATCGGTATTTTACTCGAAGCTATATTTTTATTCGTCACATACTATGTGTTTTTCTTGGAGCGTCTTGTATGATAAGAGTCTTTGCTTGTTTTATTTTATTTTTTAAGTCTTGATTCCTTGCTGGACACACCTATTTGAGAGAGCCAAAATTATGTCATGACTTGTTAGAATTTCTCTCTATGCTTCACTAAAAAAATATGAGCTATGGACTTGCTCTAGTGCTTCACTTATATCTTTTTGAGCACGGTGTGCTTTAGTATTTTGAAGCAATGCTCTCTTGCTTCACTTAGATTTATTTGAGAGTTAGTACAATTTTCAAGAAATTCTCTCTTGCTTCACTTAAATAAATTTGAGAGAAAGAAATATTATGCTCATGATCATCACTTATATTTGTTTGAGCTTATCAAAAGCCACATATAAAAATTAGTTCCATAGTGATACATATCCAAGAAGGATATAATAAAAACTTTCATGAAGATCATTGGACAAAATAAACTTGATTCTTAGTAATAGTTTTGAGATATGATGATGTGATATGTGAGTCATGCTGATGAGTAATTATGCTTTAGTAAGAATATTTGTGTTAAGGTTTGTGATTCCCTATGCAAGCACGAAAGTCAATAATTATGCAATGAAATTATATCCTACTTGTGGTGCATTATTCGTGTTAATTATGCTTAATGCTCGCTTATTAGATTAGTCATTTCTTGGTTGGTCACTTCTCAATATTTTGCTAGCCTTTATTTTGCACTAAGTATTAACACTACTTGTGCATCCAAAAACCTTTAAACCAGTTTTGCCACATGAGTCCACTATACCTACCTATATGTGGTATCCTTTTGCCGTTCTAAGAAAATTTGTATGTGCCATCTCTAATATTCAAAATAAATTTCTCTATTGTGTGCTCGTACCGCTAACATGGCGGTGAGGGGTGGCTAATATTTTCCATGCTAGATGTGTTATTCTCACGATGAGTGTTTATTCACTTGTCATTGCACGAGAGTAAGGCAAAGGTATTAGGGATGCCGAGTCCTGAAATGAAAAATGAATTTACTTTATGTTGCCAAATAATAAATTCCTTGGAAAGTATTGGTATGGAGGGCAACCATGGATACGGCTAGCCATGGAAAGTGAAAGTATGGTTGAAAACGGAATAAACTTTAATTTCTGTTTGGGAACCGCCTATGATATATCTAGCATGGAAAGTGTTGGGAACTCTAAGTCGTTTTCATTGTTAGGAAAGGCACACCTCCCAAAATATTTTTATCTCTAAGTTTTTCGCTTTGAGCTCTGGCACCTCTACAAATCCCAACTTCCTTCCGCGAAGGGCCTTTCTTTTACTTTATGCAATTTTTATTTTGAATTTGAGTCTCCATCTTCTATTATAAAGCACCAACTAGGAGGCACTATGATCGTACTTGAGCATTGGGTGTAGTTAATATTCGAGTGTGTTTCATGAACGGATCAATGATTGAGCATAATGGGCTAGGGATAGCTTATTTTAGCGTTGATATTTTGAAAGACATGGTAGCTTGTTGATATGATTGAGTATTTAAGTTATCATGTCAAAACTAGACTATTGCTTTGAATCACATAAAAGTCCAAATGTCCATGCTATAAAGAAAAGGATATGAGATGACATGTGTGGCAACATTCCACATCAAAAGTTCTGTTTTTATCACTTACCTACTCGAGGACGAGTAGGAGTTAAGCTTGGGGATGCTGATACATCTCCAACATATCTATAAGTTTTTATTATCCAATGCTATTATATTATCAATCATGGATGTTTTATGATCATTTTATAGTCATTTTATATCATTTTTTGGTACTAACCTATTGACATAGTGCCAAGTGCCAGTTGCTATTTTCTGCATATTTTTTTACATCGCAGGAAATCAATACCAAACGGAGTCTAAATGCAACGAAAATTCACGAAGATTTTTTATGGACCAGAAGACACCCAATGGGCCAAGGCAGCGCCTGGGGGTGCTCCGAGGGGAGCACAACCCACCAGGGCGCGCCAGGAGGCCCAGGCGCGCCCTGGTGGGTTGTGCCCACCTCGGGTGCCCCCCGGACCGCCTCTTTGCTCTATAAATACCCCAATATTCCAGAAACCCTAGGGGAGTCGATGAAAATCAATTCCAGCTGCCGCAGAGTCCAAAACCACCAGATCCAATCTAGACACCATCACATAGGGGTTCACCACTTCCATTGGTGCCTCTCCAAAGATGCGTGAGTAGTTCTTTGTAGACGTTCGGGTTCGTAGTTAGTAGCTAGATGGCTTCCTCTCTCTCATTTGATTCTCAATACAATGGTCTGTTGGAGATCCATATGATGTAACTCTTTTTGCGGTGTGTTTGTTGGGATCGGATGAACTTTGAGTTTATGATCAGATCTATCTTTTTATATCCATGAAAGTTATTTGAGTTTCTTTGATCTCTTATATGCATGATTTCTTATAGCCTCGTATTTCTTCTTCGATATTTGGCATTTGTTTGGCCAACTTGATCTATTTATCTTGCAATGGGAAGAGGTGCTTTGTAGTGGGTTCAATCTTACGGTGCTTGATCCCAGTGACAGAAGGGGAACCGACATGTATGTATCGTTGCTACTAAGGATAAAACGACGGGGTCTATCTCTACATAGATAGATCTTGTCTACATCATGTCATCGTTCTTATTGCATTACTCCATTTCCCCATGAACTTAATACACTAGATGCACGCTGGATAGCGGTCGATGTGTGGAGTGCTACCTCTTGAGCATGCGTTGGTTTTCCCTTGAAAAGGAAAGGGTGAAGCAGCAAAGTAGCGTAAGTATTTCCCTCAGTTTTTGAGAACCAAGGTATCAATCCAGTAGGAGGCCACATGCAAGTCCCTCGTACCTACACAAACAAATAAGAACCTTGCAACCAACGCGATAAAGGGGTTGTTAATACCTTCACAGCCACTTGCAAAAGTGAGATCTGATAGAGATGATAAGATAATTTTTTTGGTATTTTTATGATAAAGATTAAAATTAAAGATTGCAAAATAAACGGCGACAGAAATAGCTAGTTGGCGGAAGATTAATATGATGGAAAATAGACCCGGGGGCCATAGGTTTCACTAGTGGCTTCTCTCAAGATAGCATAAGTATTACGGTGCGTGAACAAATTACTGTCGAGCACTTGATAGAAAAGTGCATAATTATGAGAATATCTAGACATGATCATGTATATAGGCATCACGTCCGCGACAAGTAGACCGAGACGATTCTGCATCTACTACTGTTACTCCACACATCGACCGCTATCCAGCATGCATCTAGAGTATTAAGTTATAAGAACAGAGTAACACATTAGGCAAGATGACATGATGTAGAGGGATAAATTCAAGCAATACGATATAAACCCCATCTTTTTATCCTCGATGGCAATAATACAATTCGTGTCGTTTCCCGTGCTGTCACTGGGATCGAGCAACGCAAGATTGAAACCAAAGCTAAGCACTTCTCCCATTGCAAGAAAGGTCAATCTAGTAGGCCAAACTGAACTGATAATTTGAAGAGACTTGCAAAGATAACCAATCATACATAAAATAATTCAGAGAAGTTTCAGATATTGTTCATAGATAATCTTGATCATAAACCCACAATTCATCGGATCTCGACAAACACACCGCAAAAAGAGTTACATCGAATAGATCTCCAAGAAGATCGAGGAGAACTTTGTATTGAGATCCAAAGAGAGAGAAGAAGCCATCTAGCTAATAACTATGGACCCGAAGGTCTGAGGTAAACTACTCACTCATCATCGGAGAGGCTATGGTGTTGATGTAGAAGCCCTCCGTGATCGATTCCTTCCCATGAGCGGCGTAAAAGGCCCCAAGATGGGATCTCACGGGTACAGAAGGTTGCGGCGGTGGAAATAGGGTTTTATGGTGCTCCTGTATGGTTTCGGGGTATATGGGTATATATAGGAGGAAGAAGTAGGTCGGTGGAGCTGCGAGGGGCCCATGAGGGTGGGGGGAGCGCCCAGGGGGGCAAGCGCGCCTCCCTGCCTTGTGGCCTCCTCGATTGTTTCTTGACGTCCACTCCAAGTCCTCTGGATCACATTTTTTCCAAAAATAACTCTCTCGAAGGTTTCATTCTATTTGGACTCCGTTTGATATTCCTTTTCTGCGAAACACTGAAATAGGAAAAAAAACAGCAATTTGCACTGGGCCTTGGGTTAATAGGTTAGTCCCAAAAATAATATAAAAGTGCTTAGTAAGGCCCATTAAACATCCAAAACAGATAATATAATAGCATCAAACAATCAAAAATTATAGGTACCACTACAAAAAAATACACTTCCGTGATGATACGTGTTTGTCACAGTAGGTTGCGTTTTTTGTCATGCATGTACATCCATGACAAATTTATGACAGAATCAAGATAGTCATACCTGTCTTTGTCGTAGAAGTGTTCCATGACATTACCAAAATTATCATCACGGAAGTGTCCACTTCCATGACGATAAATCGCGTCACGTAAGTGCTTTCGTTAAGGGTGACCGACACGTGGCATCCACCGTAACGGAACGCCGCTAAGCTATGGGGTCGGGTTTTGGATTCGATAACCCGTTAACAGCCCCGACCAATGGGGATTTTCCACGTGTAAAATCATCATTGGCTGGAGGAGACACGTGTCAAGTCCGCGTTGGCACAGGTGTCACTCATCCAATGGGCGAGACACGCCTATGATATGTTGACACGTGGACCGGCCCATCAAGTTTAAATGGGCTGGCCCAACTGAAGGCCCACAAGATTTTGCGGACCATAATGGGCCAGCCCAGCTAAAGGCCCACGAGATTTTGCGGACCATAATGGGCTGGCCCGGCTAAAGGCCCACAAGATTTTGCGGGCCATAATGGGCCGGCCCAGCTGTGGGCCCATGAGATTTTGAGGACCCTAGTAGGCCGGCCCATTAACTGGCTGCCATGTTTTCGGCCAAATGCCAGCCCATATTTGATCCGGTCCATTAATGGCCTGCCACGCCCGGCCTAATAGTGGCCCATATGAGATCCGCCCGTTAAAAGCCTACCACGTTACGGGCCAAATTACGCCCAGATCTGTCCGCCCTTTAAGAGGCTTTGGGCTCAATTATGGCCCATATCGATTCGCCCATTAATCGGACACTATGCTTTTGGGCCCACTTGCTAAAGGCCCACTTAGTAATTCGGCCGGATATTAGTTTTGTCCTGTTAAGGGCCCGTTTAACATTTCAGCCCTATGTTAATTTCGGCCTGTTAAAAGCCCGTCATATAGTTGGGCCTAACTACAGCCCGGTTTGCATCCGCCTGCTCATGACCGATATCTGATTGGGCCAAACAAGGACCAAGACAATTTTGGCCTACTAAAAGCCCGTGATTTGATCCGCACAATCATGGGCCGGGGTTCATTTCGGGCTGCTGCCGACCCGTGAGCTGTTCGGCACGTTTCAGGCCCAACCTACATCGTGATTGCATGACGGCCTGATTATGTACCGTAATTTTACGGTTTGGCCGGTTTACTGTGAAGACAGGATATATATACAATCAAATAACTGCAGCCTCGTGAATAAGAAAAAACCTATACTATACAATAAATAAATTACGGTATATTACATCCACTGGCCATCAAAGTTCGCCACTATGATAATAAAGCACAAGCAGACAGCAGATTACATACACTGGGCATCAAAGATCGCCACCAGTGCAAATAAACACGCCGACAAAATAATATACAACACCGACAGCATTTCAATAGAGTTCAAGAAAGGTTTGCCTCATTGGGAGCCGCATAAAGTACCGAAAGCAAGATGATGAGATTGCGCTTGTTCAACACTTATATCTTCCTCACTCAAAGATAAACAAGGCATGGATGATGTGTTTTGCACATAAGAGTATCAATGCTGACAATTCATCACATTTCTTACTGACGAATAAAGTGCCACAATTTAAAATTGCATTAACACAATATGGTATTGTTTAGGTCAGACATGGCAGGAAATGACATTGTGAAGGAGTTGGCAGCTTCACGACACCACTGGATTACAGATCAAGAACTCATAAGTATCAATGGTTAGTGTGCCGTCAATTTATACCATTTCAGATTGGCAAATAAAGAGACGGTTTAAATAATAGTAGAATGATATGACATTGTTCATAGTTAAGACATTGCAGAATATGACATTGTGTCAGCATCGGGTAGGTTCACCACACCACCGGATTACGGATGAAGAATGAAGCATACATGCAAAGGTAAAAAGAAGATCACTTGCTCTGTATAGTTTAATTTACATGGTATGAAGAAGGAACTTGGTTGTACAACTGAAAACTTAAATTGAGAAAGGACAAACTTTTGTTTATGAACTACATAATAAACTTTAAACAAGAAATTCAATGCAAACACCAAAAATAAACAGCTGTTGCAGTCATGCCTAACCAAATATATACAACAAAGTTTGAAGGCTTGAGATGGACAAACTTACATTATTGGTGAAGACAGTCTCTATAAAGCCCTTGTCCATGCCGATGGGGGGCAATGTAAGAAGTTTACCACAGAATCTTCTTCAAAAGCATTGCCTTTATTCTACATTTTGTTAAGAGTAAATATAGATGTGATAATATACGAAAAAATGGAGAATATTTAAGATAAGATAAAGAGTGATGCTACATAACCAAGTAGCTATAAATGTAAGTGCAGCGATACAAAGTGAAAAGGTACAACTAAGAGCAATGCACAACTAAACTTCTTCAAGACCAACCTTATGGTAAGAGTAAATATAGATCTGATGCGTAGAAAATGGAGGGAAAGGAAAATAAGCTGCAGAGTGATGGTGCATGAACAACTACTGTCATTATAAGTACACCGATAAAGGACATCATGTACTTACAAGAACAATGCGAGCTAAAAACATTGGCATTGGATATATTCTACACTAATGTAACCATTCATACAGATCGATAATTTGGAGTGAACAATTGATAAGCAAGCTATCATGCATACTGCTGTCACATAATGAACCAGGTATGTATGCAAGTACAGTGATACAGGACAACAGGTACTAACAAGAGCAAAGCAGCGGGCAGCATATTTGTGATATCCTGTCGTTCTTGTCAAACCAGAATTCTTCTTCGAGCAGATTTCCTGCAAAAAAGATCTGCAAGGCACATGCAAAAAAGTAGAAGTTCAAATTGTCATGTGATATCATAGACAGTACCTCATCCTGGGAACGAGACCAGTGCATAACAAGGTTTTTCCATTCAATGTCTTCTAAATTTAGCACAGGAGACTTCAGCGGAAATTCATTTATAGACTTGCCATCAAAGTGTGATTTCCTCAGGTAACACCGATACTGCTGCAATGCTTCCTTGAAATGCACAAGCAAGCTTTGCTCGTCATGACTATCCAGATTGACCCTCGCCTAGTTACAACAATGTAATGTAAATCATTGATGTGTTCAATCAGCAAAAAACAGGAAAACAATAACCATGAATTATAGCACTTACACGTAAGTTGGATAGGAAGATGTGAAAATGGTGTTTGTCTTCACAATAATCTTCCCATGATGGGAATATATGCACGCAGTCCCTAAAAACATTGAAAGCATTGTCTTTTAAACTGGGAATAAATGGAATGGGGTTCCAATCTGCAGGAATTGGCCATCTCTGCAGTTGAGATAGGTCTTCGGCCGGTGGACTTGCTATACTTTTTGCTGGAGTGGGATTTTTCTGTGGTACAGCTGGTGCTATGGCAAATGAAATCGGTATACCTTTTGCTGCAGTGCAGGTCCTGTGTGGTGGGGCTAGTGGTGTGGCCCGGTGAAGTATGGGTATAGTCTGTTGGAGTCGGTCCCACGCTTTTGTGTCACCGGTTGTACAGCCAATATAAGTGGGATGTTGTTCGATTTCTCCGGCACCACCACGCTTTTTCAAGGACTTTGCCGGTGCTCCTTCAGTTCGGCAATCACCCTCTTCGTTTTTGATGTCTAATGCACAAGAACAACATTTGAGTGGAAAAACATGGTATGATGACAGATGGAATATGTATTGATAATGGATGGGCATGGCATCTCGACATATATGATGAGTAAACTAAGAAGATGGCGGTGCAACAAAGTAGAAGAAATGCAAGACAACATATGCAAGATACCCGCAATCAATAAAACATTGCCAAATTAGAACAAAGCGCCTTTGATGGGTGAACAGGACATGCCATCCGCCTTTGACTCCTCGAGGTTAAAATAGTCATTAGGATCATATTACGAACAAGAATCAACAGTGGGTAGCTTATGTGTTTCTTTGCTTCCAGATTGGCACTCAATGCCTTGTTGCCAATTTTGTAAGTCATTGCAGTGTTTAGCTTCAAGAGTGGACTGCTGCTAGTGCGACACAAAGCAGTTACACAGATCATAGTGTAGATATAACGGGAAAACCTTAAGCATCAGAGTAAAATCAGCAAAGTGGAACTTGCTGGAATATATGTGCTAGTATTGTCGGTACGGCTAGAAAGGCTTCGGATACCAGCTCTCGTCAAGTGAAGGTGCGGTACTGTTAATATCAGTGTAACTCTCAAAGGCGACACAACTCCCTGCATTTTCTTGCTATTCTTATAGGATTCAAGTGGGCAGGCCACTACAAATCCTATTCCTATGTTTACAAGATCCTACGAATCAAAGGGGCTCAAAGTGTCCATCACAACTGACCGATCAGTATAGACCTCTACATCGCAAATGTCCTGCTCATCTTGATTACAAGGAACATATCAGACTATTATCATACTCCCTCCGTTCCAAAATATAAGTCTTGGTAGAGATTTCCACTATGGATCACATACTGAGATGTATCCAGATACATTTTAGAGTGTAGATTCACTCATTTTGCTCCATATGTAGTCCATGGTGGAATCTATACAAATACTTGTATTTATGAACGGAGAGAGTACATATTAAAGAAGAACGGAAGAGGAACATGGTAAAGAAGAGCAAGCAGATTTTGGATAATAAAATGTTGGTTGGCAAGAAGTGCCCACACATGATGAACTAGAGCGCATTAAGAATGCAACTCCCAGCCATCTCTCGACCATTTCAGGCGGTTGGATGAAGATCCTACATCTCCTACCCCTTCTGCTTCGTCGTCTCTGATTCTTCCCATACAGAACAAGCACGGGTCACGGCCGACCACCGCCCCCACCGCCTGTGTTCCTCCGCCACCCCACCCCCACCCCCGCCCCAACCCCCACCCGCGTCGAGTATTCTTTGTTCGGCGAGGCCCCACAACCACCCGAACCCCTTCGATCGCACCGGCGAACTCCGGTGAGCTCTGAAAAATCGACTGACCCAATTTTGAAATTTAGTCTACTGTGATTTAACAAGTGTGGAATATAAAAGGGGAAAACCATAAGAATTGGGAGTATAGTGTTGAGCGTGCCAGGGCGGATCTGAAGGTGCCAACCGGACAAAGGCCCCTTCGCAACCAAGACAAGAAATCAGAGTAAAGTAGTGGCGATCTATTTTCTTGCTGCGATAAATAAGTTGAGCAGATCTGAAGAGTACCGCCTGGTGCAGCGTGCACGATCTGCTGAGAATTTGACGGTGCTGCGGTAGCAATGGCTGTCGGCAGCGTGGAAGCAAATCTAGGAGGGTAGATGGTGGTGGCGGGGCGTGGTGGACGAGACGGTCATAGGAGCGGCGCCGGCAAGGTGGACGACGGCGGGGATGAAGCGAGAGGACGAGATGCAAGGATCCCGGTCCGAAGCCGTGGATGAGAGAGGTCGATCTCTTGTAATGGATGGCGGCGGCGAGGTATTAGCTCCTGCATGGTGGAGGAGGACGGCGGTGGATGGGGTGGCGGACGACGGCGTACGAAGCAGGGTCGGGTGGAGAGGGTGTTTTGGCGCCCACGGAGTACAAATGGGGAAAAGGGAGGTAGAGAGGAAGGGGGGAACCATGTATTCAGGGCGCGCTTGTCTCAAATGCGAGGAAATTTACAAACTTAGCCCCCATTTCAAATTTTTACTACATCACAGCAACATTAGTCGGTTGGGGATAGGACGGTAATCTCGCATACACCGAATATTTGCCGACGAGAGTTTGTTTTTGGCGCCCATCGTGTATGAATATGAATCGGAGAGGGATTCGATTTCGGCCGGGGACACACTGTGTTTTGGCGCCCATCGTGTATTCAGGGATAGGCAGCGTTTACGTCACATTTGGGTGAAATTACAAACCTACCCCTAACAAACCCTATAGAAATCCAGCAGATAGGCTTTGCGTGGCAGGGATAGGCAGTAGTGATTTCCATCTCGCAGATTTTGGTTTCGTGTTATCTGCGACTTTCCCCGCTTGCTCAAATTTTGCAGAGTGCACGTTTACCATGCCAACTCAATTCAATCCCGCTTGTATTCTATTTTTTTCAAGGGATCCATTTTCAATTGGAATTACATTCTATATACATCATTTTTATATATACTTTCAGAAGCACAACACCATTTATACATAAATATGGTTTACAAATGGCATGATCTCAGATTCATAAGGTTGTATCCATCAATTTGGATTTTCAAATATTTGAAACCACTTTATGTTGAAATCCAATGTATGCATTCCTCGCTAACTGTCTCCACTTAATGTGTGTTTCATGCGTGTTTTTTTACTTCTCAAACATGTATAATGTGTTTCACACACGCAACATATAGTGTAATCCCATTTAGACATTAATTGCATATAAACCATGCATTGTTTGTAATTGAAGAATCTATGGATCACCAATATTGATAAACTATATAACATTACACGTGTGCCCAAATTGAAATGAATATGCATGTTTTATACACCAATTTGCGTTATGATATTATCGATGTCGTGATCTCCAATTTAAATATTTGAATCCCCTTTAATCCAGATATTCGTCTCATATAGCTATCACGCATGCTTATATAGGACTATCTCTCTGGACCTATACGCGTTCATCGTATCTCATGTATCTCTCGTGCTACCTGTATGTCGACATTGATCTTTTATCTTTGTAACACACTGACGGTACTCTCTCCCTCGACCTTCATCACTCTATCTCTCTCTAAGTATATCTCGCTCCCTGCTATGTGTCTCTAACTATGATTCTCCATGTGGAATCTCTTTCTCTCACACAAACACAAAACTTTGTCTCCCGGGGTCTCATTTCTCTCTACTATTCCCATATGTGTCACTCGCACACCCCTCATACAGAGATGTCTTTCGCTCCTTAGATATGAGAACCTATGACTCTTCCTCTTCAATATCTCTTTCTCACACACAAACACAAACTATGTCTCCCAGGGTCTCATATTTCTCCATTGTTCTCTTGTATGTCGCTCACACACACCCTCTCTCCCTAGAGATATCTTGCGTTCCCTCGTATGTCTCTCTAGCTATCACTCTCATTGTGAAATATCTTTCTCTCTCACAGACACACTCTCTCTATATCTCTCACACCCACACACATAAACCAACCTTCTGATCCACTCGACTCCTATCTCTAACGCACGCTAGCTAGCATCTTTATCTTTCTATTTATCTGTTTCTCCATGAACCTTCTTTCGCGCCCTCACTCTTGATTCCTATCACGCACACTACATATGTTTTTTTCTACATGCAGTCAAGTGCCCTCTCACACATATATATAACTTCACCCTTTGAACCACCCGACGATCATCTCCAACACCCAAACTAGCGGATGTCCCTCTAGCTAGCATCTCCATCTCTATATCTATCTGTAGTTTCTCCATCAACATTTCTTTCTCGCACGGAGTCTTGCTTCTTATCACCCACACTGTATATGTCTCTCCATACATATGCATTTATAGGTTGGTCTCTTTTGCACAATCGTTGCGCCTCACTTCCTCTTCTCGCCATAGATGCATGCTCCAGCCCACGCCACTATCTCTTAAAGACAAAAATACATGCTCAATTGATGGGCCTTCTTCCCTGTATTCTCACATGCATGCATTTTGCCATACCGATCCGTCTCTCCCATGTCGTTGATCTTATGACTTATGTCTTCTTTCTTTTATCTCGATCAAGGCCACAGACACACACACATCCCACGTATACATGTATACCTCTCACACATGCACGTTCAAGGTCTCTATGTCTCCATAGTAGTTAATTACCCTCAATCCTAATGCCACATCGAATCGTTCTCCTCTTTTGTGCACATAAATTCCGCCTGGATGGGTAAAACACACACTCACACTTAACAAACAATCTCCTTCTAGCTACCCCCCCCCCCCCGCTTCTCACTCTTCCCCTATATCCCCGAAACCAATAAGATCATCCCTTTGTTTAATTCCCGCCTACATGCACCATCGATATATAGTAGTCTTCCTCGGTGTCTCTTGAACAAACACGTTCTCTCGATGTCGATTCCTCTCGCGCGCACACACCTTATGTTCCCTCTCTACGGGCATATTCTCTCTTGCACCCCATCGTTGGTGGCCTCTGCCATACACATTACCTCTCTATGATGAAGCCATGCACACTTAAATTACATCCGCCACAGAGGACCCCGCGACACACACACACACACACACACACACACACACACACACGCACGCACGCACCCCCCCCCCACACACACTAAGACTCCACTCTCTCTCACACACACACACACAAACACACACACACACGCACACACGCACGAACGCACACCCCCCCACACACACACACTAAGACTCCATCTCTCTGTCTCTCTCACACACACACAAACTAAGACTCCATCTCTCTCTCTCTCCTCTCTCTCTCACTCTCACACACACACACACACACCACATACACTAAGACTCCATCTCACACACACATGCTCTAAGCGGAGCATTTGTTCCTACCACCCTTCATCCAACCTTACTCGTATGATAAACAATCACCTTTATTTACTTGCATAACACGGAAAAATTCCACTTTACTTTAGTAGTCAGCAAACTTATCATTTGTACCCTTATAAAAAAACGAGTTGGCGGTGATGGTGTGCCTACCATCTTGTAATACAGACCATATGATCTATATCTGAGGATAGAAAGCAAACTATGATAATTTTACAAAAGATACCCGCACCTCTCTCCACATCATTATGTCCCGCAACCTCATTGCACAACAATTAAAAAAAGGAATAAGTCTCTGGAACAATCTAGCATGCATGGTGGCCGCTGCCGGGCGCCGCTCCATCCCCAAGCCTCCGCCCATTCCGACCACCACCACCACCACGCCCACTCCTCCTCGCTTTTTCTCTCATCTTTCTTTTTTTGGATGAGTTTCTCGAGATACCAGTTTTACTGATAAAATTCTCGAGAAATCATTAGTTTTTACACATGGGATTACTCCTGCATGGGTCAATCACAACAGGTGTTCTGTAAAAAAATGCATATTGATGTTCCGTGCAATGCACGAGAATCTTGCTTGTAATTATATAACGCAAATCACGATCGGGAAGTGACATTTTTTTGACACAACCACATTAACATGGCCACGTAAATCACTAGCTAAAGTAAATACCATTATACTTATATCCCGATGCAAAAGGTTGAGTACATGTCTGAAGAGTAGAGTCGCACACACGCACTGCCTCTCGTAATCTCTCTCACACACACACCAATTACGTGACGCCCACTTAAGCGGAACACGTATGTTACAATTTCGCACCTGCTGGTACACGTGATGCTGCGCATTTATTTAAGCCGAAGGCGAACCCAAACAGTAATCGCATTCATTCCCTCCTGCCGCCTCTTCTCTGGTCGCGTCGCCCGGTAGCCATGGGCGGCCAAGGTAACAACATACGCCATATACTCACGAGCTGGCGCTTTAATATGGAAATTTTAGTGGTCATGCATGCATCTTTTTGTGCTAGCACTCCTATATAAGGGTTGACCGGTTGCTTCCTGCGGACGTGCGCGGGCGGTGGAAGAGGAAGGAGAAGGGAAGCGGGCTGTGGAGTAACGTTTTTAAACACAATTTCTTAGGAAACTGAGTGAAATAATTGAGTACTTTTGCAAACTACCAGTACTACACCTGAAACGGTTCAAAACCTATACTCCCTTGCCAGCGCACACTTCCCGCGTGAAACGGTCAACGTCTTCCTGGAGCATCAGTGCCGCATTAATGCCCGGCCAGAGCGGAGGCGACCTCTCATTGGCGCCGGCTTTGAAGTGCCGCGACGGCCGAGAGAGCACCGCTTCCCGGTGCACGCGGCTACTCCGCGTCGAGACTGGCCATAGGCCCTGTTTGGATCCATGGGTTAGAGTTAGTTTGAGCTAGTTGGGGCTCAAATAGCCCTAAAGTATCCAAGCATGAGGGTTTAAATTGGAGCAAGTTGCACCGAACCCACCAAAAAAAACTATCCCACCCAAGAGGTGCTAACTGGAGATAGTTCTCATTGGGACCACTGGAAAATCACTTTTCTCTCTCGATGAAGTGCATTTATTGTCAATCTAACCCTTCACCCAAACATCTCTTTGGCTACAGTTAGTTTAGGGTTAGTCATGAGTTAGTCTAACCTCTAGCTAAGTGAGAGTATCATACAGGAGCAGTATAGGACATGCAAGTTGCTCAAAGCATACAGGCAAATTCGTACGTGAAAGGATTTTTTCTTTTTGAAAATGGAACGTGAAAGGAATTTTTTTAGAATGCTCTTGGCATGTCGCTAACATGTGATAGTTAACCGACCTCAATAGACGGCAGAAACGCCAGCCCGCCGCACTTTGATAGAGACGAGGAGGGAGAAGCGATACAGTGCTTTGGATTACTAGAGATAGGTGTCGCATGGAAGCCAAGAAATAAGGTGATAGCGTGGGTTAGCCATGTACTAGTATGATGTAACTACACTGGCTGTCGTGTTTCGTACTCTTCCAAATTCAAAGGTGGAGATGATTGGTTAATTTTATATCGTTGAATAATATTAAATATTATGAGTGCAGACGCTCCACCACGAGGTTCCTTGCTCCTTCTCGGTCGTCGGGAAACTATGTTCTTCCACTCTATTTTTTACGTGAGCTTTGTTCATCCTTTTGCCAACACGTGAGACATCTAGCATCAGGGTGCACGTGTCATGTAAGGAGCGTTCCATCTATATGAAGAACACGTGGGACTGGAACTACGAGGCGAACATGTACCCGTGGAGTGGACGCATTTAACCCGAGTAATGTAGCGCAGTAAGTGAAGTAGAAAGGCACAAATGGTATGAACATGCGTGGCATATAGGGTGTGTTTGGTTGCGTTCTCGTCTCAGCATAGTTGTTCCCTCTTCATGCATGCTCAACTCAACACCCCTCTTCATGCATGCTCTCTTCATGCATGCTTCTAGTGTATTTGTGCTAAACTAGTGTTGACTCATGCACCCTCCATACACTCTAGCAAACACCCAAAAGTAGGTCGAGAAGGGAACACTTGGGCGGCATTTGTCTCTTACTACATACTACCACTAAATCTTGTACGTGCAATGCATGGTGATGTTATGGAGTACGTGCCTAAGTACTCTACTACTACTATATTAGTTGGAGGCACATATTAACTTTTATATTTGTTTACGTGTATGCCCCGAGACCTTCCAACTAGACGTGTATTTCTCTCCAGGTCGCACTTTGTATCATTCATACCACTAAGTACTACTACGTGTGGTCTCCGACCTAGAAGTGGAAGAAGTGGAGACACTCTACCACGCTGTTTTTTTACGTTGGGCTCTACCACGCTGTTTATGTCCCACTCCTTTCGCTGACGTGTGGGACATCCAGCACGTGCCATGTTTGGCACCCTTCTTCGTAAGAGTTGAAACGCTAGCATTCATCAGAAATAAAAAATAATTATAAATCGGCAGTGATACTATTTTTTTGCGAACCAATCAGCAGTGATACTATACCACGCGGTTTCCTTGCTCCTCGATATCGGAAAGAATACTTCCGTTCGCCAACATGTGGGACGTCGACCATCCTGGTCCACTTGCCATGCACGCATAACTTCAAGGGAGAGTCAGCCAGGTTGTCGCGCCGCAGTAACAATGACTAATGAGCCGTCAAATCACAGGCCCACTTCCCACTTTGAAGTTGCTCGGACGAAGGAATCATCATGACTTCGTTGAATTCCGCTTCTTGAAGAAAACTACTGTACATCAGCAGATCGCTAGCTACTGTAGTTACTCAAACAGAGGCCTCCTTTCGTTCATAGGATAGGAATATGAAAATCATAGGAAGTGATATGACATGCATCTCAATTCCTATAGAGAAAGAGATGTCATTTGATGCTTAGGATAGGAATTTTTCCATTTAGTCTAGGCTAATGTACTGGTAATTTGCTCTAAAAACTATAGTAGTAACTAGTAGTATTGGTACACGCTCGTACTCGCATACGCACACACACACTAACTACTAGTACTACTACTTCTCACATGCTGGCCAGACGCCGTGCTCTCCTTCCGGCTTTGTCGGCGACACCCCACCGTGCTTGGATCTCCGCCGACCTCTCCGCAGCGTGCAGCGTCCTTTTCTTTCTTCTTGGCGGCGGGCCTCTCTTTTCTTGAGTGCTTTCGACTTTTCCGCCCTCTCAGGCGGCTTTGGCCGCCTCGCTCTACCGCCCATTCGGCCTTGGCATATTCAAATTCCTCCCACATAGTTGTGAGGTCGCGAGCGGCGATGAACTCGGCACGGCGGGATGCCATCACTTCCCTACCATTTTTTGTGCGGTCGTGGGCGGCGAGGAACTCGGCGCGGAAGGGATGCCATCTCTGCCTTACCAGTTAGTGTGCAGCACAGTGGTATGAACGACGATTGGTGAGAGCTCTGGGGTGGAGTGGCCGGACAACCGTATAGTGCATTGGTTTGTCAAGAGCTCAAGGACAGAAGACGAAGCAAATTTGGATTCCCCTTCAATCCTGGTAATTTATTACCAAGTAAAATGCATTGACGGTCATCGAACTTGTCTTGATAGCTCACTTTGATCATTGTATACGAGATATGGTGATTATACAACATCGGCTCAATGGATAGCTCCAGATTTGTCCGGTTGACCACCAAACAGTCCGCATGCGCCTCATCAGCTCGTGTTCTTTATCTATCTATGCGGCCTACCTGTCAATGGAGAAAGAAATACTGTAAAAACCAAAATTATGCGTATGTGGGGAATCAAACCACGGACTCGTCATCGCAACGCACCCTCGTCGACCAAATGAAAATGAAATACTTCGTGTCAGACACTCACGCTCACGCTGTCAAAGCATGCTAATGCATGCACGTCTCCCTCTAAATCAAAGTCCTTCTCATGGCGCAACGCAAACGGCGAGCCCATCATCTGCGCACCCCGGCGGTGCTTGACATTACTGTTTAGATGTTTGATGGAGGCCTACGCGAACGCCGAGCATGTATTCACCAGGCTCAACACCAACGGTCATACTCGGACCGCCTTGCTCATGTATATCGTCCATCACAACGACAATCTATAAAACAACCTAAGCTAGAGAGGGTACTATGGTAGTATGGTACGGAGTATGTACTATCGTGAGTGACCGATCTTAGTGCCATTGCACACTGAAACCCCTTCCATCGTTAGCGCGCACTTCCAGCCTAAAACAGTTACCGTCTCTCGAGAATGTCAATGCCGCATTCACCGGATTTAACTGCAGGTGCAATTGGTGTGTCACTGACATGCGGGCCAGATGCCCGTTGGGCACACATGTCAATAACCCAAACGCATCTGCAGTTAAGTAACTGAAGCAGCTTCCGCATTCACGCCCGACGAACCTACTCCGGCGCTAGTTGTCCATCAATCTGCCGCGGCTCATTGCCATTCGCCCGCTATATTAACTTGAGCCCCAGCTCCCAGCCATAGCCAAAGACCCACACTTATTCTCCTCCAGTCCCTTCCTTCTGTCGGCACCACTTCAACCATGGCCTCCTGGCGCTCCGAAGCTCTCTTGGACGTACTGTCGCAGGAGCATACGAGGGACATCGGCGGTTCCGCTCTGGGCGCGCTCCAAAGCTCTCTTCGACGTACTGTCGCAGGAGCAAACGAAGGAGATCGCCGGCACCCCCCCCCCTCGGCCGCCCTCCGCCGCCACGACCACAAGCCGGCCAGCGGCGTCTTGTGGCGCCAACGGCAGCGAGGAAGAGTAGTACACGGTAGGTCGCCGCTGCTCTGGTCCCGGGAAGGCCACCGCTACTCCATTCAGTCGACGCCAAGCTTGGTGGGGTAAACATCGGCGGCCGATTAGCCGCTTGACGGCGACGTGGAGGCGGAAATCTTCAGAACCTTGTGCTCCAGAGGAGGAGGTTATCGAGGCAGATGAGGAGGAGGCAAAGGCAATGGCCGGCTTTCTCGGGTTCATGGCCGGACATGGTGGTCGGGCGCCGGCGATCGTTAAGATTAGGTTTACAGTAGGTTTTAGTATGGTTTGTGCGAAATATGTAATCAATTTCGTCCAGTTTGTAGGAAAAGTTTTCGAAATGTAATGAATTTCATCTGGTTAATTTGAAATTTGCTTTGTTTGCATGAATTTTGTCCAGTTAGTTCATATAGTTGTCGAAAGGTATGCGGGCAGCATCGGATGGCATCCATCAGTGTCCTTGGACAGATGCCGGTGTAAATTTGTGGGCCAGCACTGGAGATGCCCTAACTATCATGCTATAATCGCTAACAATCCTCCATTATTTGGCAGGAACAGTTATCCTCGATCAAAATCAGATCCATGTGTCTCGTGACTCCTCCCGCGTAAGAGTGTAAACTCTTGCTTACATAAAAATGGAGATGGTGGATGGCACTGTAGCACGTCATATCACTCGAACTAGCCCGCCTAACGAGCGGGAAAGCACCGCCGTCATCATTTTGTTCTGGATTTCTATCGATCGATCGCGCGAAAATGTTACGCTTTGCAAGTTCTAAAAGAAAAGGCGGCACACTTACGACTTGTACGCGTCGCAACCCTGACAGTCCGGCTCGCACGCCGCTCACTAGAGGGGACACGCATTGTCTTGCAATTTCACTAACATATGGGACCGTAATTGAATAAATCATCGATAGCCGAAATCTAATCGCTCGGCGGGCGTCGGCTGAGAAGAGAGAAACGGGGGAGGGAGAAGAGATCGCCCGCCCGTCGCGCACGGACTCCAAGAAATATATGGTGATAATGTGAGGTGGGCCATGCTGGAGTCCGGACCGCTTCCGGTGCCCGCTCTCACCGCCCTGGCCCCTCAAGACGCCAGCTTCCCTCCGCATGCATGCTTAGAAAGTAGTACTCCTTATGTGGAGGAGAGAGAGGCATTGACAAAGTCAAGGAGTGGGCTCTGCAAGAGCCCGTCTCTACACGTGCTCCTAGGTGTAAAAAAATAATTCTAAAAAAAAGGCATAAAAAACAATTGTGTCTTAAAAAAAGAAAGGTAAAAAACATTTGAGAGGAAATAGATAGAGAGAAAGTGAGAAAAATCTGTAACCTGGGCATTACATGAGGAAGGAGGTAGTGGTGCACATGCCAAGTTCACTGGGCTGCCGTGTTTCACACTCCTCCGTCGTAACAGTGGAGACAATAGCTTTCAGAAAAATAAACAATGAATACTGCTTGCTCGTCCTCTATATCGGAAAGAATACTTTCATTCACCGACATGTGGGACGTCGACCATCCTGGTCCACCTGCCATGCACAAAATTATCCTGGTCTACCCCGGTCGTATCGCAGGCCCAACCTTTCCCACTGTAAGTTGTTCGGACAAAGGAACCATCATGAATTTGTTGAATTCCGCTTCTTCAAGAAAACTTACTGTACCCGCAATACTGCTACTACACGTGAAGAATGGACGGCACTGTACCATGTCATATCACTGAAACCCACTAGGCCAAACTAGCCCGCCTAGGTCATCTATTTTGGAATGGAGGGAGGACGTCTCTGCACTGCTATGATTTTGTGTTGCACGTTCTCTGTACTTTTGCTACGATTTTCCTACCCTATGAACCAAATGTGGCCTGAATGTATGTCGACTATTGTCTGATCGATCGCTAAGCCTACAATTTTAGGAGCTAGGGTTATTGGTCGATCGACGAGGGATAAGTATAAGCGTACCACGAGCTCATCAGCCCCAACGTTTCTCTTCGGTGAGTGCTTTGCAAGTACTATAGCTCGCACAGTAGCTAGCCTACTAACACCAAGAATCATCAAACAAGCCCTGCTGATATGATAAACAGTTCAAACTTACATCTAAGCATGCCATTACATCAAAAGCTGGTGAGGATACATCTGTTTCCATAACTCGGAGAGGGTTCGCATGATTCATCGCATGATTCACTATCAAACAAAAGTAGCAAGATCCGCCCACACAAGGCGATTGCACTAGCCATAAGATGGTTTGATAACATGCATCGTTCTGGTAAGTAAACACAGGGCAATGCAAACTACCCTAAAGGATTAGCGCGACCAACTATTTCTTGTCATCGATCTCTCGGGCAATGACCACAACACGGACAGTGGCATGGGAATCGATTTCTGGGGCGATGTCCATAGGACTGACCGCGACATCGGTATCGGTCTCTGGGGCGATGTCCACAAGATGTACAGCAGCATCGGAATTGATCTCCGGGGCGATGCCAACAGGACGAGCCACGACATCGGAATCATCAAGGACGTCCACCGGCACCTGCACAACCCTAACATATTAGCAAGCACATTGCAAATAATCAAAAACCGCAACTATGGTAATAAGCCATTTATTTTTTACCTTGTGCAGCTCACCGGGGGATCTCATCCCTCTGGGGGCCATCTCCTCGTCCTCGATGGGGGCCATCAGGTTGCCAGGGGAATACTTCTTCTCAATGGAGACTATCTCCTCAAACTCGGTCTTGAGCCTCACATAGGTGGAAATCAGAGTTCCTGGGGTAGGCACGGTGGGGCCCTTGCTGTTGTTTCAACTTTCTTTGAGGAGTTCGTCCGCCAACGTCCTCAACTCTTTGGCGCTGCTTGTTTCTTGGAGTTCTTCGTCTCCATGGGTTGGCCCGCCAACATGGTCAACTCGTTGGTTGGTGCTCGCTTCCTGGAGATCGCTGTCTCTAGTGGGTGTTCCGCCGGCAACTCTTTGCCTAGTGCTCCAGGATCCATCAATGAAATGACAAACAAAAAGCAATCAAAAGGAAACCACAATCGCAATGAAAACGGGAAAAGAATAGGATGTGAGAATCGGTCGGTGCTTCGCAAAAAGAAGATTCTTGGAATGAAAATATAGCAGCATAACTGATTTTCCCACCTTTCCTTCGTCGGTACAGAAGAAAAATGGCAGTAGTGGGTAGCCTGGAGTGAGGTTTTCTTCAAGAAAGGGAAGAATGGGCTTGAACGAGCGTTCCAGTGAAATGATGGTTGCTTCGCCCAAATTAACTTGGAGGCCACCTTACCACTGCTGGTAAAGGTGTGGGTTTTGTGATATGATGGGTCATGATGGCCACACCAGGGTGACAGGTGAGTCTCGACTGTAGCACGTCGTTGTGATTTGGTGGATGGCACGCGGGCTCGGATGCTTTGAAATGTCCTGCATGTAGATAGAGCCGCTAGTCATATAGGAGTGCTCAATATTGTGCACCGCGACCAAGGTCGAGATGAAAACGAGATAACTACGTAATTAATGCATGAATTTTATTAGGGTAGTTTTGTAAAGTACGAGATACATTCCTCCAATCGCAAAATGCCTTGGTTCATGAGATTTGAGATTTGAGCCCGATAAACCGGAAGGGAGGGAGTACTGCACATGGTGTAGTCTAGTCAATACTACTCCCTCAGTCTAGGTGTGTAAGTCATCTTACGAAAACCAAATAGTCCCAAAACACTTAGGCGCGGTTCATTAACTTCTACCTTGTTTCTTGTTTCTTGACATATCAACCAATAAGAGATGAGAGGTGTGCATGCTTTTAATGACTTGCAATGGCTAGTTCATTGCATGCAATGCTATTAATTAGCAAATAAACATTGGTGACCCCAGAGGAAAGCGGTGCTAAGCGCGTGGACCTATGCGTAATGAGTATCAACCAATGGATAATGGAGTTTAATTGTTAAACAATAGCAATTTTGTCTCATGCAAGAGCCTGGCTAGTACACCAAGGAACCAAGACCACGCAAGCATTCGTGAATCGCCACGTTCGGGTTGCGCTTGGCTCTTCGCCTCTTCGAGAAGACGAACAATGATGTTACTCCTACTCCTACAGTATCGAATCCACTGCTGCATGTCCGTCCACCTCGTGCGGAAGGGATAGCGTGTAGCAAAAGCTTCTACTTACTGCTCCTGCCTTTGTGTCTATGACAGGTGGGCCCAACAGGTGGTTGGCCCTCCTGTCATGCAGCCAAAGGTAGGTGTAGTTAAGGCACCGGAGCTCAGTCCGCGATGGAGAGGGCGTTGTAGTAATCAAATTTCTCGGCCTTGTACGAGTTGACGCGACACATCAAAGAACTGCACTCGATATAAGTCTTTATACACATTTCAAATGGGCTACTACGTATGTAGGAGTAGACATATTCTGCTTCGTATGTATATAGTCACTTGTTACAATCTCTAAAAAGACTTATATTTGGAAACGGAGGGAGTACAACGCATGCATGCATGCCGTGACTTTCCTTTTGATACTTGCATGTGTTGATTTGATGCACCTTACCAAATTTTGACTATAAATTTAACTAACCAAATTTTCATGCATGTCACAAAAAATTACGGGGCTGTTTGGATTGTGACTATGTTTGTCTTATGTTGCCACAATATTTTTCCCACACTTGCCACACTTGCCTAACCAGAGTTGCTCAAATTGTTAGACACACTTTGGCTTGCCTAAGGGAATCTTGCCACAATTTTTGTGTCTATGACATGTGGGGTTCACTGCTAATAAAGAAATTCTTGTCTTAGGTGTGGCTAATAAAAAAGACTTATATTTAGGAACGGAGGGAGTAGAAAATATAAATAATAATGCATGTTGGGGCAACCCACATTTCTGCTAATTTTAGCCGTGGGCTTGTTCACAATTTTTACGAGGGGGTGGTTGTTCATTTAATGGAGGGAATTATAGTACCAGAATTGAACTATACAAATTGCGCCCTGGCACACCGTAACACCACTTGGAACAAGCGGGTAGCTATCTCAAAAACAATCAACAACTAAAAAACTGCGACACGGCATGTAGTAGTACACAATTTTAAACGATTGTTTTGATGGAGTGAAAAAGGAAAACTACCCCACTACGTATATATAGGCTGGAGCCTCCGCGCTTGCTTGCTAGGGTTGCTCAATTCACACACTCTCATCCTCTAAAGATCTAAACAAGATAGGGGTAGTAACAATGTCTTTATCCCTTCAAAAAACACTGGCTTTCTATCCTCACCGCTGGTTACAGATCCGGACGTATCCCCCTCCGCCGGTGAAGGGGAGGAGGGGCAGCATTTAGGCCATCGTCGATAGCGAGGGAGGAGACCCACTGCCGGCCGCACCGTTATCTCTGGCCGAGCGCCGGTGCGGGAGGTCCTCCGGTCCCTTCGTCATTGCCTGTGGGCGGATCCGGCCTCCCGCAGCCCACCTATCCACATCCCGACGACCTTCAGGTATATCTTTGTTCGAAACCACCTTAGCTATACTTCCCCAGCTTGCTACGTTGCTGCATGTGCATCATTTTCTACCTCTCAGCCCCTCTCGATCGGATGGTCCAACGTCAAATATTTGTTTTCTTCTATTGTTAGAGCTAAAGCTACTTCATGGAGTCGAATCTTTTACTCCCTCCGTCCGAAAATACTTGTCATTGAAATGGATGTATCTAGATGTATTTTAGTTCTAGACACATCCATTTTGATGACAAGAAATTTCGGACGGAGGGAGTACTTGGTTCAAACAAGAAATAAAGTGGGGTGGGGGAATTTAGTATGTACATCGGACTTGGTACAAACAGGAAGGAAAGGGGGTGAAAGTAGTACAGACGGTCATCCAACCGGTCTCTTGGTCGAAAAGGGAAATATAGGGGTAATGTTGTACACAGTGGTATGACGAGGACTAGATTTGCTATCCACACATAGGAGTAGGTGGCTAGAGTGAACAAAAATGGGACCAACCCAGATATGTTTCTTGGATGTTTGTTTCTCGGGGCAACAAACTATGAATCACCACTTTATGTCCCTGTTTACGTACATGGTGTTGGACTGCTGGTGCACCCACTGTCCCATGCCCTTATACCAAATATTTAGGCTCCGTTCAGAATAAAGGGGCAGAAAACATAGGTCTTGATGAAAATAGAGGAATAGGAAAGGAATGTAGGTATAAAACTATGGAACAACGAACCACAGGAAACTCTCAAGAGAATGTGTTCGAATGACTACGAAATGTACAGATTTGTTTTTTTAGAGTAGTGTGCTTGGCAAGATGAGATGCTATTTGTTTATTCAGCTGCAGTGACTATTCTTGTCCTCACCTCATATACCACACATAGGTTGATTTTTATTCCGACAACACAAAGACAAAGAACCTGTCTAACGATGGCGTGGCGAGCCTCGGCTTCCGCCCAAAAAATGAGCAGCGTGGATGTTTCTAATCCTATGGAATCAGATTACTGCACCAGCTTTCCTATGAAACACTATTCACCTTTCCCGTGTTCTGAAAGGTTGGAAGGGAAAGAATACCGTAGGAATTGTGTTCCTACGAAAATCCTGCACCAAACCTATGAACCGAACGCAGCCTTAGTTGTTCTTATTCTAATGTCCCTGGTAAAAATGAAGCCATGCCACTGTTATAAGCCATGACAAGTTTAGCCAAATGTTTTTGCCTGTAATTGTTTGAGACTCTGACTGTTTCCTCTGTGCCTTTTTGTGCAAACAGGATATCCAATTCACACAGTTCTTTGTTGTGACCTTTTGGTGCACTGCACAAAACTCTTCTTAAAAGAAGTGACTTTTGTGTTGTTTAACTAGAATGTCAAAATGGAACAGTTGGTTCATTTTGGTGGAACTGCACAAAGGGAGATCTGTGTTCCAATCCTCATCATCCATATTGGCACCATAACCTTCTAGGTAAGAATGATATTTAATGAATGTGTTCATCTCTATTTTCCGACAACCATGAGAAAATAATGATGTTTTTTACTAGTACACTTGTACTCCCTCACTGACAAAACCAATTCTGAATTAGAAGGCCAATCATGTACTTGGTTTCACCAACTGGTGAGGAGAAAGAGAAACAGAGCATGAAGAGGAAGAAGAAGAAGAATAAACAGTGCCAAGGCGATCTTCTTTGAAGCTGAGGCCTTAGTCGAGGCTATTCAAGGGCTCCGTCAACGACTACCTTACATGTGAGACGATCCTCCAGGGAGCCCTTCCACTTCTGCTGTCTCACTTCATTAATTAGGAGTACTTAAGTACCACTAATTTATTACTGCCTAATTTTCCTGTTGGAGTTAAACAAATCTTTAGTAGGACCCTATTATGAATCATGTACGTGTGTATGTTTGTCTATGGAGGTGAATCATGTGGTCGAAAGGTGAGGGAATATTATTAGTGTCATGACATAATAGTGCTATTGTTTTGCATGTCAATTTATTGCCATTGGTTCAAGGAGGCAATGTTTTGCGTATTGTCCATCTTGAATTTGATGCTACTGTTTGAGTAATATGCTAATGTCTTACTATGCTTTCTCACTAAGCTAATGAAGGTTTCACCTTCACTACAAAAAAAAGACACATCCGTGACATTTTGGGTCGAACGAAATTTTTTTCTGTCATACATATGACACTTCTATGACGATAATTGTGACAAAACCCGGTATCATCATAGATGTGGTGGGCTCCTACTTCGATGACAAAAAATCATGACAGAAAATGGGATTTTCGTCCTGGGCGGGCCGAAGACGCAGCTGCATGACATTCTTTGGGCCATCCATGACGGAAAAAACCATGGTAGAAGCGAGGGGGGGGGAATTTTGGGTAGTTACCGGTTACGGTGGGAGGTCGGGGCCGAGCGATGCGCGTTTCTCTCGTACACGTACGCGCGTGTGTGCGAGGCGTTGGCTCTAACTGAACCCGAGCGAGGCGTTGGGCTCTAACTGAACCCGAGTGATTGCACTGCAAGCTACGTGTTACTGAACCCAATCGATCGATCGATGGTTGTTAACTGAACCCGATCGAGTGATTCCTTCGCTACTGCTGCTAACTGAAGCCGATCGATTGGATGAACAGTGAGTGTTATGGGGGGGATGAACAAAGGAGCGGTGGCATTGCCTCTGGATGAACAGGACCCCCGTGGTGTGGAGGGCTGGATGAACAGTAGATGGTGGAGGGGTGCCCGTGGAGGGGTGGTTGAACAGGACCCTGTGGTGTGGAGTGCTGGATGAACAGTAGATGGTGGAAGGGTGGTTGAACAGTAGCCGGTGGAGGCCGGATGAACAAGAGCCCGTGGAGGCTGGAGGAGGTCGACGGTGGAGATGAACAATATCCCGTGGAGTCCCGTTTTGCGGTACGCCACACCCCTCTCGATGAACAGGACCCCTGCTTCGATCAGAAGCGCTCCAACACAAGTCCGTTTCAGACGTTTTGCGGTACGCCACACCCTCCCCGATCAACAGGACCCCGTTTCGACCATAGGAGGTCCGTTTAAATCCGTTTTGCGATGCGCCACACCCTCCCAATCAACAGGACCCCCGTTTCGACCGTAGGAGGTCTGTTTCATCCGTTTTGCGGTACGCCACACCCCTCCCGTTCAACAGGACCCCCGTTTCGACCGTAGGAGGTCTATTTCCTCCGTTTTTACGGTACGCCAGACCCCTCTCGATAAATAGGACCCCGTTTCGAACGTGGCCGGTCGAACACAAGGCCGTTTCCTCCGTTCTGTTGTACGCCAGGCCTCGTTTCCATCGGCTGTTCCGTCCGAGCCCTCCCGATGAACACGACGACGCATTCCGTTCCGACCCAGCCGGTTGCCTCCCCATGAACACGACGACGATGCTGTTTCACCGTTCCGACCCAGCCATGTACACGAGCCCCCGCCGTACGTATGCGTGAGTAGGCATTCGAGACCCCGCCCGTATGTACACATACGTGGCTGTATTTTCTTTCTTGCACCCTGGCCGCTGTACGTACGTGTACATGCTATGTGCGCACCTCTACTACGACACGTGCGCGCCTCTGCATCCACCAATATATAAGTACGTACACGTTCGCGACCAGAATGACAACGCTACGTACACTTCGACCAGGTGGGTCCCGACTGTCAGACACTTCCTTGCCTGCGAAGATGTAGCTGGTGGGTCCCAGCAGTCAGGGGGGCGAATCGTTTTTTTTTGCCCGGACGCACTTCCTTGCGTGCGAAGATGTAGCTGGTGGGTCCCAGCAGTCAGGGGGGAATCGTTTTGTTTTTTTGCCCGAACGCACTTCCTTGCGTGCGAAGATGTAGCTGGTGGGTCCCAGCAGTCAGGGGGGCGATTCATTTTTTTGCTCGGACGCACTTCCTTGAGTGCGAAGATGTAGCTGGTGGGTCCCAGCAGTCAGGGGGGCGAATCATTTTTTTCCCCGACGCACTTCCTTGCGTGCGAAGATGTAGCCGGTGGGTCCCAGCAGTCAGGGGGGCGAATCGTTTTTTTTTGCCCGGACGCACTTCCTTGCGTGTGAAGATGAAGTTGGTGGGTCCCAACAGTCAGGGGGAAAAGTTTTTTCTGTGAACTACAGTGGCCCGTCCGGTGGGTCCCAAATTGTCGGTGGAGGAATCATTATTTTCCGCGTAATAAGGAGGCACTTCCTTGCTGCGGCCGTGGACCCACTGTCAGCCTATCCACGCATGATCCACGTCCGATGGAAGTCGTTCCTTGACCACGTTGACCAGGCCGCGCCGAGAGCACCACGGCGGTGGACGACGACGAGGCCTATGAAGGGGACGATGCGGAGCCGGGGAAGACGCGGCAGTGAAAGCCCGCGCGGAGAGGAGTACGAGGGTTCACTGGTTCGGCTGCGGTGTGAGGCTGCCGTCGCCGCAGGGCCTGGCCAGCGGTGGGAATAGTAGGGGGCGGTGAGGCCTCCGCGGCAGCATAGACGGCCACGGGAGGCAGGAGCATGCGGCACGACCGGCGCTGCTTTGGGCGGCTGGAGCAATAAGACCAGAGGTTGAAGAAGCACTACGGCCGTTGGATGGACATCGTACGGTCACTGGAGCTAGAATCGTTCATATTGACTAAGTTGACAAAGCCCTCCGTCCCCATAAACTTAGTTGGCCCACAAGTCATCCTCCCACTATGGTGGGTCCCAGCTAGCAGGGGGTATTCATTTTTTTGTGCGTAATAATGAGGCACTTCCTTGCGTGCGAAGATATAGCTGGTGGGTCCGACATGTCAGCGGGGGGAATGTTTTTTTCACGAAATACAGAGGCCCTTCCGACGGGTCCCAGCTATCAGGTGGAGGAATCATTATTTTGCACGTACAGTCCACGGCCGATGGATATCGTTTGTTGACCACGTTGACCAGGCCGCGTCGAGAGCACCATGGCGGTGGACGACGGCGAGGCCTAGGAAGGGAACGACACGGAGCCGGGGAAGACTCGGCAATGGTTGCCCACGCGGTGGGGAGTACGAGGGTTTTGATCGGGTCTGCCGCCGCCGGAAAATAACAAGAGGTGTGGGTGAGTAGAGCAATGGCACGGCCAGCAATGAAGTAGGGTGGGGCAAGGCGGCTCAGGCGGCAAAGATAGCCGGCCACGGAGGCGGTAGCAGTCCCACCGGAGCTGGTTTGGGTGGCTGGAGCAGGAAGATCAGATATTGAAGAAGTAGCACGGCCGTTGGATTAACATCCAACGGTCACTGCTGCTAGAATCGTTTGTGGACTAAGTTGACAAAACCAAAGTACACGTCAACCTAGTAGACCCACAAGTCAGCCTCCAAATATGTCCCAAACAAAGATACGACCCAAAATTTCTAGCCGATTCAAATTAATTTTAAATCTAAAGATACCTTAATTTAAATTCAATGAAATTTTACCGCACAAAATCAATGAAATTTAAAATATCAAAATCCGAAAAGAAAACAGTATTTTGGAACTAATTGCCTGTTTGCTGTATTTTTTCATTTTACAGCCCATTTATTATTACTTATAGCCCATTTCTTATTACTTATAGCCCATTTTCTGGGCAAAATGCATCCCTCCTCGTCTTGAAAGATTTCCAGCCCAGCAGGGCGTAGAAAGGTAAGTAGGCCTATGTTGGTCCACCTGCTCTTCAGCAGGCAACAACCAGATATGCGCGAAGTCGCCACCCGTACCATCGCCTGTGGGTCTCATCACACCCCCGCTGGCACGCGCACCGTAGCCGATTGCTCATCGCAACCCGTTGGAGTTGGTGTGGTGCCACTGCTGCAAATCACGCAGAGTCATCCGTCGCGTCTCAACCACAATCCGCAACCCTGGCCGAGTCTTCTACAAATGCCCGAATCATGGGGTAATAATATGTTTAAGTGTTGTTCTGCTGCTTTTACTTGCTGATTTTTTTTAATAGTTTGGTTGATGATCTTCCAATTTGATTCGTGCGTAAAAGGGAAGATTCGTGTGATTTGTATTTACGGGAAGTTCTTGATGTGGGGGAATGCAACTACGCTGATTATTTGGTTAGCCGAGGAACCCCAATACCAGCAGGTTGGGGTGTTGGACAAGTAACTGAAGGAACGACAGAAGAGGAAGATGCAGCACAGTTAAAGATGCAGTTCCTCTGATCACGGCCAAGCAACAACTGCTAAATGGCCTTGACAGCAACGAGGAGATGAAAGAGCTTGTGAAGAAATGGAAAAATCGATGTGCTCTGTAGGATGATTGCCTCTTTATTTGCAGTGTATGTAGCACTTTCGTGATGTATTCATGGCTACGACATGAGCACTTTCTTTGAAACTAGTAACGAATGAAACCTGTGTAGAAGGCTGGGCGTAGTGTTGTGAACATCTAATGATTTCTATTAATGGAAATCAGGGGGTATCCCCTTTTGCTCATATAAATAAATAAATAGCAGAGGCCCTGTCGGATCAGCTTTGTTCTCATTCGAAGACGTCGAGCAAATTGCAGTCCAACAGCAAACTATGTCATCAAATTCAAGTTTCACAGCCAAATATGAGTACAACTAAACAACAATGTCATCATGTTTTAGTGGTGATACAATCACCAAACACAAATCAGCATACATAACAAGTGATGTTCTCACAAAGAAAATACTAAACAACATGTTCATCAGGTTTCAGTTGTCATAGGAAACACAATTTCACATAGTAGATAAAAACGCGTCTTACGGCGAGCAAATACGACAAAAGCAATGTAATCATCATCCGCAGCAGAAGCTTCAACATCTTCGCCATGTGTATCAGTCTGAATCGTAATTCCCCATGGTGTCGTCTTCTTCTTCGTCCTCAACGTCCTCGAACGTTGGATTCTTCTTGATCAACTCTTGTATGTCCATAGCACGACAGGCAATCTTTTCGCGGGCATCATTGACGTGATGGTTCTCAAAGATATTAGGAACATCTGTGCTATCTTGTACATCAGGAGCAGTGTAAGCATCATCTTGTTGTACAACTTCATTAAACGAATTCCTCTGCTCAAACCTTTGCAATACTCTCCAGTCATCGCTACGTGCAAATTTGTCTTCCAAGAAAAATATCTGTGTTGCTTGATTTGCCAAAATAAAAGGCTTGTTGGTCTGGTACGCCACCTTGACATTGATGGATTTGAAATCATCATCAGCTCTGGGTTTTGCGATCCTGGAAAACAGGTTATACCAACGATAGCACAACAGAACCACACACCGATGATCCTCGAAATCGGAGATATACTGCAACTGAACAATGTCTGTTATGTTAGCATACATTTCAGTTGTCTCTTTGTCATACGTATCCGTGCTCATGATGGCACTGCTTTTGTGTCTTCCCCGCCTTCGTCTCGTGCAAGGGTGTTGTAGTGCACATCTCCAACAACGCAAGATTCATAATGTCTTACCTGAGTATCAGGACCCATTGCTAGTGAGTAAAGGGCATCATCAAATGCATGCCCATCCTCCCGCATCTTCTTAACCTATGGTTAGAAAATAGACAAGCTGATCATCTTATGTACTCAATATATTAAAAAAACTGACAGTGCACTTCAAAAGCTTACATGGTTCTTGAACCATTTCGCAAATCCTGTCATAACCAGTTTGTCAATGTTTCTTGGATTTTGCGGTAGTAACTCCTCTTTGTAGATGCTGCACAATATAGTGATCGCGTCAAACATCTAAATATATAAGAATGTGCTGCAAGTTTAGTAGATTACGATGTATAAGCTGCAGTATTGCACTTACTTGATATAAGGTAGTATCTCAGGACAGTTATTCAACACATACCAAACCATTTTGTCCAAATATTTAGATTTGTCCTCTTGTCGACTCTTCCACCGTAACTTTCGAATGTAATAATCAAAAACATTGAGCCCGGGATTGTCTTCACCCACCTCTTTGCTAAGCTGATCAGCTGTTTCAATGTATTTTGATAAGAATGTCAACGCTTCTGTAGCAATGTAGGCCTCTGCAATGGAACCCTCGGGTCTAGCTCTGTTCCTAACATAGCCCTTGAAAGTGCCTAGCCGCCTTTCAATAGGGTACATCCATCCAGACTGTACTGGACCTCTAAGTAGTGCCTCATCAGGTAGATGAACAACCAAATGCCCATCACATCGAAGAAGGCTGAGGATATATCTTCTCAAGGTCGCATAGGATAGTTGGTATCTTGTCTCTAAGACGCTCCAAAGCATCTATCCTGATATTTCTCTTGGAGTTCCCCAAGAATTGTCCCAACTCGCAACTGCTCAGTATAAGTCGTATGCCCAATCCTCTAAGGATAACAGGTAAAACCCTTTGAAGTAGGACGTGGCAGTCATGAGTTTTCAACCCTTGTACCTTGTTTCCATCTGCACTGACTCTCCTTTCAAGGTTGGAAGCAAATCCATGTGGGAATCTCACACGTGACAGGACCTCGCAGAATTCTTTTCTTTTTACCTTGTCCAAAGGCATTACCACTGGTGCCATATCCCGTGGTTTACCTTCATCTTGCACCTGCAAATCCTTTCTGATACCCAGGTGTGTCAAATCAATCCTAGATTTGAAGGTATCTTTCGTCTTCCCTTCAATACTAAGAAGTGTGCCGATAATGCTATCACATATATTTTTCTCGATGTGCATCACGTCAAGATTATGCCACAGATCCAAATCTTTCCATTACTCCAAGCCCCACAAAGTGGACCTGCGGGTAAATAATCTTCCGCCCTGCCTCGCTTCCTTTTCCCGCTACCATTACCAGGATAGTTTCCTGGTGTAATATGCCTGACCTTCTCTAATTCCACTTGCAACTCATCGGCGGTGAGCCTCTTTGCCGCGTCACGGTTTTCATGCTTTGCATTGAACACATGTCTTCGGTATTTTCTAGGTTGCGGCTTGTCCTTGGCAAGGAAACGGCGGTGTCCAATGTAACAGATCTTGCTAAGTATTGCGTATGACAGCGGATTCCTGTCACAGCGAACACATGCATTGTAACCATGTGTCGTTCACCCTGACATAGTGCCCAAAGCCGGATAATCATGGATGCACCAAATTACAACAACATGCAGAAAGAAATCAGCTGGTGGGCTGCTATATAGGTCTCGAGTGAGAACACCCTTGCATAGCTGTTGAAGTGCCTCCGGAAGAGGCTCCATGAACAAATCAAAATCCTTTCCGGACTTTTTGGACTGGGATGAGCAAGGCCATCATGTAGTTTGATTCTTTGGTGTATACATTTGGAGGCATGTTGTAAGGATAACAAGCTAATCGGCCACATGCTATATGTGGCGCTCGTGGCCAAATGGGTTAAATCCATCCAAGCTAAGCCAAGTCAAATGTTTCTCGGTCAAGAAGAAACTCTTTGTGTTTATCATTGAAGCTTTTCCACTCCTTACCATGAGATGGATGGCTTATTACATTCTGATCTCTGTACTCCTGGTTCCTAGAATGCCACATTACATCCTCTCTTGTTTCAGCATCATGAAACAACCTCTGCAATCTTGGTGTAATTGGAAAATGTCTCGAGAACATTATGAGGAATCCTCTTCACAAAGCATCGCCATCTTTCCATCTTGATGATTTGCATTTCAGGCATTCACTTAAGTTGGCATAATCCTTCCTAATGTAACACAATTATTCTTACAAACATGGATCATATCATATCCAATTCCAAATGCATGAAGGAAATTCTTCATTTCTTGTATGTGTGTGGCAGCTCAGGCCTTGATCTGGGAAAGATTTATGAAAGCAGCCAACATCGCATCGAATGATTTGTTGGTCATCCGCTCGAGATGTATTCACACGAAGAAAGGTGAACATAGCTGAGAATCTCGACAGCTTATTTCCTGGGGTGACAACAACGTTGCATTGTTCCAACATGCGGGCCCACCATTTTTCTTCTGCAGGTGAAAGTTCACAGAATGCACGAGCATTTCGTAGCATTGTTTCAATGTTGGTCAAACTCACTGGCTCTGCCACCACCTCCACCTCCTCCTCCTCTTCCACCTGAGCATCAGGCAGATCAAGATGGTGATCTGCTGCTTCCACGTAGTCAATAACATTGACGTTCACAGCTTCACCATGATGAACCCACCTAGTATATGTGACCGACATCCCATACAAGTGTAGATGATTTTGCACAGTTGACTGGGGTCTTGTAACTGAATTCATACAACTGCTACACGGGCAAAGCACATCTGATTTCGGACCACCGTACTCAACTCTCATAAAGTTCATGAAGTTTTCAACCCCCTCGACATATGCAGCGGAGATCTTCGAGCAGAAGTTATCCAAGTCCTGTCCATCTGTTAGACATACAAATTAGTTCTTCTACTAGATATTACAGGAAAAACATATATGCTTTTTTATGAAGTCCAGAAAAAAATACCTAGGTCGATGTCTAAAGCTCTGGCAAGATATTTGGACGAGCAGATCTAAGTAACGAAATATATGTAAAGCTAATTCGGCAAACAATTTGAGTGCTAAATTATGGAAGGCTATTTCAGCAGTCAATGAGGCCGAGCACACAGCCATCGAACTATCGAAGGCCATCGCAGCAACAAAGATCGAGTATAAAATGGTGTAGAGCTATTTGACCTAACAGATTGGCTACTAGACCATGGCAATCTACGTCACAATAAATATATGGAAGGATATTTTAGCAACTGATCGGCCTTGGCATGCCATCTCAGCTAAGCAGATTGAGTGCAGAACAGGGCAAGGAAGCTTCTTAAGCAGAGCATATTGACAGTAAACTACTTTGACAGACAGTGAGATTAACAGCGTCTATCAGCTAACATTCAGCGCTACACCGACATGAACGGGCCTCGCCTAGAATGCACGCATCGTGGGAGAAGCTGACCACCATGCGCCTCCACACGAACGTCGCCGGGCGGTGGCGGCGCCGACCGCCAGGCGCCCGCAAGAACGTAGCGAGGTGGCGGCGCGGCTAGAGGACAGCGATCTCTGAGCGCATTGTGGAGCGAGAGGATGGTCGAACCGCGGCGCCGACGTATCGGCGCGGCGGGGAGGGCGGCTTTGGCGGAGCGAATGGAGTGGAAGGGGGACGGGGGGAGGGGGGTTTGGGGAATATTATTGGCTAGTTGGCCGAAGGGCAGTTGAATCGGATTGGGGGGAATTTTTGTGTGTATGTGTGGGGGGGGGGGGGATTTTCGCGCGGTGGGCGGGGGGAGTTTGGCGCATGGTCGGTTTCTCCAAGTGCGTTCCGTTTGCGTGAGCCGTGTGCAGGACCGAACGTGTGTGGGGTGCAATGCGACCGCGATAGGAGTGCTGTGAGTGTACCGCCTTTTTTCCTTTTAAACTAGGTTCTTCGCCCCCTCAAAAATAAATATGTTGCTTCGCGCGATCCATCGATACTACTACTAGTAATCCGGTAATCCCGACTAAAACGGCGCGGCCGGGTCTTTTCCCGCGCGATATGCTGGGAGGTTGGCTTAGTTGGGTTTTTTAGGACGAGTAATGCTACACCTACGTAATCCCAGTTATGTAATTAACGTAATGTGAAACGTGTGAGTTGTTGATTGTAGATTGGGGGGAGGGAGGGGCCCACCACCATGAAAATCAGGGGAGGAGAGAGAGAGGCAATTTACGTTAACTGTCATGGAATTGTCACGGTAGATGTCCTCGTGCAAGGACTTAGTCGTGGAGCCATCGCAACTAGGAAGCTTAAAGGGGTTAATTGGGACAAAGGACATGAGAGGTTTATACTAGTTCGGCCCCTTACGGTGAAGGTAAGGTCTACGTCTAGTTGGGTTGGTATTGCTTGAGATTTCGATGACCAGGGAGCGAGATACGCTATGCCCGGTTCTCGATTGGTTGTTTCTTGCCCTAAGCCGCCAAAGAGGTCGTCCCCTTATATACACGGGTTGACGCCCGGTGGCCTACAGAGTCCCGGCCGGCTTATAAACAATGTCCGGCTCAGTGACTAGTTAAATCTACCTTATGATACAATTCATGCCATTATGGCGGTTTACTACAACGGGCCTTAAGTAGCATGTGGGCCTTAGGCCCTTTATTGAACCGCCATCTTCATGCTTGGTCTTGGGCTTCTTTCTGGTAAATCTTCTTTGCGTAACCCGGCCCCTCCTAGGCGGCTTACACAAATAGTTATATCCCCAACATTAGGCCCCAGATTGATTTGAACCTGTTCATGTCAATCTTAAAATACCTTAAGACATAAATCTTCAGTCTTCTGACTGCGCAAAAGACTTTCTTTAACACGCCATGACGTCATTTTCTGGATCCGTGTTAACCCGCCATGACGTCATCTTTCCTTTTTTTTATTCCACCATATCCTCCAACGGATCTCTGTCTTTATTGATTGTTCCGAAAACCGAGGCGTCGGGGCCGCTGGATAATAACTCTTATCTCCTCATTTCCTGCACCATCTCAGTTATCCTCTCCTAATAAATAGGCGCAACCTTAGGTCTCCCATTCTCACCCTTCCAGTCGTCTTCTTCTTCCTCTTGCCTCCTCTCAAGCTCCGCCGCTGCCGCCGTCGAGCTTCTTGTCTTCACCGTCCCAGGCTGCTGCATCAACCTGAATCGGATCAGAAAACGCCGGCGAACTTCCGCAGCCCCTCCATATCCGTAAGTTCCCTTCCCTTCCTTTCTTAGATCCGCATTAGAGTTTCCTCGAGTTCGTTCGGAGTTCATCACCATTGGAGCCAAACTTTGCTAGTTTTCCTCCTAGATACCTCTTCCGATCTGAGAATGATATAAAATAGCCGCGGTAGTTGTTTTCGCACTTGTCTTGGATGAAAAACAAGTCCCTTTCTCTGTATGAAAGCCTCATTCGAGCCTATGAACACATCTCAAGGCCGCTTTTAGGTCTAGAAAACTTTCTTATCGTAATGCAGACCTTTGATCTCAAATTTTAGCGTAAGATTATGAAACCTGTTTTTATCACCCAGAAAACTTCTTCGTTAAATGCCCTTAAACATAACCGCCTGTGTGTCCGGTTTAAATGCATACCACTGATCTGTGAACCTTGCCTACTTCTCATATCTTTCCGAATTTTGAACTGCTCTTAAAGCTTGTAGCGGCTTAAATATTGTTGCCCAGTTATCCTTATATCATTAGGCCCCTTCGTAAGCCGCTACCTTCAGTAATTTGGATATTTTTCCCGGGTTAAAATTTGAACCGGAACTTCTTATTTTGCAATAGGCCAACTGTTGTCATGGCACCTAAGGCGACCAAAGCTCCTGTAACCTGCAAATGGGTCCCATCCACAATCACTAAGAGTACACTGGCTGAGTTTGTGAAGTCTGGCCATCTGCCAAAAAAAGGAGGTCATGTCTTATCGTGTTCCTGACCCATCTGAAGAAAGGCCTCAACCCAAAAAAGGGGAGGTGATAGTTTTCACGGATCACATGAGCCGGGGATTTTCCCCTCCCGGCTCAAATTTCTTCAGAGAAGTTTTAAATTTCTTTGATCTTAGACCTCAAGACATTGGACCCAATTCCGTGTCAAATCTTTGCAATTTTCAAGTCTTCTGCGAGGTGTACCTGGGAGAGGAGCCAAGTTTGCTTTTGTTCAGAGAACTTTTTTACTTGAACCGGTAGAATGAACGTGCCAACGGGCCTAGTCTTAAACTTGGCGGTATCTCGATCCAACGACGGAGAGACTGCCTGTTTCCTTATGCTGAGTGGCTGAGTCACCCAAAAAATTGGAATCAGACATGGTTCTACTGTCAAGACACTTCTCCGGCTGATGAGAAGCCTTCGCCTTTGGCCAAGCTTCGCGCCTTTGAGTCCGACCATCCACTGGCGGATAAACTAACCACTATTGAACGTCTGCCTCTTAATCCCACCATCAAGAAGATTAAGGCTCTTTTGGGTAATGGTTTAAATGGCATCGATCTGGTCCGAGTCTGGGTCACTTGGCGAATACTCCCATTAAGCCGCTGCTCCGGCTTAATGTGTACCTATACAGGCGAAAAGAACGACCCAATGCGTCATAGTCCTGACGACCTACCAGATGACGTGGTGGATGCTACAACCCAGACACTACTGAAGGAGGGCAATCACATTAGCAATGCCTTGGTTTACCTCCCTTCGCAAAAAGAACCCGGCCCCTGCAGTAAGTTACCAATCTTAATAAATATTCCTTAACATGTTTACCTTCTTTGTACTTATAATTCCTTATCTTTTTCCACAGGCTGGTGATAATTTCTGGAAGGTCAAATATGACCACGAGGCTGCCCAACAAGCCAGGGCAGCCAAGAAAACCGAAAGGAAAGCCGCCAAGACGGGAACTTCAAAGAAGAAGAAACCCAGCGCCTCCGATTTGCTCAAATTGGATGACTCTTCTTCAGATGAGGAAGAGGTAATCCATTACTCTCTTAACTCCTTTGTTACTATTTTATTGATATTTCTGCCTTTCAGGAGGATACTGGGAACATCCAAGCTCCTGGCGAAGAGGTAACTATAATCTCCTCCGACTCAGAGCCTTTGCCAAAGCACAAAACCCGACGGGTGACCCGGAAAGTAAGATTTTCACATCCTCTAGCTTATCAAGATCCTCAATTTCTTTTGAACCAACAACAGCTTGAAAGCCGGAGACAAACCTAGACCATTAAGGATGCAGAGCTTTCTTCCGGCTTACCCGACGTGAGCAGGAAGCGTCGGACTGAGGTCATCTCCGCCTTACGTTCTGTTTATCCTTTGGCGGGTTTAATTCGTCAACCTCTCAATTCATTTGACTCCAATTATCAGGATACCACTCCTTCCTCCGGCGAGTCTATGCAATCCAACATGCCAGCCTTCAAGACTGCCCCTGGGTAATATACCTTTGTTATCCTTATGCTTTGCCTTACTCATATTTTGTACTCATCCCTCTGTTTTGTCCACGATTATGCGGTGTGAAGCCCAGTAAGAGGGCAAAAAAGAATAAGCCATCCGAAGACCCGGTAGCAACTGAGCCGGAACTCAGAACAACTGCCCCTGATGCTTCTACTCATCAACCGCCTCTTGAACCGTCTTATGAAATTCCAACGCCATCTTCTGACCCGCCTGCCGAAGATACTTTTAACAGCTCCAATAATCCGGAAATTCCTAGCCTACCAAGACGACCGACCCGTAAATTGAAATCTTGAAAAGCCAAGATGTTAAACCGGGCGACCTCATCGTCCTTGCGGATGTAATCGCCAAGGAAGAACTTGTCAAACACCAGAAGACCAAACAGGACATCGCTGACTATGCTCACTTAAGCATTGGTGATATAGTCTCAGGTTATCTGAATCAAGTGCATAACAGCCGCGACCTGGAAATTGACATGGTGAAACAAATACTGACATAAATCGAGGTATAACTTATACTATTTCTCCTGAATCTTACTTATCAGATTAGCCCCCAAGTCTACCGCTTATAAATAAATATGTCAGAGACTTAGATACCTGCCATCGTTAGTTCATCCGGTTTAAAATAAAAGATACTTAACCCGGTCATAATATGATAACTTAAAACGTGCGATACACATTAGCCCCCAAGTGTCAAGTATCTTTACTTGTAAAGTGCTTGAGACTTTAATATGCATAATCTAGCATTATAAAGTAAAAAATTCTTCAGCATACATTAGCCCCCAAGTGTCAAGTGTCTTTGCTTGCAAAGCACTTGGGACTTATTGACATCTTACCATAACCTTAATTATAACCCGGCGTCAATGCAGGCCTCCACCAGTCAATTTGAATCGGAGATTGCTGACCTGAAGACTCGGCTGGCAGCCCAAGAACTTAGATTCAAAAAGCCAACTCCAAATTCGCATTCAGCATCTCTGAACAAGGGAAGTTGAAGAAGAATTTTGACGCGGAGAAGAAAACCTGGGCAGATGAAAAAGCCTCACTTGTGACCCGGGCCGAGACAGCAGAAGTAGCTCTTGCCAAAGCAACTGCCGAGCTGTCCGGCTTAAAGCGCCAGATATCTCAAATGGTCTCAACAATCTTCGGTAAGTTACTATGTATAATCGTGAACATCACCATGGTTTCTTTGATGACTATTTCAAATATTATCTCCGGCTTACCTTATATGTATAAACACAGGCTCCAGGAGCACAAACCTGAAATAGAATATGCTGATCAAGCTTAAGGCGGTGTATACTCTGGTGGAACAGCTATACATCGGGTCACAACGTGCTTTGACCATTGTGGCTTTATCAAATGATACTCCTTATCTCCTGCAGGATGTGCTCAAACGGCTTGCTGTGTTACCCCAACGGATTCAGGAGCTAAGGCGGGCATCTGCTAGAGCCGGGGCCATAGCCGCCTTAAGCCGGGCCAAATCGTTGCTTCCAGAGCTAGACCTGGCAGACGTTGCCCTTGGATATCCCAGTTTGAAGGAGGATGGCTCTGTATTCAAGGAATCAGACTTCACCACCTGTGTGAGAGTAGTACGTCCTATGGCCACCATCATCGGCAATGATATTGATCTTACTAAGTACCAGCTGGGTTACGACAACGAGAACCGGAGGATTCCAACTCCGCATTATGATGACGTCAGCCCGATCCCTCCAACTCGTAAGCATACCTTTGCTCCTGAAGTTGACCCGGCCAGTTTAATAGATGATGAAGCTGAATTTGAAGCCTTAAGCGGCATTGTCTGGACCTCGTCAACCTTCCAGGACAAAACAACAGATGAAGAGGTGGAGAAGGATAACGCGGAATCTTCAAGCCCACCAAAGGAGTAACCCGCCTGGTGCTATGTCTTTGAAAAAATGATGCTTCATTATTCAGACTCGGGCAGTCTTGTAATAGGGTAAAAAAAAACTTCTTACTCTGTCATGCCTTCGCGCATGTTTGTGGTGCTTAATATTGTCATAAACCGCTATCGTTGTATATTGCTAGCTTATGTGAATTGTTCCTTGACGTCCAAAACTCTCTTGCTTTATCTTGTGTATAAAACAAAAAACAGAATTCCTTTGGCGTCTTACCACATCCAGGGTCATATAGAATACTGATAACCCGGAGTATGAACCAAAACATCATTAAAAACAGCCGGTTTATCACCATAATAATATACCTACTATCTTATTTGAAGCATACCTTACTGGATTATGTGATCCAAAAAGCAGACAGTTAAACTTAACTTCTGAAAGTTGGCACATATAATATTTACCTGGCCCTCAATATTATTTACCCTTACAAAGTAAAATAGACTTAATTTTCAAAGGCCTCTCGATTCGAATACGATCGGTAGAACTGCTCCAAAGGGGTTAAGCTAAGATTCGGATACGATCATATAGCCCCCAATGGCTTTGGCGATGCCGATCAAGTGGGTATCGATAGCTATGTTCTCTTTGGTTCAAATACGACCTATGTTTGAATAGGAAGCCCCCAAGTGTCCATTAGAGTTGTTTAATGACGCTGATTCGAATACGATTCACGTCAGACCCAAAGGGGTTAAGCTATGATTCAAATATGATCAAGAAGCCCCCAAGTGGGTTTGGCAGTATGCCAATCAATTGGGTATCGACAGCTATGTTCTCTTTGGTTCGAATATGACCTATGTTTGAACAGGAAGCCCCCAAGTGACCATGCCTAGATTCAGATATGATCATAAGCCGGACCAAAGGGAAAGTCGGATTCAGATATGATCCGCTCCCTGTTGGTTGTTTCCACCACCTGGTAAAGAAGATACATAAAGCTTGAAGGGTGGAAAGAAAAGAGGTCCCGCTTTATTGCTTTATATAGTAAACACATTGCTAAAAAGGAAAAATAAATATACTCGAGAGCCGGCGTCTTAAGTATAATAGGGCCGGAGATGCGCTATGTTCCACGGCTGGCGTGTCTCTTCCTCTGATTTACGTGAGTCTTTGTGCTCTCGAACATCGATGAGGTAATATGACCCGTTGTTGAGATTCTTGCTGATCACAAAGGGTCCTTCCCAAGGAGGGGACAACTTGTGCATATCAGATTGATCCTGAATGAGCCGGAGCACTGAATCGCCTTCTTGAAAAGTTCTGCTTCTAACCCACTTGGTGAATTTATCCACTGCCACTAACAGGTGTGTCTTCTTATCCTTAGACCTTTTGAAAGGTCCAACCATGTCAAGCCCCTAGACTGCAAACGGCCAAGTAATTGGAATCATCCTCAATTCTTGAGCCGGCACATGAGCTCGTCGTGAGAATTTTTGACATCCGTCACATTTGCTGACCAGATCCTCCGCATCAGCATGAGCCGTCAGCCAATAGAAACCATGACGAAAAGCCTTGGCCACCAGAGATTTTGAACCGGCATGATGACCGCAATCTCCTTCATGAATCTCATGAAGTATCTCCTGACCCTCCGCAGGCGATACGCAACGTTGAAACGCCCCAGTGACGCTGCGGTGATGCAACTCGCCATGAACAATTGTCATAGACTTGGACCGCCTAATGATTTGTCTTGCCAAGGTATCGTCCTCAGGCAACTCTCCCCGGGTCATATAGGCCAAATATGGACTGTCCAACTGGGATGGCGTGGAGAGCCGCCACCACCGTGCCTCCCGGGTCTGCATCGCTAGCTCTTCCTCTATAGGCACTCTGACAGAAGGGTTATGCAAAACGTCAAGAAAGGTGTTAGGCGGCACCGGCTTACGCTGAGACCCCAGCCGGCTCAAAGCATCAGCCGCCTCATTCTTCCTTCGATCAATGTGCTCTACTTATAACCTTTGAAGTGCCCGGCCACCGCATCAATTTCACGATGATAAGCCGCCATAAGGGGATCCTTGGAGTCCCACGTGCCTGACACCTGTTGAGCGACGAGGTCTGAATCGCCCAAGCACCTTACCCGGCTCAAATTCATCTCTTTGGCCATCCGGAGACCATGGAGTAAAGCCTCGTATTCAGCTGCATTGTTAGTACAGAGAAACATAAGCCGGAGCACATAACAAAATTTGTCACCTCGGGGGGAAGTTAAAACGACTCCAGCCCCCGAGCCTTCCAACTGCCTGGACCCATCGAAGTGAATAGTCCAATATGTGTTATCTGGCTTCTCCTCTGGTGCCTGCAACTCCGTCCAATCATTGATAAAGTCCACCAAGGCTTGAGACTTGATAGCTGTACGTGGCACATATTTCAAACCGTGAGGCCCAAGCTCAATGGCCCACTTGGCGACTCGTCATGTGGCTTCCCTGTTCTGGATGATGTCCCCCAAGGGGGCAGAACTTACACAGTTATAGGATGACCCTAGAAATAGTGCTTTAGCTTCCGGCTTGCCATGAACACCCCATAAACAAGTTTCTGCCAGTGCGGGTATCTTTGCTTGGATTCTATGAGCACCTCACTGATGTAATAAACCGGCCGTTGAAACGGATGCTCCTTGCCAGTCTCCTTACGCTCCACCACGATGGCCACACTAACAGCTCATGAGTTAGCAGCAACATACAACAGCAACGGCTCTTTATCAATGGGAGCCGCGAGAACCGGCGGCTCAGACAATTGTCTCTTTAAATCTTCAAAGGCAGCATCAGCAGTCTCACTCCACACAAAAGTGTCTGTTTTCTTCATCATCTGATACAGTGGTAGAGCCTTCTCACCTAACCGGCTTATGAATCGGCTTAAAGCAGCAACGCGACCTGTCAGTCGCTGAACATCATTGATGCACGCTGGTTTAGCCAAAGAGGTAATCGCCTTGATCTTCTCTGGGTTAGCTTCAATGCCCCTGTTTGAGACCAGGAATCCCAAAAGTTCCTGCAGGTACACCAAATACACACTTGTCCGGGTTAAGCATCATCTTGTAGACCCGGAGATTATCAAAGGTTTCCTTAAGTCGGATATCAAGGTTTCCTTCTCTCTGGACTTCACCACAATGTCATCTACATAAGCATGAACATTGCGCCCAATCTAATTGTGGAGGCAATTCTGTACACACTGCTGATAAGTTGCCTGGGCACTCTTGAGCCCAAATGGCATAGATACATAGCAGAAGGCTCCAAACGGAGTAATGAAAGTTGTCTTCTCCTGGTCCTTAACTGCCATTTTGATCTGATGATAACCAGAGTAAGCATTCCAAAAACTCAAACACTGGCAACCCGCTGTAGCATCAATGATTTGATCAATGCGGGGTAGAGCAAAGGGATCAGCCGGACAAGCTTTATTCAAGTCCATGTAATCTACACACATCCGCCAGGTGCCGTTCTTCTTGAGCACGAGCACCGGGTTAGCCAACCACTCCGGGTGAAAAACTTCCACGATGAACCTGGCCACTAAGAGCCGAGCAACCTCCTCCCCGATAGCTTTTTGTCTTTCTTCATTGAATCACCGAAGAAACTGCCTGACCGGCTTATACTACGGATCAATATTAAGGGTGTGCTCAGTGAGTTCTCTCGGTAAACCCGGCATGTCGGAAGGTTTCCATGCAAAGATGTCCCGGTTCTCACGGATGAACTCGATGAGCGCGCTTTCCTATTTAGGATCCAAATTGGTACTGATGCTGAACTGCTTGGAAGAATCGCCTGGATTGAAGTCGACCAGTTTTGTCTCGGCGGCCAACTTAAATTTCAATGTCGAGTCTTGCTCTGTGGTTGGCTTCTTCAAAGAGGTCATATCCGCCGGGTCAACATTAGTTTGATAAAATTTCAGTTCCTCTTCAGCACAAACAGATTCAGCATAAGCCGCATTGCCTTCTTCGCATTCCAAGGCTACCTTTCGACTCCCATGCACAGTGATGGTGCCCTTGTAACCCGACATCTTGAGCTGCAGATAAACATAACACGGTCGTGCCATGAACTTGGCATACGCCAGCCGTCCAAACAGAGCGTGATACGGGCTCCTGATTTTGACTACCTCAAACGTCAGCTTCTCAGCCCTGGAATCATATTCATCTCCAAAGGCTACTTCCAGCTCGATCTTACCAACTGGATATGCCGATTTACCAGGTACCACCCCATGAAAAATAGTGTTGGACGTCCTCAAGTCCTTATCAGTCAACCCCATGCGGCGAAAGGTCTCATAATAGAGAATATTGATGCTGCTTCCTCCGACCATGAGTACCTTAGTGAATTTATATCCACCAACCTGAGGGGCCACCACCAAGGCCAACTGACCCGGGTTATCAACCCGAAGGGGGTGATCTTCCCTGCTCCATATGATAGGCTGTTCTGACCACCTCAAGTAACGGGGAACCGCCGGCTCAACCAAATTCACAGCCCTCTTATGAACCTTCTGGTCACGTTTGCACAAGTTAGTGGTAAACACATGGTATTGCCCACCATTCAGCTGTTTTGGATGGCTCTGATAACCCGATCTTCTGTTGTTGTCCCCTTGACCGGGCTGCTGATTATAGCCACCTTGACCTCCTTGAAGCAGGAACTTGAACCGCCACCGGCCATGAAAGCCACCGCCCCGAGCCGCCGCCGATCCATGATTGCCATCAAACATGTTGGAATTCTTGAAAGCCTTCATGATCGCGCAGTCTTTCCATAAGTGGGTGGCGGGACGCTCCCGAGTACCGTGTCTCGGGCAAGGCTCATTCAGTAGCTGCTCAAGAGATGGGCTTGAGCCACCAGATCGAGGGGGTGGCCTCCCCTTACGTTTCTGGTTGTTACCTTGTGCATTAGCATTGGCCACGAACTCCGGGTTACCCTCCGCCTTACGCTTGTTGCCTCCTTGACTTACCGGGTTATGATGCTGACCCTTTCCATTGCCGTTCTTCTTTCCCTTCCCTGTCTTTTCCTCCTCAGACGCGGGATCATTGGTAGTATCAGAGTCGGCGTATTTGACCAAGGCCGCCATCAGCGTACCCATATCATTGCAATCACGCTTAAGGCGCCCCAGCTTCTGCTTCAGCGGATCAAAACGACAATTCTGATGGAGCATAAGTACCGCAGAGTCGGCATCCATCTTATCAGATGAGTGTATTATTTCCTTGACCCGGCGCACCCAATGAGTTGTGGACTCAGCCTCTTCCTGCTTACAATTGGTCAAGTCCACAATTGACATAGACTGCTTGCAAGTGTCCTTGAAGTTCTGGATAAACCGGGCCTTTAGCTCTGCCCATGAACCGATGGTATTGGGAGGCAAACTTTTCAACCAAGACCGGGCCGTTCCATCTAACATCATGGTGAAATACTTAGCCATTGCTGCATCGCTGACCTCCAATAACTCCATGGCCATCTCGTAACTTTCGATCCATGCCCCTGGCTGTAAGTCGGCCGTGTAATTCAGCACCTTTCGAGGTCCCTTGAAATCCTTGGGCAAACACACATCCCGCAGAGCCGGCACCAGACAAGGGACACCACCGGTTCTAGTGGCCACTCCTGCTCCAATGTAAGTCGCCGATACTGGGAGACCTTCATATGCCGTCTGCTGAGCCGCTAACTGAGCCGCCCGTTCGTCCTCCTGACGCAATCGGTCTTGTACTGGGTTATAGCCACTGGGCTGGTTACAACGCTGGGCGTTGCTTGATAAAGCTTCTGACTCCATATGCCTGCTGTAACTCGGGCTCCGGTTTTGACGAGGTGCTAGCCAAGGCTGAGGGGTTGAATGAATCCTGTCCCTGCTATAAGAATAGTTCTCCTGTTGTGCCAAGGCCGTCTGGATAAGATCTCTGACCCTTTGGGTTTCCACCGCCGTCGGGTCATCACCGTCCACTGGAAGAGCCGCCAGACGCGCCGATGCCGCTATCAAGTTCTCCATGGGGTTGGAGAAGTGGCCCGGTGGTATTGGTATATATCGGGGCGGGGCCATACTCCCGTGAGGAGGTGCCATCTCTCGGGGCTGAACCGGCCCTCCAGCTCAGGCTATCATAAACTGATTGGCTTCGGGCGGGTTGCTGGGACCACCTCCGGGTGTCGTGAAAAGATTTCGAGGATCGTAAACCGGAGGCAGACGGGACTGGGTTTTCTGATGTCTCCTTCCCATGACCTCATTGGATGCGTTCAGGCTCATATTAAGCTGGAAAGCATTTGACTGGAGTCGCTACGCCCGTGCGTCCAAAGCCGCCCGCTCCGTAGCTAACCTGGTGTCCTCAGCTGCCAAGGCCTCCTTGGCTAGGGCTATCTCCTCACGTACCTTTGCCACCTCCGCGTTATGTTCATCTGGATTTGCAGGAATAACTGTGGTGGTTAACAGGGCCGTCAACTTGTCCATAAGATCCATCAGCACCTGAGCGGCAGGCACACAGGGCCTCCTGCCCCGGGCGCTCCTGACCCGGACATTATTGCTGTTGCAGCCGTCGAGTTTTGACCGGGTTGAGTACCAGCCATGAAGACTCCTGCCTAGCTCGGCGGCTCAAAGAAATCCGGAATGCTAGAGTCGTCAGAACAGCCCCCAAGCATGCCCTCTTGGACCTGATACAAAGAATCTGTTGAACCGGAAGACGAATCATCATCCGATGGGATGGCCGTCTCTCCGCCATCTTTAGATCCTTCAGGAAGTTCCTCTCCGTGGACACAGCCCACAAAGGCACGCTTCATGACGGGTTGAACTCGGGTGGGTTTCGCATGCTGAGCCGTCTCGACGAGGTCGGTGCAATTGTCCGGCTCAGGGCCCGGCTCACCAATCCGGCCGATGAAGACGTGGATTCCGCCAAAGGGGGCCCGGTACCCGTACTCAATTGAGTCGGCCTCAGGGCCCCAGCCTTCGTTGTGGATGTAGATCTTGCCGTGACGACTCTTGGTCATCCGGCCCACTGCCTATCCCTTGAGCCCTTCGAAGCTGTAACACCCCAAAATTTTAACCTTGTTTTGTAAATTTAAATTTTGCCAGGAGATTAAAACTTTTATTTTCTGGGCTCCCTTTTGATGTTTTTGAGACTTTTCCATTTCCTTTTTATCATGGAGTTATTTCCTTCATTAAATACTTTTCAAATATGTTGTTGGACTTGTTTATCCTCTCAAGAAAATCTTTTCTTTTCATCCGGGGAATTAATTTCTCATAATCTTTATTTTCTTGAAAAGGTGGTTTCCCATGATTTTATGGTCCTAATTGTACTGCAACCCTTTCTTAAATCATTCAAAAATCCCACCAAAATTTGGAGATGTCATGTGATGTTAGATCACTTTTATGCGGATTTATCCTTTATTCATGAAATATTTTGAGCTCTACACCAGTTTTTCAAATCTGGTCCAAAGGGATGATTTGCACTACAGCCTATTTAAATATTTCTTTAAAACTTCCACCAATATTATGGGAGATCAGTGGTAGCATGCAATTCAGCCTTATGCAAAAACCCAGCTTTGTTCTTTGAAAATTTTGAGTGAATCAACCTCTTTTCTATTCTGGTCCAACTTGATGGTTTGTACAGCAACCATACCTTTGCTTGCTCTTTGGCCCTTGATTCCTTCCCCTACTTGTAAACCACCCTACAAAACCCTTATGTCCAGGAGGATGGGCTCATTGGAAATTTTTTGGTTCATGAAGTAATGCCATTTATCTCCTGTCCAGAATTGAAGTTTTTCAAAACTTGCACTAGCAAGTTTGTGCTTTGTACAAACTAACTTCACCACCTTCTTATGCATCTAAAGATACCTCAGTGTCGAAGATTTGGCCACTCCAAGAGATGCCTAGGTGCCTGTGGCATTTTGTCAAACACCTTGAAAGCATGGACAGATTTGGCATGAGTTCTTGTTTGCACTATGAACTTGGTCTCCTGACCAAACCACCGTGTCCCTTGATCTTCCCTCTATCACTAACCTAGTCCTGTGGCTTGCTAACTTCACCCGAGACCTCTAGCCTGCCCTGGCATTTTGTCAAGCACGTTCCGTGCGTGCTCTGGGCGCGAGCAGAGCACGCGTTTTGCACGTTCCGCGCCCGAGCCGACGCGTCACGCCCCTGGTTTTGCCCTCACTGCAGAGCCGCGCCACACACTCCCCTACTCACCGCAACACGCCAAGCAGCCCTCGCCACGTCTCCGGCAGGCCGGAAGCTAGCCGCCACGGCCGCCGACAGCCCCGCCAGTAGGCGCCGCCGAGCCTCTCCCGCCGCCACCGCCTCCTGGAGCAAAGGCGAGCTCATCCACAAGCGTGTCCCCTAGCGCTGTCGCCGCCACGACGCCTAGCTGAGAATGGTGGTCGGCGAACTTATCCACGGCCACCATCGAAACCGACCTCGATCGCATAGTGAAGGAGCCCCGAGCTCGTCCCCGCATGCAGGCAGTCTCTAGCCATCGCCTAGGACCCCCTTGGCCAAGAATCGAACCGGGAGGCCGTCTTCCCGACTCGGCCAGTTCGGCCACCGCCGCCTCCCGGCTCCGTTCGGCGCAACCAGGGCCTCCCCCTCTCCACTCTCTTCACCAGGAGCCCCCTCTCCCTCTCGTGAGTCCATCCCCCTGCTCGATTTTGGTCAGGGACCGCCGGAACCAAAAATTCACTTTGCCCGGCGGCCACCGTCCTCTGCGGAGCTCGCCGCCGGCAACTCCGTCCACCCCAGAGACCAAACCAACCACTGGTAGGACCGCCTCGATCCCCTGAGACCGCGGGTGGCCTCGGTTTCCAGAACGGTGCCGCCGTTCGCCGGCGAGTCTCGCCGGAGCCCCGCCCCCGCTCGGGCAGAGAAAGAAGAGAGGAGGGAAGACAAGTCAAACCTGACCAGTGGGCCAGGCGGGCCCACTGTCAGTGTACCACGCACGGTCCACGCTGGATAAGTGGAGGCACGTTTCCAGAATACGCCTTCGACGTGTACGTTTATATTCGAACCGTTTTCTTTTCTGTTTTATTTTAAATAACAGATTTTGACCAAAACTTTGACTGGCTATATCTTTTTAATTATAACTCCAAATGAATTGATTATTTTTCCTACCTCTCTCAAATATTGTCTACTTTATTTTAAGATTTATTTGAAAAAATTTCAGAAAACTTTTTTGTGCTGTTTTTAAGGTATGTGTTGTTTGAATATTTTTGAAAATAGGATTTTTGGAGGAGAGGAGAACATTTTTAAAAGTTTTGGAGAGCACCTCACCCGTCCACAACTTGAAGGCAAGCATTCTAAACCCAGGCATTATATTTTTGGGTGTTAGATGACACGTTTATAACACCACCTTATTTCGGAGGACATGTTATTTCATGTGATATGATCAATTGCATGAATGCATAATGGTGATTTCCTTGTTGTTGGAAATTTATATACTTGTGATAGTAATCAGCCTCATATGCCTTGCATGCATGCCGGAAAGGAATCCGGGAAAACCTCTGCCTTGGGTAGGCATGAGTTTGTCGCCGGTCTCCGTCGGGACGGTTATGTCCGGTATCGCATGGTAAGGTATAACGAGTGTTGATTTTTGTTGTTTGATATATATTCGTTATGCTAATCATGCAAGGAATACTTGAATCTCCTGAGTCGACCGTAGATAGAGTCCCGTTCCAGTAACCCCCTTTCTTGCCTCGTACTACCACTTGCCCCTGCCGCAGGTAAGGTACGGTTCAGTAAGTCGTCAACCCCTTTCAAGCACACAGCATACAGAGAGGCCACGGTGGAAGCTACCGGTTGTAACTGGTAGGCATGCCATCTGGTCCGTGGGCATGGGTGTTTCCGGTTGAGACCTGGAGGAGGCCACCCCTTAGAGCGCCGCGATATAAATTTGATCCCATGCTACGTGAGGTTGTAGCCTCCCCACTTAGAGTTTTGCTTAACAAGTGTCGTGGGTGATTCGGCACACCCGGTAAGTTAAGCTGGTGTGTGCAAGTTAGGTGTGTTTTCAACTAAAAGGCCGTAGAACGGAATTAGTCCCGATGGACTAAAGGAATCCGTTGCTCGTACGTAAAGAGTTCACCCTCTGCAGAGACTAAACCTATTCGAATAGCCATGTCCATGGCTAAGGATTACAGTCTGGGATGGGTCAGGTGTCGGTCTTAGTGTCGGCTTATGGAGGAGAAATTGTTAAACCAGAACTGGATCGCAAATTGAGACTTGCAATGATTATGAATATTATTATGTTATAGACTAACCCGTTATATTATCTGAATTATCGAATATCCGTGGGATAGTTCTATCTCCTGGATATTCACTGTGATTATTTATAAGCCCTTTATGTGGTGTCGCTAAGACGCCCGACTGTGGCATTGCCTGTTATTCATTTTATTTATAAGCCCTTTATGTGGTGTCGCTAAGACGCCCGACTGTGGCATTAATTTTTATTTATTTTATTTATAAGCCCTTTATGTGGTGTCGCTAAGACGCCCGACTGTGGCATTGCTTGTTATTTATTTTATTTATAAGCCCTTTGTGTGGTGTCGCTTAGACGCCCGACTGAGGCATGCTTGTTATTTACCATCATTTCGAGACGTCGCTTCAGACATCCGAATGGTGCATTTTATTCCCTACTCTGTCATTTCATATTCATTGGTACATATTAATAATCTGCTTGCATGTATCAAGGCTTTTCAACATATGACTGACGTTGTGATCATAGAATATTTTCAAAGCATGATTAACAGTTGTTAGACTATACCTGTGTTCATAACGTTTGCGAGTACATTCAAAGTACTCACTGGCTTGTCCCTGGCTATTGTCTTGTCCAGATTTCTTGCATGGAAGGGAGCGTTGCGATGACAGCCCCGGAAACTAAGCAATGGAGATAGCAGCCTCGCGAAGATAGAAGTTAACCTGGTCAGCTGTTCCTGTGGATATTGGAGTCCCATAAACGCTGATGATCCACAAACCGCTTCCGCCGTCAACCATTAGGAACCATTTGTTGTGCTCTCAGACCAGAAGGGTCTTGTACCACATATTTTTGTATTTTTGCCTGGTATTTCTGTACCAAATTGATGCCTCGTCAGCTAACAGTAATCCTGGGGCTGGTGAGCACGACGGCCATTTTCTGGGAATTAATATCCGGAAAAACCGGTCGCCACAGACTTGGTATCAGAGCCAGGCTGACCATTGGCTAATCCTATCTTAGCCAGGTCGAGAAACCTAGGTTAACCAACCCACCAGACCTTAACCGAACCCCAGCCAAGCTTCCCTTGCAAGATAGCCGCACAGTGACCCGACACCTTTTGGCAGTCGGTGCCCAACCTATCAGGCTAGCCTGTCGATCACACGCCAGTGACCGACACATATATTGTCTTATTCGCAAGCGTGCGAAGGAAGACTCCGTCCCCTTTTCTATAAAAGGGCACACTAGCCTCAACCCAGCACAGCACATCCTCTACCCCAAACCGAGCCACAATGCCTGGCCCCGTCGTGCACAATGAGACCACAGCAACCAACCTTGGAGGCTTTGTGACCATACTCGCAAACCTCACCCGTCGTGCCTATGCGTTAGAAGAGCCTCCCGAATATGTTGTGTACCAAGGACCCATGAGCGGTGAGAGCCACACCTGGGCCACTTTACACATTTACGGTAGGGGTCTAGCGCCCGAGCGCCCCTACAGGTTCACCGGGAGAACAACTTCCTTTGAGCCACAAGCCATCCAACTAGCTGCTCGAGAGGCTATAGTTCATCTCGTGCACTGTCGCCTGTGAGTTAACTGTCGCTCGCTCCACTACAACCCTGCACGTGAAGGGTATGGCAGACCACCCCAAGTTGCCAACGGAGATCACGAGACGGATCCTGCATTGTTGCACCTAGTGCGCTATGTAGGTGCACTAGAGGAACTGTTCGATCAAATCACCATTGATCTCATCGCAGCTCGTGGAGAGCTGGTTCGTCGAGCCCCGGCAAGAGAAGAAAACAAGCCCGACGCCGACAACCCAGTCGTGCTGTTCGGACACCCAATCGAGACCTTGAGGTCCGCCCCGGCCATCAACCAAGGCACTTTGATGACCCCAGAAGTGCTTCGTCGCCTCTTGGGAGCACACTCCAACGGAGTTGTGGTCAACAACCCCCGAGATGGTCATCATCGCTACCCCGAGCCTGCAGCCCCTCAACCCTGTCCAGCTAATTCCGATGAAGAGAACCGTGGAGGAGCCTCGACATCCACAAGGCACGCCCGCTTGGATGTAAACAAGGTAGATTAAGTCACTCTAGTAGTATCGAGTCCCAGTGTATCCCCACTTTGTAATCTTGTGACCTTGTAGATGAACGCCGCCAGTCGTCGTGCCTCTGTTTTAAACGGTAACCTTGCATAACTGTGACAGCACACAGTTGTATATTTTCCGGGCACAGCTACCAGAACCACCCCGACAAACCCCACAGTGATACGTCACTTTGGTGAGATGTGTATCTGTGGCTTTGACCACAACCCCTGGAGCCGAGCTGGCAAATTCATTACCTTTCACCACGGTAAAATGACCCAGCTCCGGTGCTATAAAAAGGCCACCGCGAGACCTTGCCAAGCATCCCTCAACTTGTGCACCCTCCTCACAAACATTTCTTGCCATGCCGAGCCCTAGTATTTATCTGAGAACTCCAGATGCAACCCCGGGTAGCTTTGTCAAAATATTGTGGGATTTTACCTGCAGTACCATGGGCGCTACCCAGCCACCCCAGTACGAGCTGTTCAAATCGAGAATCACCCCTTCCACCTCGAGATATTGGGCAGCAGTGCACATCCCTCCCGTAAATCCAAACCAAGACCCAACAAAAGTCTCCTTCGTGGGGAAATCTATGCCGACCCCACATATGGCCGTCGAAGCTGCTACATACGAAGCGCTTGCTCGCCTTCGATTCGCGGTACCCTATGCCAGCGAACGAGGGTATTATTACTTTCCGAGCCGTGTAGCACCCGGAGGAGTAACATCTTTTCCCGGTGGACAAATTGAGAGAGACCCAGTCCTGGCCAACCTTGTCCAGTACGTCATCGCTCAAGAGCGTTTAACCCAACGTGTGATGGGTTACCTCCAGAGCCTCGCGGATTTAAATCCTCAGATCGCCATCGGCAGATCACTGAGGCCCGACCAGGAGAGACACATTCATCGACTGATCAATCCACTTTCCCCGATAGAAGAGGAGTGTATCCCAGTACCAGAGACGTTCTCTCGGGACCCCGTCCAGTTACCGTTTTCATTTTAGACGTCACTGCTGTGTTTATTATTGCAACATTTATTTATGAGTTGTAACTTATGCGCGGTACCCCGAGTTTGCGCGGCGAGTAAATCTGTTAGTTTCTATTAATGTGAGTAGCTCTGTTGCGGTTTGACTCTAGTGTATTACTGTTTTCTCTCACGAGAAATCCTGGAGTGAGATTTCTTTTCCTTGAGTTGCTGCGTCTACACCTTCTCACGACGTGGATTATTTTCATTTCACACTGCACCACGACAGCAGACTCACAACCATAATCATTCGAGCACATACACTGCTTGCAAAATCTTGCAACTGTGATACAACTAACTGAGCGCCTCCCGACAACAGTTAGCACCCGACACACCCCACCTACTCCTCGTGCTCACCGCCACCACGGAGAGCCAACACCGAAAGTCAGACATCACGATGATCATCAAGGATCATCGCTGTGAGCACGGAGAGCCCAAAGACCGCTGCGGACCTCCGCACAACAGGATCACGTGCGGTCCGGCACCACCGCCGCCATTAGAGCTCGCCGAGCTCCGGCAAACGGAGACAGAGGAGGAAGGAGGAGGAGAAGCGAGGTCAGGTGGGAGGAAGAAGAGAAGAACACCTCGGCCGTTTTATAGCTCGAGCTCGGTGTACGGTGGGCGAGGTCCACCAGCGCCGCCTGTCACCCGATCGCCGGTGTTCGGGGGCGAATCCTCGAGCAGTGCCGACAGCAAGACTGGCCGCTGAAAGTGAGTGCACGTTGCACCGGCAGCTAGCACGCCGCGCACTACCGCGGTACGGCCTAGATGCCCTACGTGCTAGGCGTCGCCGGTGTAAATCGCGGGAAAGCGCGCGAGAGAGAGGAAGAAGAAAGAGCCAGAGGAAGAAGAAGAGGCTGACAGTGGGCCCGGGTCCACCTGTCAGCCAGAGAGAGCACTGTGCTCTCGGGTGCGACCAACATATATTTTTTTAATTTATTCTAAATTTATACCCAGCGTAGAAATCGCTCGTTTTTCCCAAGACCGTGAATTTTCCACGCCGCGCCAGTGTTCCACACTGTGGTTTTGCACCACTTATTGCCCTCTAACTGTAGCCGCTTTTGTTTTAATGCAATTTTGCTATAAAGATAGCTCTTAGCAAATGTCGAGGACGAGATTTTTCGTAAGGGGGGTAGTGTTGTAACACCCCAAAATTTTAACCTTGTGTTGTAAATTTAAATTTTGCCAGGAGATTAAAACTTTTATTTTCTGGGCTCCCCTTTGATGTTTTTGGGACTTTTCCATTTCCTTTTTATCATGGAGTTATTTCCTTCAGTAAATACTTTTCAAATATGTTGTTGGACTTGTTTATCCTCTCAAGAAAATCTTTTATTTTCATCAAGGGAATTAATTTCTCAGAATCTTTATTTTCTTGAAAAGGTGGTTTCCCATGATTTTATGGTCCTAATTGTACTGCAACCCTTTCTTAAATCATTCAAAAATCCCACCAAAATTTGGAGATGTCATGTGATGCTGTTAGATCACTTTTATGCGGATTTATCCTTTATTCATGAAATATTTTGAGCTCTACACCAGTTTTTCAAATCTGGTCCAAAGGGATGATTTGCACTACAGCCTATTTAAATGTTTCTTCAAAACTTCCACCAATATTATGGGAGATCAGTGGTAGCATGCAATTCAGCCTTATGCAAAAACCCAGCTTTGTTCTTTGAAAATTTTGAGTGAATCAACCTCTTTTCTATTCTGGTCCAACTTGATGGTTTGTACATCAACCATACCTTTGCTTGCTCTTTGGCCCTTGATTCCTTCCCCTACTTGTAAACCACCCTACAAAACCCTTATGTCCTGGAGGATGGGCTCATTGGAAATTTTTTGGTTCATGAAGTAATGCCATTTATCTCCTGTCCAGAATTGAAGTTTTTCAAAACTTGCACTAGCAAGTTTGTGCTTTGTACAAACTAACTTCACCACCTTCTTATGCATCTAAAGAGACCTCAATGTGGAAGATTTGGCCACTCTAAGAGATGCCTAGGTGCCTGTGGCATTTTGTCAAACACCTTGAAAGCATGGACAGATTTGGCATGAGTTCTTGTTTGCACTATGAACTTGGTCTCCTGACCAAACCACCGTGTCCCTTGATCTTCCCTCTATCACTAACCTAGTCCTCTTGCTTGCTAACTTCACCCGAGACCTCTAGCCTGCCCTGGCATTTCATCGAGCACGTTCCGTGCGTGCTCTGGGCGCGAGCAGAGCACTCGTTTTGCACGTGCTGCGCCCGAGCCGACGCGTCGCGCCCCTGGTTTTGCCCTCGCTGCAGAGCTCCGCCACACACTCCCCTACTCACCGCAACACGCCAAGCAGCCCTCGCCACGTCTCCGGCAGGCCAGAAGCTAGCCGCCACGGCCGCCTGACAGCCCCTGCTCAGGTCGGCGCCGCCTGAGCCTCTCCCGCCGCCACCGCCTCGGAGCAAGCGATGCGAGCTCATCCACAAGCGTGTTCCCTGTCGCTCGTCGCCGCCACGACGCCCTAGCTACAGAATGGCGGTCGCCGGCGACCTTATCCACGGCCACCATCGGAACCGACCTCGATCGCCTATTTAAGGAGCCACGAGCTCGTCCCCGCACACAGGCAGTCTCTAGCCATCTCCCTAGGACCCCCCCTTGGCGGCAATCGAACCGGGAGGCCGTCTTCCCGACTCCGGCCAGTTCGGCCACCGCCGCCTCCGGCTCCGTTCGGGCGCAGGGGCCTCCCCTCTCCACTCTCTTCACCAGGACCCCCTCTCCCTCTCGTGAGTCCATCCCCCTGCTCGATTTTGGTCAGGGACCGCCGGAACCAAAAACTAACTTTGCCCGGTGGCCACCGTCCGCTGCGGAGCTCGCCGCCGGCAAGTCCGTCCACCCCAGAGACAAAACCCACCACCGGTAGGACCGCCTTGATCCCCTGAGACCGCGGGTGGCCTCGGTTTCCAGAACGGTGCCGCCGTTCGCCGGCGAGTCTCGCCGGAGCCCCGCCCCCGCTCGGGCAGAGAAAGAATAGAGGAGGGAAGACCAGTCAAACCTGACCAGTGGGCCAGGCGGGCCCACTGTCAGTGACCCACGCACGGTCCACGCTGGATAAGTGGAGGCACGTTTCCAGAATACGCCTTCGACGTGCACATTTTTATTCGAACCGTTTTCTTTTCTGTTTTATTTTAAATAACAGATTTTTGACCAAAACTTTGACTAGCTATATCTTTTTAATTATAACTCCAAATGAATTGATTCTTTTTCCTACCTCTCTCAAATATTTTCTAGTTTATTTTAAGATTTATTTGAAAAAAATTCAGACAACTTTTTTGTGCTATTTTTAAGGTATGTGTTGTTTGAATATTTTTGAAATTAGGATTTTTGGAGGAGAGGAGAAATCTTTAAAAGTTTTGGAGAGCACCTCACCCCTCCACAACTTGAAGGCAAGCATTCTGAACCCAGGCATAATATTTTTGGGTGTTAGATGACACGTTTATAACACCACCTTATTTCGGAGGACATGTTATTTCATGTGATATGATCAATTGCATGAATGCATAATGGTGATTTCCTTGCTGTTGGAAATGAATATACTTGTGATAGTAATCATCCGCATGTGCCTTGCATGTATGCCGAAAAGGAATCCGGGAAAACCTCTGCCTTGGGTAGGCATGAGTTTGTCGCCGGTCTCCGTCGGGACGGTTATGTCCGGTATGGCATGGTAAGGTATAACGAGTGTTGACTTTTGTTGTTTGATATACATTCGTTATGCTAATCATGCAGGGAATACTTGAACCTCCTGAGTCGACCGTAGATAGAGTCCTGTTCCAGTAACCCCCTTTCTTGCCTCGTACTACCACTTGCCCCTGCCGCTGGTAAGGTACGGTTCAGTAAGTCGTCAACCCCTTTCAAGCACACACCGTACAGAGAGGCCACAGTGGAAGATACCGGTTGTAACTGGTAGGCATGCCATCTGGTCTGGGGGCATGGGTGTTTCCGGTTGAGACCGAGAGGGGAGGCCACCCCTTAGAGCGCACGATATAAATTTGATCCCATGCTACGCGAGGTTGTAGCCTCCCCACTTAGAGTTTTGCTTAACAAGTGTCGTGGGTGATTCCAGACACCGGTAAGTTAAGCTGGTGTGTGCAAGTTAGGTGTGTTTTCAACTAAAAGGCCGTAGACGGAATTAGTCCTGATGGACTAAAGGAATCCGTTGCTCGTAGGTAAAGAGCACACCCTCTGCAGAGATTAAACCTATTCGAATAGCTGTGTCCATGGCTAAGGATTACAGTCTGGGATGGGTCAGGTGTCGGTCTTAGTTTCGGTTTACGGAGGAGAAATTGTTAAACCAGAACTGGATCGCAAATTGAGACTTGCAATGATTATGTATATTATTTTGTTATAGACTAACCCGTTATATTATCTGAATTATCGAATATCCCTGGGATAGTTCTATCTCCTGGATATTCACTGTGATTATTTATAAGCCCTTTATGTGGTGTCGCTAAGACGCCTGACCGTGGCATTGCTCATTATTTAGTTTATTTATAAGCCCTTTATGTGGTGTCTCTAAGACGCCTGACTGTGGCATTGCCTGTTATTTATTTTATTTATAAGCCCTTTATGTGGTGTCGCTAAGACGCCCGACTGTGGCATTACTTGTTATTTATTTTATTTATAAGCCCTTTATGTGGTGTCGCTAAGACGCCCGACTGTGGCATTGCTTGTTATTTATTTTATTTATAAGCCCTTTATGTGGTGTCGCTCAGACGCCCGACTGAGGCATGCTTGTTATTTACCATCATTTCAAGACGTCACTTCAGACATCCGAATGGTGCATTTTGTTTCCTACTCTGTCATTTCATATTCATTGGTACATATTAATAATCTGCTTGCATGTATCAAGGCTTTTCAACATATGATTGGCGTTGTGATCATAGAATATTTTCAAAGCATGATTAACAGTTGTTATACTATACCTGTGCTCATAACGTTTGTGAGTACATTCAAAGTACTCACTGGCTTGTCCCTGGCTATTGTCTTGGCCAGATTTCTTGCATGCAAGGGAGCGTTGCGATGACAGCCCCGGAAACTAAGCAATGGAGATAGCAGCCTCGCGAAGATAGGAGTTAACCTGGTCAGCTGTTCGTGTGGATATTGGAGTCCCATAAACGCTGATGATCCACAAACCGCTTCCGCCATCAACCATCAGGAACCACTTGTTGTGCTCTCAGACCAGAAGGGTCTTGTACCACATATTTTTGTATTTTTGCTTGGTATTTCTGTATCAAGTTGATGCCTCATCAGCTAACAGTAATCCTGGGGCTGGTGAGCATGACGGCCATTTTCTGGGAATTAATATCCGGAAAAACCGGTCGCCACAGAAGCTACCCTTCAAGAATTCAAATCCACCGTGCGCTGGCCCCACGGTGGGCGCCAACTGTCGTGGAATTGTCACGATAGATGTCCTCGTGCAAGGATTTAGTCATGGAGCCATCGCAACTAGGAAGCTTAAAGGGGTTAACCGGGACAAAGGACACGAGAGGTTTATACTAGTTCGGCCCCTTACGGTGAAGGTAAGGCCTACGTCTAGTTGGGTTGGTATTGCTTGAGGTTTCGATGACCAGGGAGCGAGATACGCTATGCCCGGTTCTCGATTGGTTGTTTCTTGCCCTAAGCCGCCAGCAGGTCGTGCCCTTATATACACGGGTTGACGCCCGGTGGCCTATAGAGTCCCGACCGGCTTATAAACAATGTCCGGCTCAGTGACTAGTTAAATCTACCTTATGATACAAGTCATGCCATTATGGCGGCTTACTACAACGGGCCTTAAGTCGCCTATGGGCCTTAGGCCCTTTATTGAACCGCCATCTTCATGCTTGGTCTTAGGCTTCTTTCTGGTAAATCTGATTTGCGTAACCCGGCCCCTCCTGGGCGGCTTACACAAATACTTATATCCCCAACATTAACCCTTCCGTAAGTTCCCGTAGATGTAGAAAGATGTGAAATGTGTGAATGTGTAGTGGACGTACTATTGGAGTGCCTAAGATAAATTGTGTATGTATAGACCCTATGTGTTTTTTTACTTCGCATGTTAGATTTGTCTCGGTTCAATAAAAAGCAGAGTTGATGATGATGGTGTGCCTGTCATCCTGCAATATAGGTCGTCCGATCTATATCTAACCGATAGGAAGGAAACTATGACAATTTACACGCACTCCTCTCCACATTTGCAGATAAGGCTTTCCCTCGTTCATCCTTTTCTCCCACAAGATCTTGATCTTCTGTGCAACACACGGGCATCTTGCTAGTACTCCTATAATATGTATATTATTGTGAACGTTCATATACACCGGCCGAGATTAATGCAAACACGGCAGATTTTCATTACATTTCGAACTTTTATAGGACAGAAAAATAGAAGAAACCCGACCCTAAACCTATTCTACGGCGGCGACTGTTAGGACCCCGATTCCAAGTCAAATCAATCTAGCCGGTAACACCTCATATCACTTTGCGGCCTCACGCACGGTATTCCCACGGGTGTCGCCTTACCATGGCCCGGGACCGTTTAGCCTTTTGGCTCACGTATATGATAGTGTCGCTAGCATCCACATGACAGAGAACCCGGGCCGACATGGCTAGTCGTGAACCCAAAGCGGCACTAACCCATGGGCACAGGCATACATGAATCACATCGAGCATGTCGGTCATCAACGTGTGAATCCGGGCTGTAGCACTGGGCTAACAGGACTCCGGTAACCCGGGCTGTTGCAGGCTGGGCAGGACTCCGGATGTCACCGCGTGCCATTTCCCCGAAGGGACAGACACAGGAACGAAGTGAAACACATGTCGGCGGTCAAGTGTCCAGAGCAGGTAGTGCTGGGCTAGCAGGACTCCGGTGAACCGGGGCAGAAGCGGACTACTATCGCTCAGGAAGCACTAGACTACATTTCCCCATATGAGAGGCTGCCAAGGATAAACAACTAGATTGTCGGATCCCACTCATACCAAGCATTTCAATCATACACACAATATGCCCGATATGAGTACATACAACATGGCATCACAATAAAACTCTACAACTCAAAGTACTTTATTTAAGAGGCTCCGAGGAGCCATACATAACATGTTTATACAGATAGGGGTCACATGACCCGACACTCAAGTCATACAAACATACAAGCACATGCGGAAGCAAACTAGTCTGAGTACAGACACTAAAAAGAAAGAAGGCTTGACGAAGCCCTTCTATCTACATCAGCCCTTCACAAGTCTTAGACCACCACCTGGGTGGCTAGTCACTCGTCGACATCAAGGTCTACGTAGAACCCATCAGAGAGGGCGGTGTTGTCGTCTGAAAACATTAATTAAAGCAACATGAGTACGGAGGTACTCAGCAAGTCTTACAACAGAATCCTACTATACATGCACATTCTCAAGAAGGTAGTGGAGTTATTGCAGCAAGCCAACTTTGACTCTTGGCTAAGCTATCCTACGTGACACCACTTGAAAAGCATTTGTTGCACACGAGTCCACTAATCACCAACACAATACTCCACCGTGGATCCTCTCTCGTCAACCCACGAGAGGGCCATCCGCGGTACTCACACTTATCTTGAGGCTTTTAGTAGTATCCATTTACTTGTCTATGAACTGTATAGGTGACCAAGTAGTCCTTTACCTCGGACGCGGCTATTGGAATAGTTTCATACCCTGCAGGGGTATACTTCTTCACACATGCTCTCACCACTTATCACCGTTACACGACGTGTACTCGGCAACCTTCAAGCGGAAGCCCAGCGAGGGTGTCGGCCACGACCTGACTAAACACACGAGTCCCTAGTCCAGGTTTATCGCCTATTCGGGTTCCATCCGCAGGGAGTCCGGCCGAGGTTTCCACTAACGGCCCCGAACGATGTGTGCAGGGTTCCTGAGACACCAAACAGGCGAATCGGTACACTGTGCCACCTGCCTACCGCAACACAGCCTACCCCTAAGGTCAGCACTGCGTACGGCCCCCAGCATGCTACAAACACCAGAAACTACTTTGCAACTCCCGGACAGAGGACAAGAGTGGTTAATAAGTCGAGAGGGTCCATTGGTTTCGGGCCCAATGCGTGGTAGTAGCTGAATCTTAAATCACACATACAGATCTCAGTTCATACGGACAGTTTCAATGAAACAACCCACCATGTACTCCTACATGGCCTCTCATCGATACCTTTACCAACTCGTGTTCAACACTTCACTCTCGTTACCGACACAACCTTTCACTCTAGTCATCATCCCGATGAGCCAGACCTGACACAACACTAAGCATATCAAGCATAACATGGTAGGAAACACAAATATGGCTCAATCAACTCCTAGACATGCTAGTGGGATTCATCTAGTTACTGTGGCAATGACAGGTCATGCAAAGGAAGTGGGTTCAACTACCGCAACACATAGCAGTTTGAATCACGTTGTCTTAATGCAGTAAACAAGAGCAGAAGCGAGATCATGGGTTTGTATCGGAATGATCAATGGGTTGCTTGCCTGATGTAGTGGTAGTAGGGTACTGCCCTTCAGACGGATATTCGGGGTTATCCTCGGAGGCAGAACCTACCACGAAAGACACATCGAACATAATCAACACATGACGATATGCAACAATATGATGCATGCTATGACATGGCAATATGAATGTGTCTTGGCCTAATGCAAGCTACAACAGAAAGGAATGAACTCATTTGAATCAAAGATTCAAATGTTAGTTCATTTAACATAGCCATATTAGTGCATTATCTTAATCTGCTTAAACAGCAAGGTTAACTTGTTCTGTCATGCATGAAACTATTACCAATGGATAGATTGAATTTTTCTGATCAAAATTCATATATAAATCTTTGCATTTGGAGTTACATATTAATTTCTATGAATTTTTGAAGTTTGCAACAATTTCTGGAATTTGCTATATAAAAATAAATCCAGAAATTAGTTATTGCGTCAGCAGTGCGTCAGGGTGACGTCAGTGGTCAAAGGGGACACCCAGGTCAACCTGACCAGTGGGTCTCGCGTGTCAGCAGTTATTTAAACTAACTAAATTTAGTTAGAACTAACCTGAGTTAATTAGCAGAGGGGGCCCCCACTTGTCATAGACTCAGGGGAGTCAACCTGGGCCCACCCTAGTCAAAGTCCAAGGTCAAACTGGCCGGCGTTTAGCCGCCGGCGAGGCCAGACGCGGCGGTGAGAGTGCATTCGTGCGTTCCGGCGACCAAATGAGCGGCGGAGGGCATCTACGCGTAGCTGGGAACAAGCCGCAGCCTTTGGTGGCGGTGGTTGAGCTCGGGTTGGCCGGAAACGTTGCCGGCGACAACCTTGGCGGTCGCCGGAGTCGGGTGAGGATGGACCCGAGGCTACGGGGCACGGCGAGGCACGTGGTGAGGTGCGTTGGACTCCTCGCGATGCGGTGAGTGTGTTAGACACGGTGGTGTGGCCGGTGGTTGGCCGGAGACACGTCGGCGACGTGCTCGGCGGTGGCGCATGCGGTGAAGCTTCATGCAGTCAATGCAGGGCTCGAGAGCGAGAACGAGAAGGGGGAGGAGGTAGCTGAGCTCACGGAGGTCACGACGGTGCAGACGACGGGGTCGGGGACGAACTGGTGCGGCGGTGACGACAAAGGGGATCTCCGGTGGTGGCGGAGTCGGGCGAGGTCGGTGCAGAGGCTTCGAGGCAAGCGAGCGCTCGGGGCTCGGCTTGCTTGAAGGAGAGGAGGGCGGCGGAGCTTCTGGACACGGAGGTGCGGCGCAGGGACAACGAAGAGCACGGTTATCACGGTGGTGCGGGCGCGGCAGCGTCGGCCATGGTGCAGGCGAGTGAGGGTGAGGAGATGGGGAGGAAGGGGCGTGTCTGCGAGCTCGGGGGAGGAGTGGGTGACCGACCCATGGCGGCAGAACAGTGAGGAGAGGAGGCAGGGCGGCGGGCAGCTGCGTGGCGCGCGCTGGTGCCGCCGTCGAGCACCTAGCTGCCTGCCTGGCTGAGCCAAGCAGCTCGCTGGAGCGGTGGCTGGGCTGGGCCGGCAGGTGGGCTTGCCAGATGGGCGCCAGGTAAGCCTCTGCTTGCTTGGGTTTTCTTTTTCTATTATTCTGTAAGTTTGTGGCTTAATAAAAAATTAGTTAGGCACCTCCAAAAATCCTGAAAATAATCAGAGGCTCTGTTTAGAAAATCTCCAACAGCCCACACTTATTTTCAGAATTATTTGAGCATTCGAAATATTTACTAGCATTTAAATGCCCAAATGCAATTTGCATATGATTTAATTCAATGACCTTCTGTTGACCTAGAAAATTGTGCAACAATTTTGCTAGAGGTTCTAACCCAAGACAAAGAGGGTGAACTTTTTAGAAGGGCAATTCAGGTTCATTGAAAATATTTTTAGTAAACCTTAGTTGAATTCAGAGGGGGTTCTGGGGGTTCTGTCTTCCCCAATTCAAGTTTCTGATGAAAAGTAGACATGATGCAACATTCTAATGCATGGACTAGCTAGGATGTGACAACTCACCCCCACTCAAAAGAATGTCGTCCCGAGATTTTGGATCCGTCGGAAAGAAGGTGGGGTACTCAAGTCGAAGACGATCCTTCCCAAGTAGCTTCTTGCTCGGAATGGTGTGACCATTGAACCTTGAGAAACTTGATATTCTGGCGTCGAGTGGTACGCTCGGCTTGATCAAGGATACGAACGGGATATTCTCGATATGTGAGATTATCTTGGAGATCAAGCATTTCGTGGTCCACTCCATGGATAGGATCCGAGAAGCAACGCTTGAGTTGAGAAACATGGAAGACATCATGAACTCTGGAAATATGCGGAGGTAGTTCCAATTGGTAGGCAACTTCTCCCCGTTTGACAAGAATGCGAAAGGGTCCAATGTAACGAGGAGCCAATTTTCCTTTGATACCGAATCGATGGGTTCCCTTTAAAGGTGTAACCCGAAGGTAAGCCTTCTCGCCAACTTCATAAGACATAGGCGTATGCTTGCGGTCATATTGGCTCTTTTGACGAGATTGGGCTGTTCTCAATTTCTCACAAATAACGCGAACCTGCTCTTCTGCTTCCTAGATCATATCCGGGCCAAAGAGTTGTCTTTCCCCGGTTCCTGACCAGTTAAGAGGCGTTCGACATTTTCGTCCATAGAGAACTTAGAAAGGAGCTTTGCCCAAGCTAGCTTGATAACTATTGTTATAAGCGAACTCGGCGAATGGAAGGCATTTCTCCCAATTCATACTGAAAGAGATGATAGAAGCTCGAAGCATATCCTCTAGAATTTGATTGACTCGTTCTACTTGACCACTTGATTGAGAATGGAAGGCAGTGCTAAAGGAGAGACAAGTTCCCATAGCATTTTGGAAACTTTCCCAAAATCGAGAGGTGAAGAGACTTCCACGGTCTGAGTTAATCTCCAATGGAACACCATGAAGAGACACTATTCGGGAGATGTACAAATCAGCTAGCTGGCTAGCGGTTATACTCTCACGAACGGGTAGGAAGTGGGCTACTTTGGAAAGACGATCGACAAAACGAAGATAGCATTATTCCCACTCTTGGTCCTGGGAAACCTGGTAATGAAATCCATACCGATTTTATCCCATTTCCATTCAGGAATTTCCAAAGGTTGAAGGGTGCCAGCAGACCGTTGATGCTCTGCTTTAACTCGACGACAGACGTCGCAATTAGCAATGTATTGAGCGATTTCTCTCTTCATCCTAGTCCACCAAAACCTCTGGCGTAGGTCTTGATACATTTTAGTACTACCGGGATGAATGGTGAGAGGGGATTCATGAGCTTCCTTAAGGATCAGTCTCCTCAGGTTGCGTACCTTGGGAACCACTAGACGGTCTCCAAAGAACACGACACCTTGATCATCAATGGAGAAACAACCCGCGACTCCTTTCTTGATGTTTCTCTTGATACGGGAGATTCCCGGATCTACCTTCTGTGCCTTGATGATCTGATCCGTAAGGGTAGGTTTCGCCACCAGGGTGGAAAGGAATCCTCGAGGAACAATGTGAAGGTTAAGCTTACGAAATTCCTCGTGGAGAAGCGGTTGACTTTCTTGTAACATCAGGTTGTTACAATAAGATTTACGACTTAGTGCATCAGCCATGACATTGGCTTTGCCTGGGGTGTAAGATATTCCTAAGTCGTAATCCGTAATCAACTCGACCCAACGTCTTTGCCTGAGATTCAAATCCGGTTGGGTGAATATGTATTTCAGACTTTGGTGATCAGTGTAAATTTCGCAACGATTACCAAGAAGGTAATGTCGCCATGTTTTGAGTGCATGGAACACTGCTGCAAGCTCTAGATCATGTGTGGGATAGGTATCCTCATGTGGGCGCAACTGTCGAGAAGCGTAGGCAATCACATGACGATCTTGCATGAGTATGCAACCTAGTCCTTCTCGCGAGGCGTCGCAATAGATAATAAAGTCCTTAGAAAAATCTGGTGGAACAAGTACGTGAGCAGATGTCAGGCGTCTTTTTAGTTCCTGAAAGCTGAACTCGCACTGCGGGGTCCACTTGAGCTTTTTATCTTTCTTGAGGAGTTCAGTTAGAGGCTTAGCAACCTTGGAGAAATTCTCGACGAAGCGGCAGCAATAGTTCGCTAAACCAAGGAAACTTCGAACTTGCTTGACCGTTCAGGTGGAGTCCAGTCAAGGACGGCTTGAACTCGCTCGGGATTGACAGCAATGCCCTTACCAGAGATTACATGGCCTAGATAGGTTACTTCTGGCAACCAAAACTCACACTTAGAGAATTTAGCATAAAGGCGATGCTGTCGAAGTTTCATCAATACTAGCCTTAGATGTTCGGCATGTTCTTCCTCATTCTTGGAGTAGATGAGTATATCATCGAGGTAAACCATGACGAATTTATCCAAATACTCCATGAAGATCGAGTTCATTAACCGAGAGAAGGTGGCTGGAGCATTGGTTAGACCGAAGGACATGACGGTGTACTCGTATTGGCCATAACGAGTAACAAAGTCCGTTTTAGGAATGTTCCCGTTCTTGATTTTGATTTGATGGTAGCCCAACCTCAAATCCATTTTGGAAAAGATTGAGGATCCAGCAAGCTGATCATACAGGTCGTTGATCCTGGGGAGCGGATACTTGTTCTTGATAGTGACCAAGTTGACAGGTCGGTAATCTACAACCATCCGATCCGTTCCATCCTTCTTCTTGACGAACAGGACGGGAAAGCCCATGGAGAAGAACTAGGATGGATGAAACCCTTTTGCAAGGACTCATCGAGTTGTTTCTTAAGCTCAGCTAGTTCTAGGGGTGCCATCTTATAAGGTCTTCTAGAGATTGGGACGGTTCCTCGAATAAGGTCTATCACGAACTCGACATCTCTGTCAGGTGGAACACCTTGCAGTTCCTCTCGAAAGACATCCGGGAAGTCACGGACTACCGGAATATCTTCAAGGTCTGGAAGGGGGTTGACATTTAAGGAGTAAAGCTGACGCTCAGACACTCGGGTCAAAACATTGACTGTCTTGCCCGATGGATGGGTGAGTTGAACAGTTCTAGTAGAGCAATCAATCTTAGCATGATGGGCTGACATCCAGTCCATACCCAAGATGATGTTAGTGTCCGAGGACTTGAGAGCTATTAGTGACGCAAGAAAGACCAATCTATCGACAAGGATATTATTTCCATGGCCGATTCTAGAGGTTTGCCACTTGGATCCAGGAGTTTGAATTACCATGGAGGTGTGCATGTCACAAAATGTGGTGTTGTGGAATCGAGCATAGCTCTCAGAAATAAATGAATGAGATGCTCCAGTATCAAGGAGAACAGTTGCCGGATGGCAATTAACAAGGAGCGTACCGAGAATAATGTTGGGATCCTCACGGGTCTCCTCAGCTGAGACGTAATTGACATGGCCACGAGCAGTGGTGGCTGGTTTGGCGTAGAGCACCTTTCCTGCTGGCTTACCACGGCCAACAGACTTACCGATCTGGTTGGGGTTGTTCTGGGGACACTCACGGATGTAGTGACCCGTCTCCCCACACTTGAAACAAGTTATCACATTGGGGCGTGGAGCAGCATTAGCAGTGGGGCCACCATAGGCCTTGGGCAAAGGCATCTTTCTTTGGTTGGGGCGAGGCGCCTCAAAGGATGGCCTCGGAGTGAATCTGGGTGGCAGAGCGGTGTTTGAAATCCACACCCGGCGCTTCTGAGATCCAGAGCCGGATGAAGAACCAAAGTCACGGGAGTGCTTGCGTGAAGCTTCAAAGTCAGGTTGTCCTGTCTCAGCACTGATGGCCTTGTTGACTAACTTCTGGAAGGAGATGCACTCGTGCAGACGAAGATTACGAAGCTTCGGGCTAAGTCCCTTGCGGAACCTTATGTCGCTTCTTGGCGCCGATGGATACCTCTTCAGAGCATAACGTGCTAGATTTCCAAACTCACGATCGTATGCATCCACAGGCAGTCTACCCCGGTGAAATTACATAACTCTTCCCTCTTACGATCCATGAGACCTTCCGGATGTGATGCTCACGGAAAGCCGCATGAAATTCAGCCTGTGTAGTGATTTGGCCGACCGGGCGCATAGCCTCAAAATTTTCCCACCAAAGGCTACAGGGCCTTCGAGGTGATAGGCAGCAAAGGTAACCTTATCAGCTTCGGCTACGTTGGCTGAATGTAGCTTGTGGGTGATGCTGCGAAGCCAGTCATCCGCATCGAGAGGCTCGACGGAGTGTTTAAACTTCGGTGGATACAGCTTGACAAAGTCATTGATTGACACCAGGTCATTCCTTGGCTGGCGTGCAGTATTCTGCTCAATCCGCTCCAGCAAGCGATTGGTCTCACGCTTGTTTTGTTCTGCCTCCAGCATAACTTCGGCCAGAGAAGGCGGTTGAGGCAGATTTACATTCCTAGCTGCGCTGGCTTCACCCTGCTCCGGAGCAGCAGGGTTTTTGTGGGTGTTGACCATCCTAGGAAACAAGACAACGGTTTAGACAAGGATGGCAAAATTTTGGCAAGGAAGTGCGGAATGTAATGGATAACACGGAATGCAGAGATGTTCATCCGTATGACATGGTAATATAGAAACTGCCATATATATACCAACGGTCATACACACCATTCATAGTTTAGTACAAGCCCGGCTAGAGTACAACTACGGTGGAAGACGTTACATCTCATCGGAAGCATTCCAAGCTCCTATACATTATTTTTCTACACCTCTGGAATTGATACACACTAAGTCATATTCCATGTGTCACGCAGATTGGAAATACAACTATTACAATACTAGTGATACTACTACTAACTCAGACAGCTCCATAGTAGTCCTCATAGAAGTCACCTCCATAGCCTGGAAGCTCAACGTTATTAGCCGGAAACAGACGGTCCTGAGGAGCTTGTGGACCATAGGGGCTAGGATGAGGTCTTGGACCAACAAACTGTGGCCTGCGGGGACCATGGGGTGGGGTGATGCCTCCCACATCACGCCAATCCACCATTTCTGGCAGAGCAGATCTCACAGGATACAGATCCCTCGTATCCATGCATCCAGCTTGCACAGCCGGTGCAAACCGAGTCAAAGTGGCCCAATGATCAGCACGGGTGTTGAAAAGCTCCAGTCTCAAGGCCCGATTCTCTCGGTCCTTATCCTCGAGCATCTCAGCAGTGGTGCGAGTTAGTGAGTCCTCCTGAGTGGAGTCAGCATAGATAGCCTGGAGATACCCTTGCGCCCCCGGGAGTGAAGCTGGCATATAACGGAAGTCGGTGTTCCGAAGCAGGCCAGTCCTGACTCGCATGATGGTCATCATAGAATAGGCAGCATCCCGCACAGCCATCTCAATAGTAACCCCGAGTCCATAGGAACAGTGGAGGGGCTCGGTTGATCAGGGATAAGAAGGAAATATCCTGACAGTGCAGAGGTATTGGCTTTGACTAAAGTCTCGGAATTGCTCTTCGACAGTGTATTCGGGATACCAACGGTAACCCGTCTCAATCATTACCCGGACTAACATAGCCGTATGACCGGGCACATCGAGGCACCTGGTCAGGAGAACCACTTGGTTTTGAGCACGAGTGGCCATCTGAAAGCACAACCACAATGCAAAGACATTAGAATTTCTAGGGGAAATCGGACAACATAACAGCTGTAAATGCTCAAGAACAGATTTGAGACATTCACAACAGATTGCAAAACCACTCAACAACATCATATCAAGGTTCTGGTTCAATTGATAACATACTAAAGGTAGTAGAAACTGAACTGAGGCTGGTAACCAACAATCCTATAAGTTACTACGGATTAGTAACACGTGAACCTCGATAGAGAGAAGAGAGCCTAGTCCTTAACCCACGAGAATGAGAAGAGAATGATATGCATCGGAGGGCATAAGGTAAAGGAGTAAAAAGAGTCTTACGTCCCTCCCACAATCAATTCCCTACATATAACTAAAGCATTTCTAGACTCGACATCGACCAGTTTGGCTTAGCGAACCTACAGGCAGTCCGGCTCTGATGCCAACGCTGTCAGGACCCCGATTCCAAGTCACATCGATCTAGCCGGTAACACCTCATATCACTTTGCGGCCTCACGCACGGTATTCCCACGGGTGTCGCCTTACCATGGCCCGGGACCGTTTGCGCCTTTTGGCTCACGTATATGATAGTGTCGCTAGCATCCACATGACAGAGAACCCGGGCCGACATGGCTAGTCGTGAACCCAAAGCGACACTAACCCGTGGGGACAGACATACATGAATCACATCGAGCATGTCGGTCATCAACGTGTGAATCCGGGCAGTCGCACTGGGCTAACAGTACTCCGGTAAACCGGTCTGTAGCAGGCTAGGCAGGACTCAGGATGTCACCGCGTGACATTTCCCGAAGGGCGAACACAGAACGAAGTGAAACACATGCCGGCGGTCAAGTGTCCAGAGCGGTAGTCTTGGGCTAGCAGGGACTCCCGTGAACTGGGCAGAAGCGGACTACTATCGCTCAGGAAGCACTAGACTACATTTCCCCATATGAGAGGCTGCCAAGGATAAACAACTAGATTGTCGGATCCCACTCATACCAAGCATTTCAATCATACACACAATATGCCCGATATGAGTACATACAACATGGCATCACAACATAACTCTACAACTCAAAGTACTTTATTTAAGAGGCTCCGAGGAGCCATACATAACATGTTCATACAGATAGGGGTCACATGACCTGACACTCGAGTCATACAAACATACAAGCACATGCGGAAGCAAACTAGTCTGAGTACAGACACTAAAAAGAAAGAAGGCTTGACGAAGCCCTTCTATCTACATCGACCCTTCACAAGTCTTGGACCACCACCTGGGTGGCTAGTCACTCGTCGACATCAAGGTCTACGTAGAACCCATCGGAGGGGGCGGTGTTGTCGTCTGAAAACATTAATTAAAGCAACATGAGTACGGAGGTACTCAACAAGTCTTACAACAGAATCCTACTATACATGCACATTCTCAAGAAGGTAGTGGAGTTATTGCAGCAAGCCAGCTTTGACTCTTGGCTAAGCTATCCTACGTGACACCACTTGAAAAGCATTTATCGCACACGAGTCCACTAATCACCAACACATTACTCCACCGTGGATCCTCTCTCGTCAACCCACGAGAGGGCCATCCGCGGTACTCACACTTATCTTGAGGCTTTTAGTAGTATCCATTTACTTGTCTATGAACTGTATAGGTGACCAAGTAGTCCTTTACCGCGGACGCGGCTATTCGAATAGTTTCATACCCTGCAGGGGTGTACTTCTTCACACATGCTCTCACCACTTATCGCCGTTACACGACGTGTACTCGGCAACCTTCAAGCGGAAGCCCAGCGAGGGTGTCGGCCACGACCTGACTAAACACACGAGTCCCTAGTCCAGGTTTATCTCCTATTCGGGTTCCATCCGCAGGGAGTCCGGCCGAGGTTTCCACTAACGGCCCCGAACGATGTGTGCAGGGTTCCCGAGACACCAAACAGGCGAATCGGTACACCGTGCCACGTGCCTACCGTAACACAGCCCACCCCTAAGGTCAGCGCTGCGTACGGCCCCCAGCATGCTACAAACACCAGAAACTACTTTGCAACTCCCGGACAGAGGACAAGAGTGGTTAATAAGTCGAGAGGGTCCATTGGTTTCGGGCCCAATGCGTGGTAGTAGCTGAATCTTAAATCACACACACGGATCTCAGTTCTTAAGGACGGCTTCAATGAAACAACCCACCATGTACTCCTACATGGCCTCTCATCGATACCTTTACCAAATCATGTTCAACACTTCACTCTCGTTACCGACACAACCTTTCACTCTAGTTCATCATCCCGATGAGCCAGACGTGACACAACTCTAAGCATAGCAAGCATAACATTGTAGGAAACACAAATATGGCTCAATCAACTCCTACACATGCTAGTGGTTTTCATCTAGTTACTGTGGCAATGACAGGTCATGCAAAGGAAGTGGGTTCAACTACCGCAACACACATCAGTTTGAATCACGTTGTCTTAATGCAGTAAACAAGAGCAGAAGCAAGATCATGGGTTTGTATCAGAATAATCAATGGGTTGCTTGCCTGATTTAGTGGTAGTAGGGTACTGCCCTTTAGATGGATATTCGGGGTTATCCTTGGAGGCAGAATCTACCACAAAAGACACACCGAACATAATCAACACATGACGATATGCAACAATATGATGCATGCTATGACATGGCAATATGAATGTGTCTTGGCCTAATGCAACCTAGAACAGAAAGGAATGAACTCATTTGAATCAAAGATTCAAATATTAGTTCATTTAACATAGCCATATTAGTGCATTATATTAATCTGCTTAAACAGCAATGTTAACTTGTTCTGTCATGCATGAAACTATTACCAATGGATAGATTGAATTTTTCTGATCAAAATTCATATATAAATCTTTGGATTTGGAGTTACAGATTAATTTCTATGAATTTTTGAAGTTTGCAATAATTTCTGGAATTTGCTATATAAAAATAAATCCAGAAATTAGTTATTGCGTCAGCAGTGCGTCAGGGTGACGTCAGTGGTCAAAGGGGACGTCCAGGTCAACCTGACCAGTGGGTCTCGCGTGTCGTGATTATTTAAACTAACTAAATTTAGTTAGAACTAATCTGAGTTAATTAGCAGAGGGGGGCCCCACTTGTCATAGACTCAGGGGAGTCAACCTGGGCCCACCCTAGTAAAAGTCAAAGGTCAAACACGCCGGCGTTTAGCCACCGGCGAGGCTAGACGGGGCGGTGAGAGTGCATTTGTGCGTTCCGGCGACCAAATGAGTGGCGGAGGGCATCTACGCGTAGCTGGGAACAAGCCGCAACGTTTGGTGGCGGTGGTTGAGCTCGGGATGGCCGGAACCGTTGCCGGCGACAACCTTGGCGGTCGCCGGAGTCGGGTGAGGATGGACCCGAGGCTATGGGGCACGGCGAGGCACGTGGTGAGGTGCGTTGGACTCCTCGCGATGCGGTGAGTGTGTTAGACACGGTGGTGTGGCCGGTGGTTGGCCGGAGACACGTCGGCGACGAGCTCGGCGGTGGCGCGTGCGGTGAAGCTTCATGCAGTCGATGCAGGGCTCGAGAGCGAGAACGAGAAGGGGGAGGAGGTAGCTGAGCTCACGGCGGTCACGACGGTGCAGACGACGGGGTCGGGGACGAACTGGTGCGGCGGTGACGGCAAAGGGGATCTCCGGCGGTGGCGGAGTCGGGCGAGGTCGGTGCAGAGGCTTCGAGGCAAGCGAGCGCTCGGGGCTCGGCTTGCTCGAAGGGGAGGAGGGCGGCGGAGCTTCTGGACACGGTGGCGCGGTGCAGGGATGACGGAGAGCGCGGTTATCACGGTGGCGCGGGCGTGGCATCGTCGGCCATGGTGCAGGCGAGCGAGGGAGAGGAGCTGGGGAGGAAGGGGCGTGTCTGCGAGCTCGTGGGAGGAGTGGGTGATCGACCCAGGGCGGCAGAACGGTGAGGAGAGGAGGCAGGGCGGCGGGCAGCTGCGTGGCGCACGCTGGTGCCGCCGTCGAGGACCTGGCCGCCTTCCTGGCCGAGCCAAGCAGCTCGCTGGAGCGGTGGCTGGGCTGGGCCGGCAGGTGGGCTTGCCAGATGGGCGCCAGGTAAGCCTCTGCTTGCTTGGGTTTTCTTTTTCTATTATTCTGTAAGTTTGTGGCTTAATAAAAAATTAGTTAGGCACCTCCAAAAATCCTGAAAATAATCAGAGGCTCTGTTTAGAAAATCTCCAACAGCCCACACTTATTTTCATAATTATTTGAGCATTCAAAATATTTACTAGCATTTAAATGCCCAAATGCAATTTACATATGATTTAATCCAATGACCTTCTGTTGACCTAGAAAATTGTGCACCAATTTTGCCAGAGGTTCTAACCCAAGACAAAGAGGGTGAACTTTTTAGAAGGGCAATTCAGGTTCATTGAAAATATTTTTAGTAAACCTTAGTTGAATTCAGAGGGGGTTCTGGGGGTTTTGTCTTCCCCAATTCAAGTTTCTGATGAAAAGTAGACATGATGCCAAATTCTAATGCATGGACTAGCTAGGATATGACAGCGACCGACATCCTCCATCTGCAATCTCTATCTACGGGGGCGGGGTTCAAGACCCGTGAAGTGAAGGTGCGGTCTCCGGCGAGGAAGAGTAGAACACGGGATACAGACCGGCCAGTTGGCACACCATGCCCTGCCGCCTCCCATGCCCTACTCATCCTCGGAGGAGTCCCCGACCTCGGTGGTGCCGGACGTTGGACGGCGGCAAGTAGGACGCATGGCTGACGGTGCTCCCGTCATCGGCCGCCAGTGTGGCCACCGCTTGTGCGGTCGCGTCCGCGTCCGGCTACGCCACTATTGCGTCACGAGAGGCGACTTGAGCGACGGCGGCGACCTCGAGCTTCATCCCCGAAGACAAGCTCTCCCGCAGAGCGTTCGCATTTGCGGTCATGGCGGATGTGGTGCCAGGTAGGAGGACGATGCGCTATGGTGTGGAGGTTAGCTGGGCATTGCCGCTTTAAGTAGCGCATTTCGGTGAGGCCAAGCGTCCGGGTGCGTCATTAAGTCGTCGGAGTTGGTTCCTCGGGCACCGAGCCTCTTAACAACGACATACGAACGGACGGCATGAATGCGGGCAGCTGGCGCCGGCTGGGAACGCACCGCGTTGCGCATTAGGCCTTTCACTATGTCAGCCAAGCGAGACAACTTATTGTTTATTTGAGCCGTTCAAGTATAATCATGTGGCGTTTGCTTATTTCTCATTCCTCTCCAACCCTCTTCTCCATCGACCATGTCGCCCTCCAGTCGATTCCATCCTCCCTCATTTGAACATTCCGTCGAGTATCATTCGCATGTACCCACCCTAGTCCTCTTTCAATAGATCTCTGGACCCCGAGATGAAATTGAGAGGGAACGAGTGGGGGCACATGATACCTAAGGTGGATTCAAAATTTTGAACCGGTGATCATAGCATCCGCAAATCATATATAAAGGGTATTCAATGTTCGTTTCGTTTTTGAACATTCAATATACTCCGTCCTATCCTTTCTAGTTTACATATAAGTTTTATGTGTAGTCAAAGTATCTCTACTTTGATCAAAAATTTATCAACATTCAACAATGCCCAATCAATATTGTTAGATTCGTACGTACTCCTAGATTTGTACTTGAGATGGTTTCCAATTTGACTATTGACAAGATTAATAGTACATGAGATGTATAATGTGAAAATTATATCATTGGAAACTCCTTTCACATACGAATTTGACCGTATGCTTTGTGTAAGTTGCATGTCATATATTATTACTCTAACATTTGGTCAAACTTAGCCTCGAAAAACTCATTAGACCCTGTATGCTTTGTGTAAGTTGCATGTCATATATTATTACTCTAACATTTGTGTAAGTTGCATGTCATATATTATTACTCTAACATTTGGTCAAAGTAGTATAGTGGAAGTGGATCCTCTGACGTAGGTATCCCTGCCTTACCCTCCCTTTCGGTCACTTACTGGCGGACCCCATGCTTGCTAGGCCCCGCATGTAAGTTACTCAATGGGTTCGGCCACGTCAGGGGATCCTCATCCGTAGTATACTCCCTCTGTTTTTATTTACTTCGCATAAAATGAGGGAGTGGTGGTATACTAAATGACGTGGGCGGGGGAGGGGAGGGACATCGGTTTGCTCTCAACTGCGGTCCCACAAGCGAGCGAAAACGCAAGACGAAGCGCGTTCCATTCGGTGAGCGACGTGGAGGGTCCAGCGTGCAGGGCTGCAACGCGAACGCGACAAGAGCGATGTACAGTCAAAACCAATTGACCGGTCGTCACCGGAACCAATATTCACACCAGAACCTTCGCTGCTCAGCCTACGTCAGCCACTGCCCTAAAACCACAACAAATCTCCAGCCCATTCCCCCACCTTTCGATCCCCTAGCCCACATCAAGCGTCCCCTAGTTCGCCGGAAAGCCATGGCGAGACGCAAGATCACTTACTACAAGATGCTGACGCCGGAGCGCCGAGCAGAAATCGCGGCGGCGGTCGGCGCCACAGACCTCCGTTCCCAAGCTCGCTTTGCGGCGGGCCAATCCCTGAGTTCTCTGGAGCCAAGCTACAAGGAATAGGAAGCCGATCCAATGTTCATGGCGGAGGTCGCGGCGCAGAAGGCCCCCGATGGGTATGAGACGATGGACGTCGACTTCATGCCGGCGTCCGAGTCCCCCATGGTGCAGGCGGACCAGCGGTTCAACATGGCGATACTAAAGGAGGACCGGGAGGCAGAGGCTCAACTCAACGCGGAGCACGCGCATGCCGCTGCCATCGAGGCTCTCCTGCAGGCGGAACCGGATGTCGTGGATGTGAACCAGGTGGCGGAGGCTCAACTTGAGGCAGAGCGCGCGGATGCCGCTGCCATCGAGGCCCTCCTGCAGGCGAAACCGGACGTCCTGGACATGAACCGGGCGGCAGAGGCTCGACTCGACGCAGAGCGCGCGGATGCCGCTCTCATCGACGCCCTCCTGTAGGCGGAACCGGACGTCCTGGACTTGAACCGGGTGGCGGAGGCTCAACTCGACGCGGAGCACGGATGCCGCTGCCATCGAGGCCCTCTTGCAGGCGGAACCGGACGTCCTCGACTTGAACCGGGCTGTGCTCTCGACCATGCAGAGCGCCCGCACACTCCGCTTGAACGAGTAGCTGGAGGCCGAGGACAACCACGGTGCGGAGACACACGTCGGCTGCGACGGCTGGTTCGCGCCGGCAGCCAAAGACGACGAGGCCGTCTCTTTCCGCTAGCAGTGATAGTTTTTCTTTATGTTGTTGTTTTTATGGATCTTTTGCTGTTTAAAAACATATATTTGTTATGCAAGTCGCCTGACTTGGGTCAGTCTACCATTTCAGGCAGTTGGATGAATATCCTATGTCTCCTAACCCTTCTTTCCTTCTTCCTCACCTCTTCTTCTTCCCCAACATACCACCGCACGGGCCGTACAGATACTCCCCAACATGATGTTGGATAAACATACTCTATGAACGAAAATTATGTGTCAGCAATAGGATGGCTGAGTTTGGTTTGTTCACATGCGACAACACATGTCAGTGAGGGTGCATTCCGTTGGTTGGGTTTGCGGCGTGCAGGAGCGACTGTGTGAGGGTGCGGTGCGACCGCGGCGTGCAGGAGCGACCGTGTGAGTGTCTTGATGCGACATGACAGCCGTGCGCAAGTGTACCTCCTTCTCATTTTGAAAACTTTAGGCAACCTTGGCAAAAATGTGTGGCTAAGTTTGGCAATGCAAGGCCTAGACCCAAAGAGGATAAGTACGTACGTACTAGGAGTACTAGTGTTAGAAAAGAAAGGCGGGGTTTTCCTTCGCGGGATTTAATCGATACAAATCCTCGTTTCACGTGTCAATTAATGCGTATTTTTTTCTCCAAAGACCAAAGAGCTAACCATCTCACTCCTCATCGCTTGATTAATGCTGAGCCATGCAAACCAACCTTCTCACTTCCGCATGCATGCAGGGGATATTAATGTCCTTGGTTGCTAACCCCATCAATTTTGCCTCGATTAGTGTTAGTGGCCCTTTGCAAATTGTAATTTTGATATACTGGCCTTGTGAACAAAAAAATGGAGGTAGTAACTATATTTGACTTCCTTCCCCATTCCGGTGACGTCGACGATATCTTTTTTTTGTGGTTTGGCGAAGTGCATTTGACGAAGAACACCTTTGAGGGAGACCACGGTAAGTCGTTCGCAAGTGTCTCCTGCAAGCTGAGACAACCACCTTATTTGCATCCAGGAAGTCCTTTACTAGTACTACTAGGAGTACTAGTGCGGTGAGATTGTTTCTCGAAGAAGACGATGGATAAGCGGAGTCAGCGAAGAGTGAAATGATGGTTGCTTCGTCCGTGCTTTTGTGATTTGACGCCTCACTGCTTTGTGATTTGTGATAGAAGGGACAGGGGAGTAGACTCTGTGCTCTCAGATCTTTGTAGTACATGCGTCCAAGCATGGGAGAAAGAGGAGAGACGTTGCATTTTTCTATTCCTTCAATCAATCAATCAGGGAGCTTCGGTTCCATCTTGTTGGCTTTGGCAACACCGTCCACAATGGTTCCCACGATGCAAAAGCTATTTTCACATTTGGCTAGACATTGTGGATGCCCTTAACCGTACCCCTTGGTTTTGCTCCTGTGTGCTATCTATACAAATCTCAATTATATTGATCTAAAAAAATATAGAATCAAGATTAGTAAAAAGGAGGTGATTTTGCCACGCGGATGGCGGGGGAGGCTTCTTATTTGAGCAATGCTACATCCACGTAATGGTTTACGTAAAGTTAAGAACTGATGTGATGTGGGACTATTTGATTGGATTAAACGAGAGGATTAGGCCCACCCCACCTGAAAATCATGGGGGGCATATATAGATTAGACGGAAAGTATACGTAGCAGCTACGTAGCCCTTTGTAAGTCTAGGATTAGGCTTCTTATTTTCGGAGGATGTTGTCCTGGCGGTTTGCTAACAAGCGGTCCCACATGTTAGTGCTTTACCAAGTCGATCCGCGTCCCACATGAGGCAGAACAACGGCAAAAGCAACACGTGGTTAAGTTGAAGAAGATGAGGGAGAAGCGGATTCAGCAACGAGTGAAATGATGGTTGCTTCGTCCCTCCAACTTCTGTTTAGCATTATTACTCGTCCCTCCAACTTAAGCTGCGGGAAAGGTGCAACTTTACGATTTGACGCCTCATTGCTCATTACTACGCCGGGCGCCATGACGGGGTGCTTCACCCCGCTGCTCAAGATCAGATTCGGTATGGCACGTGGACCCGGTAGCTTGATGTCCCACATGTCGGCGAAAGGGACTAGAAGATTTATGAAAGCGAGTGCTCCACTCTTATGACAGAGGAGTAGACGACACGATGGCCCAGTGAACTATCAGTTGTACTATATAGTACTATAGTTTTGCTGTTTCCCACGATCCATCGATACAAACCCGATTAAACAGGAAAGGCGGGATTTTCCCAGCGGTAGATGATAATACTGGCCATACATTTCAGAGGCAATTTTAATGTATGCAAACTGAATAATTGTAAGTAACAATATGATATCTAGTAAAACTAAAAACACATATGATTTATTGTGTTAGAGTGTAGTAGTAGTGCTGTATTGCATAGTTGTTAGATGTAACACGCGAGAACGTGTAGAGATGTAGTTTTGGAGGGCCTACAGAGAGAAAAGCGTAATATGGTCACCGAACTTCAGAATAAGCTGATTACGGTCACTATATACGTTTTGCGGTGATTATACGGTCACTTGCTCACAGTTCAGCATTGGATTGCACTCTGTTGACCGGCCAAATAGTCTGCATGGCGCCATGTTGACTAGTTAAATTGACCATGTTCCTTGTTGGTCCCACCTGTCAGTTCGCATAGGGAAAAGGTCAGATAAACACAAATTTACATAGGTGCGACAAGGCTCCAACCCGTGCGCGGGAATCACCTGGTTGTGTATGTATGCATCGGGGCACGATGTGTGCGCATGCACGTGTAGGTTGAGCACTTGGCGTGAGAGTGTGTGTTGGTCGTGTGGTGTACTGGTGTGTGCATGCATGCGTGCGTGTGTGCGTGTGAGTGTTGCGTGCGTGTGTGGCTGCGTGTTTACGTGTGAGTGTTGCGTGCGTGCGTGGGTGCATGTGTTTGTGTGAGTGTTGCATGGATGCAGATCATGTGCATGTGTGCGTGTGTGTATAATCACCACACCAGCTCCTGTGTGTTAAAACAGAAGGCCCAGCATACCAATACAAGGCCACCTTGTCCGCTGTGCCCGCGGTCATGACTTCGAACCGCCGTCCAAATATTTTTTTTGTCATTTGTTTTCATTCTTACTAGCAAGATGCCCGTGCGCTGCACGTAACATCAAGATGCATTTTTATGACTTGTTTATCTTGTGAGAGAAAAGGATGAACGAGGGAAGGCCTTATTTGCAAATGCGGAGAGGTGTGTGGGTACCTTTTTGCAAAATTGCCATAGTTTTTTTCCTATCCGTTAGATATAAATGGGATGGCCTATATTGCAGGATGGCAGGCACACCATCATCACCAACTCTGTTTTTTATAAGATTGTATTTTATGTATTTTATAAGAGTGTAGATGTAGAGTAGATACAAGTCGACAGGTGGGCACGGTGGTAGTGAGATAATGTGATGCAACACTAGAGGTGCCACGTGGAGCGTTTAACTGGTCAACTAGTCATGTCATGAGCAAATACAGAGTTGTACGGTGAGCACGTGACTGTATAATAACCACTAAACGTAAATGGTGACCGTAATGAGAGGATTCTGAAGTCCAATGTACGTATCGTGCTTTCGCTTCAAATAAAATGATCGTCATTGCATATATCGCGAGAGAAAGATGCAACATGCGTGAATTTTCTGGGGGCTTACTCTTAGAGGACCTGGAGATAGTTTTCTGTGCATATGTGAAAGGGACGTACAGGGGGGGTATGCGATGGAGAGAGAGAGATGCTCTTCATTTCACTTTATTATGACTAACTTTGTATATAGTATAAAAATATACAAATTCACAGTGGGGAATAAATATCATTGTGGGCACCATGCAATGCAAATTAGCGTTCGTACTCCTCCATATAACTTTGTAATGTTGTATATATGTAGAAACTCTAAGATAATTTTTTGGCCACACTTTATTCAAAAGGAATGTTGTATGCGAAATAAACGTGAAGAGAGGGCTTTTTAGATCAATGGGGTACGTGATGTAACATGTGTGAATGTGTAGTTGATACATTCGGCGGGGCCTAGAGAGGTATGTGTGTGTATTACGTATTCGAGAGAGGCATGGATAGAGGTGCCGACGGGGGGCGTGGGAGAGATAGCACGAGAAATGAGAGTGGTCTAGAGAGAGAGAGAGACGAATATGACGTCACGACAAGAGATTCCATTCCCTTGAGTGTGTATATGCAAGGGGAATAGAGGCACCAGGAGAAATTTTCTGTGTGTGTGGTGTTTGTGTTGGTATGTGTGGGTGTGAGAAGATAATGAGACGTGGGGGCAGAGGGTGGTCACCGCGTGAGGTCCGGTGGGTCGAGGTGAGGCCCTTCATTCGGTTCCGTCCTGTGCCACATTGGTTGGCCCATGACGCATTTAGGAAGAACCATGGATGACTAGTCGTACAAGACAAAGATAGCAGAATTCTGAAGGACTCTATGTCCACTGACAAAGCCGGCTAGGATTTGTAACCCTAGGTTCTCGGACTAAGGTAACCCCTTTATCTCTGATATTACTATTCATCCAACCTAACTTTAAGGGTCATCCTACAGAATGCTCTGCTAGAATCAAACACGTCTAGTAGGAAGAGAGGTGTGAGACAATGCATGAGAGACAGGTGTAAAGATAATGTGCGTACATGAGACACGTAGGCAGGTCCATGTATATAGAAAGGGTTGATGAGGATTGTGCGTGTGTATGTTTGCGAGAGGAAGAGTGCTTGTGATAAAGGTTAGTGAAAACAGTTGTAAATGGTTACGAGAGGGAGGGAGGGTTATATCTAGAGCATGTGTGCGAGAAAGACACCTCGGGAGAGAGTGTGTGAGCATGTGTGAGAGACCACCGATGGAGAGTGAAACTACACGTAAAGGACTGCTCTACACATTGATTAAAGATATAAATTGTATCCAAATATTAGGATGGGATCATGATATTTGCAATTTGCGTCTGAGCAGTCATTGATCCATCGGACATCTAGATTCTATCGAATTTGAGCATATACGTGTTATTATTCGACACAATTGATCCACATAGTTAGTATTTTGAACTCCAGACAATGCATCGCTTTAGCAATCGAATATAAACGTGAGTATAGTTCATGTTGTGTGTGTAAAGCACATTATACATACGAAAGTTACACAATGGACATTATAAATAGCTACCTATGAACTTGTATACATTTGGATTCAACTTAAGGTGGTTTAAAAAAATTGAATTGAACATGAAGTCCATTCAATTATGTGAATTTGATATCATGGAATTTGTAAACCATACCCAAATTATGGGGGCACCAATCTTTGCTTTGATTTTGTACATAATAGCATATGTAGTCGTGTACAAAATAGATTCAAATTTAGCTCCTCCATTCCAAAATAATCGTAGTTATAGGATTTTCAAGTGTCAAAATTTCAAAAAGAAGCGGATAATTTAATGAGGTTTTCAAACATACAAGGTCAAATATATGGTTATCTATTTAGGTCAATCCTCATAGTTCAAGAGTACTCTAAACGTGAATGCTTGTGTTTCAAAATTTTGAACGAAGCGCCAAAAGAGCCTCTACTCGCCCGGAACCTCGTGAGACCAATGTTTGGTAGTACAAGGAAATTACTTTTCTAATAACTCCGACCCGTGAAACCTACCGGCCCGACGTCCAAAGGTCTAAACTGGGGTAGGTTTGTAGCTTCACCTAGACGCCACGCAACCACTTCCGAAAAACATTCATACAAAATGGCCGCTGAGGGAGTCCTGGATTAGGGGGTGTCCGGATAGCCGAACTATCACCGTTGGCCGGACTCCTGGACTATGAAGATACAAGATTGAAGACTTCGTCCCGTGTCCGGATGAGACTTTCCTTGGCGTGGAAGGCAAGCTTGGCGATACGGATATGTGGATCTCCTACCATTGTAACCGACTCTATGTAACCCTAACCCTACCCGGTGTCTATATAAACCGGAGGGTTTTAGTCCGTAGGACGAACAAAAATCATACCATAGGCTAGCTTCTAGGGTTTAGCCTCTCTGATCTCGTGGTAGATCCACTCTTGTACTACCCATATCATCAATATTAATCAAGCAGGAGTAGGGTTTTACCTCCATCGAGAGGGCCCGAACCTGGGTAAAAACATCGTGTCCCTTGTCTCCTGTTACCATCCGCCTAGACGCACAGTTCGGGACCCCCTACCCGAGATCCGCCGGTTTTGACACCGACAGCCGCCTAAGCACACATGCGCGCGGCCGAAATCGCTCCCGCCCACAAATTAGACCACCTGGGATTACCATCCTACCCCCGACCCGCAGTAGGTCCGAAATTTAAGAGGGGGGAAAAGTTTTTACTTTCCCCAAATTTCAAACAAGCGCGTCCCATCTTCTGTTCAAAAAAGCCAAAAACAAGCGCGTCCCAGACCGAAACATGGTTCCCCCCACCCGTCGATTCCCCATTCGTACTCCATGGGCGCCAAAAATACCTCTCCACCAGTCGCGAAACCTCGGCGTCCTTCGTTCGCCACCCCATCCCACCCATCAACCGCCGCCATCCTCCATCATGCCGGAGCAGATACCCCGACGTCGTCGTCCACCGCACCCTCAACCGCAACGCCCTCCACGGCTAGTAGTTGAAGCCGAGGCCGAGCCGTCCGTGCAGAGCCAGTTCAACCACGCCGTCCTGCGCCTCACCGCTGCCGCTCCAACTTCGCCACCCTCCACTGCACCGGAGCTGTTCCTGCTACGCCTTCCTTCGCCGCCTCGGATCTGCTTCCCCCCCGCCGACATACGGCCACAGCAACACAGTCAACAATTTGGCCATGGATTCGTCCAAGCATGCACCCTCCAGAACATCGGTTTCCCCGGTAAAAAGAAGAAGATCGGTGCGACATGTGGAAGTGACCACACTGGCAACCGAAAAAGGTACTCATCTTCCCTTATTCATGCAAATCTTACGTCTCTGCTTCCACGGTATTCATCCCATAGAAGACACCAGTTGACCGCTTCTTCTTGATACTAGATGTTCCTAGTAACTCGCGATGCACAAGGTTTCTCCTCATATACTATTTCACCTTAGCTAGAGGTCCGTCGCCCCCCTGAATTTCAATTTCTGGCCAGTTGATTCCCAATTAACGAAAGCATTCCCCGGCGTAACAGGCGCTAGTACGCTTATTACGCCGGGGAAGCAGCGCCTTGGTGTTTATCTTAGGGGCCTGTGCAGCCTAGAGCTACTGGCGCCCGATCTGGAGGTCGGCCGGGATTAAAGGGATGGCCTGGGGGCGCTGCCAAGCACGGCAGTGGTGTGAGGTCGATGGGAGGGCGGGGCGGCGGAGGCAGAGTGCAGGCAGTGGTCGGCTGGCGGTTCGAGAAAGATCGTCAACGATGTTGGCGGGAGGTGAGCGAAGGCCATCTACCCGTTCCTTATAGATCGGACGGTTCATTAAAAATCGGTGACCTATTTATTTTCAGTCGACTGTTATCTTAGATATGACCACATGTGGTGGTGTGCTGGAGGAGTACCTACATTTCCGGTGCTCATATATTACAAAATCATACATAGTAGAATCTAATTTTGTTTGCCATGCAATGTTGTAGAGCTATCATATGTCTCCTGTCATTTATTTTTCAGCCACCTGCTATCTGCTACTTTTTACGATTGCACTATTTGTGCACACACTTCACCGCATACTATCACTATTGTGTTTTTATGCAAGGGTATTTCAGACTCTCTGCCGAAGAGAAGCAGCAAAGAAAAGAGACAAGTCTCTCCGACCGTATGGGGGTAGGCAAGACACGCATAACGCTATAAAGGGTGCGGTGTCGGCAGATGGAGACGGTAAATGTAGCTCGAGTTGATGACCTCGCTCGCAATGAACCACCATCCCAGGTGCTTGCTTTAACTTCGCGGTGTCATATGTGGTTGCATGTTCCATATGGTGTCTAGCTTGTATTCGACAGGCCGAAGTCGGTAAGATAAGGAAAGATATTTTTTTACATGAACCACCATCCTGTGAGCACGGAAGACAAATAGCTAATTAGGGCCTTGGCCGAGCCATTGACAAGCCCAGCAAAGATAGGCATCACCCGGAAGCCAACTAAAAAGCTGCGATGGTGGCGAAGCAGCCCGCCTCCCACCAGGCTCTCAGGTCCTAGATGATCATGCTCACCACTCCAGCCGGATGTCTAGCTTGTATTGCTTCCAATTTGGTTAAATTGCATCTGCTTAGGTTACACATTATACCTTTAAATATGACATGCCTTTACATTTTTTAGTGCGTACTAGTACATACGTGTATTAACCATGTTCTTACATCAAACTAATGTTCTTGTGTATCCCTCATCAATCACTTATGATGAGGCGGGCAGGCAAGGGACTACTCCTCATTTAAAGAATGCAGCGTCGGCCTCCGACATGATTCTCAAGAAAGCGAAATGCTAGATGAAGATAGTGAGCGTAGCTCTGTAGTTGATTCTGATTTCCCCACGCTAGCATCGCAGTGCTTGCTCTAACTTAACAGCGTGATATGTGGTTGCATGTTGCATGTGGTGTTCCAATCTGGTTAAACTGCATGTGCTAGTATGCTTATCTTATACATTATACCTGTTAATGTGACATGCCTTCCTGTATTTAGTACATAGTACATCTGTCTATTAAGCATGTCCTTACATAAAACTATTTTTTTTGTATCCCGCATCAATCAATATGACGAGACACCTTTAGTATATGCAGTGCGATATTAGTTGCATCTTTCATATGATTTATAGCATGCGCTGCTTCTAATTTGTTGAAATTCCATTTATGATGGGACGCTTTTAACTTGGCAGAGTCATATTGGTTGCATCTTTCATGTGGTGTCTAGCTTGCATTGCTTCTTATTTGCTGGAATGGTTTCTGCATAGTTTACACAAACAATTGTGAACATGCCATGCCGTCCTGTTTTTCATACATATTCCATCCTGGTATCATGTGTTTGCCTTACATCAAAGTAGTGATTGTCAGTATCATGCATGGATGAGTTCCGAAGAGAGAATTTTATTGCTTTTTCTTGTCGGTTTTACTTGACAATTCAAAATCAATAAAACGGAAGGAAGTTAGCAAGGCAGCGGATAAAGGTGCTCCTTCGAGCGGAGGGCCTCTGATTTCTACTCCTCCACACCCCCAAGATGATTTCCAAGACACCACATGCATAGACACTCAACAAAGTTGTGTTTATGATGAGCACGTCTCCCCTAGTGCAACATCACCGGTGCTCCCTCTAACTTGGCACTCTTATATGTGGTTGCATGTTATGTGTGATGTCTAGCTTGTATTGCTTCTAATTTTGTTGAATTACATCTGCTTACTTTACACATTATACTTGAATAAGACACGTGTTCCTGTTTCTAGAACATACAATATCTGTCTATCACACCATGTTCTTACATCAAATTACCACTGTTACACAACCTGCAACAATCACTTATCATAAGACACGTTTGACTTCGGAGTGTGATATAGGTTACATCTCACGTTCTTTTCTAGCTTGTACTACTAATTTGTTGAAATGGCACTTATGACGAGACAGTTTTAACTTGGTAGAGTGATATTCGTTGCATCCTTCATATGGTGTCTAGCTTTCATTGCTTCTAATTTGTTGGAATGCCATCTCCTTAGTTTACACATCATAAGCTGTGAATATGCAATGCTGTGAATATGCAATGGCACTAATGATGAGAGACCTCTAACATGGTAGTGTGATGTTATTTGCATCTTGCATATGATTTATTTCTTGTACTGCTTCACATTTGTTTAAACGCCATTTATGATGAGACAATATTAACTTGGCAGAGCGATATTTGTAGCATCTTTCATATGGTGTCTACCTTCCATTGCATTGCTTCTAATTTGGTGAAATGTCTTCTTCTTAGTATACACATCATAGTTCTGGTTATCTCTTCCATCCTGTTTTCCATACATATTACATCCTCCTATCATGTTGTTGTCTAACATCAAAGTTTAGTTCATCTGCATCACGCATCGATTTGTTCTGAAGAACTAAATTGTTATTCGTTTTTCTTGTCGGCTTGACTTAACATGGCGCAGAGAAAGAGGAAGAAACACATAATGGCGAGGAGCGAGAAGCGGATGAATCCTGCAGAGATCTTTGCTTTGTGCTTGATGGTGCAATAGAAGGTCAAAGTCCAGCGGAAAATTCTACAAACACGGCATCCCATGCTACACGAGTTGCAAAAAAAGCCAAACAGAAACAAATAGCTGTCACCAAACAAACAGAGACAACCCTAGTTCTTGCAACACCTACCACAGTACTACCGGTACTGCACGACTTACTCGTCGGCCAATCGAAACTAGCAACACGTTCCCAAGCTCCCTTGCCACCGACACTACTTCCCAAGCACTCTTGACACAAGACGAGTTGGCAATATCAGATGAACCTTGTGAGCTTCAACAGCAAGAAGGTAGTTGCTTTGGAGTCAAGTTCTGATTGCATGCTTCCTTATATGTAGTCTCACAGTTTGATGTACACTAACACTTCCTATGTTCGTTGTTGGACTAGCACCTAGGCTCAAGAGGAAACAAACATCAGGGATAATGCTCGATAGGTTAACTAAATCTAGAGGAGGAATAATGGAGATCCGTTTTGAGGCAGGTTTAAAAAGGCCACGTGATGCTACAGAGTCAGCCAAGTTAGTATCAGAGGCAGCGGTTGCCTTTAGGTTTCATGTACGTATCCTCCCAACATGGATTCAAGACAGGAATGACAAAGACGAAACCAGTTCAACACCTTCCTCGACCATTTATCTGTAAGTATGGTTATGTATGGAAACTAGTAATATCGTCTTGATTTGTCCCATACTTTCTAGGTTGCTGATAATGAGACTCCCATAATTTTCAACAGATGAGGTTCAAGTTGGATAGCCAAGATGATGCAACCAGACAAGCTTGCACCCATGTTTTAAGTCTGCTTTCTGCTGACGATGTCGGTATAACTTGAGGAAAACTCACTTTGAAGGCAAGGCTAACAGTGAACTTTCCCAAACATATCCGATGGAAAATATATCGAGATGAAGGCGGAGGGCGTTGTTAAACACTGGTCTGATCCAAAGTATCAGGTAAATTATATATATGTGATCAGATCACATGTTGAAGTCCTATTTACACATGTGCACACAAATCTATCTTCTTGTAGGTGAACTGTTCAAAGAACAAGGCCAACCGTACGAAAGTGAAATTCCAACAGATTTACGGGATCTCGTGAGCTATATTGCACACTGCGAGGCTCTTGTATAGCTGTTGTTTCACTCTTTTCGTTGTACCATATTATCAGATCTATATTGACTTGTTCGAAATGCAGAGGAAAGCCCGCAAGGACCAAAAAGTACCTGAACCAAATGTTGTGGAAATCTTCAAGGACTGTCACACCAGCAAGAAGAAGGGCATGACTACACCAGTCAAAGCCGCTGTTGTAAGTCCTTAATCCTCATGCCATTTAACTACTACTTACTCTGACTTGTGCCTTGAACTGCATGGTTTGCAGCCAATGTCTATTACTCTTTTCAATTTTATACACAATTGTCTTAGCGTATCATTGCACCTTACAAGGTTTAAAAGAGAGGAGTGATGTTCCTTTGATCTTGACCCGTAATCTAGTTACATCTTTGGACTTGCCCACACAACGTTACAATTGCATGTTTATGCATTTCTCAGTTGTTTTGTGGTATGAATGATGTCATACTATGCTTACCGTATTATAAACTTCATCTCTTTATCCTTAGCCCTCAATACAATGTGAAGAAATAGACAATACATTAGCGATGGTACATGGTCATATGTTTGGAACCTAGTTTTATTATGTACTTTGCAATAAAATACAACTAATATTTTACATGGGTTCACGAGAATAAGTTACGTATATAGACCAAAGCTATTTTGTTTGGTTTTGCTGCCTCCTTAATATCTTACATTGCGGTACTACTAATGTAAAACCTCAACTTTCCAAATGAGCTATGGAAAAAATGGTGGAACCGCCACCTTACGAAGGTGGCGAGGCAACTATAACCGCAATGTCGACTCTTCTTTGCGGTGGGTCGATACTGTCCACTAACTGATTGCCAAAAGCACGTTCCTGCGTAATACTGGGTTGGTTGTTAAGGCAATATCATCCAAACTGCCTCATGATCAAGATATGCAAGCTCAAAGCAATGTTGTATCTGCGCTCCAGACACAAGTCCATTCCCTAACAGAGACCCTTTGTGAAACAAGGAGAAACATTGCTCAATGTCGTCAAGATATGCATGGTTTTGAAACCAGACTATCAGACATTTGCTATGTTGTTCAGGAGCCTAGGGGAAATGAAGGCGAGGGTTATGGTGCTCCAGCGGACATTACATCATGAAAACGTAACAGTCAGGTCAAATGAACTGAGCTTCTGAACTTCTGGTGGTGCATTTATCTGCTAGACTATTAAGTTTTATGCCAACCTTCCTTTTGTTATATAGTTGTAATTTGTTTTGGTGCGATACAAAATTTATTCTTAACGTGCAGCCACCGGCTGAAGAAAACAGCAAGCCATTTTTGTATAGTGTAGGGTGTTCCCTATATTTGCACTGGTGGCGATCTTTGATGCCGAGTGGATGTAATCTGTGCAATCGCCTTAATAGCCTAGCGTTAGTTTCAGCCTTATTTATTTCCTTGTCTTCTTTTTCCATGGTTTGCTAGTGGCCGCAACTACCATGGGCCATATACGGGCCGTAGGATCCATGGGTCTCCTACGGGCCGTCAATAAATGGGCTCATGTCGGTGGGCCTCGGGCGTTGGATAAATGGGTCTACATGGGCTGTAATGTCGGGCGTAATTGGTATCGGCCCAAGACGGTAACGGGCCGTTAACGGCCGTGGGACAACAAAGGCTTAATTACATCACCGAGCTTAACGGGTCGATAATGGGCGAGACTATAGGACGGGCGGAAAGCGGTATAACGGGTTAACGAGGCGAAGCGGGCCGACTCTTGCCATGGGCGAATTTAGCCCATTAGGCTAACAGGCGATGTGGGGCCGACTCTTGCCATGGGCGAATTTAGCCCATTAGGGAACAGGCGATGTGGGCCGACTCTTGCCATGGGCGAATACGGCCCATTAGGGGAACGAGCCGATGACGGGCGAAGTAATCGAGGGCGAAAAAGGAGCCCAAGAACGTATGGGCCGTCAATAGGCCGAAATCTAACACGGGCTGGAAACGGCCCATGTAAATCACGGGACGTTTACGGGTACAAAGAAAATTACTGTTCATTATGGGCTAGAGTCATAGTGGGCCTATAAAGGGCCAAAAGATACGAAGGCCTCATATGGGCCGAAAGACGTCCTGGGCCATACATGGGCCGAAAGTGAAATGGGCTGGTGTTATATTCGACGGCCCACATGACGTTGTTGGGCCGATTTCCTTTAGGGCCTAACGGGCCGTGAGTTAACGAGCCATAAAATGGGCTATTTACGAAGAGACCGTTAATAGGCTTTTCATGGGCCAGCCCGTTAACTTTTGACCAAGTCAAACGGGCTGGCTTTGTAAGCTAAATGGGCCAGTGGTGGGCCGTGGCACGTGTCGACATATCATAGGCGCCTATCTGACCCACTGACGAGCTGACACGTGTTTCGTCCGGCCAATAAGAATTTTACACGTGGAAATTTCCCATTGGTCGGGGCTGTTAACGGGTTATCGGATCCAAAACCCGACCCGATAGCTTAACGGCATTCCGTTACGGTGGATGCCACGTGTCGGTCACCCTTGACAAAAACACTTCTGTGACGCGCGATTTATCGTCATGGAACTGGACACTTCCGTGATGATAATTTTGGTAATGTCATGGAACACTTCTACGACAGCACAGGTATGACTATCTTTATTCTGTCATAAAATCGTCATGGATGTACATGCATGACAAAAAACGTGACCTACTGTGACAAACACGTATCATCAGGGAAGTGTATTTATTTGTAGTGCTTGTTCCTACTTGTGCAAACAGGGATCATGTTGTGCCAATCATACATTTTAGTGGAACTACACAAGACAATACAATGAACTGTATCCCAGCCAGTGCTTTAACTCTGCTGGAAGTTCTTGATAATCTTTCGATATAATCTCAACCTTTGGTAAACAAGAGTAATTTCAACTATACATTTGAAGTGCACAAAAATATATACTATTGTGTGATTCCAGTGAGTGATTTATCATCTCTTATGGGACTACATGAATAAGCTTTTTTTTCTCAGGTTGGTACGGGCCTAAGGCCTTCATCCATATTAGTTTGTTGTCATCTCTATTTGTATCGTGCTACTATCATGAGAAACTCCTTTATCTTTGCATGTTAAAGTTTTGCAACCTATGATAAATGGCAATGCTTTGAGAGTTGAGTTGAGCTAATTGGCACTGATTAAATAAACTAACACCTGTCTTTAAGCAAGACTACTATGTTGCTAACTTTACCCATTAAGATAATGAGGGTGCTTCTATTTGTTAGTGTATGTTTCATCAACTAGTCCCACTATTACAGTAATCTCACTCTCTCAATATATGTGCCAACAGGGATGCTCGATTTTGGTGGAACTACACAAAAACTTTGGGTGCTTCATTGCCTCGACAGCTTCCGTCCTTTCCTGTCAGTTGCTAATATCCGCTTGCTTTCTTCCTTTGATGTCAGTCGCTTGGCTTATCTCGGCTTCCAATCAAAGGAAATAGTAATTGATATGCTACCACACACAGGTTCGTACTGGTCTTTATACTGATTATTGTGCCTGTCATATGTATTGGTAATTTGGTATTGTGCTACTGTTTGCAGATTTCATAAAGGAGTAATTTGGATCCTAAACTCGCAGGCAAATCATTACTTCGGGTGATTTCAGTAGAACTGCACAAAATGATCAGATGGATAGGTACTTATGCTGCTGCTATGTACTCCAAAGTTCACTCAGACAAGCATCGATGTTGACAAGAAGTGCCTATATTCATTCAAGTATCAACCGGCGTCAACCAATTGTCAAACTCCAAGTATTAGGAGAGTGAACGCCAAAAAATTTCTTGGTGCATAGCCCAGAAAACGCATGATCCGATCTTTGGTCCCAACTTGTGCCTTTTGGTTATCGGCACATATGGTAGCGAACTATATGGCATGGAGTCTAAAGATTCCAACAAGTTGGTTGATGCGTATATTCATCTGGCACTTAATCAGTGTGCACGCCAAGGATTCTCCATTTCAGTTAAACTGCACAGAAAATTTGGGTGGTTCATTTTCTCAACCGCCTCCTTTCTCGTCTGCAATGTAGAATTTTGGCGAGATACAGGACCAAGATGAGCTAGTAAGCTAGTTGGATGAAAGTAGTGGCCAAGTTGTTTAAACCTCCCTCGGCACGAGGCCACTATTTGAGGATAAACCTACAAGCAAAGTGCTGCCTCTTATGTACTCGAAAGTTTACTCGTACAAGAACTAATTTTAGCAAGAAGTACCTCCGATTGAACACCATTTACCAGTCTGTACCCTAGGTAATTAAAGTTCGTCCATGGATTGTGATCTCAATCATTTGGATGCATAAATATACTGAACATGTGTATATCTGAATCTTTTTGTGAATTATCTATGAATATTGTCGTGTGATCTATCAATCATTTGGATGCATAGATATGCTGAGCTTGTGTATATATGAATCTTTTGAGTTGTTGATAGCGAATGTTGGCTATGAATGTGAACGTGTCCTGTGAACCTGAGTTTGATATGAATGTTTACCTTTTACATTGTTTTTGTGTGTGAACTTGTTAGTATGCCCTCTTGTGGGGTATAAAACGCATGGTCTCTTATGAAAGTAATGTTGTGTCCAATTTATGTTTTCCCTTCTAACCACATTATATATATTTATATTATTACTATTATCGTATATTTTATAGAGACTTATATATACATTATAAAAACATCCAACGTGTTATTAACTTATAAAAGTAAATGTTTAACGGAAGTTGGCAAGGAAAATCCTGGGTCTTTTTTGACTCACTGGCAAGGAAAATCCTGGTGATTGCTTACAAAAGCTTGCGAAGATTTTAAGGTCCAATTTAATAATAACGCACTCATTTTTATTTTGAGCAATAACTCGCTAATTTCTTAATTATATATATAAAAAATGTGCCTCTCTAGTTTATTCTTTGATATTAATTGCTCCTTCTAACATAACATTATATATATAACGAGCCCACCTAATACGTGTATTTCAAGGAATTGCAAATGGGCTGGGATTTCTTAGAAAATATAAATGGGCCTGATTGACCTTGAAATTATTTGTTCACCCAGCCCAGAAAATGGACTGTACATTCTAGAAAACATGGGTTAAATATATGCCACATTTTTGCAGGCTGACATGTGGGCCAATAGGTCGAAGCCTACTTAGGGCGTTGTCAACTTGGTCAACAAATGATTCTGTCATCCACAGCCATTGGATTTAAATCCAACGCCGGCATGCACCTTCAATCTCTCGTCTTCTACTCCAGCGTCGCCGGGACCGTCTGGTCCGGCCTCCGGCGGCTAGCGGCTCTACTTAGCACGCATCACTGTGAAGCGCTACCCCACCGCCGGCCAGGCTATCCCTCCACCCCTCGACACCTCCTGTTATTCTCCACAGACTACAGCCCCACGCCGCAACAGAACCAGTTATAACCCTTCTCCTCCTCTCAATCACGACTCCAAGCGCGTTTTTCCATCTCCGAGTCGTTCCGTCCGGGCCTCGTCGTCGTCCACCGCCTCGCTGCGTTCGGTGGCGTGGTCAACAAACGAGTCATCGAAGAGGATCAGACGTGGAGAGCTCCAATTTGGGACCGGCGAGGTCCATGGTCGCATGACAAGGAAAGTTCCTCCTTATTAAGCTGAAAAATGTTTCCTCCACCGACAATTTGGGACCCTTGGCTGTATCTTCGCATGGAAGGAAGTGCCTCCTTGTTGTGCGAAAAAATTATTCATCCCATTGACGGCTGGGACCCGTCAGATTTGGTGGTGACTTGTGGGCCTACTAAGCGGACGATACGCGCGGCTTTGTCAACTTAATCAACAAATGATTCTAGCAGCTCGACCGTTGGATGTTAATCCAACAGCCGTGCTCCTTCTTCAACGTCTGTTCTTGCTCCTGTCTCTGTGGCGGCACTGCTGGCTGTCTTGCAGCGCCGAACCGATGAAGTTTCCCACTCCTCTCCATCTGCGACTCCACCGCCCGTCTTCCCCATCTCCGGGTCTTTCAAGTCTGGGTGCGCTCGGCATGGTGTGGTCAACGTGGTCAACAACCGAGAGTCATCGGAAGATGACTGTACGTGAGAGGCTGACAGTGGGGACGCATGCATGCAATGGAATGCGGCGAGGTCAACGTGGTCAAGGAGCGACTTCCATCGGAAGTATACTGTACGTGAAGAGTCTCAGCTACGTCCACGGCCGCAGCAAGTAAGTGCCTCCTTATTACGCGGAAATAAATGATTCCTCCAATCGCGTTAGGGACCCACCGGACGGGCCACCATATTTTGCGAAAAAAATGTTTGCCCCTGCTGGGACCCACCTAACGAGCCACCGTATTTTTGAAAAAACGTTCCCCCCGCTGTCAGCTCGGACCCACCGGAAGTGCCTCCTTATTAGGCACAAAAAATGAATACTCCCCCGGCTAGCTGGGACCCACCTTGGTGGGAGGCTGACTTGTGGCCCTACTAAGTTGACAGGGATGAAGGGCTTTGTCAACTTAGTCAATATGAACGATTCTAGCTCTAGTGATTGTACGATGTCCATCCAACGGCCGTAGTGCCTCTTCAACCTCTGGTTTTCTTGCTCCAGCCGCCCAAAGCCGCGGCGGTCGTGCCGCATGCTCCTGCCTCCCGTGGCCGGCTATGCTGCCGTGGAGGCCTCACCGCCCCTACTATTCCCACCACTCGCCAGGCCCTGCGGCGATGGCAGCCTCACACCGCAGCCGAACCAGTGAACCCTCGTACTCCTCTCCGCGCGGGCTTCCACTGCCGCGTCTTCCCCAGCTCCACGTCACCCCCTTCCTAGACCTCGCCGTCGTGCACCACCGTGGTGCTCTCCATGCGGTGTGGTCAACATGGTCAAGGAATGACTTCCATCGGAAGAGTACTGTATGTGGAGAGGCTGACAGCTAGGTCCACGGCCACAGCCTAGTTTTTTTTGTGATTTTCCAAGTAAGTCGCTTTGTCAGGCCTGTTGGGCTGCAAATCTTTCAAGACGAGGAGAGCTTTCATTCGGCTGGCTGAGAAAATGGCCCATCAGTAATGAGAAATGGGCTGTGCATTTTTAGAACACATCAAACCAGCAATTAGTTTCAAATATCTTGTTTTTCATTTTGAGATTTTAAATTATATCAATTTTTATGCATGGAGAATTTGTTGGATTTTATATTGATATACATTTATTTTTAAAATCAGTTTGATTGTGAGTCGAAATTTCAGGATTAAAAATAGTTCGGACCGCTTTTGAAATATGCAAAATTTCCTATAATTTTTAACCGTGGCCACAATATGGGCTGTAATGCTAACAAAAGAATATAGGCTCCAAAAAACCTTAATAATTAGCAAATGGGCTTTAAATTATTAGAAATAATGGCAGATGGGATGTATGCTTGTTTTCCACAGATTTGAGGCTTTCCTAAAAAAGGTTGGCCTGACAAAGGATTTGTTGGATGGCCATCCAACGGCCGTCGTCTTCTTTAATCTCTGCTCTTCACCTTGACCGCTCAAACAAGCGCAGTGGACTGCACTGCTCCCTCCTCCCATGGTGGCTCTCTTGCCTTGAGCCTCACCGCCCCACCGTACTCCCATCGCTGGCCTAGCCATCCCTCTACTCACCCACACCTGCTGTTATTCTCCGGCGACGGCAGACGAACCAGTAAACCCTCGTACAGTCGTACTCCCCTCCGCGTGGGAAACAACTACCGAGTCTTCCCTGCCTCCGTGTCGTTCCCTTCCTAGGCCTCGCCGTCGTCCACCGCCCTGGTGCTCTCGGCGCGGCCTGGTCAACGTGGTCAACGACCGACATGCATCTGAAGTGGATCAGACGTGGAGAGGCCGACAATTTGGGTCCACGGCCGCACGCAAGGAAATGCCTCCTTATTACGCGCAAAATAATGATTCCTCCACCTGACATCAGGGACCCACCGAAAGGGCCTCTGTATTTCATGAAAAACACGTTACCGCCGCTGACAGCTTGGACCCACCAGCTATATCTTCGCACGCAAGGAAGTGCCTCCTTATTACGCACAAAAAATGAATACTTCCCTTGTTAGCTGGGACCCAGTATAGTGGCAGGCTGACTTGTGGGCCTACTAAGTTGACGGGGACGGAGGGCTTTGTCAACTTAGTCAATATGCACGATTCTAGCTCTAGTTACTGTAGGATGTTCATCCAACGGCCGTAGTGCTTCTTCAACCTCTGGTCTTCTTGCTCCAGCCACCCAAACCAGCGCCGGTCGTGCCTTATGCTCCTGCTTACCGTGGCCGGCTGCGATGCGGCGGAGGCCTCACCGCCCCCTACTACTCCCACCGCTGGCCAGGCTATCCCTCTACACACCCACACCCCCTGTTATTCTGCGGCGACGGCAGCCTCACACCGCAGCGAACCAGTGAACCCTCGTACTCCTCTATGTGTGGGCTTCCACTACCGCGTGTTCCCCGGCTCCGTGTCGTCCCCTTCCTAGGCCTCGCCATCGTCCACTGCCCTGGTGCTCTCGGCGCGGCATGGTCAACGTGGTCAAGGAACGGCTTCTATCGGACGTGGATTGTACGTGGAGAGGCTGACAGCTGGGTCCACGGCCTGTAACACCCCGGATGTAACTTTCCATATTTGTAACTCCAACTCTTCCCATTTTCGGCTATGTGCTATGGTATTCCCTCCGTGGTTGGGCTTTTGTCTTTCGTTTTGCATTTTGTCCATGTAATGCATCTCATATCATGTCATTATGTGCATCTCATTTGCATACGTGTTCGTCTCATGCATCCGAGCATTTTCCCCGTTGTCCGTTTTGCAATCCGACACTCCCACGTGCACCGGCGCACCCCTCTTGTCTCTTTTCGTGAGCGGGTGTTAAACGTTCCCGGAATGGACCGAGGCTTGCCAAGCGGCCTTGGTACACCACCGGTAGACCACCTGTCAAGTTTCGTGCCATTTGGAGGTCGTTTGATACTCCAACGGTTAACCGGGTAACCGCGAAGGCCTCTTGTGTGTTGCAGCCCAACACCCCTCCAAAACAGCCCAATAACCCATCTAAGTCACTTCCATGCTCTCCGTCGTTGGATCACGATCGTGTGGGCGAAAACTACACCTCATTTGGAGCTTCCTAGCTCCTTCTACCTATAAAGCACCTCCTCCCCCGAAAATCCGGATCAAATCCACCCCTAACCCTAGCCCCGCTCGTCTCGCCACCGCCGGACACGTCCGGGCGGGCGAGCAGCGTCGCCGCCGCCCGGACCAATCGCGCGCCGCCACGTGGCGGGCGCGCATCGCCGCCGCCTCCACGAAGCCCGCCGGGCCCGAGGCTAGCCCCACCCGCATCGCGCCGCCCGGCCGCCGTCGCCCCGCCGCCCGCACACCGCCGCGCCCGCCCGCTCACCGCCGTCGACCGCGCCCGGCCGCCGCGCCCGTCGCCTCGCCGCGGTGCCGCCGCCGACCAGCGCCCGCCGGATCCGGGCGCCCGGCAACCCCGACCCGTCTCCAACCTCCTCCCGCTCCAACTCCGGCGAGCCGCCGCCGGCCCGCCTCGATCCGCTCGCCCGAGCCCGATCCAGATCTGGACGAGGTTGACCCGATTTTTCCTCTTAAGTCTTTTCTCCGTCACAGAATTTAGATATGTTCATCGCATCATAACATTTCACCCGTGGCTCCGTTTTGGGCGTGTAGCATACCGAATTGTTCGCCTCGACGAGTACATCATTTCATCTCATTACATCATTTACATTTGAGCACATCTTGATGCCCAAAATGCTGTTAGAAGAGGGCTATGTGATGTTAGTTTCAGATTCTTATCAGAACTTGCACTTTTGTCATTTTTGTCATGATTGATGTGTGCACCCTATGAACTTGAGCCCTACATGTGTTTTGTAATATGCCATGCCATCTTTACAGGGGTGTATGCCCTGTATTTTTGTGATGTCTGTGGTGACTAGCACAAGCATGCAAACTGGGCTTCGTGATGTTGCTGATTTCAGCCCCTGTTCTGCTGTTATTTTTATGCCATGTAAACTTGATGCTACAGAGAGTTCCATGCATATTTTGAGGTACTTCAGTAAGGATGTTTCGAACATGTGGATGTGATCTATCCATTCATGCCCTTGTTTGCAACTATGGAGTGCCATAGCTTGAGTCAATCGAGCTCTACTTTTGCTATAAAATGTTCCTGGCAGATTGTTTACGGGTTATTCAATTTTGCCAAGCTTGTTGTAGTTGATCCGTGCATGCTCTAATGTTGTTCTTGCAATGTCTAGCTTCTATGCCATGTCTTCTTGGCGGATGTATACTTAGTTTATCAGGCAACGCTCTGTAGTGAGTGCATCGAGCTCACGAGCATGCCTACTTGTTATCTGTTTTTGCCATGTCCAGTTTTCTGCTAAGTCTGAGATGTGTAACGAAACTTGCTAAATTGACATGGGTGCTATTATATTTTCTGATCCCTTTTGGCTCTTGGTCAGTAAAGGACTTTTGTTCAATGCCGTGAGTAGATTCATGCCATGCCATATTTTGCTATGTCCGGTTCATGTAGCAGGTTGTTTGCTTGCTCTAAACATGCCTTCCTGATGTTAATTTCTGGCATATTAGTATTTTCCATGTTTTCCATGCTTGTTTGAACCTGTTGTGGTGTGATTTAGCCGTAGCTCAGTACTCATATTTTGTCAAGCATCTTGAGTAGATCACTGCCATATGCTTTGTTGGTACGTTTGGGTGCAGTAGCTTAATTTCTTGCTGCTTGCTAAGTGGCATCATGCTGTTAATGGCAGAATTGTGTCATTCTTGTTTTGCTTGCCTTTTGCAAACCGTGCATCCGATTCTGGTGATCTTTTTGTCGATTTCAACCGAAATCATCTCACCTTTCCAGCGGCATACTTGGTTTGCCAAGTTGATGCCTTGTTCATCACTTTTCCTTCTGGAGCACGCATACGCATTGCATATCACATCTCGCATATCATGCCATGTTTTGCATCATGTTGTTTGTGCATTTCACCGTGATTTACTGTGTTTCCATTGCTTGTGTTCTTGCTTTGGGTAGAGCCGGGAGACGAGTACGTGAACGAGGAACCTGTTGAGAACGCTTACGAGGATCAAGCTTTCGACAACTCCGAGAACTTTGCAGGCAAGATGACCATACCCTCGAAATCACTTCTATCTTTGCCTGCTAGATGCTCGTTCTTTTGCTATGCCCATGCTGCGATACCTACCACTTGCTATATCATGCCACCCATATTGCCATGTCAAACCTCTAACCATCCTTTCCTAGCAAACCGTTGATTGGCTATGTTACCGCTTTGCTCAGCCCCTCTTATAAGCGTTGCTAGTTGCGGTGAAGATGAAGTTGGTTCCATGTTGGAACATGGACATTTTGGGATATCACAATATCTCTTATTTAATTAATGCACCTATATACTTGGTAAAGGGTGGAAGACTTCGGCCTTATGCCTGGTGTTTTGTTCCACTCTTGCCGCCCTAGTTTCCGTCATACGGTGTTATGTTCCTTGATTTTGCGTTCCTTACGGTTGGGTGATTCTGGGACCCCTTGACAGTTCGCTTTGAATAAGACTCCTCCAGCAAGGCCCAACTTTGGTTTTACCATTTGCCACCTAAGCCTTTTCCCCCGGGTTTTCGCGAGCCCGAGGGTCATCTTTATTTAACCCCCCCCCCCCGGGCCAATGCTCCTCTGAGTGTTGGTCCAAACTAGAGCCCTTTGCAGCGCCACCTTGGGGAAACTTGAGGCCTGGTTTTAGTTGTACGGACTGCTCATCCGGATGTGCCCTGAGAACGAGATATGTGCAGCTCCTATCGGGATTTGTCGGCTGTCAGGCGGCTTTGCTGGTCTTGTTTTACCATTGTCGAGATGTCTTGTAGTCCGGGATTCCGAGACTGATCGGGTCTTCCCGGTAGAAGGAATATCCTTCGTTGACCGTGAGAGCTTATAATGGGCTAAGTTGGGACACCCCTGTAGGGTATTATCTTTCGAAAGCCGTGCCCGCGGTTATGAGGCAGATGGGAATTTGTTAATGTCCGGTTGTAGAAAACCCGAAGTTGACCTTAATTAAAATATATCAACCGCGTGTGTAACCGTGATGGTCTCTTCTCGTGAGTCCGGGAAGTGAACACTGATGTTGGAGTTATGTTTGGCGTAAGTAGTTTCGGGATCACTTCTTGATCGCTACTAGCTTCACGACCGTGCCTTGCTTCTCTTCTCGCTTTCTTTTGCGAATGTAGCCACCATATATGCTAGGTAAGCTTGCTGACTCCACCTCACAACTCTGTCCTACCTATAAGCTTAAATAGTCTTGATCTCGCGGGTGTGAGATTGCTGAGTCCCCGTGACTCACAGATTCTACCAAAACAGTTGCGGTGCCAGCGATGTCGGTCTGAGATGGCGAACCGAGCTCAAGTGGGAGTTCGACGAGGAACGTGGTCGTTACTATGTGTCTTTTCCTGATGATCAGTAGTGGAACCCAGTTGGAACGATCGGGGATCTGTGTAGCATTTGGGGTAGTCTTCTTTTATTTTGGTTCCGTAGTCAGACCTTGAGTGTAATCTGGATGATGGATGTTTATTTATGTATTGTGTGAAGTGGCGACTGTAAGCCAACTATGTATCTTTTTCCCTTATGTATTACATGGGTTACATGGGAGACCAATGAATTCGTTTTGGTCTATCTCGATGATATTTTGGTCTTCTCCAAGAATAAGAAGGATCATGCCAAACATTTGCGATTGGTGCTCGACAAGCTCAGAGAGCATCGATTCTATGCGAAGTTTTCCAAATGTGAATTTTGGCTTGATGAAGTTCTTTCTCTTGGTCACATCATCTCCGCCAAGGGCATCGCTGTTAATCCCGAGAAGGTGTCTGCGGTTGTGAATTGGGAACCTCCTCGAATGTCAAGCAACCGCGATTTTCTTGGACTTGCAAGCTATCGCCGAAGATTCGTTGAGAACTTCTCTAAGATTGCAAAGCCTCTTTCCAACCTCCTCCAGAAGCATGTCAAGTATGTCTGGACGCCTGAGTGTGATGTTGCTTTCACCACCCTCAAAGATAAGCTAGTCACAGCTCATGTCTTGACTCCTCCTGATGAATCCAATGTTGGGGAACGTAGTAATTTCAAAAAAATTCCTACGCACACGCAAGATCATGGTGATGGCATAGCAACGAGAGGGGAGAGTATTGTCCACGTACCCTCGTAGACCATAAGCGGAAGCGTTATGACAACGCGGTTGATGTAGTCGTACGTCATCACGATCCGACCGATCCAAGTACCGAACGTACGGCACCTCCGAGTTCAGACACGTTCAGCTCGATGACGATCCCCGGGCTCCGATCCAGCAAAGCGTCGGGGATGAGTTCCGTCGACCTGACGGCGTGGTGGCGATGATGATGCTCTACGGCGCGGGCTTCGCCTAAACTCCATGACGATATGACCGAGGTGGAATATGGTGGAGGGGCACCGCACACGGCTAAGGAACGATCCGTAGATCAACTTGTGTGTCATGGGGTGCCCCCTTGCCCCCGTATATAAAGGAGGGAGGGGGAGGTGCGGCCGGCCCCCAAGGGGTGCGCCTGGAGGAGTCCTACTCCCACCGGGGGAGGTGCGGCCGGCCCCCCTTCCTTGTCATATTCAGACTAAGGGGGGAGGGGGCGCGCGGCCTGCCCTGGCCGGCCCTCCTCTTCTCCCTCATGGCCCACTAAGGCCCATTATCCCCCGGGAGGGTTCCGGTAACCCCCCGGTGTTCCGGTAAAATCCCGATTTCACCCGGAACCATTCCGATATCCAAATATAGGCTTCCAATATATCAATCTTTATGTCTCGACCATTTCGAGACTCCTCGTCATGTCCGTGATCACATCCGGGACTCGAACAATCTTGGTACATCAAAACTTATAAACTCATAATAAAACTATCATCGTAACGTTAAGCGTGCGGACCCTACGGGTTCGGGAACTATGTAGACATGACCTAGAACTATTCTCGGTCAATAACCAATAGCGGAACCTGGACGCCCATATTAGTTCCTACATATTCTACGAAGATCTTTATCGGTCAAACCGCATAACAACATACGTTGTTCCCTTTGTCATCGGTATGTTACTTGCCCGAGATTTGATCGTCGGTATCCAATACCTTGTTCAATCTCGTTACCGGCAAGTCTCTTTACTCGTTACGTACTGCATCATTACGTAACTAACTCATTAGCTACATTTCTTGCAAGGCTTATAGTGATGTTCATTACCGAGAGGGCCCGGAGATACCTCTCCGACAATCGGAGTGACAAAACCTAATCTCGAAATACGCCAACCCAACATGTACCTTTGGAGACACCTGTAGTACTCCTTTATAATCACCCGATTACGTTGTGACGTTTGGTAGCACCAAAGTGTTCCTCCGTTAGCAGGAGTTGCATAATCTCATAGTTACGAGGAACATGTATAGGTCATGAAGAAAGCAATAGAAATATACTAAGCGATCAAGTGCTAGGCTAACGAAATGGGTCATGTCAATCACATCATTCTCCTAATGATGTGATCCCATTAATCAAATAACAACACATGTCTATGGTTAGGAAACATAACCATCTTTGATTAATGAGCTAGTCAAGTAGAGGCATACTAGTGACTGTATGTTTGTCTATGTATTCACACATGTATCATGTTTCCGGTTAATACAATTCTAGCATGAATAATAAACATTTATCATGATATGAGGAAATAAATAATAACTTTATTATTGCCTCTAGGGCATATTTTCTTCAGTCTCCCACTTGCACTAGAGTCAATAATCTAGATTACTGATAATGATTCTAACACCCATGGAGTCTTGGTGCTGATCATGTTTTGCTCGTGGAAGAGGCTTAGTCAACGGGTCTGCAACATTCAGATCCGTATGTATCTTGCAAATCTCTATGTCTCCCACCTGGACATGGAATTGAAGTGTCTCTTGATGTGCTTGGTCCTCTTGTGAAATCTGGATTCCTTTGCCAAGGCAATTGCACCAGTATTGTCACAGAAGATCTTCATTGGTTCTGATGCACTAGGTATGACACCTAGATCGGAAATGAACTCTTTCATCCAGACTCCTTCATTTGCTGCTTCTGAAGCAGCTATGTACTCCGCCTCACATGTAGATCCCGCCACGACGCTTTGTTTAGAACTGCACCAACTAACAGCTCCACCGTTTAATAAAAACATGTATCCGGTTTGCGATTTAGAATCGTCCGGATCGGTGTCAAAGCTTGCATCGGCGTAACCATTTACGACTAGCTCTTTGTCACCTCCATATCTGAGAAACATACCCTTAGTCCTTTTCGGGTATTTCGGGATGTTCTTGATCATTGTCGATGATCCATTCTGGATTACTTTGGTACCTTCCTGCCAAGCTTATTGCTAAGCATCGTCAGTGCAGTACATGACATTGCATACATGATAGAGCCTATGGCTGAAGCATAGGGAACATCTTTCATTTTCTCTCTATCTTCTTGTGTGGTCGGGCATTGAGTTTGACTCAATTTCACACCTTATGTCTGAGTAAGAATCCTTTCTTTGCACGATCCATTTTGAACTTTTTCAAAACTTTATCAAGGTATGTGCTTTGTGAAAGTCCAATCAAGCATCTTGATCTATCTCTATAGATCTTGATGCCCAATATGTAAGCAGCTTCACCGAGGTCTTTCATTGAAAAACTTTTATTCAAGTATCCTTTTATGCTATCCAGAAATTCTATATCATTTCCAATCAATAATATGACGCCCACATATAATATCGAAATGCTCTGAGCTCCCACTCACTTTCTTGTAAATACTGAGGCTTCTCCAAAAGTGCAGATAAAACCATATGCTTTGATCACACTATCAAAGCGTTTATTCTAACTCGAGAGGCTTGCACGGACCATAAATTGATCGCTGGAGCTTGCACACTTTGTTAGCTCCTTTTGGATCAACAAAACCTTCTAGTTGCATCATATACAACTCTTCTTCTAGAAATCCATTCAAGAATGCAGTTTTGACATCCATTTGCCAAATTTCATAATCAGAAAATGCAGCAATTGCTAACATGATTCGGACAGACTTAAGCATCGCTACGGGTGAGAAAGTCTCATCGTAGTCAACTCCTTGAACTTGTCGAAAACCTTTCGCAACAAGTCGAGCTTTATAGATAGTTATATTACCATCAGCGTCAGTCTTCTTCTTAAAGATCCATTTATTCTCAATGGCTTGCCGATCATCGGGCAAGTCAACCAAAGTCCATACTTTGTTTTCATACATGGATCCCATCTCGCATTTCATGGATTCCAGCCATTTTGCGGAATCTGGGCTCACCATCGCTTCTTCATAGTTTGTAGGTTCGCCATGGTCAAGTAACATGACTTCGAGAATAGGATTACCGTACCACTGCAGTGCGGATCTTACTCTGGTTGACCTCGTAGTTCATTAGAAACTTGATGCGAAGTTTCATGATCAATATCATTAGCTTCCTCACTAATTGGTGCGGTTGTCACAGAACCGGTTCTTGTGATGAACTACTTTCCAATAAGGGAGTAGATACTGATTATCTCATCAAGTTCTACTTTTCTCCCACTCACTTCTTTCGAGAGAAACTCTTTTTCTAGAAAGGATCCGAATTTAGCAACGGAAATCTTGCCTTCAGATCTGTGATAGAAGGTGTACCCAATAGTCTCTTTTGGGTATCCTATGAAGACACATTTCTCCGATTTAGGTTCGAGCTTATCTGGTTGAAGTTTCTTCACATAAGCATCGCAGCCCCAAACTTTAAGATCGACAACTTTGGTTTCTTGCCAAACCATAGTTCATAAGCGTCTCTAAAGCATAACCCCAAAAGCGATAGCGGTAAATCAGTAAGAGACATCATAGATCGCACCATATCTAGTAAAGTACGATTACGACGTTCGGACACACCATTTCGTTGTGGTGTTCGGGTGGTGTGATTCTTGAAACTATTCCGCATTGCTTCAAATGTAAACCAAACTCGTAACTCAAATATTCTCCTCCACGATCAGATCGTAGAAATTTTATTTTCTTGTTACGATGATTTTCCACTTCACTCTGAAATTCTTTGAACTTCTCAAATGTTTCCGATTTGTGTTTCATTAAGTAGATATACCCATATCTGCTCAAATCATCTGTGAAGGTGAGAAAATAACGATACCCACCGCGTGCCTCAACATTCATTGGACAACAAACATCAGTATGTATGATTTCCAACAAATCAGTTGCTTTCGCTCCATAGTTAGGAGAACGGCGTTTTAGTCATCTTGCCCATGAGGCACGGTTCGCAATTACCAAGTGATTCATAATCAAGTGATTCCAAAAGCCCATCAGTATGGAGTTTCTTCATGCGTTTTACACCGATATGACCCAACCGGCAGTGCCACAAATAAGTTGCACTATCATTATCAACTCTGTATCTTTTGGTTTCAACACTATGAATATGTGTATTACTACTATCGAGATTCAATAAAAATAGACCACTCTTCAAGGGTGCATGACCATAAAAGATATTATTCATATAAATAGAACAACCATTATTCTGACTTAAATGAATAACCGTCTCGCATCAAACAAGATCCGGATATAATGTTCATGCTCAACGGCGGCACCAAATAACAATTATTTAGGTCTAAAACTAATCCCGATGGTAGATGTAGAGGTGGCGTGCCGACCGCGATCACATCGACTTTGGAACCATTTCCCACGCGCGCATCGTCACCTCGTCCTTAGCCAATCTTCGCTTAATCTGTAGTCCCTGTTTGAGTTGCAAATATTAGCAATGTAACCCGATTATCAAATACTCGGTACTACTGCGAGCATTAGTAAGGTACACATCAATAACATGTATATCACATATACCTTTGTTCACTTTGCCATCCTTCTTATCCGCCAAATACTTGGGGCAGTTCCGCTTCTAGTGTCGGTCTGCTTGCGGTAGAAGCACTCGATCTCGAGCTTAGGTCCAGACTTGGGTTTCTTCTCTTGAGCGACAACTTGTTTGCTGTTCTTCTTGAAGTTCCTTCTTCTTCCCTTTGCCCTTTTCTTGAAACTGGTGGTCTTGTTGGCCATCAACACTTGATGCTCCTTTTTGATTTCTACCTCCATGGCTTTTAGCATTGCGAAGAGCTCGGGAATAGTCTTTTCCAGCCCTTGCATATTATAGTTCATCACGAAGCTCTTGTAGCTTGGTGGCAGTGATTGAAGAATTACATCAATGACACTATCATCGGGAAGATTAACTCCCATTTGAATCAAGTGATTATTATACCCAGACATTTTGAGTATGTGTTCTCTGACAGAACTATTCTCCTCCATCTTGCAGCTATAGAACTTATTGGAGACTTCATATCTCTCAATCCGGGCATTTGCTTGAAATATTAACTTCAACTCCTGGAACATCTCATATGCTCCATGACGTTCAAAAGCGTCGTTGAAGGCCCGGTTCTAAGCCGTAAAGCATGGCACCTTGAACTATCGAGTAGTCATCAGCTTTGCTCGCCAGACGTTCTTAACGTCGTCGGTTACATCGGCGGCAGGCCTGGCACCCAGCGGTGCTTCGGGGCGTAATTCTTACGTGCAGCAATGAGGATAATCCTCGTGATTACAGACCCAATCCGTGTAATTGCTACCATCATCTTTCAACTTTTCTTTCTCAAGGAACGCATTAAAATTCAACGGAACAACGATGACGAGCCATCTATCTACAGTAAACATAGACAAGCAAAATACTATCAGGTACTAAGTTCATGATAAATTTAAGTTCAATTAATCATATTATCTAAGAACTCCCACTTAGACAGACATCTCTCTAGTCATCTAAGTGATTACGTGTTCCAAATCAACTAAACCAAGTCCGATCATCACGTGAGATAGAGTAGTTTCAATGGTGAACATCACTATGTTGATCATATCTACTATATGATTCACGTTCGACCTTTCGGTATCCGTGTTCCGAGGCCATATCTGTATATGCTAGGCTCGTCAAGTTTAACTTTGAGTATTCGCGTGTGCAACTGTTTTGCACCGTTGTATTTGAACGTAGAGCCTATCACACCCGATCATCACGTGGTGTCTCAAAGACGAAGAACTTTCATAGCGGTGCATACTCGGGGAGAACACTTCTTGATAATTTTAGTGAGAGATCATCTTAAAATGCTACCGTCAATCAAAGCAAGATAAGATGCATAAAGGATAAACATCACATGCAATCAATATAAGTGATATGATATGGCCATCATCATCTTGTGCTTGTGATCTCCATCTCCAAGCACCGTCGTGATCACCATCGTCACCGGTGCGACACCTTGATCTCCATCGTAGCATCGTTGTCGTTACGCCATCTATTGCTTCTACGACTATCGCTACCGCTTCTTGATAAAGTAAAGCAATTACAGGCGTTTGCATTTCATACAATAAGCGACAACCATATGGCTCACCGCGATTGCCGATAACTTCGGTTACAAAACATGATCATCTCATACAATAAAATATAGCATCATGTCTTGACCATATCACATCACAACATGCCCTGCAAAAACAAGTTAGGCGTCCTCTACTTTGTTGTTGCAAATTTTACGTGGCTGCTACAGGTGAGCAAGAACCGTTATTACCTACGCATTAAAACCACAGCGATAGTTTGCCAAGTTGGTGTTGTTTTAACCTTCGCAAGGACCGGGCGTAGCACACTCGGTTCAACTAAAGTGAGAGAGGCAGACACCCGCCGGTCACCTTTAAGCAACGAGTGCTCGCGGCGGTGAAACCAGTCTCGCGTAAGCGTCTGGCGTAATGTCGGTCCGGGCGCTTCATCTCACAATACCGCCCGTACCAAAGTATGACATGCCGGTAAGCGGTATGACTTGTATCGCCCACAACTCACTTGTGTTCTACTCGTGCATATAACATCAACGCATAAAACCAGGCTCGATACCCTTTGTTGGGGAACGTAGTAATTTCAAAAAATTCCTACGCATTAATGCAAGATCATGGTGATGGCATAGCAACGAGAGGGGAGAGTATTGTCCACGTACCCTCGTAGACTGTAAGCGGAAGCGTTATGACAACGCGGTTGATGTAGTCGTACGTCTTCACGATCCGACCGATCCAAGTACCGAACGTACGGCACCTCCGAGTTCAGCACACGTTTAGCTCGATGGCGATCCTCGGGCTCGATCCAGCAAAGCGTCGGGGATGAATTCCGTCGGCCGCGGCAGGCGTGGTGGCGATGATGATGCTCTACGGCGCAGGGCTTCGCCTAAACTCCATGACGATATGACCGAGGTGGAATATGGTGGAGGGGCACCGCACACGGCTAAGGAACGATCCGTAGATCAACTTGTGTGTCATGGGGTGCCCCTTGCCCCGTATATAAAGGAGGGAGGGAGGTGCGGCCGGCCCCCAAAGGTGCGCTGGAGGAGTCCTACTCCCACGGGAGTAGGACTCCCCTCTTGCCTTCTTTGGAGAAGGAAAGGGGAGGGAAAGAGGAAAGGCGCCGCCCCCCTTCCTTGTCCTATTCGGACTAGGGGAGGCGCGCAGCCTGCCCTGGCCGGCCCTCCTCTTCTCCCTCATGGCCCACTAAGGCCCATTATCCCCGGAGGGTTCAGTAACCCCGGTGTTCCGGTAAAATCCCGATTTCACCCGGAACCATTCCGATATCCAAATATAGGCTTCCAATATATCAATCTCTATGTCTCGACCATTTCGAGACTCCATGTCATGTCCGTGATCACATCCGGGACTCCGAACAATCTTCGGTACATCAAAACTTATAAACTCATAATAAAACTATCATCGTAACGTTAAGCGTGCGAACCCTACGGGTTCGAGAACTATGTAGACATGACCTAGAACTATTCTCGGTCAATAACCAATAGCGGAACCTAGATGCTCATATTGGTTCCTACATATTCTACGAAGATCTTTATCGGTCAAACAACATAACAACATAGTTTGTTCCCTTTGTCATCGGTATGTTACTTGCCCGAGATTTGATTGTCGGTATCCAATACCTAGTTCAATCTAAATTCTTGGCAAGTCTCTTTACTCGTTACGTCATGCATCATTCCGTAAATAACTCATTAGCTACATTGCTTGCAAGGCTTATAGTGATGTGCATTACCGAGAGGGCCGGAGATACCTCTCCGACAATCGGAGTGACAAAACCTAATCTCGAAAATCGCCAACCCAACATGTACCTTTGGAGACACCTGTAGTACTCCTTTATAATCACCCGATTCGTTGTGACGTTTGGTAGCACCAAAGTGTTCCTCCGGTAAGCAGGGAGTTGCATAATCTCATAGTTACGGGAACATGTATAGGTCATGAAGAAAGCAATAGCAATATACTAAGCGATCAAGTGCTAGGCTAACGAAATGGGTCATGTCAATCACATCATTCTCCTAATGATGTGATCCCATTAATCAAATAACAACACATGTCTATGGTTAGGAAACATAACCATCTTTGATTAATGAGCTAGTCAAGTAGAGGCATACTAGTGATTGTATGTTTGTCTATGTATTCACACATGTATCATGTTTCCGGTTAATACAATTCTAGCATGAATAATAAACATTATCATGATACGAGGAAATAAATAATAACTTTATTATTGCCTCTAGGGCATATTTCCTTCATCCAAACCATTAGAAGTTTCCTGTGATGCTTCTCTTCAAGGTCTCAGTGCTGTGTTAATGCAAGAGAAGAAAGTTGTGGCCTATACCTCTCGTCAGTTGAAGCCCAACGAAAAGAACTACCCCACTCACGATCTTGAGTTGGCGGCGATTGTCCATGCATTAATAACTTGGAGACATCTCTTGTTGGGAAGGAAAGTGGACATATTCACCGACCACAAGAGTCTCAAGTATATCTTCACTCAACCCAACCTCAACCTCAGGCAAACTCGATGGGTCGAAATGATTCAAGAGTACAATCCAAGTATTGAATATACTCCGGGCAAGGCCAATGTGATAGCAGATGCTTTGAGCAGGAAGGCTTACTGCAACAGTTTAATTCTCAAGCCCTTCCAACCGGATCTTTGTGAAGCTTTCCGCAAGCTGAACCTTCAAGTTGTTCCTCAAGGCTTTCTTGCCAACCTCATAGTCTTTCCTACTTTGGAAGACCAAATTCGTGAGGCACAACTCCTGGATACCATGGTGAAGAAGGTGAAACGTGGTATCGACAAGGGCATTTCAAATACAAGTGCTATCGCGTTGATGACAGAGATACTCTTTTCTTCGAGGACCAGATTGTGGTCCCTAAGGGTGATCTACGTAAAGTCATTATGAACGAGGCGCACAATTCCCTTCTATCCATTCATCCTAGAAGTACGAAGATGTACCATGACCTCAAGCAGTCATATTGGTGGACTCGAATGAAGCGAGAAATTGCTCAATTCGTGAATGAATGTGATGTCTGCCGAAGGGTGAAAGCAGAACACCAACGACCAGCTGGTCTCCTCCAACCTCTTGCTATTCCGGAATGGAAGTTTGATCATATCGAGATGGACTTCATGACTAGATTTCCTAAGTCCAAGCGTGGAAATGATGCTATCTTCGTTGTCATTGACAAGCTTACTAAAGTGGCTCATTTTCTTCCTATCAAAGAATCCATCACAGCAGCTCAGTTGGCAGAACTATATACCTCCAAAATTGTATCCTTGCACGGCATTCCACAATTGATATCTTCAGATCGTGGAAGCATCTTCACTTCTAAATTCTGGGACTCCTTTCAGAAGGCCATGGGCACCAACATTCGCTTCAGCACAGCTTTCCAGCCTCAAACAAGTGGCCAAGTCGAGCGAGTCAATCAAATCCTTGAAGACATGCTCAGGGCTTGTGTCATCTCTTTCGGTATGAAGTGGGAAGATTGTCTTCCATATGCCGAATTCTCCTACAACAACAGCTTCCAAGTGAGTTCGGGCAAGGCCCCTTTCGAAATTCTCTATGGCAGAAAGTGTCGTACTCCTCTCAATTGGTCCGAGACAGGTGAACGCCAACTTCTTGGCAACGACTTGATCACGAAGCGAAGAAATGTGCAAAGTCATTCGTGAGAATCTCAAAGCAGCGCAATCGCGCATAAGAGCTATTATGATGACAAGCACCGTGATGTGGCTTTTGAAATCGGAGACCATGTCTACCTTCGTGTCTCTCCAATGAAAGGCACTTTCGTCGCCCGGTATCAAAGGGAAGCTTTCCCTAGATCGTGGGTCCTTTCAAGATCATTGGCAAAAGAGGCGACCTCGCCTATCAACTTGAGCTTCCGTCCAACTTCGCGAACGTGCACGATGTGTTTCACGTGTCACAGCTTCGCAAGTGCTTCAAGACTCCTAAGCGCACTATCAACTTTGAAGAAATTGACCTCCAAGAGGACCTCTCTTATCATGAGCACCCCGTTGCTATTCTTGAAGAAACCGAGCCCAAGACTCGCAACAAGTCAATCAAATTCCTAAAAGTGAAGTGGTCACACCATTCCGACTGAGAAGCCACCTGGGAGCGCGAGGATCACCTCCGTTCCGAATATCCGGAGTTCTTCGGTCCTAGATCTGGGGCGAGATCCTCTTGTAGTGGTGGAGTGTTGTAACACCCCGGATGTAACTTTCCATATTTCTAACTCCAACTCTTGCCATTTTCGGCTATGTGCTATGGTATTCCCTCCGTGGTTGGGTTTTGTCTTTCGTTTTGCATTTTGTTTAGGTCATGCATCTCATATCATGTCATCATGTGCATCTCATTTGCATACGTGTTCGTCTCATGAATCCGAGCTTTTTCCCCGTTGTCCGTTTTGCAATCCGACACTCCCACGTGCACCGGCGCACCCCTCTTGTCTCTTTTCGTGAGCGGGTGTTAAACGTTCTCGGAATGGACCGAGGCTTGCCAAGCGGCCTTGGTACACCACCGATAGACCACCTATCAAGTTTCGTGCCATTTGGAGGTCGTTTGATACTCCAACGGTTAACCGGGTAACCGCGAAGGCCTCTTGTGTGTTGCAGCCCAACACCCCTCCAAAACAGCCCAAAAACCCATCTAAGTCACTTCCATGCTCTCCGTCGTCAGATCACGATCGTGTGGGCGAAAACTACACCTCATTTGGAGCTTCCTAGCTCCTTCTACCTATAAAAACACCTCCTCCCCCGAAATTCCGGATCAAATCCACCCCTAACCCTAGCCCCGCTCGTCTCACCGCCGCCGGACACGTCCGGGCGGAGCCGGACGCGTCCGCCCGCCGCCCCGGACCAATCGCGTGCCGCCACGTGGCGGGCAGCGCCACATCGCCGCCGCCTCCGCTGAAGCCCGCCGGGCCGAGGCCAGCCCCTTGACCGCGCCGCCCGCTCACATTGTCGACACATGCCCGGCCGCGCGCCCGTCGCCTCCCCGCCGCGGTGCCGCGGCCGACCAGCGCCCGGCGGATCCGGGCGCCCGGCCGGCCCGACCCGTCTCCAACCTCCTCCCGCTCCAACTCCGGCGAGCCGCCGCCGGCCCGCCTCGATCCGCGCGCCCGAGCCCGATCCAGATCTGGACGAGGTTGACCCGATTTTTCCTCCAAGTCTTTTCTCTGTCACATAATTTAGCTATGTTCATCGCATCATAACTTTGCACCCGTGGCTCCGTTTTGGGCGTGTAGCATAGCTAATTGTTCGCCTCGACGAGTACATCATTTCATCTCATTGGATCATTTACATTTGAGCTCATATTGATGCCAGAAATGCTGTTAGAAAAGGGCTATGTGATGTTAGTTTCAGATTCTTATCAGAACTTGCACTTTTGTCATTTTTGCCATGATTGATGTGTGCACCCTATGAACTTGAGCCCTACATGTGTTTTGTAATATGCCATGCCATCTTTACAGGGGTGTATGCCATGTATTTTTGTGTTCTCTGTGGTGACTAGCACAAGCATGCAAACTAGGCTTCGTGATGTTGCTGATTTCAGCCCCTGTTCTGCTGTTATTTTTATGCCATGTAAACTTGATGCTACAGAGAGTTCCATGCATATTTTTAGGTACTTTAGTAAGGATGTTTTGAACATGTGGACGTGCTCTATCCATCCATGGCCTTGTTTGCAATTATGGAGTGCCATAGCTTGAGCCAATCGAGCTCTACTTTTGCTATAAAATGTTCCTGGCAGATTGTTTACGGGTTATTCAATTTTGCCAAGCTCGTTGTAGTTGATCCTTGCATGCTATAATGTTGTTCTTGCCATGTCTAGCTTCTATGCCATGTCTTATTGACGGATGTATGCTTATTTTATCATGAAACGCTCTGTAGTGAGTGCATCGAGCTCACGAGCATGCCTACTTGTTATCTGTTTTTGCCATGTCCAGTTTTCTGCTAAGTCTGAGATGTGTAACGAAACTTGCTAAATTGACATGGGTGCTATTATATTTTCTGATCTCTTTCGGCTCTTGGTCAGTAAGGAACTTTTGTTCAATGCCGTGAGTAGGTTCATGCCAATGCCATATTTTGCTATGTCTTGTTCCTGTAGCAGGTTGTTTGCTTGCTCTAAACATGCCTTCCTGATGTTAATTTCTGGCATATTAGTATTTTCACAAAGTCTGTGAAGCTGATATATTTTGCATGTTTGCCATGCTTGTTTGAACCTGTTGTGGTGTGATTTAGCCGTAGCTCAGTATTCATATTTTGTCAAGCATCTTGAGTAGATCACTGCCATATGCTTTGTTGGTACGTTTGGGTGCAGTAGCTTAATTTCTTGTTGCTTGATAACTGGCATCATGCTGTTAATGGCAGAATTGTGTCATTCTTGTTTTGCTTGCCTTTTGCAAACCGTGCATCCGATTCCGGTGATCTTTATGTCGATTTCAACCGAAATCATCTCACCTTTCCAGCGGCATACTTGGTTTGCCAAGTTGATGCCTTGTTCATCACTTTTCCTTCCGGAGCACGCATACGCATTGCATATCACATCTCGCATATCATGCCATGTTTTGCATCATGTTGTTTGTGCATTGCACCGTGATTTATTGTGTTTCCATTGCTTGTGTTCTTGCTTTGGGTAGAGCCGGGAGACGAGTACGTGAACGAGGAACCTGTTGAGAACGCTTACGAGGATCAAGCTTTTCTACAACTCTGAGAACTTTGCAGGCAAGATGACCATACCCTCGAAATCACTTCTATCTTTGCTTGCTAGATGCTCGTTCTTTTGCTATGCCCATGCTGGGATATCTACCACTTGCTATATCATGCCACCCATATTGCCATGTCAAACCTCTAACCATCCTTTCCTAGCAAACCGTTGATTGGCTATGTTACCACTTTGCTCAGCCCCTCTTATAGCGTTGCTAGTTGTAGGTGAAGATGAAGTTGGTTCCATGTTGGAACCTGGATATTTTGGGATATCACAATATCTATTATTTAATTAATGCACCTATATACTTGGTAAAGGGTGGAAGACTTGGCCTTATGCCTGGTGTTTTGTTCCACTCTTGCCGCCCTAGTTTCCGTCATACCGGTGTTATGTTCCTTGATTTCGCGTTCCTTACACGGTTGGGTGATTTATGGGACCCCCTTGACAGCTCGCTTTGAATAAGACTCCTCAGCAAAGGCCCAACTTTGGTTTTACCATTTGCCACCTAAGCCTTTTCCCCCGGTTTTTCGCGAGCCCGAGGGTCATCTTTATTTAACCCCGGGCCAATGCTCCTCACGAGTGTTGGTCCAAACTAGAAACCCTTTGCAGCGCCACCTTGGGAAACTTGAGGCCTGGTTTTAGTTGTACGGACTGCTCATCCGGATGTGCCCTGAGAACGAGATATGTGCAGCTCCTATCGGGATTTGTCGGCACAATCGGGCGGCTTTGCTGGTCTTGTTTTACCATTGTTGAGATGTCTTGTAGTCCAGGATTCCGAGACTGATCGGGTCTTCCCGGTAGAAGGAATATCCTTCGTTGACCGTGAGAGCTTATAATGGGCTAAGTTGGGACACCCCTGCAGGTATTATCTTTTCAAAGCCGTGCCCATGGTTATGAGGCAGATGGGAATTTGTTAATGTCCGGTTGTAGAAAACCCGAAGTTGACCTTAATTAAAATACATCAATCGCGTGTGTAACCGTGATGGTCTCTTCTCGGCGGAGTCCGGAAGTGAACACGGTGTTGGAGTTATGTTTGGCGTAAGTAGTTTCAGGATCACTTCTTGATCGCTACTAGCTTCACGACCGTGCCTTGCTTCTCTTCTCGCTCTCTTTTGCAAATGTAGCCACCATATATGCTAGTAAACTGCTGCAGCTCCACCTCACAACTCTGTCCTACCTATAAGCTTAAATAGTCTTGATCTCGCGGTGTGAGATTGCTGAGTCCCCGTGACTCACAGATTCTACCAAAACAGTTGCAGGTGCCAATGATGTCAGTGCAGATGACGCAACCGAGCTCAAGTGGGAGTTCGACGAGGAACGTGGTCGTTACTATGTGTCTTTTCCTGATGATCAGTAGTGGAGCCCAGTTGGAACGATCGGGGATCTGTGTAGCATTTGGGTTAGTCTTCTTTTATTTTGGTTCCGTAGTCGGACCTTGAGTGTAATCTGGATGATGGATGTTTATTTATGTATTGTGTGAAGTGGCATTGTAAGCCAACTATGTATCTTTTTCCCTTATGTATTACATGGGTTGTGTGAAGATTACCTCACTTGTGACATTGCTTTCAATGCGGTTATGCCTCTAAGTCGTGCTTCGACACGTGGGAGATATAGCCGCATCGAGGGCGTTACACGGCCGTAGCAAGGAAGTGCCTCCTTATTACATGCAAAATAATTATCCCTCCACCTGACAGCGGGGACCCACCGGAAGGGCCACCGTATATCGTGAAAAAAACGTTTGCCCCTGACTACTGGGACCCACAAGCTACATCTTCGCACGCAAGGAAGTGTGTCCGGGCAAAAAAAACGATTCGCCCCCTGACTGCTGGGACCCACCAGCTACATCTTCGCAGGCAAGGAAGTGCCTGACAGTCGAGACCCACCTGGTCGAAGCGTATGTAGCGTTGTCATTCTGGTCGCAAATGTGTACGTACAGATATACTGGTGGATGTAGAGGCGCGCACGTGTCGTAGTAGAGGCGCGTACGTGTCGTAGTAGAGGCGCGCACGTAGCATGTACACATACGTACAACGGCCAGGGTGCAAGAAAGAAAATACGACCACGTATGTGTACATACAGGCGGGGTCTCGAACACCTACTCGCGCATACGTACGGCCAGGGCTCATGTACATGGCTGAGTCAGAACGGAGAAACAGTGTCATCGTCGTGTTCATGGGGAGGCAACGAAATGCGTCGTGTTCATGGGGAGGCAATGGAATCCTTCATGCTCATCGGGAGGCAACGGAACGCGTGGGAGCCAACCGGCTGGGTCGGAACGGAATGCGTGGTCGTGTTCATCGGGAAGGCTTGGACGGAACAGGCGACGGAAACGAGGCTTGGTGTACCGCACAACGGAGGAAACGGACCTCCTACATTCGGAACGGGGTCCTGTTGATCGGGAGGTGTGTGGTGTACCGCAAAATGGAGGAAACAGACCTCCTACGGTCGAAACGGGGGTCCTGTTGATAGGGAGGGGTGTGGCGTACCGCAAAACGGACGAAACAAACCTCCTACGGTCGAAACGGGGTTCCTGTTGATTGGGAGGGGTGTGGCGTGCCGCAAAACGGACGAAACGGGCCTCCTACGGTCGAAACGGGGGTCATGTTCATCGGGAGGGGTGTGGCGTAGCGCAAAACGGGACTCCACGGGATACTGTTCATCTCCACCGTCGACCTCCTCCAGCCTCCACGGGCTCCTGTTCATCCAGCCTCCACCTGGCGCTACTCCACCGGCTACTGTTCAACCACCCCTCCACGGGCACCCCTCCACCGTCTACTGTTCATCCAGCCCTCCACACCATAGGGTCCTGTTCAACCACCCCTCCACCATCTACTGTTCATCCAGCCCTCCACCACACACGGGGTCCTGTTCATCCAGAGGCAACACCACCGCCACTTGTTCATCCAACCCCATAACGCTCACTTGTTCATCCCAGAGGCAGCATCGATCGGCTTGATTAGCAGCGAGATCGAAGGAATCGCTTGATCGGGTTCGATTAACAACCATCGATCGATCGCTCGGGTTCGATGCTTAGCGTAGCGTCGCAGTCTGTCGCTTCGGGTTCGATTAGAGCCCAACGCCTCGCTTCGGGTTCGATTAGAGCCAACGCCTCGCACACACGCTTGCGTCGTGTCTGAGAAAGCAGCGCATCGCTCGGCCCCGACCTCCCACCGTAACGGGAACTCCTGAAATTTTCCTCACCCTCGCTTCTACCACGGTTTTTCCGTCATGGACGCCCAAAGAATGTCATGCAGCTGCGTCTCCGGCCCGCCCAGACGAAAAGCCCATTTTACATCATGATTTTTTGTCATAGAAGTAGGAGCCCACCACATCTATGATGATACCGGGTTTTGTCACAATTATCGTCATAGAAGTGTCATATGTATGACAGAAAAAAAATTCGTTCGGCCCAAAATGTCACGGATGTGTCATTTTTTGTAGTGTAAGTTGGACATGTATCATGGAGTAATAGTAGTAGATGCAGGCAGGAGTCGGTCTACTAATCTTGGACGTGATGCCTATATAATGATCATTGCCTAGATATCGTCATGATTATTTGAAGTTCTATCAATTGCCCAATAGTAATTTGTTTACCCACAGTTTGCTATTTTTCTCGAGAAAAGCCACTAGTGAAATCTACGGCCCCCGGGTGTCTTTCTCAAATTATTTGCCTTTGTGATCTTCTTTTCCTTTGCTTTTATTTTCATATCTATTAAACCAAAAATACAAAAATATCTTGCTGCAATGTATTCTTATTTATTTTATTTGGCGTTGATCTATCAATCTACTATGATTTATTTCATGTTTGTTTGCCTATCTTGGGGCGCCTCTACCCGAAAGGGATTGACAACCCCTTTTACACGTCGGGGTGCGAGTATTTGTTATTTGTGTGCAAGGGTTGTTTACGTTGGGTTGATTGGTTCTCCTACTGGTTCGATAACCTTGGTCTCATAACTGAGGGAAATACCTACCGTCGCTGTGCTGCATCATCCCTTCCTCTTTGGGGAAACACCGATGTAGCTTCAAGCCGCATCAAGCCCAGACCCTCCACACGGACTAGAGAAGATCAGAGGATGTGAGACCTTGAAATTGTGCCTTGTATGTCGATGAAGTAGAATAATTCCCATCCTTAGTGAACTTCCAAGTAATCGAGTCTTCCACATCTTCCTCAAGGGCCACCGTTGATAATTTTTCGCAAAGGTCAGTAAACTGCTCGATATGCACGAGGGACAGATCATTGGTGCCATCAATATTGGTGATCCAATGGTTGTTGGTCATGGCTTGCTGGACCGAGGAGTTCTTCTTATGAGAGAGGTCAAAGAGATCTCGTGTGATATCACTGGGGCGCAAGCTATTGAGCCACGTCGAGTTCCAGAATTGCGAAGTATGTACGTTGCCAACAAGGACCGCAGCCGCAAAGAAGTGGTGATCATCCTCCATGCACGGCATCCCCATGCCAATCCAGGGCTTGCTCTTGATAGTCCATTCAAACCATAGCCATCGGAGCCGCAGAGCCTTGGTGAACTTATCCAGATTAAGCACTCCGAGCCCGCCCTTGTCCTTGGGCTTACAGACGAGCTCCTAGTTAACCTTGCATTTTCCTCCAGACACCTTGTCTGAGCCTGCCCAAAGATATGCACGGCGAATACTGTCGATTTTCTTGAGGACCTCCACCGGCATGTTGAGAGACGTGAGATGATAGATATCAATGGAAGTTAGGACGGCCTTAACAAGAACCACACGGCCAGCAGAGGCCACATGTCTTCCCTGCCAGGGGGGACCTTGCCTGCAATTTTATCTTCAAGACACTGGAAGTGGATTCACTTGAGGCGCTTGACGGACGACGGGAGTCCAAGATGGCGCGTCGGGAACGAGGTGTGCACCGCCGGAAAATCATGAAGAACATCGTCAAGGTTGATGTTGTCACATCGGATGGGAGCAACCAGACTTTTGGCACAATTAGTGACATAGCCAGACACCTCTCCAAAAGAGGCCAGGATAGCAGCAAGGAATTGGACGTCTTCCTTAATGGGCTTCACAAAGATGGCGGCATCATCGGCATAGAGCGAGGCCCGAACAGGTGAACATCTACCACACAGAGGGTGTAGGCGCCCTTGGGCCGTGGCCTTGTAGAGGAGGTGGTGGAGCGGATCAATAGCCAGGACGAAGAGAAGAGGGGAAAGCGGGTCCCCCTGGCGAAGGCCACATCAATGCTACAGCGGATCACCCAAAACTCCATTGATCAACACCCTTGAAGTGGCGGTAGAGAGCAAAGCTGAAACCCAGTCACAAAATCTGTCCGGAAAGCGAAGGTGTTTCAGCAGATCCACGAGGAAGTCCCAACGTACAGATTCAAACGCCTCTTTAATGTCTAGTTTGAATAAGAGCGTCGGGGAGCGGTTGTGATGGAACTTTCTTGCCAAGTTTCTGACGAACAAAAAGTTGTCATGGGTGCTTATCTTTTTGATGAATGCACTCTGAGCGTTGTAGACAAGGTCATGCGTGTGGGGGCCAGCCGGTTAGCCATCATCTTGGCAATGATCTTCGTGATGGTGTGGATGAGGCTAATGGGGCGGAAATGCAGATGCATTCTGCTCCATCCTTCTTTGGGATGAGAGCAATGTTTGCCGAGTTGAGCCAGTATAAGTTCGTGGAGCGCAGATTGGAAAAGTGATTAACAACAAGCAAAACATCATCTTTTACAATCTCCCAACACGCTTTGAAGAAGGCCCCAGAATAACCATCGAGTCTCGGTGCTTTGTCGCTCGGGAGATCGAAAATCGACTTTTTCACCACTTCCTCCATGTGAAGGCAACCCCTAGCTCAGAGAGACCGCAAGTCGGCACCGGGATGTTGTCCCTGTTGATGTCGATGTTGAGCGGCTGACCGTGTCTCGTGACCTCACATAAGTGGTTTTGAATCATGGGTTTCTTGTGGTCGTGAGAAGTAACTGATCCATTGTTGTGCCTGAGAAGATGAATAAAGTTCTTCCACTGGTACGCGTCGGTGCTATACAAATGGGTTTTAACTCCTTTCCGCGACGGCATTTGGAACCGTCACCAAGTTAGTGTGAGCGATAGGGGGGCTCCTTCCCACACGACCCAGAAACCGTCGGGGATAGGGAGCCAAGATGCATATACAATACTCCTACTAGTTTGTGCTCGCATTGCCATCGCAGTCAGTATTCTGTGGTGCTACGTTTACGATGCGCAACCCATCACAAACAGTTCGCTATTATAGAATGTGTACAATAAGCATACAATCAAACACATTCGCTTGTCCCAAACCGTATGCGATAACTAATTAAGAAGATTAGCTAGTCGTCGTACGAGTGTCGGATAGGATTACGAAATGTCGAACCGTCATAACATCGTCGTACACGACAGCTATCGCACACGCTATTCTGTGGTGCAACGTTTACGACGCATACTTCATCAGAAACAGTTCATGGTTTCAAATCGTGTACGATAAGGCAAGTATCACAAACGTTTAGTTCTTCTATGACCAAACGTTTGCAATGCGCACAACATCACAAACAGTCGATAATTTCGAAGCTTGTGTGATAAGGTGACTATCGCAAAATTTAATAAGAAAGAACTGTGTGGGATGCTGTTGTTTGATACGTCCATTTTGCATCATGCTTTTATATCGATATTTATTGCATTATGGGCTGTTATTACACGTTATGTCACAATACTTATGCCTATTCTCTCTTATTTTAGAAGGTTTACATGAAGAGGGAGAATGCCGGCAGCTGGAATTCTGGGCTGGAAAAGGAGCAAATATTAGAGACCTATTCTGCACAGCTCCAAAAGTCCTGAAACTTCACGGAGGCACGTTTTGGAATTAATAAAAATACTGGCAAAAGAAAGTACCAGAGGGGCCCACACCCTGGCCATGAGGGTGGGGGCGCGCCCCCTGCCTCGTAGGCCCCCTGGTAGGCCTCCGGTGCCCATCTTATGCTATATGAAGATTTTACCCTGCAAAAAATCATAAGCAAGCTTTCGGGAAGAAACACCGCCGCCACGAGGCGGAACCTTGGCGGAACCAATCTAGGGCTCCGGCGGAGCTGTTCTGCTAGGGAAACTTCCCTCTGGGAGGGGGAAATCATCGCCATCGTCATCACCAACGATCCTCTAATCGGGAGTGGGTCAATCTCCATCAACAGCTTCACCAGCACCATCTCCTCTAAAACCCTAGTTCATCTCTTGTATCCAATATTTGTCTCAAAGCCTCAGATTGGTACCTATGGGTTGCTAGTAGTGTTGATTACTCCTTGTAGTTGATGCTAGTTGGTTTATTTGGTGGAAGATCATATGTTTAGATCCTTTATGCATATTAATACTCCTCTGATTATGAACATGAATATGATTTGTGAGTAGTTATGTTTGTTCCACGAGGACATGGGAGAAGTCTTGCTATAAGTAGTCATGTGAATTTGGTATTCGTTCGATATTTTGATGAGATGTATGTTGTCTCTCCTCTAGTGGTGTTATGTGAACGTCGACTACATGATACTTGACCATTGTTTGGGCCTAGAGGAAGGCATTGGGAAGTAATAAGTATATGATGGGTTGATAGAGTGACAGAAGCTTAAACCCTAGTTTATGAGTTGCTTCGTAAGGGGCTGATTTGGATCCATATGTTTCATGCTATGGTTAGGTTTACCTTAATACTTCTTTTGTAGTTGTGGATGCTTGCAATAGGGGTTAATCATAAGTGGGATGCTTTTCCAAGGAAAGGCAGCACCCAAGCACCGGTCCACCCACATACCAAATTATCAAAGTAACGAACATGAATCATATGAGCGTGATGAAAACTAGCTTGACGATAATTCCCATGTGTCCACGAGAGCACTTTCCTTTATATAAGAGTTTCCAGGCTTGTCCTTTCCTGCAAAAAGGATTGGGCCATCTTGCTGCACCTTATTTACTTTCATTACTTATTACCTGTTACAAATTATCTTATCACAAAACTATTTGTTACCGATAATTTCAGTGCTCGCAGAGAATACCTTACTGAAAACCGCTTACCATTTCCTTCTTCTCCTCGTTGGGTTCGACACTCTTACATATCGAAAGGACTATGATAGATCCCCTATACTTGTGGGTCATCAAGACTCTTTTCTGGCACTGTTTCTGGGGAGTGAAGCGCCTTTGGTAGGCGGAATTTGGTTAGCAAAAATTTATATAGTGTGCTGAAATTTACTATCACTTGTTACTATGGAACATAATCCTTTTAGGGGCTTGTTCAGGGTATCTTCACCCCGACCAGTACATCAAAGAGTTGCTCCTCAACCTACTGAACCTACTGAAATTTTTTACTTTGAAATTCATTCGGGTATTGTCGGTGTACTAGAGTAGGGGTACCCTAGTATCCCGTACTCGTGCACGGGCAGTCGCAGCACCCCGCGGCCAGGCTTGCCTAGTGACCACCAAGATCCTCCGTGGTTCCTTGAGAGCCATTCAAGAACAAAGTATTTAACCAAGAAGACAAGGCCCCGGCAAGAGGAGCTTGCCGGGAAGGCTTGGTGAGCGACAAGCTCCCGAGCGCGACAAGGATTTAGCCGCAGCAAGGCGCTTGCCGCGGCAGGCAACCTCTCTTCATCTCCGCTCCAGCTCATTCACCAACGTGTCGCCATGCATGGGGCCATTCCATGCGCGCGTGTCAAGAGGCTGTGCAGCCAGCAGGGAGCAGCGATAAGCGGCGCTGACGAGCCTACCATCGTGGCAAACGGAGGCGCACCTGACGGTCCCTGTTGCCTTTGTTTAGGCGGCGAGGGCGGGCATTTATTGCTCTTGTCCCTTGCCGTCAGAGTTAGGTATAGTGCACTGTACACTGTACAAGTCGGTGTACCAACTACTGTTTTTCCATTTGTACCCTCCTCTACGTTGCCACCTGTGGTGACCCCTTTGAGCCTATAAAAGGAGGCCCATGTGCAACGTAGAAAGGGTTCGGTTCGTTTAGGTTCGGCTCATTCGACTCATTCGAGACCAGAGACACTCAAGCTATGTTTTGTAGCACTCATTGCTCCCTAGCAAGAACAAAGATAATCAGACAAGCAGCAGTAGGAGTATTATCTCTCCGGAGAGCTCCGAAGCTGGGTAAAACTGCTCGTGTGCATCGCCTCGATCTGCTCTTCGTGCAATCTCCGCCCCCCACCGAACCAAAAGGGACTCGGTCCGCCGGTCCCATAGGTGTCCGTGGGTCACGATCAGCTTCCCCGACAGGTATGATAGAGAAACTGCTAGCTAATCCTTTTACAGGAGATGGAACATTACATCCTGATTTGCACCTAATCTATGTGGATGAAGTTTGCGGATTATTTAAGCTTGCAGGTATGCCCGAGGATGTTATTAAGCTGATATGGGATCATGGAACTACAATCTACATGAAAGATAAAGGTCTTCCCTTTATCTTTGAAGGGAGAGGCACTTACATGGTTTAGGTATGTGATGATATGGGATCATGGAACTACAACCGATTGAAATTGGGATTTCATCAGAAGCTTTATCCTATGCATCTTGTTCATCGTGATCGTAATTATATATATAATTTTTGGCCTCGCAAAGGAGAAAGCATTGCTCAAGCTTGGGGGCAGCTTAAGTCAATGTTATATTCATGACCCACTCATGAGCTCTCAAGAAATGATTATTCAAAAAAATCATGCTCGCCTTTCACTCAGTAATCGCTCCATGCCCGATACTTCTTGTACTGTCTCTTTTATGATGAAGACTATTGAATTCAAATGGGATTTATTTGAAAGAATTAAACGCAACTCTGAAGATTGGGACCTCGACGTAGGTAAGGAGTCAGGTATGACACCTAAGTTTGATTGTGTTAAATCTTTTATGGATACCAATGTTTTCCGTGAATTTAGCACTAAATATGGACTTGACTCTGAGATAGTAGCTTCTTTCTGTGAATCCTTTGCTACTCATGTTGATCTCCCTAAGGAGAAGTGGTTTAAATATAATCCTCCCATTAAAGTAAAAGTAGTTGCACCTATTAAAGTTGAAGAAAATACTATCACTTATAATGATCCTATCGTTCCTACTGCTTATATTGAGAAACCACCTTTCCCTGTTAGAATAAAGGATCATGCTAAAGCTTCAACTGTGGTCTACAAAAGTAACATTAAGATACCCAAACCCCCTGAGCAAATTAAAATTGAACCTAGTGTTTCTATGGTTAAAGATCTCTTGGCTGATAATATTGATGGACATGTTATTTACTTCTGCAATGAAGCTACTAGAATTGCTAGACCTGATACTAAAAATAAACATAGACCTGTTGTAGACATGCCTGTTGTTGACACCAGATTTTGGCACGGTCAAGAACTTATTTAAGATGGCCTCAAATGGAGAAGTGATCTACATGAAAGAGTTTTGTACTGTTGATTTGAACATCTTTAAAGTTTGGGCCATCGCCGTCCGATCTCATCTCAAAGGCCGAAGTTGTGTTTGAAATACCGTGATTTTGTATTCAAAACACTATTCAGCTGATTTGACCCCCAAGACTGCCTCGTATGTAAAAGTGATGTACACGGATTGTCTTCGTATCGTTGAAACGATTGATTTTTATATAAGAAACGTCTCAATCGGAGTTCGTATGCAAAAGTTAAAGCCCGCACAGCGTGACGCTCCAGTGAGCACAATATGATGCCCGGAACCAGACACATATGTGGGTATGTCTGATGAGCTGCGTGAATAATTAGCTGTTTTGCGTGAGCGATTTGACCTTCGAGATGACCTTTTATGAAACGGTCAATATTCCTTTTGGGCTCGTTTCCATCCGAGGTCGTTTACCACCTCAAAAAAGACCCATAATGTGCAGCCAATTTTAGACCGAATAGTTTTGGAAAGTTCGGACCAAACCAATCCGAATTTAACTAGGGTTTTGGACGTGAATCCAAGCCTTTTCCTTGAACGGGAAGTCCAGCCGCCTCTTATATACCTAAGGGGTGACGGCCGATTGAACAACACACAATCGAACAAATCATCTACCACCTTTTATCGTTTTACCTTCTCCCTTTGTTTTTCTTCTTCCTCGTTCTTCGTTCGTTCTTCTTGTTGCAGGACGGCAAACCTCGAGGCCCTAGGGCGATCAGGTCGACCTAGGGCAGCCCATAGCCGCTGTGCGCCCTGACGGGGTCCCTCTCGGGCGTGTGGGGTTTCGGGTCTACAAAAGCGCCCGCCGGATTGTCTTGCGTACCACGCTTCCGGCGGGTCTCCTTCGACGTGAGCTGCGGTGCATCACCCCTGACGTCGAGGGTACACGGTGACGTGTTCGTGTGTGAACATACTTTTTGGCGACTCCGCTGGGGACGAAGCTTTGAACGGTTTCCGGCCTGTTCTTGCTACGAAGAGATCGTCATCTAGGCTTTGCAATCTACAAAGGTAATATGAATACCCAATTCACATATGTAGATGCAAATAATGCGTATGTTGTTGCTAGATCATCTAATGATTAGAATGTATCAGCTAGCCCTAGCTTTATCAATCATGCATGTAATTATGTGCAAGGGCCTATGCAACAAAATCTCCATGATTCTACTTCATATAATTTTAGCAACATGCAACATATGTATCCCAACTCCCATGCATCGGCAACCCCACAAATTTATATGCTGATGAATAACATGATGAGTTCGGTTAATCAAGTTGAGACACCCTATGTAGGAACTTCCAATGGTATGCAACAAAGTGTTTCAAGCTTTTATTCATCGGCAAATAATTTGTAGTACGTTAATCCAAACGTGCCTGTGGATAGGGGAATTGGCCATGTTACTACTAGTTATTTGGCCAATTACCCTGAAACATCATATGCTACACCTAATGCTACTAATTTTTTGGCACCATACGCAACTGTTGATGTCCATAATTCGGCTCCGCACCTTCATGGTCATGGCCGAATAAGTGAAACTTCTGTAGGAGCATAAATGCCTTCACCTACTACCGTGGCATATCATGTACCCCCTGCACAATTACAGAATTTCGGCAACACACCATTGCCGAAAGCGTCTCAAAGTATTTGGGGGGGGGGGGGCAATCCGATGAAGATTGGGCATAAATTGGTCGAAAAAAGCTTAAAGATAGCCTAGCTGCAATGTTTGCTGAATTTAGACAAGAACAAGCAACCTTGCGAATCAAAGAAAGAAAGAGTGGTGATTTGGATAAGAAAGTTAATTCGGTTATGAAAAAAGCCGAATCAAATAGTATGTGTACTGAATTTATTGAAGAAAAAGAGGACGCCAAGGCATTGGAGAGTCACTTAAAAGTGGAGCAAAGTATTATTCAAGTATCACAACCATCATGCTCTCCCAGCGTGTATGAAGAGGTATGTCTAGCAAGTGATTTACCCATTTTCAGATTTGGTCACAGCTTTATTGTTGATGCATCTATTAGGAAAAATCTCGTAAGTAATTTTGAAAGACCAATGATGAAGGGTAATTTACTTGTTATCAATAAAATTGTTACAAAGCATATTGGTCAATACATTGTACCATTCAGAGAGACTGATAGCAATAAAATTGTTAGAAAGCATATCGGTCAATACATTGTACCATTCGAAGAGACTGATAGTGACTTGTTATTGGAGACAAAGCTTATCCCATTGCTTTATTTAGAGTTCATATCTAATTGGGTAGCTTTGCTTGCTTCATACTTGGCTTACGCATGGTCTCAATTGAGACATGTGTGTTTTAACTATTTTTGTTTCAGAAACATAAAGCCAAGGTTAAATTATTTTGAGAAATCCGATGCTAATATTATATCTTATCCAAAGACATCGGAGATAGAGTGCAAAACACAATGTATAGCCGAATGGGAAGATTCTAAATCTGAACCATTCATTTGCTTACATCCAAACCCGTTCGCACACCAAGATCAGCTAGAAAACAAAACATATACCTTTGATTCAAACATGTGTGATCAAATCTTTGATTTATTGTTGAAAAATAATTACATTAGAATTCTTGATCACCATGTCAAGCCATCTATCCAAGGACGAATTTATTGTAAGTTGCATGATTCGTTCAAGCATAGTATTGAGGATTGCAACATGTTTCCTCAAATAGTTAAATCGGCCATTGATAAAGGACGATTGAAATTTGTTGAGACACCAAAAGATGACAAGTCAATTCCAATTGGTCCCGATGGTAAAAGGTTTTTGCATCGGCTGTTTAAGCCGATCCATTTAAAGAGAAGGTAAAAACTGCAGGTGATGGGATCAAGCTTTCAAGTAAAGAAGTTGTTGAAGAGCACAATGAACATAATCTTGAGGGCGAGAATTCCATCGAAGCTACAATGAAGACGCCAAGGACTGGGGGGCAACAAGAAAATCCAAAGATCGGTGCAAGCACAGCCAAATAAAACAAAAGCCAACGTAAGCACAAAGGTAAAAAGCCGAAAGTCACTTTCACGCAACTATTGGAAACATATTAGAAGATAAGTGAGGAGAGCAGTGCTTATCGGCCAACTAATGCAAAAGCATCAAGATCACCCCCTAGGCGCAAATCCAAGGATCGATATTGTCAAGAAGAGAATTTGAGTGCAACTTATTCATATTCTTATTTTGGGCCGTCAATGCCAATGTCGTGGATGCCTCCCTATGCTCACGCAAATCCATATCCATCATGGGACAAGTATAATACAAGGGCACATTCTCCATATTATTATAAACCATCTCGCCAATATTATGCAACTCCAAGAAAACCAACATTCAATGAGCAGTCATATGTTCAAGACCGTTTCAATAAAAATGAATCGGTCCGAAACACAAGGAAGAATAAGGAGGTGGTTGAGCAAGTCTACCGCGTCAAAAGAGACGGTCGTAAGAGTGCCACTTCAGCTATGATCTGAAATGATAAAGAGATAATTAAATTGTTGACATTGGCTATAAAAGGCAATGAGGCAAGTCAATCAAGTGCCAAATCTGAAGGGAATAATAGAGTGCACAAGGTAAAACAAGAATTGCCATTACTTCAAACAAAATCGCAGCCGGGGTGCCCACTCGGCTTATCGTATTGGCAAAAGAAGAAGTTGCAAAAGCTTAGTGCACAAGAACTTGAAAATAGAAACATGGCATGGGTTCCAAAAGGAAGTATTCTAAATAAGAATTATGTGCGAGCTTCCTTTACAAGGAGTGCGACAAAGGTGAAGAAGGAAAATAGTGAAAACTATGAAGGACCAAGCCGAAGGTTTCAACACCTTCGGTCCACACATTATCCATATTCTTCAACTATGTCGTTGATGCATATGCCATGGAATTCTTTATCAGATATGATTGGTTACCCTCAGTGGGCTTATTTTAATCCATGGATGCAATGTAATTTCTTACATCATGAAAGGGTATTACCAAATCATCATATGTTCAATTAGCTTCACTTTGTTGCTAATCTAAATGGCCGATATATACCTATCGTCCTAAGCACGTACAAATGGCCGATGAAGTGTTGACATCACGCTTAGAACAAACTTCGTGCAAGTTATTTTTCGGCACAGGCTTTCTTAGAAAAGCGAGGGCATGTGTTGACACCGGATTTTGGCACGGTCAAGAACTTATTTAAGATGGCCTCAAATGGAGAAGTGATCTACATGAAAGAGTTCCATATGGTTGATATGAACATCTTTAAAGTTTGGGCCATCACCGTCCGATCTCATCTCAAAGGCCGAAGTTGTGTTCGAAATACTGAGATTTTGTATTGAGAACACTATTTAGCTGATTTGACCCCGAATACTGCCTCATATGGAAAAGTGATCTACACAGATTGTCTTCGTCTCGTTGAAACGACAGATTTTGATATAAGAAACGTCTCAATCCGAGTTCGTATGCAAAAGTTAAAGCCCGCACAGCGCGACCCTCCAGTGAGCAAAATATGACGCCCGGAACCAGACACATCTATGGGTATGTCTGATGAGCTGCGTGAATAATTAGCTGTTTTGGGCGAGCGATTTGACCTTCGTGATGACCTCTTATGAAAAAACGTTCAACATGAAAGTTGTTCGTCTTGTCGAAATGTTCAATATTTCTTTTGGTCTCGTTTCCATCCGAGGTCGTTTACCACCTCAAAAAAGACCCACAATGTGCAGCCAATTTTAGACCAAACAGTTTTGGAAAGTTCGGACAAAACCAATCCGAATTTGACTAGGGTTTTGGACGTGAATCCAAGCCTTTTCCTTGGACGGGAAGTCCAGCTGCCTCTTATATACCTAAGGGGTGACCGCCGATTGAACAACACACAATCAAATAAATCATCTACCACCTTTTATCTTTTTACCTTCTCTCTTTGTTTTCTTCTTCCTCGTTCTTCTTGTTGCAGGACGGCGAACCTCGAGGCCCTAGGGGCGATTAGGTCGACCTAAGGCAGCCCATAGCCGCCGCGCGCCCTGACGGGGTCCCTCTCGGGCGTGTGGGGTTTAGGGTCTACAAAAGCGCCCGCCGGATTGTCTTGCGTACCGCGCTTCCGGCGGGTCACCTTCGACGTGAGCTGCGGTGCATCATCCCTGGCGTCGAGGGTACACGGTGACGTGTTCGAGTGCGAACACCTGTTATTTCTATTGAAATAGGAGATCATTGTTATCATGGCTTGTGTGATATGGGTGCTAGTGCAAGTGCAATACCTCACTCTTTATACAAAGAAATTATGCATGATATTGCACCTGCTGAGTTAGAGGAAATTGATGTTACAATTAAGCTTGCTAATAGAGACATTATTTCACCAAATGGGATTGTTAGAGATGTTGAAGTCTTGTGTGGGAAAGTTAAACATCCTTCTGATTTTCTTGTTCTTGGTTCCCCACAGGATAGCTTTTGTCCCATTATATTTGGAGACCCTTCTTGAATACTGTTAATGCTAGGATAGACTGCGAAAAGTGTGTTGTTACTATTGGTTTGGAGGATATGTCTCATGAGTTTAATTTTGCTAAATTTTGTAGACAACCCCGTGATGAGGAATTTGTCGGTGTTCTGGGAACAGGGGTCCCCAGACTTGCCTGCCTGCGGCCTGCGGCGTGGCTCAAGTGGGGGCCCAGCGCGGCCCAGCTTCATCAGCTCAAGCTCAAGACCCTCGCGAGGGGCCAAGCCTCGCGGGGCGGACAACAGGAACCTTCCTCAGGAGCAGCCTCGTCAGGCAGGCTCACGAGGAGGCGGAGAGATCAAGGCAGGGTACCTCACGAGAGTGCCTCGTGGCAAGCCATGACAATCGAGGCCGGGTGGCGCCGGACTGCCTTGATGTCCTCATTTCCCCTTTGGTGCAAAGGAGGCAAGCACAGCCAAGGCATCGAGTAAAGGTTACCGCTTGAGTGCAACAAGACCAAGACCAGCAGAGCGGCAGGAAGGAGGTCATCATGGAGCCTAGGACGGCGTCACCGTCAGAGCCTTTGGCAGCCGAAGACCAACTTTAGTCAGGATAAGTGTACTAGATGTTCCCCTTCAAAATGGCCAATTGTTGGCGCCCTTCCCGCTCATTATTTTGGAAGAGGCCCAGGGCCTCCCTCTATAAATAGGACTAGCCACCACAAAGAGAAGGGACAGACTGGAGACAAGTCGAACCCCCTAGAGAGGGAGAGAGAAGTGACTGGACTCACCCAAGCAGTCCATCGCACCAGCTCAAGAACACCCCTCGCGAGGCTGTTCTTCCTTTGTACTGTTCATCATCAGCCCCTGAGGAAATCCACCACACCACAAACTAGACTAGGGTATTACACCACAATGGTGGCCCGAACTAGTATAAACCTCGTATCCCTTGTGTGTTCTTCTTCCTAGTTTAGATCCCTTGCAAACCATCGACGCGTGAGCTGGTAGGGGAAAGATCTCCGCGTGCACCCCAGTGTTCGAACCTCAAGGGTCTGCCGGAACCCGAAATCCGATATTTGGCGCGCCAGGTAGGGGTGCGCCGGAATCCTTCCTCTGCCGCCTCGCGTTTCTTCGCCTCATCGTTCCATGTCAGGCGACCCGGCAGCCGACGCCAACCGCTGGGCGGCGTGGCCCGCCCACGCCGTGCCGCCAGCCCAGGGCGACCTCAACCTTGCACCTCAGGCAGCTCGTGCTCCGCAAGGCACTATGGGGCGCGGGCGACTCGGCCAGACGCCGCCTGCCCTCACGCCGTGGCAGGTGCGGTCAGCGGCCAGAGCTTCAAGCCACGGTGCAGCCACGGCGCCGCGCACCCGACGGGAGCAGGCGAACTCCAGGGACGCGCTCACGGTGGCCCGAGAACTGCTATGGTGCCGGCTTCTAGAGGGCGGCCGCGACGTGCTGTTGGAGCGGGTCGCCGAGCTCCTGGACGCTGCCGCCTCGGGAGCACCTCCTTTCTGCGTCCGGCTGCCACCTCTGGCCCAGAGCGCCCCGTATGGGGCCCCATGTGCGCTCATGCAACCTCAAGCGGGCTCCAGGGCCTACTCGACGCCAACCTGGCCAGCAGCACCAGGCGGCAAGCCGCACGGACCCCGTCTCCGGCCGGCGAAGGAGCACACGCCGTGACCTTGGGCCTCGACGGACCACCGCGCCACCACTCTCAAGACAGCGCTCCGGGCCGGACTACGTGGCGCATGGGGTACTACAGCGAGGCCTATGGGGCGGCGTCCCGAGAAGCTTATGTGCCCCGCATGATGGATCAAGAGTGCGCACAAGAAGAAGACCATGTCTCGTTCCTTGGGCCAAGCTGGGGCGAGAAGACACCACAAGCTGAGCTCTTTCAGGAACCCCAAGAGGGCCTCGACGTAATCCGGGGCCGTGGCGGCAAAGCAACTATCTGCATGCGATTAATCCCTCAGGAGCAAGCTTATGCTAACCATGTGCCGCAGGAGGTATAGGTCGCCGCAACAGGTGGCGGCCCCAACGCTGCAGCCTCTTACCCCTCAGGAGGAGGGCATCGGGGGCTGCAGGAGAGGGGTCGAGATCCGGGTTCGTCCCCGTGGCGCTCGGCACAAGATGTTCTCAGGAGGTAGGCCCTCTGTCGGGGAGGTGCCTCAGGGCCTGCCACCGGCAGAGGACCCGTGGTCGTCGGCGGAACCGCTGGCGACCGCTCTACCCCATTGGCGTCGTCCTTGGTCTCCGGCCACCGTCAGTGGTGGTAGAGTGTGGCGCAAGGCGGGGCCCTCATCTGGCAATATGAAGCAAGGCCGGTACCTGTGAATAAGGCCCAGTGCCTGTGAAGCTCGCCGCCCCGTGATACTCTCACGTAATAATGAGTGGGGCTGTACACGCCCCGGAGTCTCAGGAGCGCCGGCCTCAGGCCCTGGGGCTCCTTCCCATGCCCAGTGGCAGCACTTAGCTCCGTGCTAGTGAGAAGACATCGAAGACTAGACTAGGTGCCGGACGCGGCCTTTTGCTTTTACGCCTTTTTTCTCTGTGGACGAGTTTCTTCGATTTGAATTTAAGTTGGATATGAGTTCGAGCCTTGCGTGCGTTTGGGGAAGGGGTGTTTAGTTTCATTCGAGCAATCTCTTGTGTTCTGGTTTCGGCTTTGCACCCAAAGCTAGCGTCAACTGCCTCCCCTCGCGAGACCCTCGCGAGCCGGGCCGGGCCAACCGCATCCACAGCTCGGACGGTTGTCGCCACTCCCTCTCCGGAGGTTCTTATCGCAGGATCAATGGGTTCACCCAGAAGACACATATGGCGCTATGGCCCCCACAGCCCCGCTCGGGGCTCACCAGGGCCAAAAGGTAAATGAGCCAGCCGACCCACCACCGGGCTAGCCGTTAAGCTCACACGCAGCGTTAAGATTACCAAGGCATCTATTGCAAATATTTACATGAGGGGCTTCCCCTCCCAAAATGCTCTCACAGTCTTTAGGGCCAAGCCCGAACCTCTTTTGTATAGGGTAAACAACGGTGACAAACAATCAGTCGGACATGTCGCTGGTCGCGCTTTTCCGGTCACCTCCGGAGGCGTCGCTGGCGTCGCTGACATCGTCGCCGTCACCAACACCTCCGCCAGCGCCAGGACCGTCCACCATGCCGCCTTCATCGGCGGCCACGATCACGCCATCATCATCAGATGTGAAGGCCCTGACAAGGTCGTCCACGTGACCATCCACCCATTGCGCCAGGTCGCCCCGGACGGCTATGGGCACCGGTGCGATGGCGGCATCGAAGTCGAAGTGGGGATCCCTGTCCCGCAGATAACTGAAGACACGGGAGAAAGCGCGCCCGAGCAAGGCTCGGCTCCTCTCCTCGACGAGCCAACGAGACCTCTCGGCGCGGTTCTCCAGGAGCGTCACCACATCAGCGACGGCTCGTGCGGCTCCTCAGCGGCGGCCTCGCAAATATTGCCCAGGGCCGTGTTAGCCCGTTCCCTGAGCATCCGGAGCATGGGGGCGTGTTCGTGCTCCAGAACCAGCCGCCGACGAATCTCGTCCTCGTTCTGCCGTGCAGTGGCCTCGACCCCGTCAACTCTGCAGCCGAAGAAGAAAGCGATTCGGCGGGAGGAGGTCAGCTCCGCTTTGTGCTGCGTGAAGAAGGCGGCTGCGGAGGAGTCTGCACCCAGCGTCGCCGTCCAGCTTGGCCTTGAGGGCCGCGGTCCTGCCCTCAGCTTCGGCCCTGACCAACTCCAACCTCAACTCATACTGGCGCACGAGGCCTGAGCGAGCTTCCGCTACGCGGCGGTTGACCTCTTCTTGGGCTCGGGCCTCGCGCACGGCGACTTCGTCCTCCGCCCGAGTCACCAGGCGCTCCCTCGTCTCCAACCGCTCAAGGTCGAGGTTTCGCTCGGCGGCCTCCAGCAACAGCGCTTCTGAAGCTCCGCCTGGTCGACGGAAGCCCCTTCAGCGACACAAGTGCAGCCTGGTGCAACTCCACCTGCTGCTCCAGAGAGTTGCTCCAGGCTTGGAGCTCCCACGCACACTCCTCCGCGTCCCAGCGCCGCTGATCTGCTTCCAGGGCCTCCTCGACGGCTCGGGAGCAAGCCTCTCGCGAGGCCGCCAGCGACGCCTCAGCCTTCGCATTGTCAAGGTCACGCTGGTGACGCGCGAGGGCAATGGCTACCTTCAGCTTGCGCCTCTCCTCAGCAAGGCGCAAACCTTCTGCCTCAAGACGCGCATCTTCGCCGGCGAGCTCCGCCCTGAGCCGGTTCACCGCGTCCGTCGCCCCTTGGAGAAGTTCTTGCCGAAGGGCACGGCGTTCGCGAGCATGCATGAGCACGTCTTCCGCGTCCCCCTCAGCTGCTGGAGTATGCGGGGGGGCCCGGAGGTGACGCGCCTCCTCCCGCAGGGCAGGGGGCTGGCGCCCCCACAATCGCCGGACGGGCCACGCCAGGAGCGGTGGCTGGCGGCGGTGCATCCCGGAAGAAGAGCTCAAGATTGACTTCAACCACTCGCCGTCCATGACCAAGGAAGGAGCACGGGGCAAGCTGGCTGTGCCCCAGGAGAACTCGTGAAGGGAAGACAGCAGGTGTCTGAGATCGACGCTGGCCGAAGGGCCACCTCTCCGACCGGCTGAGTGATAAGGGCGCCGCCTGAACTCGACGCACCAAGGACCAGCAACGAGGACGGAGCTTGGGGAGATGGCCCATTGGCCGTCTCCTCGAATTCAGCAGGAAGGGCCCTGAAGGGTCACAATTAGCAACGCAAATCGAGAAGTAGAGGAGCAGAGAGAGAACAAGACTTACTCGTCTGTGGCGAAGTACCTCCTGCACTTCAGCAAGCGGCAAGGGCGATCGTCACCGCCCGAGGCCTCCTTCCTCTTGCGGAGGGCCACGAAGTCTACGCGGAACCGGCCTAAGCACTCGGCGCAGGGGTCGGTTTGTGGCATGGAGGAGGCGGTAAGGCGATCAGCGCCAATGGAACCGGCTTGGGGAACGCCACCAGGCGCCACCTCACGAGGGACGACCGGGGCCTCAACGGCGGCCTTGCAAATATTGCCCAGGGCCGTGTTAGCCCGTTCCCTGAGCATCTGGAGCATGGGGGCGTGTTCGTGCTCCAGAACCTGCCACTGATGAATCTCGTCCTTGGTCTGCCATGCAGTGGCCTCGGCGCCGTCAACCCTCTGTCGAAGAAGAAGCAGTTTGGCGCGGGAGGAGGTCAGCTCCGCCTGCGCTGCGTGAAGGGCGGCTACGGAGGAGTCCGCACCCCGCGTCACTTGGTCCAGCTTGGCCTTGAGGGCGCGGTCCTTCCTCGGCTGGCCACGACCAACTCCAACCTCAACTCATCTGGCGCTCGAGGCCTGGCGAAGCTTCCTCTATGCGTGGTCGACCTCTTCTTGGGCTCGGGCCTCGTGGCGGCTTGCCGTCCTCATGGCGTTACAGGGAACAGGGGTCCCAGACTTGCTTACTGCTGACGTGGCGTGGCTCAAGTGGGGGCCCAGCGCGGCCCAGCTTCGTCAGCTCATGCTCAAGAACCTCGCGAGGGGCCATGCCTCGCGGGGCGGACAACAGGAACCTTCCTTAGGAGCAGCCTCGTCAGGCAGGCTCACGAGGAGGCGGAGATATCAAGGCAGGGTACCTCACGAGGGTGCCCTGTGACGCAAGCCGTGACGATCGAGGCCAGGCGGGCGCCGCCTGCGCAGTGTCCTCATTTCTCCTTTGGTGCAAAGGAGGCAAGCATAGGCCAAGGCATCAGGCAAAGGTTACCGCTTCGGTGCAACAAGACCAAGACCAGCAGAGCGGCAGGAAGGAGGTCATCGTGGAGCCCAGGAAGGCGTCACCGTCAGAGCCTTTTGCAGCCGAAGACCAATTTTAGTCAGGATAAGTGTACTAGATGTTCCCCTTCAAAATGGCCAATTGTTGGCGCCCTTCCCGCTCATTATTTGGGAAGAGGCCCAGGGCCTCCCTCTATAAATAGGACTAGCCACCACACAGAAAAGGGACAGACTGGAGACAAGTCGAACCCCCTAGAGAGGGAGAGAGAAGCGACTGGACTCACCCAAGCAGTCCATCGCACCAGCTCAAGAACACCCCTCGCGAGGCTGTTCTTCCTTTGTACTATTCATCATCAGCCCCTGAGGCAATCCACCACACCACAAACTAGAGTAGGGTATTACACCACAATGGTGGCCCAAACTAGTATAAACCTCGTGTCCCTTGTGTGTTCTTCTTCCTAGTTTACATCCCATGCAAACCATCGACGCGTGAGCTGGTAGGGGAAAGATCTTCGCGCGCACCCTAGTGTTCGAACCTCAAGGGTCTGCCGGAACCCGAAATCTGACAGAATTGCCTAGTAAAGATGAAATTATTGGTCTTGCTTCTATTGCCATGCCTCCTAATGATCCTTTAGAACAATATTTGCTAGACCATGAAAATGATATGTTTATGAATGAAAGAAGGGAAATAGATGAAGTATTCTTTAAACAGGGACCTATTTTGAAACACAACTTGCCTATTGAAATCCTAGGGGATCCTCCTCCACCCAAGGGTGATCCCGTGTTTGAGCTTAAACCATTACCTGATACTCTTAAATATGCTTATCTTGATGAAATGAATATACATCCTGTTATTATTAGTGCTATCCATCCAGAGCATGAAGAAAAGAAATTATTGAAAACTCTAAATAAGCACCGTGCTGCTATTGGATATACACTTGATGATCTTAAGGGCATTAGTCCCACTCTATGCCAACACAAAATAAAATTGGAGAAAGACGCTAAACCGGTTGTTGATCACCAACGACGGTTAAATTCTAAGATAAAAGAAGTGGTAAGAAAATAAATACTAAAGCTTCTGGAGGCAGGTATAATTATTCCATTGCTGATAGTTAGTGGGTAAGCCCTGTCCATTGTGTCCCTAAGAAGGGAGGTATTACTTTTGTTCCTAATGATAAAGATGAATTGATCCCACAAAGGATTGTTACAGGTTACAGAATGGTAATTGATTTCCGCAAATTAAATAAAGCAACTAAAAAGGATCATTACCCTTTACCTTTTATTGATCAAATGCTAGAAAGATTATCCAAACATACACATTTTTGCATTCTAGATGGTTATTCTGGTTTCTCTCAAATACCCGTGTCAAAAGAGGATCAAGAAAAGACCACTTTTACTTTCCCTTTCGGTACCTTTGCTTATAGACGTATGCCTTTTGGTTTATGTAATGCACCTGCTACCTTTCAAAGATGCATGATGGCTATATTCTCTGATTTTTGTGAAAAGATTGTTGAGGTTTTCATGGATGATTTTCCGTATACGGAACTTCTTTTGATGATTGCTTGGGCAACCTTGATCTAGTTTTGCAGAGATGTGAAAAAATTAACCTTGTCTTGAATTGGGAGAAGTGCCACTTTATGGTTAATGAAGGTATTGTCTTGGGTCATAAAATTTCTGAAAGAGGTATTGAAGTTGATAAAGCTAAAGTTGATGCTATTGAAAAGATGTTGTGTCCCAAGGACATTAAAGGTATAAGAAGTTTCCTTGGTCATGCCGGTTTTTATAGGAGGTTAATTAAGGACTTCTCAAAAATCTCCAGGCCTCTGACTAATCTCTTACAAAAAGATATTCCTTTTGTCTTTGATGATGATTGTATAGAAGCATTTGAAATACTTAAGAAAGCTTTGATTTCTGCACCTATTCTTCAGCCACCTCATTGTAATGTACCCTTTGAAATTATGTGTGATGCTAGTGATTATGTTGTAGGTGCTGCTCTAGGACAAAGAGTTGATAAGAAATTAAATCTTATCCAATATGCTAGTAAAACTCTAGACAATGCCCAGAGAAATTATGCTAATACTGAAAAAGAATTTTTAGCAGTTGTATTCACTTGTGATAAGTTCAGACCTTATATTGTTGATTCTAAAGTAACTGTTCACACTGATCATGCTGCTATTAAAAATCTTATGGAAAAGAAAGACGCTAAACCTAGACTTATTAGATGGGTTCTCTTGCTACAAGAATTTTATTTGCATATTATTGATAGAAAGGGAGCTGAGAACCCAGTTACAGACAACTAGTCTAGGTTAGAGAATGTTAATGATGACCCACTACCTATTGATGATAGCTTTCCTGATGAGCAATTAGCTATCATAAACGCTTCTCGCACTGCTCCATGGTATGCTGATTATGCTAATTATATTGTTGCTAAATTTATACCACCTAGTTTCACATACTAGCAAAAGAAAAAGTTTTTCTATGATTTAAGACATTACTTCTGGGATGACCCACACCTTTATAAAGAAGGAGTAGATGGTGTTATTAGACGCTGCATACCTGAGCATGAACATGAATAGATCCTACGCAAGTGTCACTACGAAGCTTATGGAGGACACCACACTGGATATAGAACTGCACATAAGGTATTGCAGTCCGGTTTTTATTGGCCTACTCTCTTCAAAGATGCCCGTAAGTTTGTCTTATCTTGTGATGAATGTCAAAGAATTGGTAACATTAGTAGACGTCAAGAAATGCCTATGAATTATTCACTCGTTATTGAACCATTTGATGTTTGGGGCTTTGATTATATGGGACCGCTTCCTTCCTCTAATGGGTATACACATATTTTAGTTCTTGCTGATTACGTTACTAAGTGGGTAGAGGCTATTCCAACTAGTAGTGTTGATCACAACACCTCTATTAAGATGCTTAAAGAAGTTATTTTTCCGAGGTTTGGAGTCCCTAGATATTTAATGACTGATGGTGGTTCACATTTTATTCATGGTGCCTTAGTAAAATGCTTGCTAAGTATGATGTTAATCATAGACTTGCATCTCCATATCACCCACAGTCTAGTGGTCAAGTAGAATTGAGTAATAGAGAGCTCAAATTAATTTTGCAAAAGACTGTCAATAGATCTAGAAAGAATTGGTCCAAAAAACTTGATGATGCATTATGGGCCTATAGAACTCCATATAAAAATCCTATGGGTATGTCTCCGTATAAAATGGTTTACGGAAAAGCATGTCACTTACCTCTCGAACTAGAACATAAGGCATATTGGGCCATTAAAGAGCTCAATTATGATTTCAAACTTGCCGGTGAGAAGAGGCTATTCGACATTAGCTCACTTGATGAATGGGGAACCCAGGCCTATGAGAATGCCAAACTGTTTAAAGAAAAAGTTAAAAGATGGCATGACAAAAAGACACAAAAGTGTGAGTTTAATGTAGGTGATTATGTGTTGCTATTCAACTCTCGTTTAAGATTATTTTGCAGGAAAACTTCTCTCTAAATGGGAAGGGCCTTACGTTATCGAGGAGGTCTATCATTCCGGTCCCATAAAAATCAACAACTTCGAAGGCACAAATCCGAAGGTGGTGAACGGTCAAAAATCAAACATTAATCTCAGGTAATCCTATAAATATTGAAACCAATGTTATTGAAACCGTAACCCGGGAGAAGTAAATAAGGGACACTTTCCAGAACGTTTCAGACTCCGAAATGGAATAGGTATGTGGTACGGTAAGTAAACCGACTCCAAAACAGTCGTAATGGTAATTTTTCTCCGTTTTGGAATATTTAAGAAAATAGGAAAATAAGAAGTAGTCCGGGAAGGACACGAGGCCTCCACGAGGGTGGAGGGCGCGCCCTACCCCCCTGGGCGCGCCCCCTGCCTCGTGGGCACCTCATGTGCTCTCCGGACTCTGTTTTCTTGCACGATACTTCTTTTGGTCGGTAAAAATTCATTATATAATCTCTCGAAGGTTTTGACCACAGTACCACGCAAATATCCTCTGTTTTCATTTCGAGCTATTTTCTGCCAGAGTTGTCAAGGCCAGGAATCATGTCGTCCCCCTCCGCCAACAATGGTGACAACGATGCTTGGCTAATGAAGATAGAGCTGAAGAGAGAAGAACCCGGGGAAATCAACAAGGATGATGGGATCAAGAAGGCCATGGAGGACCAAGTTCCGGCAGCAGAAGATGAAGACATCCTCCAAACTCATCACAATCTTCTTACCCCAACGGAGATTGATGCTTTCAAGATGATTGAGTTAGCTCTCATACAAAATAAGTATCTCACACGTGAAAATATTTTGTTGAAGGAGCATATCACCGCAATCAAGGGCATTATTCACAAATTGGAGGATCTCCTATGCTCGATGTGCGACTACCCATCATCACCACCTCCGAAGAAAGAAATATAATCACATGGGTCTGGGCAGTCCCTTTGGCAACTGCGAAGCTTGGGGGAGGTGCCCCGGTATCGTATCACCATCACACTCTCATCTTTACCTTTTTCTTAATTCGATCCTTTTGGTAATATCTTTATCTAGTAGAATAAAGTTTTAGCATGATTTAGTTTTGAGTTTGGCTTTATGATCTTTCTATGTAATCGAGTCTGTGAGCTATATATAATAAATATTAGTGTTGAATCAAGGGCTTGATTACCTTGTTATGATCTTGAGGGAATAAAAAAAAGAATAAAAATAAGTAAAATAGATCATATTGATCTTATGGAGAGTAATGACTTCACATATAAAGAGTATGATGAATAAAAATTGTTGCGAGTTGACAAACATAGTTTTGGTCATCGTTGCAATTAATAGGAAGTAATAAAGAAAGAGAGATTTTCACATATAAATATAGTATCTTGGACATCTTTTATGATTGTGAGCACTCATTAAAGTATGACATGATAAAGAGTTGATGTTGGACAAGGAAGACAACGTAATGGGTTATGTTTTCTTATATCTGAAATAAAGTATATTTTCATGGATCATCCAACATGTTGAGCTTGCCTTTCCCCCTCATGCTAGCCAAATTCTTTTCACCAAGTGGAGATACTACTTGTGCTTCCGAATATCCTTAAACCCAGTTTTGCCATGAGAGTCCACCATATCTACCTATGGATTGAGTAAGATCCTTCAAGTAAGTTGTCATGTTGCATGCAATAAAAATTGCTTTATAAATATGTATGATTTATTAGTGTGGAGAAAATAAGCTTTATACGATCTTGTGATATGGAAGCAATAAAAGCGACGGACTGCATAATAAAGGTCCATATCCCAAGTGGCAATATAAAATGACGTTCTTTTGCATTAAGATTTCGTGCATCCAACAATAAAAGCACATGACAACCTCTGCTTCCCTCTGCGAAGGGCCTATCTTTTACTTTTGTCTTATACCCTATGCAAGAGTCATGGTGATCTTCACCTTTCCTTTTTACATTTTATCCTTTGGCGAGCACCTTGTGTTGGAAAGATCCTGATATATATATCCAATTGAATGTAAGTTAGCATGAATTATTATTGCTGACATTACCCTTGAGGTAAAAGGTTGGGAGGCAACACTATAAGCCCCTATCTTTCTCTGTGTCCGATTAAAACTCCATACCCATAAGTATTGCGTGATGGTTAGCAATTGTGAAAGACTATATGATAGTTGAGTATGTGGACTTGCTGAAAAGCTCTTATATTGACTCTTTCCGATGTTATGATAAATTGCAATTGCTTCAGTGACCGAGATTATAGTTTGTTGGTTCTCAATGAAGTTTCTGATTCATACTTTACATTGTGAATGGATCATTACTTGAGCATAAGAAATCATATGACAATATCCATATACGTTGCTGTTATAAGAAATATCATGATGCCCTCATGTACGTATTTTATTTTATCGACACCTCTATCTCTAAACATGTGGACATATTTTTCGTTATCGGCTTCCGCTTGAGGACAAGCGAGGTCTAAGCTTGGGGGAGTTGATACTTCCATTTTGCATCATGCTTTTATATCGATATTTATTGCATTATGGGCTGTTATTACACTGTTATGTCACAATACTTATGCATATTCTCTCTTATTTTACAAGGTTTACATGAAGAGGAGAATGCCGGCAACTGAAATTCTGGGCTGAAAAGGAGCAAATATTAGAGACCTATTCTGCACAGCTCCAAAAGTCCTGAAACTTCATGGAGGCACGTTTTGGAATTAATAAAAAATACTGGCGAAAGAAAGTACTAGAGGGGGGCCACACCCTGGCCACGAGGATGGGGGGCGCCCTACCCCCCTGGGCGTGCCCCCTGCCTCATGGGCCTCCTGGCAGGCCTCCGGTGCCAATCTTCTGCTATATGAAGTCTTTTACCCTGGAAAAAATCATAAGCAAGCTTTCAGGAAGAAACACCGCCGCTACGAGGCGGAACCTTGGCGGAACCAATCTTGGGCTCTGGCGGAGCTATTCTGCCGGGGAAACTTCCCTCCGGGAGGGGAAATCATCGCCATCGTCATCACCAACGATCCTCTCACCGGGAAGGGGTCAATCTCCATCAACATATTCACCAACACCATCTCCTCTAAAACCCTAGTTCATCTCTTGTATCCAATCTTTGTCTCAAAGCCTCAGATTGGTACCTGTGGGTTGCTAGTAGTGTTGATTACTCCTTGTAGTTGATGCTAGTTTGTTTATTTGGTGGAAGATCATCTGTTCAGATCCTTTATGCATATTAATACTCCTCTGATTATGAACATGAATATGATTTGTGAGTAGTTATGTTTGTTCCTGAGGACATGGGAGAAGTCTTGCTATAAGTAGTCATGTGAATTTGGTATTTGTTCAATATTTTGATGAGATGTATGTTGCCTCTCCTCTAGTGGTGTTATGTGAACGTCGACTACATGACACTTCACCATTATTTGGGCCTAGAGGAAGGAAGGGAAGTAATAAGTAGATGATGGGTTGCTAGAGTGACAGAAGCTTAAACCCTAGTTTATGAGTTGCTTCGTAAGGGGCTGATTTGGATCCATATATTTCATGCTATGGTTAGGTTTACCTTAATACTTCTTTTGTAGTTGCGAATGCTTGCAATAGGGGTTAATCATAAGTGGGATGCTTGTCCAAGGAAGGGCAGCACCCAAGCACCGGTCCACCCACATACCAAATTATCAAAGTAACGAATGCTAATCATATGAGCGTGATGAAAACTAGCTTGACGATAATTCCCATGTGTCCTCGGGAGCGTTTCCTTTATATAAGAGTTTGTCCAGGCTTGTCCTTTGCTACAAAAAGGATTGGGCCATCTTGCTGCACCTTATTTACTTTCATTACTTGTTACCCGTTACAAATTATCTTATCACAAAACTATACATTACGATAATTTCAAAGGTTTCGCAGAGAATACCTTACTGAAAACCGCTTATCATTTCCTTCTGCTCCTCGTTGGGTTCAACACTCTTATTTATCAAAAGGACTACGATAGATCTCCTATACTTGTGGGTCATCATTGTTAATCGCACACGTTTTTTCTCGGTTGATCGTGTGTGTAGTGGAGATTGATCGCACACGTAGAGGATCCTAGAAACATGTCTGACCTCCACGTCTATCGCAGACGTTTCGCTTTCACCAACCATGTGTAGTGTAATCCCTAATTAATCTCTAATTTAAAAATCATATGTTTTGAATTTGATAGTAGGCAATCACTTATTTCATATCCAACCATGTTTATTACAAATATAGGTTCAACCACGAATGCATAATTCGATGCACAGGTACATATACTAAAGAACTACAGAAGCACCAAGTAAAGAATGATGAACCATAATTGTACTAAAGACTATAAAGAGAGAGGCGAAAGACATTCTGGTTGCTGGAGAAGGTGAAGCAGAATGCCCATATTGTTCCCTCCTCCATGCGTAATGCGCGCACGACTCTAGGCCAACCCCTTGTGATGGTTGCCCGTCTATCCTTCACTGTCTTCATTACAACTTGTCGATGCTCATTATAGTCTGGATGAAATACTTTAACCTTCATTGCGTTTCCACCAATCATGTACTTTGCGAGGCAATCTTGAGTGAACTGCTTCGGGAACCACTGCGAACGAAAAAGATTTAGACATTGTTGTCTAACAACTCATTATGGGCAGTAAAAAGAGAAGGCTACAGAGTTTGTAGTTACCATCCTACAGCTCACTGTTGTGTTGGATAGATCATAAACAAATAATTTGCTTGCCACCATTTGTATCTTTTTAGTAGTAATCCTTATCAGTTTCCTCACTTGATGCTTGTTCATGAATATCTCATTGCCCCATATGCAAAAAGGGTTGATGCGTGGATTCTTGCCAAGGGCATATGTACCTACAAGCAACAAGTCAACATTAGAAGCTAACAAGTGTCCAGGCCTGGATCTATATGCACTACATTATGGAACGATGGGGTGAGTACAAGCCGAGGGATGAAGCAAACCTCGGTGGAAAACGGTGGCCACTCCCGTTGTTGTCCTGCATAAGTAGTGGAAAGGCATGATAAGTACAGCAACCTTAACATCAAACAAATATAGCAAAGGTAAACAACATCATCTCCAAATGATAGCTTGAATGTGTTGGTTTAAGCATGCTATTAAAGAATATATAAAATGGAAGGCAATGTTACCGACAGCAGGCTTAACAGCCATCAAATATTGCAATTCAAACTGGTATTGTTGAAAATGAATAGAACATAGGTAATGATTAAACATCACATTGGATAAATGTGTAAAACTAAAATAAAGGGCATGTGTTAACTACACCAGGCATAACTGGAACCAAATATAGCCATTCAAGCTGGTATTGATGCAGTCGAGCGGCATAGTTCCGACTTGCACATAATGAACAACACATTGTGAATGACTGAAATAAACAAGGCATAAATGATCAGTATAACAACCAAATATAGCCATTGAAAACTGGACAGAGTCTCACTGCAACCAACCTAACAAGCAAATACAGATAAACATGGCATATGCTTGAAAACTGGACAAATGCTCACTGCAACCAACCTAACAAGCAAATACAGATAAACAAGGCATCTGCTTGAAAACTGGACAAATGCTAAAAAAAAGCAACCTAACAACCGAATACAGATAAACAAAGCATCTTCTTGATAACTGGACAAATGCTCACTACAACCAAACTAAGAACCAGATACATATAAACAAGGCATCGGCTCGATAACTGGAAAAATGCTCACTACAACCAACCTAACAACCAAACACGGATAAACAAGGCATCTACTCACTATAAATAACTAAATATAGCCATTCGTGAAACAGAAGTGGACAATTCATACTTAAACATCACATAGCCCTATTGAACAATACATTTTTGCATAACTGAAATAATTAAACACGACATAGTTATAGCACAGCACGACAAATGCTACTACAACAAAGGGTACGGGTTGGCAAGCTAGAAAAGGTAAGATTTGCTGATAGGATGTTGCCTCACATTTCATGGATGGGATCCTTCCAGTTGGAAAAGCATAGACCCATGGTGCGCTCTCTGATGTCACAGATGGGTTGTTTCACCTTGGAAGAACCTTTTTGGGTGCCCTCCTCATGGTCGTGGTCGTGGTCGATGAGATCTGGCTTGGCAATTAAGGATCTAAAGCTGCCGCCGTAGAACGTGTCATTCAGAAATGACAAAATGGGCTCGATGGCGTACAAAGATCGCAAATCCTTGACCGCTTGGCGGAGGAGATCAGTGGCAGGGCCGACGAAGAGATCGACGGCGGTTGAACCAGAGGGGTTGGGGATAGACCACGTAACCTGTGACATGGCTCGCGTGAAGCCTTCGCTGTCGACGAGCTTGATGTCGTACCCAGCTTTCCCGACATACAGTAATATGCAAGCCCGCTGACATGAAGCCTTCGGCATGGCAACATAGTCAATGTCTTCGCCGGCTTCCACGGTGACGTGTTGCTCCGGGATCGACAGGTCGAGGCGAACGGCGGCCACCTCGCCAACGTCCGTCGGAGAGGCCATGATAAACCTCTTCTTGGTCAAGTGCTCGTCAGGGTCCTCGGGATACGTATTCGAGCTTAGGATGTGACATTCTGGAGCAGGGGATGTGGATCTGGCGGGGAGGGACACCGCAAGCCTCATCTAAAAACTCAGGGGAGTGGGGCGACGGTATGGGAATTGCTGGGTAACCCAAACTTTATTATCTAAGCTAGGAGGAACGGGCAGACCGGCATGGGTTGTGTAACGCCCGGATGGTTTTGCAACAGTAAACCCCCCCGGTTCTGTTAAGTTTCTAATCGTTGTTTCGAATCTGTCAAAAAAAAATAATAATAAAAAGGGAAAATAAAACTGGGAGGGGGATAAACCCCCCCCGGCCCAACCGGCCCCCTCCCTCACTCCCCTGGCCCCCACCTTGGCCAGGGCCCAACGGCCCGAGAGGCCCCACTGAGCCACCAGGCCCGGCCAGCAGGCCCTCCCCTCTCCCTTATCCACCCCCAGGGGAAACCCTAGTCCCCCACCGCCCCGCACCTCCCCCCCCTCCCTCTCGCGCCTCCCTCGCCCCCACCCCCGACCCGATCAGGACCGGGGCAGGGCGCCACCGACCGCCTCCCCCCGTCGGCGATCCCCCTCGCCGCCGTTCCCCCGCCGCCGCCACGGTGCTCCCACTCCCTCCCCACGTCGCCCCACTCCCCTCTCCCGATCCGATCTGGGTCGGGATCGACCGCGCCGCCCGTGGACCTCCCCGGCGCCCGACGCCCCTGGACCTCGCCGGACTCCTCCACTCCGCCGGCCTGTTCCCCGTCGCCCGCTCGTCCCCGACGCCCACCTCGACCTACACCACGCACGCGCCCGAGACCCTACACCCCGTGAGCTCGACCTCCTCCTCCCTTCTCACCGCCGGTCGTGCCCGACCGCCTGAAAGCTCCTCGACGCCCCGTGCACACGCGCAAGACCAAGACGCCTGCGGCGCCACGCCGCCTGTGCCTCTCCCTCGCCTCGGCGCCTCACACGTCTGCGTGGCCAGCGCGCGCCCACCGTCGCCCGACTCCTTCCTCTTCCCTCGTCGGTACTGGCGCCGCCTCGATCCGTCTGCCCCCCCCCCTCACCGGCGTCGCTGCCACGGCTGGGCCACCGGCCGCCCAGCCGCCTCGATCCGCCTGTGGTCGCCGCCCGACCCGGCCGGACGTGCCTGGGCAAGACTCAGACCTCATGGCGCCCGCACCCGTTAGGCCGTGTGCCACTGACAGGGGGCCCCACCCCCAAAAACGTTAAAATGAATGTTTTAATTAAACAGACACGAAAATGAATTAAAAGTGAATTAAACTAATTAACTAAATAAACTAATTAATTAATTAATTGAGTAATTAATTAATCTAATTAATTCTGGATTAGTTAAACCTAATCGTTAGCTAATTAATTGGGTAATTAATTAAACTAATTAATCCTGGATTAATTAATACTAATCATTAGTTAACTTAATTAACTAAGATTAATTAATCCTGATTAGGTTAATTAGGCTTAGTGAATGACATGTGGGACCCACCTGGCAGGGTTGACTTAGTCAACCCTGTTGGCTGATGACGTCAGCATGACCTCATGCTGATATCATAAATACTTTTTCGAAATTAATTAAATAATTAATAAAAATTCCAGAAATTAATAAAACCTTTTATAATTCATAACTTTTAATCCGTAGCCCGGATTAAAATAATTTCAACATGAAAGTTGCTCAGAACGACGAGACGAATTCGGATACGCAATTGCTCGTCCACCGTGACGCCTCTAACCTATCGAACCTGCAAACTTTCTCCTCCGGTTCATCTCAGATGATGACGTCCTAACCGGATAACTTCCCGGATGCTTTCCCCCCTAAACCAGTACCCTTCTTACCACGTTAGGGCACGCCTAGCTTCGCTTCTTGGCATGTCATGCATCGTTATGCATCTGTTATCGTGTATTCATTGTTTCTTCCCCCTCTTCTCTTGGTAGACTACTGAGACCGACGCCGCATGCCGCCTCGACCACAAGGTCGACGATCCTCGCTCTTGCCAGAGCAACCAGGCAAGCCCCCCCCGGTTTGATCATCCCGAGATCGCCCATTGCATTCTCTTATTGCTTGCCCTGGATTTTTGCTATCGTTATTGTTGCTCCTATTACATTGCATAGCCTGCTTATTGTAACCTGCTTTGTTACCTACCGCTTATCCTAAACCGCTTAGTATAGGTTGGTTAGAGACCCATCGCTGACCCCCCCACCTTGTCCTTGTTGCCCCCTGCTTCATCATTGAAGACCCGATCAACGGGATCGATACCAGGCCCCGACACCGCACATCACTTCCCCTTAGTTGCTCGACACTACTAGGTTACTATCGAGTACCGAGGGTGACACCTCTACCGCACTTCTGATATTAACCCTGTAGTATAGATATCCGGTTGTGGTCATCGAGGGTGATTTCCTCTTTAACCACTTCCGATACGACTCTGTCGTGCAACCCCTCAAGTGTGGACCTCGAGGGTGAATCCTCTTATGTTCACCTTTGATGACTACATTGAGTGGAATACACCGGGGTGATTCCTCGTGTTTTCCCTTGATGTTTGGACTCACGGTTACTTGGACTTTTACCATCACATTTGGAAAGACGGGTCGACTTCGAGGGGTACCTGCTTAATTGCAGTGATGTGGAGACGGGTTGACTGGAGGGTGCCCGCGAGATACTTACGAGGCGTGGCGGCATTCCTAGCCCTTGCCGCAAGTCCTCGAGACGGCAACGGGGTCACATCTTTCGTGAGTCTCGCTTGTTACCGCGTTCCTAATCCACTACGATTTGGATATTTGATCCGAGGGGCCTCCGCCCGATAGCACTAACCATCACGGGCTAAGTATGGGCGTTTGCGTCAGATACATCACCGAAGCTTATTAGACGTCACGGAATGGCGCGCCGGATTGGACTGAACGCCTGTTAGGCTAGGTCTGCTTCCGGCCGCCTCGCAGAACGCAGGAGTTCGAGGAGATGGCCCATGACCCCGGGGCATAGGTTTAGTCCGCGTGCTGGCCTCTCTATTAAGCCTAGGTCGGGTTGCGGCGTATTGTTTGACCGAGGCCGGGCATGACCTCGAAAGTGTGTCCGCCGGAGTTAAGCGAAGCGTGGTGGGTAAGTTGGTGCACCCTGCAGGGAAGAAAACATCTATCGATAGCCTTGTCCCTACTGATAACGGACGCTTGGAGTTGTATCCCGATCGATACAACTAGAACTGGATACTTGAGATGAGACATGGATATGAGCAATGGATTGTGATGATAACTGGATAGTACGGCTCTGGGATTTCTTTCTCGCAGGGAGTCGAGAAAGGATCTCTGGCCGAGGTTGATAACACTACTGCTACTTTAAGTTATGTTACTCTACTCCCTCTTGTTTGCTGCAAGATGGTGGTTTCCGAAGATGCTAGTCTTCGATAGGACTAGGCCTTCTCTCTATTCTCGCATTTCGCAGCCAGTTCACATATAATGGCCTTCCTTTGATAATGTTGCATATGTAGTGTAGCTCCTTGCTTGTAGTACTTTGGATGAGTACTCACGGTTGCCTTGTTCCCCCTTTTTTTCCCCTGTCTCTACTCGATTGCTGCAATCAGGCGATGGAGCCCAGGATCCAGACGCCACCGCCTACGACGACTACTACTCTGGAGGCGCCTACTACTACGTGCAGCCCGGCCCGACGACCAGGGAGTGACCTAGGAGGATCCTGTGCAGGAGGCCTGTCCTCTTCGATCTGTATCCCAGTTTGTGCTAGCCATCTTATGGCACCTTGTTTAACTTATGTACGTACTCAGATATTGTTGCTTCCGGCTGACTCGTCTATGATCGAGCACTTGTATTCGAGCCCTCGAGGCCCCTCGGCTTGTATTATGATGCTTGTATGACTTATTTTATTTGTAGAGTTGTGTTGTGATATCTTCCGTGAGTCCTTGATCTTGATCGCATACACATTTGCGTGCATGATTAGTGTATGATTGAATCGAGGCGTCCAAGTTGGTATCGAGCCGATCGCCTGTAGGGAATCCCCTTCCACACTCCTTGGCCGAAGTCGAGTCTAGACATTGCAAAACTTTTACTAACTTGGCTGTGTGCCTTACGGGCCCACGTCGCCATCGGGTGGTATTAGGATCTTTTACTCCTCGACCTTTACTCTGGGGCTCTGAACTCTCTTCTACTCGGGTTAAACGATTTTACTAACTGTCACTAGGATCCCGTGACCGCATTCACCCCGAAGATGGATATAGCCTTAGTTGTTTTTGGGAATTGTATTTGAACAATTTCCACCCTGTCATTTGACTCCTTTGAAACGTCTTTGTTTTCAGATGGAACCCACGAGGCAGGTAAATGCGCCACACGACGGCCATTGGTGCCTCGGGATCACCTGCGGTGCTAGCCGAGATGATGACCTATCCGGGTTATCGCTGGCACCCCGAGTACACCGTCTATGAGGAGTACCAGGACTACAACCTGTGAGCGATGCAGCGCCATCGTCCACCTCTACTCTCGGAGTACGAGTCCACTCTTGTCGCACACCGCACATGGTGTTGGAGTGACCATCGATATGGCAGTCCACGATGCTGCTTATGCTGCAGACCGACACGCCTTCGCGTAGTATCGAGAGTTGGACACCTCCCCTTCAGGCACATTGCTATCGCGTCGATGTTGGTGAGGAGGGTTACTACACCGCTGCCTACACCATCGCTACCAGAGAGCCTTTCCACCATCGTAACTTTGTTACGCATGTCGATGGGCTGGATCGAGCTAACCGAGCTCTTCGCCACGAGTTGTACATCACCCGTCAGCACCTCTACCGTGCCCTGACGCTGATGCACCCCTCTGTCCGTTCCGGAGAGCTGCCGCGTTCTGCGATCTACCCCGCCAGGACCGTGATGCCCCAGGGAGTTGGTTGGCCAGACGTGGGAGGCTACTCTCCAAGACTTGGCCCTCTTCCCCGCCAATTCGGACGCTTGATTCAAGACTGTGAGTATCCGCGGTCCTCGTGTCACCGACGTGGAGGACTATCCTTGCCGCACTACCATCTTTCGAACTACAGCTACCTCCGCGATGCAGCGTGGGGACTGATGTAGACTTGCTTGTTAGTGTTTGATGTATTCGCCATGAGCTGCGTGCCGCCTATGATGTAGTAGTCTATGTACTGGACTCTATGTATCGAACTCTATGCATGATTCCTTTTGTAAGATATGCCAACTACTATGTAGTTTCCATAATGCTACTTTCATTATGCGTGTTTCGTCATGAATGATTCTTGTCTCTTGCTTATCTTCTCAATTGCTGAACTACCCCTGTTATATAATAGCAGGATGGTTAGGCCAGCAGGTCGTGGTCGTGGTACCAACCTTCCACCACCGCCTGAGTACATGGCTGGTATGATCCAACAGCTCGAGATGAATCGCCAGTTCATGGAGAACATGATGGCTCAGTTCCCTCGCCCCAATATGAACCAGCACCCAAACGGAACAACTCTGCAGGAATTCATACGTCTGAACCCCAGCGTATACCGCAGCTCAACTCAGCCACTGGATGCTGATGACTGGCTCCGTGACATCACCTATGAGATGGAGTCTGCTGATGTAGCCCCTGCCAGCTATGTCACCTTTGCTTCCTTCTTCCTGAAGGGACCCGCAGCTCAATGGTGGGACAGCCACCGTCGTACTCTGCCGGTTGGGACACTCATCACCTGGCCAGACTTCCAGGCTGCCTTCCGCGCCCGTTTCATTCCTCAAGGGGTCATGGACCGGAAGAAGCGTGAGTTCCGCAACCTCACCCAAGGCAACAAGACTGTTGAAGCCTATCAGCGAGAGTTCTTGGACTTGTCTCGCTATGCTGAAGAGGATATTGCAACTGATGCGCGCAGACAAGAGAAGTTCCGTGACGGCCTTCAAGCTGACATCAAGCTCGCACTTCTAGTGCATGACATTGCTGATTTCGCCACCTTGGTGAACAAAGCTATCAATGTCGAAACTGGTCTGCAGGAATACCAGAACTCTAACAGGCGCAACCGTGACACCGGCTCATCTTCGGGCCCGTCCTCGCAGAAGCGCAAGATATGGATTCCCAATAGCATGTACCAGCCCAATGCCTCTGCTTCAAAGCAGAACTATGCTACACCTCGTCTGCCTACAACTAAGCAGCCGAAGCTTCCAGCTCCACCACCCCAAGCTCCTGTTCCCACTCCCAATAATGGCTTATGCTTCAGGTGCGGACAGCCAGGGCACCGTGCTAGAGAATGCAACCAGAACCAGAATCAACTGGCCCTCCCAGCAGCTGGCCGTGGAAACACCCAGAACCGCAACAACACTGGCAAGTCTTATGGGCAAGCTCAGGCCAACCACGTTGAATCGAACGAAGCTCGGGACCAGCCTGCCATCGTGATGGGTACACTCCTCGTAAATTCAGTACACGCATCTGTTTTATTCGATTCAGAGCATCGCATTCATTCATGTCTCAAGACTTTGCATACAAGCACGACGTTAAGTGTGAAGGGATGAACTCTTCGGTAGTGGTAAAAACCCCATTGGGACAATGTCAAACCTCCATGGTTGGCGCCGACGCCCCGTGGAAATCGAAGGGCTGGAATTCTATGCCTCCCCATTATCCTCAAGACGTCTAACATCGACCTCATTTTGGGGATGGATTGGTTGAAGGCGACATACGCGCCAATCGTTTGCGCCACTAAGACCGGCCCATCTGCTGCACCCTTCGATGAAATCGTAAGCTACAATGCTCGTTCGTTCAAAATGCCGAGGCAAGGCTCTATGCATTGAATGCATTGAACGCCGCACCCTCGAGGGAATTGAAAACATTCCCTGCTGCTTATGCATTTCCAACACGTCTTTCCTGAAGAACTTCCAGGGATTCCCCCTGCTAGGGCTGTCGAATTCGTCATCGACTTGAAACCAGGCACCACTCCTATAGCCAAGCGTCCCTACAAGATGCCGCCGCATGAACTCCTTGAGCTAAAGGAGGAAATCGACAAATCTCTTCAAAGCGGTTTCATTCGCCCAACTTGCTCACCTTGGGGAGCACCTTCTCTCTTTGTCAAGAAGAAGGATGGGACAAACCGATTGGTCCAAGACTACCGTCCTATAAATCAAGCTACCATTCAAAATAAGTATCCTCTTCCTCGGATCAATGATCTTTATGATCAATTGGCTGGTTCGTCAGTGTTCTCGAAACTCGGCTTGAGGTTGGGTTACCACCAGATCCGTGTTCGTGAGGAGGATATCCCCAAGACCGCATTTGTGACTCGTTATGGTTCATACGAGTACACCGTCATGTCTTTCGGCTTAACCAATGCTCCAGCCACCTTCTCTCGCTGATGAACTATATATTCATGGATTACCTCGACAAGTTCGGCCGTGGTTTATCCGGATGATATCCTGATCTATTCCAAGAATGAAGAAGAACATGCTGAACATCTTCGTCTTGTCTTTGGAAAAGCTACGAGAGCATCAACTCTATGCCAAGTTCTCCAAATGTGAATTACGGCTTCCCAAGTAACCTATCTTGGGCATGTCATTTCTAAGGATGGTATTGCCACAACCCCGAACGAGTTCAGGCTATTCTTGATTGGACTCCTCCGAAGAACGTTAAGCAAGTCGGAAGTTTTCTCGGTCTCGCTTGACTATTGCCGTCGATTCGTCGAGAACTTCTCCAAGATTGCCAGGCCTCTGACTAATCTATTGCATAAAGGCGTCAAGTTCCAATGGACAGATAAGTGTCAGGAAAGTTTCCAGGAACTCAAGGACAAGCTGACAACTGCCCCAGTGCTAGCTCCTCCTGATACTAAGAAGGACTTCGTCATTTACTGCGACGCTTCCCGTCAAGGATTAGGCGGTGTCCTAATGCAAGAGCGCAAAGTGGTTGCTTATGCCTCTCGGCGATTGCGCCCTCACGAGGAGAACTACCTACCACGACCTCGAACTTGCTTGCTGTCATTCATGCGCTCAAGCACTGGCGACATTTCATTCTCCGTACTCGTTGCGAGATCTACACTGACCACCAAAGTCTGAAGTATCTGTTTACTCAGCCAGACCTGAACCTCCGTCAGCAGAGATGGATGGAGACTGTTGCAGACTTTGATTTGGGAATTTCCTATACGCCAGGCAAGGCTAATGTGATGGCTGATGCCTTGAGCCGCAAGTCTTACTGCAACCACCTTCAGGTTCACAAAGTTCAGCCCTCACTTGTTGAAGAATTCAGCAGGCTGAACCTCCATATCGTTCCTCCGCACACTTCGCTCCCCTCCTCCGGAGTTCCGCAAGATGAATCTCCGTGTTGTTCCCCAGGGATCCCTCTTTACCCTGGCTGTTGAACCCGATCTCTTGGACACCATAAAGACAATGCAGGGATCTGACTCTGAGGTCTACAAGCTTAAACAAGACGTCAGGAAAGGAAATCCCTCATCCTTCACTATTGCTGATGATGGCGCCTTGTACTTCAAAGGCCGCCTAGTGGTGCCTTGCAAGAAGGACAACCTGGGTATGACTCAGAAGGTTATGCAAGAAGCTCATGATACGCCTCTATGTATCCACCCTGGCAGTACCAAGATGTATCAAGACATTCGTCAGAGATTCTGGTGGTCGAATATGAAGCAGGACATTGCTCGCTATGTTTCTGAGTGTGACGTTTGCCGTCGTATCAAAGCAGAACATCAAAGGCCTGCTGGAACTCTGCAGCCTATCTCTATTCCCGAATGGAAATGGGACCATGTTGAAATGGACTTCACACCGGGTTTTCCCAAATCGCAGAAAGGTAATGATGCTATTCTTGTCGTCATTGACCGGCTTTCTAAAGTTGCTCATTTTCTGGCGGTCAAAGAAACGATCACTGCTAGCCAGCTTGCAACGCTCTATATGTCCAGAATTGTTTCACTTCACGGTATTCCACTGGTTATCAGTTCGGACCGTGGCAGCTTATTCACTTCAAGATTCTGGGCAAGTTTCCAAGAAGCTATGGGGACTCATTTATCTTTCAAGATCGCTTTTCATCCGTAGCCTCAAGGGCAGGTTGAACGTGTCAACCAAATTCTCAAGACATGCTTCCAGCTTGTGTCGTCTCTTTTCGCAAGAAATGGGAGGAATCTCTCCCGTATGCTGAAGTTCTCTTATAATAATAGCTATCAAGCTAGTCCAAGATGGCCCCTTCAAGTGTTATATGGACGAAAGTGCCGAACCCTCTAAACTGGTCGAAATCGGGGAACGCCCACTCTTCGGTCCGGATATTATCCAACATGCCAAGAACAAGTCCGCATTATTCGCGAGAATCTCAAGATCGCTCGATCGCGTCAAAAGAGTAATTATGACCGGCATCACAAAGACATGGTCTATCAACTTTGGCGAAAAGGCCTATCTTCGCGTTACACCAATGAAGGGTGCTCACCGCTTCGGGATCAAGGGCAAACTAGCTCCTCGCTATATTGGCCCTTTCACTATTCTGGAAAGGCGTGGAAAAGTGGCCTATCAACTGGAGCTTCCGTCGAACCTTTCTCAGGTTCACGATGTGTTCCACGTGTCCCAACTCCGACGCTGCTTCAAGGACCCAATCCGAGCAGTGGACCACGAAGTGCTCGAATTGCAACAGGACCTCTCCTATAAAGAGCATCCGGTCCGCATTCTCGACCAAGCTGAACGCCAAGACACGCCGAAGGCGACCAAATTCCTCAAAGTCCAAAGTGGTCGAATCACTCAAGATGAAGCCACACAGGAACGCGAGGATCGTCTACGAGATGAATATCCCGCCCTCTTTCCTTCTCCCTCCTACATCTCGGGACGAGATTTCTTGTAGTGGAGGAGATTTGTAACGCCCGGATGGTTTTGCAACAGTAAACCCCCCCCCCCCCGGTTCTGTTAAGTTTCTAATCGTTGTTTCGAATCTGTCAAAAAAATAATAATAAAAAGGGAAAATAAAACTGGGAGGGGGATAAACCCCCACCGGCCCAGCCAGCCGGCCCCCCCCTCCCCACTCCCCCTGGCCCCCTGCCAACTGGGCCAACGGCCCAGAGGCCAGCCCCACTGGGCCACCAGGCCGGCCCAGCCGGGCCACTCCCCCCTCTCCCTTATCCACCCCGAGGGGAAACCCTAGTCCCCAACCGCCCCGCACTTCCCCCCCCTCCCTCTCGCGCCTCCCTCGCCTCCCGACCCGATCTGGATCGGGCAGGCGCCACCGACCGCCTCCCATGGGCGATCCCTCGCCGTCGTTCCGCCGGCCCCCCGCCGCCACGGTGCTCCCACTCCCTCCCCACGCCGCCCCACTCCTCTCCCGATCCGATCTGGTCGGGATCGATCAACGCCGCCCGTGGACCTCCCGGCGCCCGACGCCTGGACCTCGCCGGACTCCTCCACTCGCTGGCTGTTCCCGTCGCCCGCTCGTCCCCGACGCCCACCTCGACCTACACCACGCACGCGCCCGAGACCCTACACTTCGTGAGCTCGACCTCCTCCTCCCTTCCCTATCCACGGTCGTGCCCGACCGCCTGACGAGCTCCTCGACGCCCCGTGCTGTCGCCGCGCCCAGACTCAAGACGCCTGGCCCGCGCCACGCCGCGTTTTCCTCGCTTCGCCTCGCCACGTTCAGGTTGCGCCCTGCTTGGCCCCGACTCCCTTCCTCTTCCCTCGGCGTGACCTGGCGCCGCCGATCCGTCTGCCCCCCCCTCACGTGTCTGCTGCCAAGGGCGCTGGCGCTGGTAACCCGGCCACTTCGCCAGCGCCGATCCGCTCAGGTCGCCGCCGACCGGCCGGACGTGCCCGAATCGGGCAAAGCACCACTTGTGGCGCTCAAGACCAAGTAGGGCCGTGTGCCAACGACAGGGGCCCCACCCCAAAAACGTTAAAATGTATGTTTTAATTAAACAGACACGAAAATGAATTAAAAGTGAATTAAACTAATTAACTAAATAAACTAATTAATTAATTAATTGAGTAATTAATTAATCTAATTAATTCTGGATTAGTTAAACCTAATCGTTAGCTAATTAATTGGGTAATTAATTAAACTAATTAATCCTGGATTAATTAATACTAATCATTAGTTAACTTAATTAACTAAGATTAATTAATCCTGATTAGGTTAATTAGGCTTAGTGAATGACATGTGGGACCCACCTGGCAGGGTTGACTTAGTCAACCTGTTGGTCGATGACGCCAAGATGACCTCATCTTGATATCATAAATACTTTTTCGAAATTAATTAAATAATTAATAAAAATTCCAGAAATTAATAAAACCTTTTATAATTCATAACTTTTAATCCGTAGCCCGGATTAAAATAATTTCAACATGAAAGTTGCTCAGAACGACGAGACGAATTCGGATACGCAGTCCGTTCGTCCACCGCACGTCTCTAACCTATCGAACCTGCAAACTTTCTCCTCCGGTTCATCTGTATGACAGACGTCCGGAACCGGGATAACTTCCCGGATGCTTTCCCCCCTAAACCAGTACCCTTCTTACCACGTTAGGGCACGCCTAGCTTCGCTTCTTGGCATGTCATGCATCGTTATGCATCTGTTATCGTGTATTCATTGTTTCTTCCCCCTCTTCTCTTCGGTAGACTACGAGACCGACGCTGCAGCTGGCCAGTTCGACTACAGTGCTGACGATCCCTCTCTCTTGCCAGAGCAACCAGGCAAGCCCCCCTTTTTGATCATCCCGATATCGCCCATTCCATTCTCTTATTGCTTGCACTAGATTTTTGCTACTGTTATTGTTGCTCCTATTCTGTTGCATAGCCTGTTTATTGTAACCTGCTTTGTTACCTACCTGCTTATCCTAAACTGCTTAGTATAGGTTGGTTAGACCCATCAGTGACCCCCCCCCCCACCTTGTCCTTGTTGCCCCCTACTTCATCATTGAAGACCCGATCAACGGGATCGATACCAGGCCCCGACACCGCACATCACTTCCCCTTAGTTGCTCGACACTACTAGGTTACTATCGAGTACCGAGGGTGACACCTCTACCGCACTTCTGATATTAACCCTGTAGTATAGATATCCGGTTGTGGTCATCGAGGGTGATTTCCTCTTTAACCACTTCCGATACGACTCTGTCGTGCAACCCCTCAAGTGTGGACCTCGAGGGTGAATCCTCTTATGTTCACCTTGATGACTACATTGAGTGGAATACACCGGGGGTGATTCCTCGTGTTTTCCCCTTGATGTTTGGACTCACGGTTACTTGGACTTTTACCACTTTGTTACTTGGAAAGACGGGCCCACCTCGAGGGGTACCAGCGTGCTTAATTGGCAGTGATGTGGAGACGGGTTGACACGGAGGGTGCCCGCGAGATACTTACGAGGCGTGGCGGGCATTCCTAGCCCTTGCCGCAAGTCCTCGAGACGGGCAACGGGGTCACATCTTTCGTGAGTCTCGCTTGTTACCGCTGCGTTCCTAATCCACTACGATTTGGATATTTGATCCGAGGGGCCTCGCCCGATAGCACTAACCATCACGTGGGCTAAGTATGGGCGATTCTGCGTCAGATACATCAGCCGAAGCTTATTAGACGTCAGGCGTCCGGAGCAGCGCTACCGGATTGGACTGAACGCTGTTAGGCTAGGTCTGCTTCCTACCGCCTCGCAACGCAAGTGTGGAGTTCCTGTGGAGATGGCCCATGACCCTGGGGGCATAGGTTTAGTCCGGCGTGCTGGCCTCTCTATTAAGCCTAGGTCGGGTTGCGCGTATTGTTTGACCGAGGCCGGGCATGACCTCGGAAAGTGTGTCCGGCGGAGTTAAGCGGCGTGGTGGGTAAGTTGGTGCACCCCTGCAGGAAGAAAACATCTATCGATAGCCTGTCCTACGGTAACGGACGCTTGGAGTTGTATCCCGATCGATACAACTAGAACTGGATACTTGAGATGAGACATGGATATGAGCAATGGATTGTGATGAGAATTGGATTGTGATGATAACTGGATAGTACGGCTCTGGGATTTCTTTCTCGCAGGGAGTCGAGAAAGGATCTCTGGCCGAGGTTGATAACACTACTGCTACTTTAAGTTATGTTACTCTACTCCCTCTTGTTTGCTGCAAGATGGTGGTTTCCAGAAGATGCTAGTCCTCGATAGGACTAGGCCTTCTCTCTATTCTGGCATTTCTGCAGCCCAGTTCACATATACGGCCTTCCTTTGATAATGTTGCATATGTAGTGTAGCTCCTTGCTTGCGAGTACTTTGGATGAGTACTCACGGTTGCCTTGTTCCCCCTTTTTCCCCTATCTCTACTCGATTGCTGCAATCAGACGATGGAGCCCAGGATCCAGACGCCACCGCCTACGACGACTACTACTCTGGAGGCGCCTACTACTACGTGCAGCCCGCTGACGACGACCAGGAGTGACCTAGGAGGATCCCAGGCAGGAGGCCTGTCCTCTTTCGATCTGTATCCCAGTTTGTGCTAGCCATCTTATGGCACCTTGTTTAACTTATGTCTGTACTCAGATATTGTTGCTTCCGCTGACTCGTCTATGATCGAGCACTTGTATTCGAGCCCTCGAGGCCCCTGGCTTGTATTATGATGCTTGTATGACTTATTTTATTTGTAGAGTTGTGTTGTGATATCTTCCCGTGAGTCCTTGATCTTGATCGTACACATTTGCGTGCATGATTAGTGTACGATTGAATCGAGGGCGTCACAGGTTGGCGGCGGCGCCGGTGGCGGTCGCGAGCTAGGGTTTGAGGGGGGAGGGGCAGGGTGGGGGAATGTGGGGGAGGGATGGTGGTGTTTGAGGATACGCCGCGACTACTGAAAATTTTAGTAATGGTGGGTGGAGATGGTGGTGGACGAGGGAGGGCGGTGGTTCAAATGCCTCGGCTACTGCAATTTTACTATAAGGTCGGTGCTGGAGGAGTGTGGGTGACGGTTGAAGTAGGTCGGCTACTAAAATGTGGGTAAAGGAATTGACGCGGGGCGGGAGTGCCCAAGATCGCGCACAATCCAATAAGAATATTCATGTATGATAATAAGGAAAAGTGGCGGAACCGCCGATTTTTTGCAACGCTTAAGGCGGGTAGTTTGTTTTTATATTTCTAGCTAGTTGGTCTATCGTGAAGGAAATATGCCCTAGAGGCAATAATAAAGTTGTTATTTATATTCCCTTATATCATGATAAATGTTTATTATTCATGCTAGAATTGTATTAACCGAAAATTCAGTACATGTGTGAATAAATAGACAAAATAGAGTGTCCCTAGTATTCCTCTACTTGACTAGCTCGTTAATCAAAGATGGTTAAGTTTCCTGACCATAGACATGTGTTGTGATTTGATGAACGGGATCACATCATTAGAGAATGATGTGATGGACAAGACCCATCCGTTAGCTTAGCATAATGATTGTTTAGTTTTATTGATATTGCTTTCTTCATGACTTATACATATTCCTCGGACTATGAGTTTATGCAACTCCCGGATACCGGAGGAACACTTTGTGTGCTATCAAACATCACAACGTAATTGGGTGATTATAAAGATGCTCCACAAGTGTCTCTGAAGGTGTTTGTTGAGTTGGCATGGATCAAGATTAGGATTTGTCACTCCGTGTATCAGAGAGGTATCTCTGGGCCCTCTCGGTAATGCACATAACTATAAGCCTTGCAAGCAATGTGAATAATGATTTAGTTACGGCATGAGGCATTACGTGACGAGTAAAGAGACTTGCCGGTAACGAGATTGAACTAGGTATGATGATACCGATGATCGAATCTCGGGCAAGTAACATACCAATGATAAAGGGAATAATGTATGTTATTATGCGGTTTGACTGATAAAGATCTTCATAGAATATGTAGGAACCAATATGAGCATCCAGGTTCCTCTATTGGTTATTGACCGGAGATGTGTCTCGATCATGTCTACATAGTTCTCGAACCTGTAGGGTCCGCACGCTTAACGTTCGATGACGATTTGTATTATGAGTTGTGTGTATTGGTGACCGAAGTTTGTTCGGAGTCCCGGATGATATCACGGACATGACAAGGAGTCTCAAAACGGTCGAGAGGTAAAGATTCATATATTGGAAGGTTGTATTCAGACATCGGAATGGTTCCGAGTGATTCAGGTATTTATCCGTAGTACACAGGGGTTACCGGAACTCCCCGGGGGAAATCCTGGGCCTCATGGGCCATGGAAGAGAAGAGGGGACAGCCCAAAAGGGGGAGGCGCCCCCCTCCCCCAAGGGGAGTCCGAATAGGAAGGGGAGGGGGCGCGGCCTCCCTTTCCCTCCTCCCCTTCCCTCTGTCCCCCTCTGTTGGAAGGAAAAGGTGGGGGCCGAATCCTTCTTGGACTAGGAGTCCAAGTAGGACCCCGCCCCCTTGGCGCGCCCCACCTAGGCCGCCAGCCTCCTCCTCCCCTCCTTTATATACGGGGGCGGGGGGCACCCCAAAGGCACACCAAGAATTCTCTTAGCCATGTGCGGAGCCCCCCTACACAGTTTACTCCTCCGGTCATAGAGTCGTAGTGCTTAGGCAAAGCCCTGCACGGATCACATCGCCATCACCGTCACCGCACCGTCGTGCTGACGGAACTCTCCCTCGACCCTCAACTGGATCAAGAGTTCGAGGGACGCCATCGAGCTTAACGTGTGCTGAACACGGAGGTGCCGTACGTTCGGTACTTGGATCGGTTGGATCGTGAAGATGTTCGACTACATCAACCGCGTTAATCTAACGCTTCCGCTTTCGGTCTATGAGGGTACGTGGACACACTCTCCCCTCTCATTGCTATGCATCTCCTAGATATATCTTGCGTGATCGTAGGAATTTTTTTTGAAATTGCATGCTACGTTCCCCAATAGTGGCATCCAAGCCAGGTCTATGCGTAGATGGTATGCACTAGTAGAACACAAAGAGTTGTGGGCGATAATAGTCATACTTCTTACCACCAAAGTCTTACTTTGATTCGGCGGTATTGTTGGATGAAGCGGCCCGGACCGACATTACATGACCGCGTTCATGAGACGTCTAACTTGTTTTTGTAGGGCATGTTGTGATGTGATATGGTCAAGACGTGATGAGATATAAATTGTTGTATGAGATGATCATGTTTTATAGAAGTTATCAGCAACTGGCATGAGCCTTATGGTTGTCGCTTTATTGTATTAAATGCAATCGCCATGTAATTGCTTCACTTTATCACTAAGCGGTAGCGATAGTCGTAGTAGCAATAGTTGGCTAGACGACAACGACGCTACGATGGAGATCAAGGTGTCAAGCCGGTGACGATGGAGATCATGACGGTGCTTTGGAGATGGAGATCAAAGGCACAAGATGATGATGGCCATATCATGTCACATATTTTGATTGCATGTGATGTTTATCCTTTATGCATCTTATTTTTCTTAGTACGGCGGTAGCATTATAAGATAATCCCTCACTAAATTCAGTACGGTGCTTTGGAGATGGAGATCAAAGGCACAAGTGTTCTCCCTGAGTATGCACCATTGCTACAGTTCGTCGTGCCGAGACACCACGTGACGATCGGGTGTAATAATCTCTACGTTCACATACAACGGGTGCAAGTAAGTTTTGCACATGCAAAATACTCGGGTTAAACTTGATGAGCCTAGCATATGCAGATATGGCCTCGGAACTAATAACCCGCAAGTATAGGGGATCAATTGTAGCCTCTTTCGATAGGTAAGAGTGTCGAACCCAGAACCCAACGAAGGGATAAAGGTAGAACAAATATTCCCTCAAGTTCTATCGACCACCGATACAACTCTACGCACGCTTGACGTTTGCTTTACCGGAAACAAGTATGAAACTATTTTTGCGAGGATAAAACTACGAGTACTTTGCGAGATAAAACTATGAATAAATTGCAAGGTAATAAAATAGGATAGCTTTTGTCAACAAGAAAGTCATTTGTTCCTAGGCAATCGATAACAAGTACCGGTAATCATTCTTGTAATTTTGTATGAGGGAGAGGCATGAGTTAACATACTTTCTCAACTTGGATCATATGCACTTATGATTGGAACTCTAGCAAGCATCCGCAACTACTAAAGATCATTAAGGTCGTGAAACACAACCATAGCGTGAAGTATCAAGTCCTCTTTACTCCCATACGCCATAACCCACCTATCGGCGTTTAAGTTTCTGTCACTCTCGCAACACTGATAATAAGCAAACCATGAACGTATTGCAACACCCTACAGCGAGGCCCCCTGACGTTTGCGCGAGACGGAGGGCATTGTAGAACAGCACCATAAATAAAATATACAATCATACCAACCAAGATCACGATTAAACCACAGGACAAAACATATCTACTCAAACATCATAGGATAACCATAGATCATCGGGAAATAATATATGGAGTTGAGCACTATGTTTAAGTAGAGATTATAGTGGGGGGAACAGGTGTTACACCGTGATACGTCTCCAACGTATCTATAATTTTTTATTGCTCCATGCTATATTATCTACTGTTTTGGACATTATTGGGCTTTATTATTCACTTTTATATTATTTTTTGGACTAACCTATTAACCGGAGGCCCAACCCAGAATTGTTGTTTTTTGCCTATTTCAGAGTTTCGCATAAAAAGGAATATCAAACTAAGTCCAAACGGAATGAAACCTTCGGGAACGTGATTTTTAGGAAAATTATGATCCGGGAGACTTGGACCCTACATCAAGAACCAAAAGAGGAGGCCACGAGGTAGGGGGTGCCCCCCCCCAGAGCGCGCCCTCCACCCTCGTGGGCCCCCTGTTGCTCCACTAACGTACTCATTCCTCCTATATATACCTACGTACCCCCAAACGATCAAATACGGAGCCAAAAACCTAATTCCACTGCCGCAACCTTTTGTACCCACGAGATCCCATCTTGGGGCCTGTTTGCTCCACTGGAGGGGGAATCCATCACGGAGGGCTTCTACATCAACACCATAGCCTCTCCGATGAAGTGTGAGTAGTTTACCTCAGACCTTCGGGTCCATAGTTAGTAGCTAGATGGCTTCTTCTCTCTTTTTGGATCTCAATACAATGTTCTCCCCCTTTCTCGTGGAGATCTATTCAATGTAATCTTCTTTTTGCGGTGTGTTTGTTGAGACCGATGAATTGTGGGTTTATGATCAAAATTATCTATGAACAATATTTGAATCTTCTCTGAATTCTTTTATGTATGATTGGTTATCTTTGCAAGTCTCTTCGAATTATCAGTTTGGTTTGGCCTACTAGATTGATCTTTCTTGCAATGGGAGAAGTGCTTGGCTTTGGGTTCAATCTTGCGGTGTCCTTTCCTAGTGATGAGGGGGCAGCAAGGCACGTATTGTATTGTTGCCATCGAGGATAACAAGATGGGGTTTTTTATCATATTGCATGAATTTATCCCTCTACATCATGTCATCTTGCTTAAGGCGTTACTCTGTTTTCATTAAATTAATACTCTAGATGCACGCTGGATAGCGCTCGATGAGTGGAGTAATAGTAGTAGATGCAGGTAGGAGTCAGTCTACTTGTCTCGGACATGATGCCTATATACATGATCATACCTAGATATTCTCATAATTAACTATGCTCAATTCTGTCAATTACTCAACAGTAATTCATTCACCCACCGTAAAATATTTATGCTCTTGAGAGAAGCCACTAGTGAAACCTATGGCCCCCAGGTCTATCTTCATCATATTAATCTTCCAACACTTAGTTATTCCCTTTGCTTTTTTACTTTGCTTTTATTTTACTTTGCATCTTTATCACAAAAATAACAAAAATATTATCTTAACATATCTATCAGATCTCACTCTCGTAAGTGATCGTGAAGGGATTGACAACCCCTTCTCGCGTTGGTTGCGAGGATTTATTTGTATTGTGCAGGTACGAGGAACTCGCGCATAGCCTCCTACTGGATTGGTACCTTGGTTCTCAAAAACTGAGGGAAATACTTACGCTACTTTGCTGCATCACCCTTTCCTCTTCAAGGGAAAACCAACGCAGTGCTCAAGGGGTAGCACACCACTGCATAGAGGGGAGAAAGTTGGTGTTGACGGTAGCAAGATTGTTGATGTAGATCGCTGTCCCGATCGTTGCCCCCGGTGGCACTCCGGCGCCACCGGAAGCGAGGGGGAGAGAGCCCCCCTCCTTCTTCTTCTTCTTCCTTGGCCTCTCCCTAGATGGGAGGGGAGTTCCCCCTCTGGTCCTTGGTCACCATGGTGTCGGAGGGGCGGGAGCCCCTCTGAGATTGGATCTCCCTCTCTGTTCTCTCTGTTTCGTGTTCCCCAGATCTGGCCGAAAACCGTTTCTTATATTCCAAGAGATCCCTAACTCCGATTGCGCTGAGATTTTAACACGATTTTTTTCTGGATATAAGCTTCCTTGCGCCCGAAGTAGAGGTCCAACTAACATACGAGGTGGGCACAACCCACCACCGCGCGCCAGGGGCCTCTGGCGCGCCCTGGTGTCTTGTGCCTTGTGTGGGCCTCCGTTTGCGGTGATTCCAACTCTCAAAAATCACATATATTCCAAAATAATTCTCCGTGAAATTTTATTGCATTTGGACTTCGTTTGATATGGATACTCTGCGATACAAAAAACATGCAGAAAACAGGAACTGGCACTGGGCACTAGATCAATAGGTTAGTCTAATAAATCATATAAAAAGTTGCCAAAAGTGTATAAAAGTTCTATAATATTGGCATGAAACAATCAAAAATTAGAGATACGACGGAGACGTATCAGCATCCCCAAGCTTAATTCCTGCTCGTCCTCGAGCGGGTAAATGATAAAAAAGATAATTTTTGATGTAGAATGCTACCTAACATAAACTTGATCATATGTCTAGTCATGGCATGAATATTAAGACATAAGTGATTCAAAGCAATAGTCTATAATTTGACATAAAGACATCAATACTCAGGCATCCCAACAAATAATCATGTCTTTCAAAATATCAACGCTAAAGAAAGCTATCCCTACAAAATCATATAGTCTTGTCATGCTCTGTCTTCTTAACACGAAGTATTTATCATGCACAACCCCGATGACAAGCCAAGAAATTGGTTCATACTTTTTAATGCGCTTCATCTTTTTCAACCCTCACGCAATACATGAGCACAAGCCATGGATATAGCACTACGGGTGGAATAGAGTATGATGATAGGGGTAAATATAAAGAAGACAAAAAAGTAGAAAGTCTCACATCGATGCGGCTAACCAACGGGCTATGGAGATGCCCATCAATTGATATCAATGCGAGGAGTAGGGAATGTCATGCAACGGATGCACTAAGAGCTATAAGTGTATGAAAGCTCAGTATGAAAACTAAGTGGGTGTGCATCTAATCCTATAATGAAAAATTCCCACTAGTATATGAAAGTGACAACATATGAGATTCTCCATATGAAAAACATGGTGCTACTTTGAAGCACAAGTGTGGTAAAGGATACTAACAATGCCCCTTCTCTCTTTGTTTATTTATTATTATTATTTTCTTTTTTTCCATTTTTTCTCTCTTTTTTTTCTTTTCTTTTTTTTTTCTTTTTCTTTTTCTTTTTCTCTCATTGTCCGGAGTCTCATCCCGACTTGTGGGGGAATCCTAGTCTCCATCATCCTTTCCTCACTGGGGCACTGCACTAAAAATGAATAATGATCATCACACTTCTATTTACTTATAACTCAAAAGAAAAAAAATTACAACTTGATACCTATGACAAAGTATGACTCTATATGAATGCCTAGGCATGTACTAGGATGTGCAATGATCTAGCGTAACATGTATGAAAAATGATGAACGTGGCTGAGCCACAACTACTATGTCAGCTATATGATCATGCAACGCAATATGCCAATGAATGCTCAAGTCATCAAACGGAAGTGGTGGAAGTTGCATGGCAATATATCTCGGAATGGCCATGGAAAAGCCATAATAGGTAGGTATGGTGGCTATTTTGAGGAAGATATAATAAGGCTTATGTGTGATAGAGCGTATCGTATCATGGGGTTTGGATGCACCTGCGGAGTTTGCACCGACTCTCGAGGTGAGATGGGGCAATACACGGTATCGTAGAGGCTAGCAAATTGCGGAAAGGTAAGGATGCGTATAATCCATGGACTCACATTAGTCATAAAGAACTCATATACTTATTGCAAAAGTTTATTAGCCCTCGAAGCAAAGTATTACTACGCATGCCCCTAGGGGGGTAGATTGGTAGGAAAAGACCATCGCTCGTCCCTGACCGCCACTCATAAGGAAGACAATCAATAATAAATCATGCTCCAACTTTCATAGCATAACCAGAGACTATACGTGCATGCTTCGGGAATCACAAACCTTAACACCAATATTCCTACTAACCACAACTGTTTACTAGTACCTCCCACATATTATAATCTCTATATCGCAAAACTATTGCAAGGAATCAAACATATCATATTCAGTGATCCATAAGTTTTACGTAGGATTTTATGACTAACCATGCAATTGACCAATTCCTTTTTGACTCTCTAAATAGATATAAGTGAAGCATGAAAGTTTAATTATTTCTACAAAAGACCATGCTCTAACAAATATAAGTGAAGCAAAAGAGCATTCTTCAAACAACGGTTTTTCATGTGAAGAGAAACAGGCAATCCAAACTTCAAATGATATAAGTGAAGCGCATGAAGCATTCTATAAAGCCATACTCAAAAGATATAAGTGAAGTGCAATGAGCATTATATAAATCAACCATGGACTATCTCATACCAGCATGGTGCATAAAATAAAAGTGAAAACTAAATGCAAAATACGCTCCAAGATTTGCACATATCACATGAACGAAACGAAACCGAAAACATACCGATACTTGTTGAAGAAAGATGGGATGCCTTCCGAGGCATCCCAAGCTTAGACGCTTGAGTATCCTTAAATATATACTTGGGGTTCCTTGGGCATCCCCAAGCTTGAGCTCTTGCATCTCCTCCTTCTCCTCATATCGAGACCTCCTCGATCTTTGATCACTTCATCCACACAAAACTCAACAGAAAGTTTGGTAAGATCCGTTAGTATAATAAAGCAAATCACTACTCTAAGTATTGTTGCAAACCAATTCAAATTTTGTTTTTGCATTGGAGCTACTGTAATATAACTTTTTCATGGCTTAATCCACTAATAGAATCAATAGTTTCATCAAAACAAGCAAAACAATGCATCAAAAACAGAATTTGTCTTAAACAGGACAGTCTGTAGTAATCTGAACATTCACCATACTTCTAGTACTCCAGAAAATCTGAAACAATTAGGAAAAATAAAAATAAAATAAAAAAGATAGTGCAAAAAGTTTCAGAACCGTTTAATGTTCCAGTAAAAATTGTAAAATTGCACACTACAGCCAAAGTTTCTGTTTTGCACCGCACAAACCAACAAGCAATGTAAACATCCTAAAGGCAAATCTTGGCACATTATTTTTATAATACAATGGAATTGTACAAGGGGATAATTATTTTAGTTGAAAAGTTTCTGTAATTAAGATTCACAAAGTTTCCGTGAGCATGAACAAAGCTCAAGGAGCTCCCCCACTTCAACAATGCTTGTCTCTTTCACTTTCACTTTCCTTTTTGAAAAGTTTTGTGTTCCCCTCTATAATTTTTTTTTGTTTTTAAACTTTATAAAAGCACTAAACAGAAATAAATGACTCTCTAAAACTTCCGGGTTGTCTCCCTGGCAGCGCTTTCTTTAAAGCCATTAAGCTAGGCATAAAGTGCTCAAGTAATGGATCCACCCGGATCCCAAGGTACATCAAAGACAATTTTAATTAGCAATGATTTGGCATTTAGTAGTGAGCACAAAGCAACATCTATCAAGCAATGACGAAGTCTAACTCTCTTCCTATGCATCGGCATGTCATACAAGAACAATTCATGCACATCAAGTAAAGGCCAATACATAGAATAAGCAGTTTCTTGCAATTTTTTTGTGTTGGAAACATAAAGAGGCGGAGATATAGTTCCTCTCATAATAATTTCAAGTAGGAGCATAAAGCACATGCATAGTATATTCATCAAAATCATCATGTGCAACGGTAAAAGGCAACCCATTAATATAATCCTTAATAAGTGCAAACTTCTCCAATATAGTGTAGTTGGGAGAATTCAAAAAGATAATAGGACTATGATGTGTGGGTGCAATAGCAAAACTTTCATGTTTAACATAAGGAACAATAGCAATTTCATCTCCATAAGCATCATTCATGTTGGCATCTTGGCCACAAGCATAGCAAGCATCAAGTTCATCAAAAAGGGATATTTCAAAAGAATCAACAGGATCATAGCAATTATCATAGCATTCATCCTTTGGAAAGAACGAAGGAACATTAAACAATGTATGAGTTGGAGGGTTACTCTCATTAGAAGGCGGGCACGGGTGATCAATCCGGTCTTCCTTCGCTTGTTCTTCGCTCTCCTCATCATCTTTTTCATCCAATGAGCTCGCAATTTCATCAATTTCTTCATCCATAGACTCCTGCAAAATATTAGTCTCTTCTTGCACAGCGGAGAATTTCTCAATAAATGCATCAATATCAGAATTGTATTTATAATTATCATAGCAATATGAAAGGATGGCAAAATTTTCAGGTCTATAAACTGAATCATCAAAATCTTCAAACTTTTCAAACAAAGATTCAATTTCATAAGCACCCTTAAAAGCAACAAATTATTCTATTCATTCCACATCATAGTAATCATATATACCTCTAGCATAGGAAGCCAAGGTTTCATTATCATTAAATTCACATGAAAAGGGAAGATGTGGAGCATTCATCCTAGAGCAACAAGTATAATCATATCTCTAGCATAAATCCCAAGCATACCAATGCAACATATGAATTTGACCCCATAAAAGTTTTCCTTTTGAGTCAAGAGATAATCCCTAAAGTATTCACGTTGATCCAATGTTACTCCCATTATCAAGTTGAATGGGGTTTTCTTAGGATAATCAAAGTAGTGCATATTATTTTTCACATAACGAGCATCGAGGGTTTAGGAGGTTCCCCATCTCCATGAGTAGCAAGTACGACTAATTTTTTTGGTGTTTCGTGTTCCATATCCATAACTAAAGATAGAGGACAACTTAGAACAGGAAATAAAAACTACATAGTGATAAAGCAAACAAGCACACACAAGAATATTCACCCCACGCTATTGCTCCCCGGAAACGGCGCCAGAAAAAGGTATTGATAATCCGCAAGTATAGGGGATCAATTGTAGCCTCTTTCGATAAGCAAGAGTGTCGAACCGAACGAAGAGCTAAAGGTAGAACAAATATTCCCTCAAGTTCTATCGACCACCGATCGAACTCTACGCACGCTTGACGTTCGCTTTACCGGAAACAAGTATGAAACTACTTTTGCAAGGATAAAACTATGAGTACTTTGGAAGAATAAAACTACGAATAAATTGCAAGGTAATAAAAGAGGATAGCTTTTGTCAACAAGAAATTCATTTGTCCCTAGGCAATCGATAACAAGTACCGGTAATCATTCTTGTAATTTTATATGAGGGAGAGGCATGAGCTAACATACTTTCTCTACTTGGATCATATGCACTTATGATTGGAACTCTAGCAAGCATCCGCAACAACTAAAGATCATTAAGGTCGTGAAACCCAACCATAGCGTTAAGTATCAAGTCCTCTTTACTCCCATACGCCATAACCAACCTACCCGCATTTAAGTTTCTATCACTCTCGCAACACTGACAATAAGCAAACCATGAACGTATTGCAACACTCTACAGCGCGGACCCCTCACGTTTGCGTGAGACGGAGGGCACTGTAGGACAGCACCATAAATAAAATATACAACCATACCAACCAAGATCATGATTAACCCACAGGACAAAACAGATCTGCTCAAACATCATAGGATAACCATAGATCATTGGGAAATAATATAGGTAGTTCAACACCTTGTTTAAGTAGATATTACAGCGGGGGGAAGAGGTGTTACACCGCTGCATAGATGGGAGGAAGTTGGTGTTGGCGGTAGCAAGATTGTTGATGTAGATCGTTGCCCCCTGTGGCACTCCGGCGCCACCGGAAGCGAGGGGGAGAGAGCCCCCTCCTTCTTCTTCTTCCTTGGCCTCCCCCTAGATTGGGGGAGAGTTCCCCCTCTGGTCCTTGGTCTCCATCGCGCCGGAGGGGCGGGAGCCCCTCCGAGATCGGATCTCCCTCTCTGTTCTCTTCTGTTTCGCGTTCCCCAGATCTGGATGAAAACTGTTTCTTATATTCTCGGAGATCCGCAACTCCGATTGCGCTGAGATTATAACACGATTTTTTTCCAGATATAAGCTTCCTTGCACCCGAAGTAGAGGTCCAACCAACGTACGAGGTGGGCACAACCCACCACGCGCGCCAGGGGCCTATGGCGCGCCCTGGTGTCTTGTGCCCTATGTGGGCCTCCGTTTGCGGTGATTCCAACTATCAAAAATCACATATATTCCAAAATAATTCTCCGTGAAACTTTATTGCATTTGGACTTCGTTTGATATGGATACTCTGCGATACAAAAAACATGCAGAAAAGCGAGGCGACCTTTGGGCCTTTGGATCAATAGGTTAGTCCAATAAATCATATGAAAAGTTGTCAAAAGTGTATAAAAGTTGTATAATATTGGCATGAAACAATCAAAAATTATAGATACGACGGAGACGTATCAGAAACACTGAGACTGAAAGGTCAAACGTGAATCATATAGTAGATATGATCAACATAGTGATGTTCACCATTGAAAACTACTCCATCTCACGTGATGATCGGACATGGTTTAGTTGATATGGATCACATGATCATTTAGATGACTAGAGGGATGTCTATCTAAGTGGGAGTTCTTAAGTAATATGATTAATTGAACTTTAATTAATCATGAACTTAGTACCTAATAGTTTGTGCATATCTATGTTGTTGTAGATCAATGGCCAGTGCTACCGCTCCCTTGAATTTTAATGCGTTCCTAGAGAAAGCTAAGTTGAAACATGATGGTAGCAACTACATGAACTAGGTCCGTAACTTCAGGATTATCCTCATTACTGCACAGAAAAATTATGTCCTAGAAGGACCGCTAGGTGCAAGGCCCGCTGCAGGAGCAACTGCAGACGTTATGAAAGTCTGGCAAAGCAAAGCTGATGACTACTCGATATTTCAGTGTGCCATGCTTTACGGCTTAGAATCGAGACTTCAAAGACATTTTGAACGTCATGGAGCATATGAGATGTTCCAGGAGTTGAAGTTAATATTTCAAGCAAATGCCCGAGTTGAGAGATATGAAGTCTCCAACAAGTTCTATAGCTGCAAGATGGAGGAGAATAGTTACGGTGAACATATACTCAAAATGTCTGGGTATCATAATCACTTTACTCAACTGGGAGTTAATCTTCCTGATGATAGTGTCATTGACAGAATTCTTCAATCACTGCCACCAAGCTATAAAGGCTTTGTGATGAACTATAATATGCAAGGGATGGAAAAGAAAATTCCCGAGATCTTCGCGATGCTAAAGGCTACGGAGGTAGAAATCAAGAAGGAGCATCAAGTGTTGATGGTTAACAAGACCACTAGTTTCAAGAAAAAGGGCAAAGGGAAGAAGGGGAACTTCAAGAAGAACGGCAAGTAAGTTACTGCTCAAGGGAAGAAGCCCAAATCTGGACCTAAGCCCGAAATTGAGTGCTTCTACTGCAAAGGAACTGGTCACTGGAAGCGGAACTGCCCCAAGTATTTGGCGGATAAGAAGGATGGCAAAGTGAAAGGTATATTTGATATACATGTTATTGATGTGTACCTTACTAATGCTCGTAGTATCGCCTGGGTATTTCATACTGGTTATGTTGCTCATATTTGCAACTTGAAACAGGGGCTATGGATTAAACGAAGATTGGCTAAGGACGAGGTGACGATGCACGTGGGAAATGATTCCAAGTCGATGTGATCGTCATCGGAACGCTACCTCTACATCTACCTTCAGGATTAGTTTTAGACCTAAATAATTGTTATTTGGTGCCAGTGTTGAGCATGAACATTATATCTGGATCTTGTTTGATGTGAGACGGTTATTCATTTAAATCAGAGAATAATTGTTGTCTTATTTATATGAGTAATATCTTTTATGGTCATGCACCCTTGATGAGTGGTCTATTTTTGTTGAATCTCGATAGTAGTGATACACATATTCATAATATTGAAGCCAAAAGATGCAAAGTTAATAATGATAGTGCAACTTATTTGTGGCACTGCCATTTAGGTCATATTGGTGTAAAGCACAGGAAGAACTCCATGCTGATGGGCTTTTGGAATCACTTTATGCTTGCAAACCATGCCTCATGGGCAAGATGACTAAGACTCCGTTCTCCGGAACAATGGAGCGAGCAACTGACTTATTGGAAATAATACATACTGATGTATGCGGTCCGGTGAGTGTTGAGGCTCGCGGCGGGTATCGTTATTTTCTAACCTTCACAGATGATTTGAGCATATATGTGTATATCTACTTAATGAAACATAAGTCTGAAACATTTGAATAGTTCAAAGAATTTCAGAGTGAAGTGGAAACTCATCGTAACAAGAAAATAAAGTTTCTACGATCCGATCGTGGAGGTGAATATTTGAGTTATGAGTTTGGTCTTCATTCAAAACAATGTGGAATAGTTTCGCAACTCACGCCACCTGGAACACCACAGCATAATTGTCGGGGGAGAGCTGATCGTGCCCCATGAGCACCTACGGGACCTAGGTCCCTTGTGGTTCGGAGGGGGTCGGAGATTGCACAAAGAGCGGATCGAGGCGATGCACACGAGCGGATTTACCCAGCTTCGGAGCTCTCCGGAGAGATAATACTCCTACTGCTGCTTTGTGGATTATCTCGTGTTCTTGCTAGGGAGCAATGCGGGCTACAAGACCTAGCCTGGATGTGATGAACTAAGCTCGGAGCTAGACTGAATCGAGCCGAACCCTTTCTACGTTGCACTTGGGCCTCCTTTTATAGGCACAAAGGGGTTACCACATGTGGCAAGTAGACAAGGGTATGATAGTAAAAACATGGGTTGGTACACCGCTTTGTACAGTGTACAGTAATCTATACCTAACTCTGACGGCAAGGGACAAGAGTCATCAATGCCCGTCTCAGTCGCCCGAACAGTATAACAGGGACCGTCAAGTGCGCCTCCGTTTGCCACGATGGTGGCTTGTCAGCGCCGCTTGTCGCTACTCCCCGCTGGCTGCACAGCCCGTCGACCTGGCGTCCTTGGGGAGCCCGTGGTGACACGTTGGCGGGTGAGCTGGAGCGGAGATGAAGAGAGGTCGCCCGCCCGGCAAGCGCCTTGCCGCGGCAGGGACCTCGTCGGCGCAGGGGGTTCGGCGCCTTAAGCCTTCCCGGCAAGCTCCTCTTGCCGGGGCCTTGTTTCCTTTGCGCCCGGAGTGGCCTTCCCGGCAAGCTCCTCTTGCCGGGGTCTTGACTACTTTGTTCTTGAATGGCTCTAAAGGAGCCGCTGAGGACCTTGGCGGCCATCAGGCCGGCCCGGCCGTGGGGCGCTGCAACTGTCCGTGCACGAGTTCGGGGTACTAGGGTACCCCTACTCCAAAGACACCGGCTGTGAGCCCCAGGTTCGGGCCACACGGGCGCCAAGCTCTGTTGGGCCAGGCCCAAAAGCAGTGCCAGGCGTGCGTGGTCTTGATTACGCCCGTTATTTGCCTTGTGCCCACCACGTCTCCCATTTAACGGCACGCCCCCACCGCGTTCCTCCAGCCGCACGCGTTAATTGTGGTGTCGTGGGTGAAGTGGGCGGCGTGCGAGGTCGCCTCATCTGTCGCCTCAGTTCTGCATCTCCGCCACGTGGCCCCCATGCACTCGGGGTCACGGATGGTGGAAGTGGGAAACTGGGCCGTCGTGAGCAGAGGCAGCAGGTCTGCCCCGATTCCCTGCTCTTCCTATGCCTTGATTCGCTGAGCGGGGCGGCCGAGCCCCCACCTTGCTTCCTTTAAGAAGAGCGGAAGGGGAGCATAGAAGCCCGCACTCTCCCATCTCTTCTTTTCCTCGGCTTCTGCTCCCCTTTCTCCCATTCGCCATGGAAAAAGGGAAACTTGGTTCTTCATCGGTGGCGGCGAGGGTCGCAGCTGGACATCGCACTCCTCCCAATCCCACGCCCGTGGTGGCTGAGCCAGCCACAAGGGGAAGAGGGAGGGGGCGAGGTCGTGGACGAGGCCGAGGATCTCGGGGGAGGGGCGGACGAGGCGGCGCGCCGTCTCCGCCTCCGTCGGCGGTTCCCCACCGGGGACGAGGTCGTGGACGAGTTCGAGGTGCTCGGGGAAGAGGATGTCGAGCCCCCAGACCGAAAAGGGCCAGGATAAAGGGATCGTCTGGAGAGCTTGAGCTGGTTGGTGTATCTGTTTGGAATGGAACTGGCACGCTTCACACTTGGTTACTTGTGCAGTTGCATCCTGAAGGGCTTCTGGCGGAAGAAACCTTGCCGGAAAGCTTTGCGGCAAGTGCTCTTCTTGCCAATGTGGTGACCACATATGCCTCCATGTATTTACGCCAACAGCCCATCCATCTTCCGGCAAATACACTTCAATTTCACCTTTGTTGAGCCTTCTTACATGCAGGATGTTGTCAACAAACTGGTACATACTTGACTGCCGGGCTACTTTTTTCGCTTCTTCTTGCTCTTCGGGAAGTTCTCCTGTCTGAAGGAAATGGACGATTTGTTGTGCCCATGTTGGAGCCTGTGGCTCGACAACAAGGACTAAAGGCTCATCTATCACTACGGGAACATCAGCTTCTACGGCAAGGACCTGTTGTTCCGCCGGAGCTCGATGATCCCCGGCAAGCTTGTCGGAGCTAAACTTGTCGGGAGCGTTTGCTTCAACGATACAAACTGCATGGTTTGTCGGAGCAGACTGCTCCTCAGTGATATTTGCGTTGGTTTTAGGGACCTTCTTGGCGGCGGCTTCAGAAAGCTCTGCCGGAAAGTAGTCGCCGGAAACCAATTTTCTCTTCTTGCTCTGTCCTGTTGATGGTGTTACGGTTGGCTGAGTTAGCTTGAGCACGAAAATCCCTGGTTCCACAGGTAACTTAAGTGCGGCACATTTGGAGAGGCCATCAGCTACATCATTCTGTGCTCTTGGAACGTGCTCCATTTGCAGGCCTTCAAAGTGCTCTTCCAGCTTCCTCACTTCATCGACGTACGCTTCCATCAACGGACTTTGATAATCTTTATTTACTTGGCGGACGACAAGTTGCGAGTCCCCCCTGACAATGAGCTTCTTCATCCCAAGGTCCACTGCAATCCTAAGACCGGCAAGCAAGCCTTCATACTCAGCAGTATTATTTTTTGCTTGTTCCTTGGGAAAGTGCATCTGGACTATGTACTTGAGGTGCTCCCCGGTGGGTGCGATAAGCAGCACGCCGGCACCGGCGCCTTGCAGCGAGAAGGCACCATCGAAGTACATCAGCCACTCTTTATTTGCCTCCTTGACGGGGATGCTCGTCTCTGGAATTTCCTCATCTGGCGTTGGCGTCCACTCTGCTATGAATTCTGCCAATGCCCTGCTCTGGATAGTTGAAGTGCTTTCAAACTGGAGACCAAAGCTTGACAGTTCCAGCGCCCACTCAACAATCCTGCCTGTTGCTTCTGGATTTTGCAGAATCCTCTTCAGCGGAAAGTGAGTGACAACTGTTATCTCATGTGCTTGCAAGTAATGGCGCAGTTTTCTCGAGGCCATGAGGAGGCCGAAAAGCAGCTTCTGCACACCAGAGTACCTTGATCTAGCCCCCTGCAGAAGGGAGCTGACAAAGTATACTGGGCGCTGCACCATCTTCTTCTGTATCTTGTCGCAACCCTCCGCTGATCCGTCCTTGTCGGGACCAGAGCATGACGGCGAGGCCCCTTGCTTGTCGCTGGATGCACCTGCCTCGGTTGCCGGCTCATCATCTGCCTCCCTATCTGCTACTAACGCAGCACTAACCAATTGATTGGTTGCCGCTATATACACCAGCAACTTCTCTTGTGGCTTAGGTGCGACAAGTATTGGAGCGGAGGATAGGTACCTCTTCAAGTCCTGCAGCGCAGCCTCCGCTTCGGGAGTCCATTTCATTGGACCTGCCTTTTTCAAAATCTTGAAAAACGGCAGGGCGCGTTCAGCAGACTTAGAGATGAACCTGCTGAGAGCAGCCACGCAACCGGCAAGTCTTCTGACATCCTTGACGCGCTTTGGTGCTTCGATCTGCTCAATGGCCTTGATCTTGTCGGGATTGGCTTCAATTCCCCGCTGAGATACAAAGAACCCGAGAAGCTTGCCGGAAGGGACTCCAAACACGCACTTCTCGGGGTTGAGCTTGAGATTGATCTTGCGCAGGTTTGCAAACGTCTCATCCAAATCTTGAACCAGGGTTGCCCTGTCTTTGCTCTTGACCACTATGTCATCCATGTAGTCTTCTACATTTCTGTGTATCTGTGGCCCAAAGGCATCATGGACTACCCTTGCAAAGGTTGAACCAGCATTCTTCAAACCGAAAGGCATCCGTATAAAGCGACGTGCCACATGGTGTAATGAATGCGGTTTTCTCTTCATCCTCTTCTGCCATGAAGATCTGATGATATCCTGAATATGCATCAAGAAATGAAAGCAGATCACATCCAGCTGTGGAGTCAACAATCTGGTCGATATGCGGCAAGGGAAACGGGTCTTTAGGACAAGCTTTATTAACATCAGTGAAGTCAATACAAAGCCTCCATTTCCCATTAGCCTATGCGATACAACTACGGATTGGCCAACCATGTGGGATGGAGGACTCCTCGACAAGCCCTGCCGCTTCTAACTTCTTGATTTCTTACGCTATGAACTCTTGGCGCTCCTTTGCCTGTTTCCTAACTTTTTGCTTGACGGGCGGCGTGAGGACGGACAGCTAGGTGGTGCTCAATTACTTTCACAGGAACACGGGGATGTCGGATGGTTGCCATGCAAACACATCGACATTCGCCCGCAGGAAAGCAACAAGCTCGCCTTCCTATTTGGGATCAAGCGTGGCGCTGATGGTGAAGGTGCCACCAGCGCCGTCCTCCTTGGTGGGCACCTTCTTGGTCTTTGGCGGAGCTGCCATCGTCTTGTTGCACTTGCCGGTGGAGCTCGATGGTGCGTCCTCGACGGTAGCGCAGCACTCCGAAGAGGTGCGCTTGCCGGAGTAGGCAACAGAGCTCTTGCCGGACCTGGTGGTCTTCTTCCCCCCGGGAGCTTCAGCGGTAAGTGGTTTGCTACTTGTCGCTGCTGCTGCATCCCGGTAAATCTTGTCGGCGCAGATAAGTGCGTCTTTCTTGTCGCCATGGACAGAAATGACGCTTATCGGGCCGGGCATCTTGAGTAGGTTGTAAGCATAATGAGAGGCGGCCATGAACTTGGTGAGTGTCGGACGGCCAAGTATGCCATTGTAGGGCAATGGGAAATCAGCGACGTCGAACGTGACCCTCTCAGTTCTGAAGTTGAGCTCGCTGCCGAATGTTACAGGCAACGTGATCTTCCCCTTGGGCTTGCTCCTTCCTGGGTTGATTCCTTGGAAAGTGCCAGTTTCTTCGAGCTCGCTGTCAGGGATTTGAAGTTTCTGGAGTACTGCAGAGGAGATCAAATTCAGGCCGGCCCCACCATCAACCAACATCTTTGTGACCTTGAGGTTGCGGATGGTCGGTGAGACCAACATCGGCAAACACCCGACCGCAGTGATGCGATCAGGGTGATCCTCAATGTCAAAGATGATGGGCGTGCCGGACCACTTTAGAGATTTGCGTGACTCTATGGTTGGTTCTGCTGCATTGACCTCACGCATCCATTGCTTGAGTTGGCGGTGCGAGGTATGCAGAGACGCACCACCATCTACGCAAAGGACCTCTGTTGCCTTTTGAAACTCATGCTCATCAGCTCCGTCGTCCTCATCGTCCTCGTCATCTTCATCTTCGTCGTCTTCCTTGTCGCGGCCACGGGGAGGTCTGTCTCCTTGCCGCTGCTTGGCCTTGCCACGGCGTCCTCCCCGACCGGGTCTCTTCTTACTTGCTGCACCTGCACCTTCTTGGGCCTTCTCCTTGTCTCTCCGCTCGTATTCAGCTCTCTATAGCTCAACAAGCTGCTCGACTTTCTTGCAGCTCTGGAGATCGTGGCCTTTGGTGCGGTGGATTTCTGATCTTGCTTGTTGGAGCTGTCGGGCTTGTCGTGCCGTCACACGGCTTGGCGGTCGGCGTCAACGGCAACCTCCTTGCCGGAGCCACCGGCCTTGGCCTTGTTGGCGGTACCATCCTTACCGGACTGCTCGACAACTAGTACTTCTTGGTTTTTCTTCCTCCTGTTGTTTCGCCGCCGGCTATTTCTTGCCGGGGCGGTCCCCTCACTATCAGACTCTGCTCCCACACTCTCTCCTGGGAGCCTTCTTCCTTCTTCAGCGCGTGCACACTTGTCGGCCAGGGCGTAGAGCTCGCTGACGTCTTTCACTTTGCACATCGCCATCTCCTCCCTCATCCTGCGATTTCGTACATTACGATGGAATGCACGATCACTGCCAGCGGGGTGGGCGTATGGGATGTTGTAGTGCACTCGATTGAATCTCTGGATGAATTTCTTGAGACTCCCCCTCCTTCGGGCTAGCAGGTGGAGATCACTCTCACAGCCATGAGGCTTGTGGCCGCTGTGAAGGCGCCAACAAACTGGTGGCACAAATCTGCCAAGAAGAAATAGAGCCATCCGGCAAGTGCATGAGCCAAGATCGGCGTTTGGCTTGAGCACCAAGGGAAAGTAGTTGGCAAGGATCTTGTCGTCTCGTCCCCCCACAGCTTGCACCGCGATGGTGTAGATTCTGAGGAACTCCGATGGATGTGTCCCGCCGTCGTACTTCTCCGGCACATCTGGCTTGAAGTTTTTCTTGTCGGGCCACCGGACTTGCCGCAGCTCACGAGTGAACGCAGGGCAACCTACCGCGTACGGCAAGTCGCCTAGTTCCCCTGGCGCATGCATGTCGATAGTGGGCCCGGCGCGCTAGTCGGATTGACGGCGCGCTTCTCTTCGACGCTCAATACGGGTTCGAGCGTCTTCCTCTTGCCGTTCTCGAAGAACTTGGCGTTGGTCGCGACGAGCTCGCGGATCCGACGACGCTGTGGAGTCGCTGTCGAGGTGGATCCGGCGAGTCGGCGATCTTGGCCTTCGGGAAGGGGAGTGTACGGTGGGTGCACCCCCGCAAGTCTCGTCGCCATCGGCTCGCGCCTTGTCGCCTCGCCGCGGCTGCGAAGCGCTCGGTTGCCGCGGGACGTCGCCGTTGGCGAAGCCGATGAGACTCTGAATTGTGGCCCTCCATTCGTCGACCTTATCGGCCGTTGGAGGGTAGTCTAGGAGTAACTGAGCTCTTGCCAAAGCTTCCGCTGGTGTGGTTGGCGGCAATGGCGTACGGAGCGAAGAACGAGATGTGCTCGGACTCCTAACCAAGTTAGGAGGAGCAGTATCCCTCCCAAGCGACCGTACATGCGGGTCTCGAGGGCCTCGGGATCCTCCAGCTTGGCCTTGATCCAGTGAGCGTATGGTGCCGCGGGCATCATGACGCTGTCTGTCCCACGCCTCCTGCGATGGACGCGGTGCAGATTCGGACGCCGATGCCCGCGCTGCGTTGTCCATGGACCTGGCGGCATCGTGGGCTCTCTCGACGACGCCGGCCCCTCCGCCAGCGTTTCCCCCACCACCTGACGGCTCCGGTGGTGGTGGGTTCGACGCGGACGGCTCAGCTGCTGCCGAAGGTTTCTTCTTCGGCGCCATGTCGACGAAGATGTCGATGGGGTTGCTCGTGCGACCGCCGGATCGGGTTCACACAGCCTCGACGCCCCTACAGCGCGCCAAAGATGTCGGGGAGAGCTGATCGTGCCCCACGAGCACCTCACGGGACCTAGGTCCCTTGTGGTTCGGAGGGGGCGGAGATTGCACAAAGAGCGGATCGAGGCGATGCACACGAGCGGATTTACCCAGCTTCGGAGCTCTCCGGAGAGATAATACTCCTACTGCTGCTTTGTGGATTATCTTGTGTTCTTGCTAGGGAGCAATGCGGGCTACAAGACCTAGCCTAGATGTGATGAACTAAGCCTGAGCTAGATCGAACCTGGCCGAACCCTTTCTACGTTGCACTTGGGCCTCCTTTTATAGGCACAAGGGGTTACCACATGTGGCAAGTTGACAAGGGTATGATAGTAAAAACATGGGTTGGTACACCGCTTTGTACAGTGTACAGTAATCTATACCTAACTCACGGCGGCAAGGGACAAGAGTCATCAATGCCCGTCTCGATCGCCCGAAACGATAACAGGGACCGTCAAGTGCGCCTCCGTTTGCCACGATGGTGGCTTGTCAGCGCCGCTTGTCGCTACTCCCCGCTGGCTGCACAGCCCGTCGACACGCGTCCTTGGGGGAGCCCCGTGGTGACACGTTGGCGGGTGAGCTGGAGCGGAGATGAAGAGAGGTCGCCCGCCCCGGCAAGCGCCTTGCCGCGGCAGGGACCTCGTCGCGCTTGGGGGTTCAGCGCCCGCCAAGCCTTCCCGGCAAGCTCCTCTTGCCGGGGCCTTGTTTCCTTCGCGCCCTGAGTGGCCTTCCCGGCAAGCTCCTCTTGCCGGGGTCTTGACTACTTTGTTCTTGAATGGCTCTAAAGGAGCCGCTGAGGACCTTGGCGGCCATCAGGCCGGCCCGGCCGTGGGGCGCTGAACTGTCCGTGCACGAGTTCGGGGTACTAGGGTACCCCTACTCCAGTACACCGACAGTAATGGTGTGTCCGAACGTCGTAACCGTACATTATTAGATATGGTGCGATCTGTGATGTCTCTTACCGATTTACCACTATCGTTTTGGGGTTATGCTTTAGAGACGGCTGCAATCACATTAAATAGGGCACCATCTAAATCCATTGAGACAACACCATATGAACTGTGGTTTGGCAAGAAACCTAAGTTATCGTTTCTTAAAGTTTGGGGCTGCGATGCTTATGTGAAAAAGCTTCAACCTGATAAGCTCAAACCCAAATCAGAGAAATGCGTCTTCATAGGATACCCAAAGGAGACTGTTGGGTACGCCTTCTATCACATATCCAAAGGCAAGATATTCGTTGCTATGAATGGCTCCTTTCTAGAGAAGGAGTTTCTCTCGAAAGAAGTGAGTGGGAGGAAAATAGAACTTGATGAGGTAATTGTACCTTCTCCTGAATTGGAAAGTAGTTCATCACAGAAATCAGTTCCAGTGATTCCTACACCAATTAGTGAGGAAGTTAATGATGATGATCATGGAACTTCAGATCAAGTTAGTACCGAACCTCGTAGGTCAAACAGAGTATGTTCCGCACCGGAGTGGTATGGTAATCCTGTTTTGGAAAACAGGTTAGTAGACCATGATGAACCTACGAACTATGAGGAAGCGATGATGAACCTAGATTCCGCGACATGGCTTGAGGCCATAAAATCTGAGATGGGATCCATGTATGAGAACAAAGTGTGGACTTTGGTTGACTTGCCCGATGATTGGCAAGCCATAGATAATAAATGGAGCTTCAAGAAGAAGACTGACGTTGACGGTAATGTTATTTTCTACAATGCTTGACTTGTTGCGAAAGGTTTTTGACAAGTTCAAGGGGTTGACTACGATGAGACTTTCTCACCCGTAGCAATCCTTAAGTCTGTCCGAATCATGTTAGCAATTGCCGCATTTTATGATTATGAAATTTGGCAGATGGATGTCAAAACTACATTCCTTAATGGATTTCTTAATGAAGAGTTGTATATGATGCAACCAGAAGGTTTTGTCGATCCTAAAGGTGCTAACAAAGTGTGCAAGCTCCAGCGATCCATTTATGGACTGGTGCAAGCATCTCGGAGTTGGAATATACGCTTTGATAGTGTGATCAAAGCATATGGTTTCATACAGACTTTTGGAGAAGCCTGTATTTACAAGAAAGTGAGTGGGAGCTCTGTAGAATTTCTAATATTATTTGTGGATGACATATTGTTGATTGGAAATAATACAGAATTTCTGGATAGCATAAAAGGATACTTGAATAAGAATTTTACAATGAAAGACCTCGGTGAAGATGCTTATATATTGGGCATCAAGATCTATAGAGATAGATCAAGATGCTTAATTGGACTTTCACAAAGCACATACCTTGATAAAGTTTTGAAGAAGTTCAAAATGGATCAGTCAAAGAAAGGGTTCTTACCTGTGTTACAAGGTGTGAAGTTGAGTCAGACTCAATGCCCGACCACTTCAGAAGATAGAGAGAAAATGAAAGTCATTCCCTATGCCTCAGCTATAGGTTCTATCATGTATGCAAAGCTATGTACCAGATGTGATGTGTGCCTTGCTATAAGTTTAGCAGGGAGGTACCAAAGTAATCCAGGAGTGGATCACTGGACAATGGTCAAGAACATCCTGAAATACCTGAAAAGGACTAAGGATATATTTCTCATTTATGGAGGTGACAAAGAGCTTGTCGTAAATGGTTACGTTGATGCAAACTTTGAAACTGATCCGGATGACTCTAAATCACAAACCGGATACGTATTTATATTGAATGGTGGAGCCGCTATGGGTTAGTGCAGTTCCAAGTAGAGCATCGTGGCAGGATCTACGTGTGAAGCGGAGTACATAGCTGCTTTGGAAGCGGCAAATGAAGGAATCTGGATGAAGGAGTTAATATCCGATCTAGGTGTAATACCTAGTGCACCGGGTCCAATGAAAATCTTTTGTGACAATACTGGAGCAATAGCCTTGGTGAAGGAATCCAGATTTCACAAGAGAACCAAACACATCAAGAGACGCTTCAATTCCATCCGCGATCAAGTCAAGGATATGAATGTTGCAGATCCATTGACTAAGCCTCTTCCACGAGCAAAACATGATCAGCACCAAGACTCCATGGGTGTTAGAATCATTACTATGTAATATAGATTATTGACTCTAGTGCAAGTGGGAGACTGAACGAAATATGCCCTAGAGGCAATAATAAAGTTGTTATTTTTCATTTCCTTATATCATGATAAATGTTTATTATTCATGCTAGAATTGTATTAACCGGAAACTTAGTACATGTGCGAATACATACACAAAACAGAGTGTCCCTAGTATGCCTCTACTTGACTAGCTCGTTAATCAAAGATGGTTAAGTTTCATGACCATAGACATGTGTTGTCATTTGATGAACGGGATCACATCATTATAGAATGATGTGATGGACAAGACCCATCCGTTAGCTTAGAATAATGATCATTTAGTTTTGTTGCTATTGCTTTCTTCATGACTTATACACATATTCCTCTGACTATGAGTTTATGCAACTCCCGAATGCCGGAGGAACACTTTGTGTTCTATCAAACATCACAACGTAACTGGGTGATTATAAATATGCTCTACAGGTGTCTCCGAAGGTGTTTGTTGAGTTGGCATAGATCAAGATTAGGATTTGTCACTCCGTGTATCGAAGAGGTATCTCTGGGCTCTCTCGACAATGCACATCACTATAAACCTTGCAAGCAATGTGACTAATGAGTTAGTTACGAGATGATGCATTATGGAACGAGTAAAGAGACATGCCGGTGACGAGATTGAACTAAGCATGATGATACCGACGATCGAATCTCGGGCAAGTAACATATCGATGACAAAGGGAATAACGTATGTTGTTATGCGGTTTGACCGATAAAGATCTCCGTAGAATATGTAGGAACCAATATGAGCATCCAGGTTCTGCTATTGGTTATTGACCAGAGATTTGTCTCGGTCATGTCTAAATATTTCTCGAACCCGTAGGGTCTGCACCCTTAATGTTCGATGACGATTTCTCTTATGAGTTGTGTGTTTTGGTGATCGAAGTTTGTTCGAAGTCCCGAATGATATCATGGACATGACGAGGAGTCTTGAAATGGTTGAGAGGTAAAGATTCATATATTGGAAGGTTGTATTCAGACATCGGAATGGTTCCGAGTGATTCGGGTATTTATCCGGAGTACGGAGGGGTTACCGGAACCCCCCGCGGGAAATCATGGGCCTCATGGGCCATGGGAGGGAAGAGGGGACAGCCCACAAGGGGGAGACGCCCCCCAAGGGGAGTTCGAATAGGAAGGGGAGGGGGTGCAGCCCCCCTTTCCCTCTTCCTCTCCTCTCCTTCCCTCTTTCCCCTCCGTTGGAAGGAAAAGGTGGGGGCCGAATCCTACTTGGACTAGGAGTCCAAGTAGGACTCCCCCCTTGGCGCACCCCTCCTAGGCTGCCGGCCTCCTCCTCCCCTCCTTTATATACGGGGGCAGGGGCACCCCAAAGGCACACCAAGAATTCTCTTAGCCGTCTGAGGTGCCCCACTCCACAGTTTACTCCTTCGGTCATAGCGTCATAGTGCTTACGCGAAGCCCTGTGCGGATCACATCACCATCACCATCACGACACCGTCGTGCTGACAAAACTCTCCCTTGACCCTCTACTGGATCAAGAGTTTGAGGGACGTCATCGAGCTGAACGTGTACTGAACACGGAGGTGCCATACGTTCCGTACTTGGATCGGTTGGATCGTGAAGACGTTCGACTACATCAACCACGTTAATCTAACGCTTCCGCTTTCGGTCTACGATGGTACGTGGACACACTCTCCCCTCTCGTTGCTATGCACTCCTAGATAGATCTTGCATGATCGTAGGAAATTTTTTCAAATTGCATGCTATATTCCCCCAACATATCACACACGATTCGTCCTAATTTCTAAATAAACGTACCCGCCTTTAGCTTGCGCAGTCATGGTGATTTTACAATGCACTAGCATCGCACACGGTTAAGCCAGTACCTCCACCATTTTCTCGCGCTTGCGCAGTCGTGGTGATTTTACAGCAAAAAATAACCTATAAAAACATAGTCTACAAATTAGCAATTTATATAATGAGCAAGTCAGGTCATTATAGAGATATCTATCTCTTTATCTCTATAATGACCATGTCATGGCGATTAAATGAATCTTAAGATATGAAACTTCCCGCCGGGTCACCCATCCATGGACTACTCCAGCCCGAGCACGCTTAACTTCTATGTTCTATTCGACAAGGCTAGCGGATAGGAAGCGGCACCTTGCTGATAAGAATTGCCTCCTTGCCTTTAAGGCGTTCCACGCTGGTCACCCTATGGGACCTAATCCCTCCTATCATGCACATACTGCTTTTAGAAACTATGTGCGATATTTACATGGCTGGTGTGTCACCGTCTAGCCTTCAATGAGCACTGACACTGGTAGCAGGAAACCGATGGGAGAAGAAGCGGGAAACCGATGAGAGGAGTGGCGGGAAACGGTTGCCTGTTTAGAAAACATAGTAGAGAAGGAAGCGTGAGCTAGCACGATGCATGCGCACAGTGCTTACCCATGTACTGCATGTGCTGTCGAAAGGGCTGAGGGTTGTTGTTCGATCTGAGAGCATCCAACGATGCAGACGTACGGTCCGTGGGGTTTGGGTTCTGGCCAATAAGAATGCACGACTCAGATCACGCGCGCAACAGGGGGAAGGGGGTGTCTCAGCCACGGTTTGGTAGGCACACGGCTTTCATGAGTGAACCGTGTGCTATTTGAAAACATTCCATGAGAAGAATCTCATTTTTTAAATCCCAGTAAATCCAAAACTCACCCGAAAATCGTGAAACTTGGCATGGTGTCACGACATGGCACATATATGTAGAGGAATTTTTTTCGTCCATTTTGGCGCAAGTTTTATTACAAGCCTCTTACAAACCGGAGCTTCTCTAAAAGAAGCCTCAAGGTTCCGATAGGGAAACATGTCCCCCTTGTGGGGGAAACCATAATCACTGCCTCTTTTCGCCTTGTATTTTCTTCTACCGGCAACATGGAACGACAAGATATCCGTGCTAAAATTTAAACTTATTCAGGGTTCGTTTGGCCTTTTTATACACTAATTGAGCTTCCTAGGCATTTAATGTCCATAATTCAAATCTGAACTACAAATACATGATCCAGTTCACCAAAATGGCTAGATAAATTATAGATGTGTCCTTGGGTGCATGTTTAGGTCCCATGCCAGGAATGGGAACAAATTACAACCGTACCGGCATCCTGGCTCTTCCTCAAACATTTGGAATCTCGGTTTTTAAATCCCCGTAAATCCTAAACTAACCAGAAAATTATGAAAGTCGGCATGCTGTCACGTCATGGCTTTATTACAAACCTCTTACAAACTGGAGCTTCTCTCAAAGAAGCCTCTTGGTTCCGATAGGGAAACGTGTTCCCCTTGTTGTCGAAACATAATCACTACCTCCTTTTGCCTTGTATTTTCTTCTACGGGAAACATTGAACGACGGGATATCCATGCTGAAATTTAAACTTAATCAGGGTTCATTTGGCCTTTTTATACACTAATTGAGTTTCCTAGGCATATTGAATGTCCATAATTCAAATCTGAACTTCAAATACATGCTCCAGTTCACCAAAATGGCTAGAAAATTATACATATGTCCTTGGGTGCATGTTCAGGTCTCATTTAAGGAATGGGAACGAATTACAACCATACCGGCGTCCTGGCTCGTCCTCAAACATTTAGAATCCCGGTTTTTAAATCCCCATAAATCCTAAACTCACCAGAAAGTCATAAAAATTGGCATGGTGCCACATCATGGCGCATATATGTCGTGGTAAAAACATTGCCCAATTTGGGCCAAGCTTTATTACAAACCTCTTACAAACAGAGCTTCTCTCAAAGAAACCTCGTGGTTTCGATAGGGAAATGTGTTCCCCTTGTGGCGAAACATAATCACTGCCTCTTTTCGCCTTGTATTTTCTTCTACGGGAAACATGGAACAACAGGATAACCGTGATGAAAATTTAACTTATTCAGGGGTTCGTTTGGCCTTTTTATACACTAATTGAGTTTCCTAGGCATTTAATGTCCATAATTCAAATCTGAACTACAAATACATGCTCCAGTTCACCAAAATGGCTAGAAATATTGTACATGTGTCCTTGGGTGCATGTTTAGGTCCCATGCTAGGAATGAGAACGAATTACAACCGTACCGGTGTCCTGGCTCGTTCTCAAACATTTGGAATCTCGGTTTTTAAATCCCCATAAATCCAAAACTCAACAGAAAGTCATCAAAGGTGGCATGGTGTCACATCATGGCACATACATGTCGTGGTAAAAACATTGCCAATTTGGGCCAAGCTTTATTACAAACCTCTTACAAACAGGAGCTTCTCTCAAAGAAGCCTCATGGTTCCGATAGGGAAACGTGTTCCCCTTGTGGCGAAACGTAATCGCTCCCTCTTTTGGCCTTGTATTTTCTTCTACGGGCAACATCGAACGACATAATATCCATGCTAAAATTTAAACTTATTCAGGGTTTGTTTGCCCTTTTTATACACTAATTGAGTTTCCTAGGCATTTAATGTCCATAATTCAAATCTGAACTACAAATACATGCTCAATTTCACCAAAATGGCTAGAAAAATTGTACATGTGTCCTTGGGTGCATGTTTAGGTCCCATGCCAGGAATGGGAACGAATTACAATCGTACCGGCGTCCTGGCTCATCCTCAAACATTTGGAATCTCGGTTTTTAAATCCCCATAAATCCAAAACTCACCACAAAGTCATCAAAGGTGGCATGGTGTCACGTCATGGCACATATATGTCGTGGTAAAAACATTGCCAATTTGGGCTAAGCTATATTACAAACCTCTTACGAACCGGAGCCTATCGCAAGAACCCTCGTGGTTTCGATAGGGAAACGTGTCCCCTTGTGGGCCAAACGATAATCGCTCCCTCTTCTGGCCTCATATTTTCTTCTACACGCAACACGAAACAATGGGAGATACGCGCTGAACTTTGAAATTATTCAGGGTTCGTTTGACCCTTTTTATTCATTAATTGAGGTTTCTAGGCATTTAATGTCCATAATTCAAATCCGAACTACAAATACATGCTCCAGCGCACCAAAATGGCTAGAAAAACGTACATGTGTCCTTGGGGTGCATGTTTAGTTCCCATGGAACGAATGAGAATGAACTCAACCGTCTCGCCGTCCTGCCTTGGCCACAAACATTGCGAATCACGGTTTTTAAATCTTGTAAATCCAAAACTCACCAGGAAATCATGAAACTTGGCAGGGTGTCACTACATGGTACATATAATTATCCAATTTTGGCGAAGCTATATTACAAGCCTCTTACAAACCGAAGCTTCTCGCAACCCTCGTGTTCCGGTGGGCGAAACAATAATCGCTGCCTCTTCTCGCCTAGAACTTTGTTTTCTACAGGCAACATAGAATAAAAGGAGTGCCGTGCTGAAATTTGAAACTGTTCAGGGTACGTTTGGCCATTGTATATATTACTAATTAAGTTTTCTATGCATTTAATGTAGTTCATAATTGAAATTTGAACTACAAGCACATGCTCCAGTTAAGAAAAATGGGTGGGATATCATACATGTGTCATTGGGTGCATGTTTAGGTCTCATTTAAGGAATGGGAATGAATTACAAACTTGTCGTCGTCCTGAAACATTGAGGATCTCGGTTTTGAAATCCCAGTAAATCAAAAACTCACCCAAAAAACATGAAACTTGGCATGGTTTCATGACATAGCACATATATGCTGTGGTAAAAAAATCGTCCAGTTTGAGAAGAGGCGCACACATTAGTAGCCAACGAAGTCCTTTTTGAAACAAAAAGCTCACACGTAAATATCGCAAACGGTTGTATTATATGAACCGTGTCAAAATTTAACCATACTCAGTGGCGTGCGTGCAGCTGTTTGATTAGACGGGACGAGCACGAGAAGTCCGCCGTGCAGGCTCGACGGGACGCATGCGAGCAGCCCGCCGCACAGGCTTGACGGGACGCGTGCATCCTATCCACCTCGCAGGCTCGACGGGACACGTGCGAGCAGCAAGGCCACCCATGCTCACCGGGAAGCGAGCTCTTTGACCTCCATGCACCAGCCGCCGCTCGCCTCGCTCACAACTTCTCCATTAATGGGTTAATTAAAGCACCTGACAGAGGGTGTTTGCTTGTGATCCCATGGCGGCATTTGCTTTGTTCATGTTTTCAACTCGTATTCCGGCCTAATTTAAATTTCCACATAGGGCAATGGATAATACGACCACAAATAAAATGGCAATGGATAATACGACGACAAATTTACAATGGCACAGATAATAATTGTCTTGCATATTCCGGATAATTTAAAATGCCACATGCGGCAAACCCAGAGACACGGGGGCAAGAGAAAAAGGAAATCGCGGACAAGGATCTGGATCGCTACTGTCTCTACTCATCGATGGATCGTCGGGCGACGACATCCTCCAGCTCCTTCTTCAATTCCTCACGACTTTGCTTGAAAACAGCCATGGATCCCTCCATCTACTGCTCGCGCTAGATCGGGAGCTTCCTCAAGTCACCCATCAGTTCCTCGACGACTGCTATCAGCGCCATTCCCGAGGAACTTCTCTGCTCATGCAACATCTTCCAGCCGGCGGCCTCCTCCTCCTTCTCGACGAGCGCCTTGAGGAGCTTCGCATTGTCACCCATGAGTTGCTCTACGAGGCTGGTTGCCTTGTCAACCGAGGCATCGCTGATCTCGAGCAGCTTCATCAAGCCGCCGACCAACTCCTGCTGCTTAATGAGGCCAGCAAGAATGTCGTCCCCATCGGCCAAGGACTTCATCAACTCCATCTCATCGCAATCGCCGATGCGGCAAGTGCGCTTGTGAGAGCCCTCGCGTGCCCCGTGAGAGCTCATTCGAGGGCTCCGCGGCGCGCCGGGACATCTCTGCTGTAGCTGCCGCTTCGCGGTGGGACCTCTCTAGTGCTTCCGCGGCCTTGGTCTTTGCTACCTGGTTATATGTCCACCCGAAACTCCTCCTACCATTCATGGCGGAACGACTTGACAAGAAAGACCAGTTTCGTGGGTGATGAGGAGAGGAACTGTGAAGTAATTTTTGAGTGGGTAGGTTTTATAGCCCGGTGCTAAGTGTGAACACATATTAGTTTCATCGGTGTGAACACATATTAGTTTGATCTGTGTGCACATATTTGCAATTACTTATTTCTTTGTAATCTGCAATGTGACGAGAAACAAAGTCAAAATTTATTGATGGTTCTGAGCCTACAAAGCCCTGTTTCTGTTGGTCTGCCTCATTGCAAACAGTTCTTTTGGATCAACCGTATGCCACACATCGGAAGCCCGAAACATGGGCCCTTGTTCTCGGATGTACGTGTACGTGTCTGCCCACTATCACACACGGTCATGATATCACCATCGTGTCCTATGGATGTGTCGTCGCGTCTCCCACGGGGTGCCAGAAGGTTGACCACGTGGTTGCTCGCCGTGCGTCCCTGCGCGCGCTCTGCTCGCCGTTGAGGCAAATTTACAATGGCAACGGTTAATAATTGTCTTACATATTCAGGATAATTTAAAATGCCGCATGCCGCAAGGCACAAAACACTCACGACCTACTTATGCATACAATTATAATAAAATATAGGCTAAAAGGCTGAGCCGGCGGCCTTCCGACGACGGTCTTCTCGGACTCCATGATCAGCATATCACCCTTGCGACCGTTCATTATGTGTAACTTACTAATCATCGCACACGAGTACTCGGAGACGCATCATGTGTGATACTCCTAGCCACCGGAAGCAACTAGTTTGCACTTTTCAAAGTTCTTTGTACGAACGCATGAACTTACTATAGTAACAGTCTGTGTTATAATTTCTCATCGCAAACAATTCATCCGAGTGGGTTGTTTGCTGGGTATCACACACATCTTGTTTACACGAATCGTTTGTGTTCTTTTGGCTCATGGCAAATGCCACATATTACACACATCTTGTTAAGATAAACCGTTTCCGTTCTCTTGCCTAATCGAAAATAGTTTGTCCGACTGAACCGTATGCCGTATATCACACACACCTTGATCTGCCTGACCATTTCTGTTGCATTCCCTAATAGCACATAGTTCATCGGAGCAAACTGTATGCCGTATATCGCACACACATTGATATGGCTGCCTGTTTCTGTTGTTCTTCCTCATCGCAAACCGTTCTGTTGGATCAACTGTATGCCCAGCATCGCACACGTAACTAAAATATGAAGTGTGTTTGATGTCTCTGCGATTGCAAAAGTTTTGCATCTTTTTGGACGGTTTTTTTACATCCCCGTTCGTGATTAATGCATCGCACACAGTTTCATCAAAGGGTCTCTGATCGTAGTGTCGCGTTAGCAGCATCCTGCAGTAGTGTTCCTTCGTCTATGGTTTACGCGCAGGTGGAAGAAACGAGTGTTGGCATCACCATCTTTGAAGCTCGTAATTCTTGAGCTTTGTCTTTTCCATGCCCGCTCGAGAACAACAAGGACTACCACTTTTTGCTTGAGTCTCTTTCGAAGATCTCGCTCGCTGGCACTAAGGGGCGAAGATCTTGAGCCACATCCAAGCGAAGAATAACTTCGAGGGCCATATGAATTTGCACCTTCGAGTGTGCGAACATCGTCCTGCTCCATTTCCTTAATTTTTTGCGTGACTCTTTGAGCTTATGAAAGAGGTTGAGGTACGGGTCAGAATGACCAGAATTGTTGCTCCAAGCTCCCTGGATTACATCTTTAAAACTGGACATTTTAATCCGAAAGTTTTCGAATCGAAAGGGCTTTGACCTCTGTGGACCTTTGTTCTTTGCAAGGAGGAGAGGGCAGTGGTCCGATAAGGATAATGAGGGGGCATGAAGGATGTGTGTGCCAAAGTTTAGGTCCCAATCTTGGTTGCAGAAGAAAGAGTCGAGTTTTATGAGAGTTGGGTTGCTGTGCTCCAGGTGTATTTTCTGTTTTGCAAGTGGATCTCTTTGAGCTCACAAAGATTAAGTGTGTTTCTGAAGCGGACGATACGGCTCCGGTCGATATTTGTTTATTCTTGTCTTGCGCACGGTAGATTTGATCAAAATCGCCGGCGACCAACCACATTGAACTTGGGGGGCTTCTTGATACGTCCATTTTGCATCATGTTTTTATATCGATATTTATTGCATTATGGGTTGTTATTACACATTATGTCACAATACTTATGTCGTTTCTCTCTAATTTTACAAGGTTTACATGAAGAGGGAGAATGCCGGCAGCTAGAATTCTAGGCTGGAAAGGGAGCAAATATTAGAGACCTATTCTGCACAACTCCAAAAGTCCCGAAACTCCATGAAAGTCAGTTTTGATATATTAAAAATATCAGGCGAAGAAAGCACCAGAGGGGGGCCACCCACCGTCCACGACGGTGGAGGGCGCGCCTCCTGCCTCGTGGGCCACCTAGCAGCCCCCCGATGCCCATCTTCTGGTATAAGGTGTCTTCTGCCCTGGAAAAAATCATAAGCAATCTTTCAGGATGAAGCGCCGCCGTCACGAGGCGGAACCTGGCGAAACCAATCTAGGGCTCCGGCGGAGCTGTTCTGCCGGGGAAACATCCCTCCGGGAGGGGGAAATCGTCACCATCATCATCACCATCGATCCTCTCATCGGGAGGGGGTCAATCTCCATCAACGTCTTCACCAGCACCATCTCCTCTCAAACCCTAGTTCATCTCTTGTATCCGATATTTGTCTCAAAACCTCAGATTGGTACCTGTGGGTTGCTAGTAGTGTTGATTACTCCTTGTAGTTGATGCTAGTTGGTTTATTCGGTGGAAGATCATATGTTCAGATCCTTTGTGCATATTAATAACCCTCTAATTATGAACATGAATATGATTTGTGAGTAGTTACGTTTGTTCCTGAGGACATGGGAGAAGTCTTGTTACTAGTCATGTGAATTTGGTATTCGTTCGATATTTTGATGAGATGTATGTTGTCTTTCCTCTAGTGGTGCTATGTGAACGTCGACTACATGACACTTCACCATTGTTTGGTCCTAGAGGAAGGCATTGGGAAGTAATAAGTAGATGATGGGTTGCTAGAGTGACAGAAGCTTAAAACCATAGTTTATGTGTTGCTTCGTAAGGGGCTGATTTGGATCCACATGTTTCATGCTATGGTTAGGTTTACCTTAATTCTTCTTTTGTAGTTGCGGATGCTTGCAAGAGGGGTTAATCATAAGTGGGATTCTTGTCCTAGGAAGGGAAGTACCCAAGCACCGGTCCACCCACATATCAAATTATCAAAGTAACGAATGCGAATCATATGAGCATGATGAAAACTAGCTTGACGATAATTCCCATGTGTCCTCGGGAGCGTTTTCCTTTATATAAGAGTTTGTCTAGGCTTGTCCTTTGCTACAAAAAGGATTGGGCCACCTTGTTGCACCTTGTTTACTTTTATTACTTGTTACTCGTTACAAGTTACCTTATCACAAAACTATCTGTTACCGATAATTTCAGTGCTTGCAGAGAATACCTTACTGAAAAGTGCTTATCATTTCCTTCTGCTCGTTGTTGGGTTCGACACTCTTACGTATCAAAAGGACTAAGATAGATCCCCTATACTTGTGGGTCATAAAGACTCTCTTCTGGCGCCGTTGCCGGGGAGTGAAGCGCCTTTGGTAGGTGGAATTTGGTAAGGAAAAATTTATATAGTGTGCTAAAATTTACTGTCACTTGTTACTATGGAAAATAATCCTTTGAGGGGCTTGTTCGGGGTATCTTCACCCCGACCTGTAGAGCAAAGAGTTGCTCCTCAACCTACAGAACCTACTGAAAAAAGTTTACTTTGAAATTCCTTCGGGTATGATAGAGAAACTGCTAGCTAATCCTTTTACAGGAGATAGAACATTACATCCCAATATGCACCTAATCTATGTGGATGAAGTTTGTGGATTATCTATGCTTGCAGCTATGCCCGAGGATGTTATCAAGAAGAAGGTCTTCCCTTTATCTTTGAAGGGAAAGGCATTGACATGGTTTAGGCTATGTGATGATATTGGATCGTGGAACTACAAGCGATTGAAATTGGAATTTCATCAGAAGTTTTATCCTATGCATCTGGTTCATCATGATCGTAATTATATATATAATTTTTGCCCTTGCGAAGGAGAAAGTATCGCTCAAGCTTGGGGGAGACTTAAGTCAATTTTATATTCATGCCCCAATTATGAGCTCTCAAGAGAAATTATTATTTAAAAAATTTATGCTCGACTTTCTCTCAATAATCGCTCCATGCTCGATACTTCTTGTACTAGTTCCTTTATGATGAAGGCTATTGAATTCAGATGGGATTTATTGGAAAGAATTAAATGCAACTCTAAAGATTGGGAACTCGACGAAGGTAAGGAGTCAGGTATAACATCTATGTTTGATTGTGTTAAATATTTTATGGATACCGATGTTTTTCGTGAATTTAGCACTAAATATGGACTTGAATCTGAGATAGTAGCTTCCTTCTATGAATCATTTGCTACTCATGTTGATCTCCCTAAGGAGAAGTGGTTTAAATATCATCCTCCCATTGAAGTAAAAGTAGCTGAACCTATTAAAGTTGAAGAAAAGACTATCACTTATAATGTTGATCCTATTGTCCCTACCGCTTATATTGAGAAACCACCTTTCCCTGTTAGAATAAAGGATCGTGCTAAAGCTTCAACTGTGGTTCTTTAAAGTAATGCTAGAACATCTACACCCTCTGAGCAAATTAAAGTTGAACCTAGTATTGCTATGGTTAAGGATCTATTGGTCGATAATATTGATGGGCATGTTATTTACTTCTGTAATGAAGCTGCTAGAATTACTAGACCAGATACTAAAAATAAACATAGACATGTTGTCGGCATGCCTGTTGTTTCTGTTAAAATAGGAGATCATTGTTATCATGGCTTATGTGATATGGGTGCTAGTGCGAGTGCAATACCTCATTCCTTATACAAAGAAATTATGCATGATATTGCACTAGCTGAGATAGAGGATATAGATGTTACAATTAAGCTTGCCAATAGAGATACTATTTCACCAATTGGGATTGTTAGAGATGTTGAAGTCTTGTGTGGGGAAGTTAAATATCCTACTGATTTTCTTGTTCTTGGTTCCCCACAAGATGACTTTTGTCCCATTATATTTGGTAGACCCTTCTTGAATACTGTTAATGCTAGGATAGACTACGAAAATGATATTGTTACTGTTGGTTTAGGAGATATGTCTCATGATTTTAATTTTGCTAAATTTCATAGACAACCTCATGATAAATAATTGCCTAGTAAAGATGAAATTATTGGTCTTGCTTCTATTGTCGTGCCTCCTAATGATCCTTTAGAGCAATATTTGCTAGACTATGAAAATGATATGTCTATGAATGAAAGAAGGGAAATAGATGAAGTATTCTTTAGACAGGGACGAGGATATCCTCCTCCACCCAAGGGTGATCCCGTGTTTGAGCTTAAACCATTACCTGATACTCTTAAATATGCTTATCTTGATGAAAAGAAGATATATCCTGTTATTATTAGTTCTAACCTTTCAGAGCAGGAAGAGGAGAATTATTGAAAACTCTGAAGAAGCACCGAGCTGCTATTGGATATACTCTTGATGATCTTAAGGGTATTAGTCCCACTCTATGCCAGCACACAATAAAATTGGAGAAAGACGCTAAACCGGTTGTCGATCACCAACGTCGATAAAATCCTAAGATGAAAGAAGTGGTAAGAAATGAAATACTAAAGCTTCTGGAGGCAGGTATAATTTATCTCGTTGCTGATAGTCAGTGGGTAAGTTATGTCCGTTATGTCCCTAAGAAGGGAGGTATTACTGTTGTTCCTAATGATAAAGATGAATTGATCCCACAAAGAATTGTTACAGGTTATGGAAAGGTAATTGATTTCCGCAAATTGAATAAATCTACTAGAAAAGATCATTGTCGGTGTCAAAACCGGCGGATCTCGGGTAGGGGGCCCCGAACTGTGCGTCTAGGCGGATGGTAACAGGAGACAAGGGACACGATGTTTACCCAGGTTCGGGCCCTCTTGATGGAGGTAAAACCCTACGTCCTGCTTGATTGATATTGATATTGTGGATGTTTACAAGTTTGGATCTACCTCGAGATCAAGGAGGTAATACCTAGAATCTAGTCTTTGGTATGATTGTAAGGGTTGTTGTGATTGTAGTCCTACGGACTAATGCCATCCGGTTTATATAGACACCGGGGAGGGCTAGGGTTACATAGAGTCGGTTACAATGGTAGGAGATCTACATATCCGTATCGCCAAGCTTGCCTCCCACGCCAAGGAAAGTCCCATCTGGACACGGGGTGAAGTCTTCAATCTTGTATCTTCATAGTCTTGGAGTCCGGTTAATGATGATAGTCCGGCCGATGATAGTCCGGTGATGATGGTAGTCCGCAATCCGGACACCCCTAATCCGGGACTCCTTAGTAGCCCCCGAACCAGGCTTCAATGACGATAAGTCCGGGCGTGTATATTGCTTGGCATTGCAAGGTGGGTTCCTCCTCCAAATGATAGAAGATTGTGAACACCAGGATAGTGTCCGCTCGCAAAATAAATTCCACATTCCACCGTAGAGAATAATAAAATATACACAAGTTCAATCTCGGCGTTTTCCGTGGCATGACGTCACACCACTACCAAGCCATTACTCGAATTGTTTTTTACTTTACCACCTCAGCGCATTTAGCGAAGCCGTTTCCTTGGCACGTCTTGTCGAAGCAGAGATCGTGTTTCCCTTAATCCGGGATTCTCATCAATACGGGCGTGGGTAACCCAACCGCGCCATTGATGGTGACGCTTGGGAGATAAGCGAGTTTTACCAGGGCGGTGGGGACGCGTAAGACTTCGCCTACCATATAAGGGATAAGGATTCACCTTCTCACCTCGCCTTCTTCCTCCTTTGCTTATCCATCTCCGCTTTTCGAGCTCCAGCGCCCAAGTTCAAGCATCTCGTCTCAACCTTCTCCGACCATGTCCGGAGCGGGAGGTAAATGGTTGGCCTCCACCGTTAAGGAGGAGCAAATCGCCAAACTGCGCGGCGTCGGATACCTTTCCGGCGACATCCAGACCGGCTGCCCGACGAGGGCAGCTTATCCCCACCCCCAGGCCCCATGAGAGGGTCGTCTTTCTTCCCCACTTCCTCCGCGGACTGGGCTTTCCACTGTATCCCTTTGTCCGGGGGCTCATGTTCTACTACAGCCTGGATTTCCATGATCTGGCGCCGAACTTCATCCTCAACATCTCGGCGTTTATCGTCGTGTGCGAGGCCTTCCTCTGCATCCAGCCCCACTTCGGCTTGTGGCTCAAGACCTTCAATGTCAAGCCGAAGGTAGTGAAGGGCACTCAAGCGGAGTGCGGAGGCGCCATGTTGGGCAAGATGCCCAACGTCCTTTGGTTTGAAGGGGCCTTCGTGGAATCCGTCAAGGGGTGGCAATCGGGATGGTTCTATATCACCGAGCCGTGTGACCCTAAATGGGCGGCGGCCCCCGAGTTTAGATCTGGTATCCCCACGCAGCTCACCTCCTGGAAAGAGAAGGGCTTGCTGTGGGGCAGTTTGAAGGAGCTGACGGGACTCCAAACCTGTATCAAGAAGCTGGTGAAGAGGCTCAGGCTGGTTAACATGGTCCAAGTCAAGCTCGTCCGCCGGATTCTCCCATGCCAAGAGCGGGCATTCAATCTATGGGAGTTCGATCCGGAACAGCACCAGGCGCTGAACAAGCTCTTCAACAAAATGTACGAAGGCGCCTGGAAGGTGCTGTTCAAGGGCGCTGGTTTCGCATCCGCCGATCAAGATCGCTGGATTTTGCTCGCATGGCCAGTCGACGAGGTAAGTGATTCTACCCCTTTATGGGACACTCGTTTTCCATAGTTTGACTCTATGCGGGTTTTAATTTCCCCTTTTCCTTTGACAGGACTGGATGAAGAAGGCGGAGCAGATTACCCGTCCGGCTCCTATGCCAGAAAATCCGATGAGACGCTTTCGTCTAGCGAAATTTCTGGTTCCGCACGCGTGGTGCCGGAGAAGAAGTCCAAGAAGGAGGCCACGGTGTTCGAAGAGCTCCCGTTTCAGGTGTCCGACGACTCCGGCGAACTCCTCCTCCGAAAATGAGGAGGAGGAAGAGGACTCTCCCGGAGGAGGGAGAGAGGAAGAGGAAGGCTTCCCCAGGGGAGGCCGCGAGGTCCAAGAGGGAAGGACTATTCCCGGACAGCTCGCCAACATCAACGTTGGCGAGGAAGAATGGCCTTCAAGGGCCAGGCCTCCGGCGAGATCGTAAGTATCCGGATTCCTGAATGATTTATAATTTCTTTTTCTGCGTCACATAGTGTCATTCTAATGCCGCATACTGCCTGCAGTCCGGCCAGTGATGATCTCCCCGCTTCTTCGAGCGGGTCGTTGGCTCCATCGGATGTAGACTCCATCCCGACCGCCTCCACCCCTCGTGACGCCGAGGACGCCGAGGTGGGAACCAAAGAAGGGACCCTTCGAGGGGAGGCTCCGGAGGCGCCACAAGGCGTCCTCCCGGACTTTGCGCCAGACTCCACAACAGAACCCGCAGTGGTTCCGGATTCCGGCCGGCGGCCCCTTCGAACGAAGGGCAAGACCGTGACACCGGCGGCTTCCATCCAACCGGAGGCGCCGGGCAATTTGTTGGAGGCGCTGCAGAGCGCTTCCATCGAGGAAGAACACCGCACTATTATGAGTGCGGTGATTCAGAAGGTGCAGCTCGCCAAGGGCGGGCTGAAAGCTTCTTGATAGCCTTCTATCAGGCTTTGAGGTAAGAAGTTAAAAATATGCAATGTAACACCGCATAGACAGTAGCCTCGATGCTCGGTTCGGTGTTGGAAAGAAAAGCGGACCGAGGATCTGAAACAAGATATACGCAGGTTGCTAAAAAATTTATATCAATATGGGTTGCAGGCTGCGTTCTCGACCTCTGCCCGACCGACTGGAGGTCGGTGCGTTGAAGCAGAGGCTCGAGCGGTCCGAGCAAGAGCTCGGCCACCAGGAAGCAGCTCCAAGACAAAGAAGGTGAGTAACACCACTTTGAATTTGTACCTTCTGAGAAAAGGATTTAGGTTGCGACAAAAAATAACAAGGATAACATGGATGCTGCAGGGCCACAAACGAGGTGGCGGCCACGAAGGAGGCCGTGTCTGTGACGAACGCATAATGCGCCACGGAACCGGCAGAGCGGGAAAGCAGGAGGCGCGGGTGGCGGTGGTTCAGCAAGAGCTCCGTGCTCTCATGGAAAAGCATGAGAGTTTGGAGCGTGACTCAAAGACTCGAGAGTCCGAGCTTGCCTCGGCTCTCGAAGTGCTAAAACCGCCAAGGCCGAGGCCCATAAGTCCCTTCAGAGATTGAGTAGATGAGGAAGATAGCGGCGGGTAAGGCATTTTCATGCAAAGCAAGCATGTGAATGTAAATTACGTGTTACTTACCCGATCGGAGCTTTCGAGGCGTTTGCAGATCTGCCTCGCATGGCGTGTCTCGATGCCACCGCATTCTATCGAGCCGAGGAGGGAGCTCAACGGAGAAGGTCTTGGTCTCGGTATCTTTGAGGCCGGCCATCCGGTGCCCCTAGCGACCAGTGAAGCAGCTGGTCGAAGCTTCACAAGGTGGCCGAGCAGGCCATGAAGGGCCTCATAGTCATTTGTGGCTGGAGAGGCCATGCCCGGAACTACTTCGCCTCGGCGACGGCCGGTGGATGTGTGCCGCTGGGTGGAGGTTATCAGCGCTCCGCTTTGTATTGAAGGTGCTCGTCGGGCCCTTGCCCGCGCAAAAGGTGCATTGGGGCAAAATTTGGATGCGGAGAAGCTAATCACCGACGCGCCACCAAGGGCAAGGAGCATCGTCACGCTGAAATTTACTATAAGGTTGTCCTGAAGGGTGCTCGCAAGATTGCGGATGAGTGCCCCGGGATGTAATTTTGAGTGAATTCGCAATGTGTTATCACATGCGCTGAAAACTTTGTTCATATGCGCTAAAGCAACGCTTGTTTAATTTAAAATATTACCTTATGTGCGGCCGTTTATTAAATCGAGAGATGGCAAGTCGTCGGCTTCAGCCCCCATGCCACGCAGTCTTTGGGGTGTTCGGGATAAACTTGAGCACTCTTGTTCCCATTTTTGGGTCCATCTAGGGAGGCGCTCAACACAACGAACGAGGCAACCGGACTTATAGTGCTTGAACACTCTCACTTAGCCATAGAATTCTATAATTTTAAATTTCGGCGAAGCCCCTAGTATTCAGAAGATCGAATTGGGGCGCTATCCACGCCTTCATCGGACATAATCCGGAACTTCGCTCGAAGCGGGCGTGAGTCTTTAAGGACCCGAAAGGACCTCTCGAACAGCGACCAGTCTCTCGCCTTATCATGCCGGTCAGTTTAGCTTTATCCATCGAGGCGTTAACCCGGCTCAACCGGGCGCAATCGCAGTGGTCCTCCCGGTGCTACCTTAGCCGATAGAGCGGAACGTAAGGTCCAAACATGGGAGCCGGCAAACCCAACTATTGACCCAAGACATGATTCGGAGCTGATTCATATAATGCTATAAGTTCGGGTGCCGCACTTGTGAAAGTGTGCGGACTTTATCACACCATAAAGCGGAGGACATAAGCCCCTGGTGTATTTGGTCGTACCAAGATGCACGGGTGCAACATGTTGTAAATGAACATATATATATATATATATATATATATAAAGTGATGCAATTATAGGCGAAAAGTGTTGCATTTTATTCGAGAAGATATGCTATCAGTGAGGAATGATACAAATAGTGCGGAAAGCAAGGGATTGGACGAATTAAAGGCGTCTCCCTCCAGGGGTAGGCCGTGGAATGTTGTATTTAACAAATTTAATGCTCGTGATGGAGACCACACGAGTGTTAAATGCGGCCTTTGTCCTTCCCCGGTTGTTGCATCATGAGTTCGGCGGAGTTCGCCACGGACTGAGTTCTGTATTAAAAAGAGAAAAATAAAAGAAAAAGAGCGACACACTTGGGAGCCCTGGTGTGGTCGAACCGCACTCTGGAGTCTGTTGTGGTTGTGCCCTTCCCCTATGCCCATGGTATCTCCGAGCGTAATTATGTCTGTGGAGAGTTTGTCTTACAATTTTGCGAGGGCTGGGGTTGGGGCCGCATTGCTACGATGTGCCGCGAGCGTGCGGTGTGGTCTTGGTTGATTTTGCTCGGGCGCGTTTGGTCGTGTCCGGTCGTTTAACGGCGGACTCGATAATTGCCTTTAAAAGGTTGCTCTGTACTTACGCCCGAGAGCCATCAGTATGTTCCTCCGTTCGGAGGAGCGTTCCGTGTTTCCATTGACCGTGATGACTCCACGAGGGCCTGGCATCTTGAGCTTAAGGTATGCATAATGCGGCACCGCGTTGAATTTTGCAAACGCGGTTCGTCCGAGTAGAGCGTGATAGCCGCTGCGGAACGGGACTATGTCGAAGATTAACTCCTCACTTCGGAAATTATCCGGGGATCCGAAGACTACTTCCAGTGTAACTGAGCCTGTACAATTAGCCTCGACACCTGGTATGATGCCTTTGAAGGTCGTCGTTTTAGGTTTAATCCTTGAAGGGTCTATGCCCATCTTGGCGCCGTATCACGATAAAGCAGGTTCAGGCTACTGCCGCCGTCCATCAGGACTCTATTGAGGTGAAATCCATCAACGATTGGGTCTAAAACCAATGCGGCGAATCTGCCATGGCGGATACTGGTCGGATGGTCTCTTCGATCGAAAGTGATCGGGCAAGAGGACCATGGGTTGAATTTTGGGGCGACTGGCTCCATCGCATATACGTCCCTTAGTGCACGCTTCCGCTCCCTCTTGGGAATATGCGTTGCGTATATCATGTTTACCGTCCGAACTTGAGGGGGGAATCCCTTTTGTCCTCTGTTGTTCGGCGGCCGGGTCTCTTCCTCGTCATCGCTGTGTAGCCCCTTGTCACTGTTTTCGGCGATTAATTTGCCTACCTGCTTGAATACCCAACAATCTCTGTTGGTATGGTTAGCTGGCTTTTCGGGGGTTCCATGTATTTGACAAGAGCGGTCGAGTATTCGGTCCAAATTGGGCCGGGCCCGGAGTGGTTCTTTTGAATGGCTTCTTCCGTTGACGGGTTTGGAGCCTCGGAATCTGGCGTTGACTGCCGTATCCTCATTCTTGCCGCCGTTAACGCGGCGTTTGTTTTGTTTCGACGCAACCTGCCATAGCGGTCCTTGGTATCCGGACTGCTGTGGTTTTCTTTGAGGTTGTTCCGCGAGCGAGCCAGCTATCCTCTCCCGCACAGAAGCGGGTCATGAGGGATGTGAGGGCTGCCATGGATTTCGGCTTCTCCTGTCCTAGGTGCCGGGCCAGCCACTCGTCGCGGATGTTATGTTTGAAGGCAGCGAGTGCCTCTTCATCCGGACAGTCGACGATTTGATTTTTCTTTGTTAAGAACCGTGTCTGTAATTGCTCGGCCGATTCATCCGGCTGCTGGATTATGTGGCTTAGGTCATCTGCGTCCGGTGGTCGCATACACGCGTTCTGGAAGTTGTCGAGGAATGCGGCTTCCAGGTCTTCCCAGCATCCAATTGACTCTGCGGGCAGGCTGTTAAGCCAATGCCGAGCTGGTCCTTTAAGCTTGAGCGGGAGATATTTGATGGCGTGAAGATCATTGCCGCGGGCCATGTGTATATGGAGGAGATAATCCTCAATCCAGACCGCGGGGTCTATTGTGCCATCGTAGGATTCGATATTAATGGGTTTGAACCCTTCAGGGATTTGATGATCCATTACTTCTTGATGAAGCATAGTGGGTGTCTTGCGCCTCAGATTGAGCAATATCGCGACGTAGCTCGAGAGAGCGTTGTCTGTTGTGTTCGGCCCGGCCGGAGTAGTTGTATCCAGTGCGACGGTATTTGTCGTGGGTCGTGGGGCGTCCACATGATCCATAGATAGATCTGGATTGTCTTTCCTTGTCCTCCAATATATCTCGCAAGTCCGGCGCGTTCCCCCGTGGCTTCCAGCTTTTAGAGCGATGCCGGGGTACGGTTTTGGTGGAGGGCTTGCACGCCTCTCTATCGCGGCCACGAGGTGGTCGGCCCGTCAGACAGGGCGCTGGTGATGCTGCCTCCTCTAATCGGGGAGCAACTTGCGTTTTGGGTAACTTTTGGAGGCGTTCGAGTTCGTACTCTTGCCGCGAGGACCTCGGTCCATCTGTCGGCCAAGATGGGTCTTGATCAGCTTGAAGCTGTTGTTGCTTTTTCTTTAGGCAGTTTGCCGTGGCCATTAGCCTGCGTCTGAACGCTCTTGTTCGACGGGATCCTCGTGCACGACGAATTAAATCGTTGCCGAGGCTTGCCTCGTCTCCGGAGGAAGGTAAGTAATTGTCATCCTCGACCTCTTAAATACGCCGCCCTCTCCCGAGGGCTTGCTTCTGCCCTCCTGCGCTGGATCGTCTTTGGAGGGCATTGTCTTCGGCACTTTCTGGGGTGTTATTATCTCCTGTGCCGGAATCTCCATTCTTGCCGTGGCGGGATTTAGAGCGGCGCCGCTGACGTCGGCGCTTGGGCTGTTTCTTTAAGGAATTGGCCTCCGCTGCTTCTTCGCCGTCCCCATCTTTTGGGGTGTCCACCATGTATATGTCGTATGACGAGGTGGTTTTCCAGTGTCCTGTAGGCACTGGTTCTTGGTAGTCTCCGGCATCGTCGTCCATACCGTCGATGTCTTCGGAGTCGTAGTCGAGTACGTCGGTTAAATCATCGACGGTGGCTACGAAGTGGGTGGTGGGGGCTATCTGAATTTCTTCGTCGTCCGCGTCCCACCCGTCCTGGCCGTAGTTCGGCAAGGGCTCTCCGGATAGCGAGAGATGCTTCAGTGAACTTATGATATCGCCGAAGGGCGAGTGCTGAAAGATGTCCGCGGCGGTGAATTCCATGATCGGTGCCCAATCGGATTCGACAGGCAAGGGCGCAGGAGGTCCAGAGTCAGGCAGAGAGTCCGGCGCCTCGGAGTCATGGGCTTTATGCGGGACAAGGTAAGTGTTCGGATCCATCACCGTGGGAGTTGCAGCTCTCGAGGCGGTGTCCAGCCATCCGTCCTCGATCCGAGCGATCGGCTCCGGACTATGAGTCGGAGCGGATTTGTGGGCGGCCTCCAAGGTGCTGTCCGGCGGCAGAGTTAGGTCATGCCCATCGAGACAGCGCGGCAAGCTTGGCTGTGGCTCAGATCCATCAAAGATCAAGTCCCCGCGGATGTCGACCGTGAATGTAACATCCCAAAATTCTAAATTTTGGAATGTTATATTAGATAAATAACTATGCTTGTTGTCTGATTGTTGGTTTGATTTATTGAGTGAAATTGAGTGAAATTTGAAACTTTTGAAAGTTGAATGAGAGGGAATGAAATGACTTTCCCAAAACTTTCTCCTTTGCCTTTTGGATCTCAATGAATTCAAATTCATTCCAACACCAAAACCTAGAGTGAAGATGACATGACTTCTTCCATTTGGAATGAAAAGAGTTTTGAAAAGATTTGAATTTCATTTGAGAATATTTCAAATTCAAGGCTTTATGCAACTCAATGATTTTCATGAGGGAAGATAAAATGACTTCTTCAATTATATGAAATATGAGTTGGAAGTTATAAAGTATCAAATTGAAAGTCATTTGAAAATGCCATTTGAAGTTTCAGAAGATTTTGAGTTTTGGAATTTGAATTCAAACTATGGCAAGTGGGAATCATTCCAAAAAACTATGCCTGATAAATACTTGATCAAAAGTATGAGAGGAGTAAACATGACACTCCAAAAATATCAGAGGAAAACAATGCCAAAAGTTTTTGAATTCAAATTTGAGTTTTATTTGAATTTGAAAAAAAAAGATTTTTTATAAACTTTGGATTTTACCCCTGGAAAAATGTTCAAATGATAGGGAATATTCCCCTGATCATTTTGGTATATATATGTCCTATATAAAATATTTATAGTTTATGTTTTATCTCTGTTTTTGTTTTATTAAAAAAATAAATTTAAAAAATTAGAACCCCCCAGCGCCAAACCTCTGCCCAGCCAAAAGCCACCGATCACCGGCCCACCAGCGGCCCAACTGCCAGCCCAATGAGCCAGACTGCCAAGCCACCCCTCGCCAAAACCCTTGTCGCCCGCCGCCCGCACCCTCTCTCTCTCTGGCAGTGGACCCTGTCTTCAACCCCGCCCACGCCACGCCCAGGCCGATCGCCGGATCCCGCGAGATCCGGGATACCGATCCTCCTCCCGATCGCCTCCCTTGCCCCGACGAGGCCCCCGCCTATATAAGTCCCCTCCCCGCACCCCATTCCCCCCCTTACCCCCTCGCCGGAGCCCCTCCTCCTCTCTCACGACGTCGCCGGAGCCCGAACCTCCCGCCGCCGCTATTTGCGTCGCCGTCGCCGCCCTAGCTCTCCCCGACCCTCACCGACTCCACCAAGAAGCCCCCCGAGCTCGTCCGCACCCGCCAGGCCACTCCACCGACCTCCCCGACGACCGGAGAGGCCAGCGCACTCGCCACCGCCGCCGCCGCCGCCGTCGAGCTCCGGTGAGTCACCGGAACTCCACCCCGCCGTCGGATCTCCCCTCTACGGTCTAGATTAGAACACCCCCGAAGGGGTATTTCTTTTAAATAAAACAGTTAGTTTACGGTTTATTTTTAGTTAGGGTTTATTTTTATTTAGCCGGCCCGACTTGTTTAACCCTAGGCCCGTTTAGTTTATATTACGCTCAGTGCGTAGTTTAGGCCCATTAGGCCATTTTTCATTTATTTTTGTTTTCTGTTTTAACAGAATAGTTCCTGTTTTGAAAAATTCATATCTTTTATTCTGTTTAATATTTTTTGGTGATTCTTTTTTTGTTGGTTTGCAAATTTTCTATAGTTTCTGTAGAAAATATATTTAGCTATGTTAAAAATAATTAAAATTGCTTTATTTTAGTTTTAGCCAGAATAGTAAATCTGTTATAACATGAGTTAGAAAAAAATTATTTTTGGATGATTCCTTTTGTCCCAACTTTATTTTGACATTGCCAAACCATAGGAATTAATTTGTGTATTTTAGGATTAATAAAAAAATAGTTTATAGCAGAATCTTGTTAATCCTAATTAATTAAATAGCTACTGTTTTCCTATTATTTTAATTAGTAAATAAATTTATTTTTAACATGTGATTGATTATTCTAGGATAGTTTCTGTCACTTTAAGGGATGAACTTTTATTTATAATAAATAAAAGTTTTATTTTATTTTTCTTAATAGAAATTGGATTAGGCCTAATAGGAGTTTTACTATAGCTTTTAAATTGATTCTTTTTGCTCCTAATTGATTAATGCATTATTTTCTGTTAAGTTAACATAAGCCCATGCTTAGGTTATGTTAAGAAAATATTTTGTTATGTAAAACTATTTTTAGTTGTTGCTTGAAGTAGGAAAACTTTGAGTTGGATTGCTTTGAGTTTTCTTTTGGGTTTTGATTCGTTTGTTTTGATGTGTTATGATACTATGCTATTGTGTTAAGTGATCATGTGCTATGTGCTTATTATGGTTACTGTTTGCCTCGGTAGAATTTCCGGAGTGCGAAGTTTACTACCACGAGTCCCTAGTTTCGAAGATCGTCAACAAGGCAAGTTCACTTTGACCATGCTTTCATACCTATGTTTTTATTGCATTTAGTGGCACCTTTGCAACAATCCCTCCAGTAGTGATATTGAATCCTTGTAGTTGAGTTGTATGCATGAGGTAGGAACCCATCATCCTGTTACCAAGCCCGGGACGTTATTTATTTTAATGCTACGCTATAGTAGACGGGGTTGGTATGAGTGCTCGGGAGTGGTGTGAGAATGGAGGATCTACGTCAATGACGACAACTCCATGATGGAATCTGCAAGGACTGCATCTTCAAGGCCTCAAGACTTCAAGACTCAAGACAGGAATTCAATACACACTCTTTGGGTGAAGGATTTGCTGACGGGCACCTGGAGAAACCAGTGGTTGGCCGGGATGCATGGAGAAAGCGCCATGACATCTTGCGGAAAGCTTCACCCAGACTCAAAGAGGCGGAAGAATACTTCATGCGGAAGCTTACCTGCAACCGCAAGTCATTATGGGCTCGCTTGGTTGACCTTAGTTGTGACTCTGGGCTGGGACGGTACTAGCAGATGTAGAACTACGGTAGGATGGGTTGAGTGCAGACAGTGGTCAGAGGAACTCTTCGGAAGACCATGTTTCGGTCATCTTGTTCTCAAACACCCTGAAGTGCGAGAACGTAAAGAGAGGGATCGAATCTTGCGGGTAAAGTGTACAAACCTCTGCAGAGGGTTAAACCTAATCGATTAGCCGTGTCCCGGTTACGGACAATTTGAGCATCTGGACCTGGATCTATCTCGGAACTCTCAACACCGGACTGATAACTTAATTGTGGGCAACTTATGATGAATTTGGGCTATGAGACATCGGTTGGCGGAACCATGTCATGATAGAATACTCCATAGTACAGACTTCATTTATTCCTTTGATGTAGGGAAAATAAATCATCTTTTACGCAAACAAAACTCAAACACAGAGCCACAAAGCCATATTGCATATAGTATAGTTTTCTCATCTGTTTTCTCATGTTGTGATCTTGTCGGTACATTCAATGTACTGACCTACACGGCTGCAACGTATCATGTTGCAGATATGTTTCTTCCGACGAGTAAGAGTACGGTACAGGGTTACGGTCTACACTCAACCTGCCGATGGCTTGATGGGACTCCACACCCGACTATTTGTTTCATTGTGACTTATGAGGTATATATCAGTTTTACGTTAATTATACATGTGATTGCACTTTGATATATACATTGATGTACCGTGTGTGCCAAAGATCTTGATCCGAGGATGGCACAAAGAACACGAGGCTTGACCGTCACGAGGTCGGGTCGCTTCTGATGAAGTTTAGGCTTCTAAACCTGACTGACGGCCAGGCGTAGCTTTCGATCTGCTCCAGATGGCCAAGGGAGTTGGCCCTTGATGCGAAGCCGCCCGAATCTGAAGATCTGTCCGAGGAGAAAGGTCTCACCCAGGACTGCGTCGTTGTTGATTGAAGAGGCCATCAAGCATATCGGTGACGACACAGAGGAACTCTCAATGAAAGCACCAATGTCGGTGTCAAAACCGGCGGATCTCGGGTAGGGGGTCCCGAATCGTATGCGTCTAGGCGGATGGTAACAGGAGACAAGGGACACGATATTTACCTGAGTTCGGGCCCTCTTGATGGAGGTAAAACCCTACGTCCTGCTTGATTGATATTGATATTGTGGATGTTTACAAGAGTGGATCTACCATGAGATCAAGGAGGCTAAACCCTAGAAGCTAGCCTATGGTATGATTGTAAGGGTTGTTGTGATTGTAGTCCTACGGACTAAAGCCATCCGGTTTATATAGACACCGGGGAGGGCTAGGGTTACATTGAGTCGGTTACAATGGTAGGAGATCTACATATCCGTATCGCCAAGCTTGCCTTCCACGCCAAGGAAAGTCCCATCCGGACACGGGGTGAAGTCTTCAATCTTGTATCTTCATAGTCTTGGAGTCCGGTTGATGATGATAGTCCGGCCGATGATAGTCCGGCCGATGATGGTAGTCCGACAATCCGGACACCCCCTAATCCGGGACTCCCTCAATCATTACCCTTTACTTTTATTGATCAAATGCTAGAAATATTTATCCAAACATACACATTTTTGCTTTCTAGGTGGTTATTCCGGTTTCTCTCAAATACCTGTGTCGAAAGAGGATTAGGAAAAGACCACTTTTACTTGCCCTTTCGGTACCTTTGCTTATAGACGTATGCCTTTTGGTTTATGTAATGCACCTGCCACCTTTCAAAGATGTATGACTGCTATATTCTCTGACTTTTTGTGAAAAGATTGTTGAGGTTTTCATGGATGATTTCTCCGTGTATGGAACTTCTTTTGATGATTGCTTAAGCAACCTTGATCGAGTTTTGCAGAGATGTGAAGAAACTAATCTTGTCTTGAATTGGGAGAAGTGCCACTTTATGGTTAATGAAGGTATTGGCAAAAAAATTCTGAAAGAGGTATTGCAGTTCATAAAGCCAAAGTTGATGCTATTGAAAAGATGACGTGTCCTATGGACATTAAAGGTATAAGAAGTTTCCTTGGTCATGCCGGTTTTTATAGGAGATTCATTAAAGACTTCTCAAAAATTTCTTGGCCTATGACTAATCTCTTACAAAAAGATGTTCCTTTTGTATTTGATGATGATTGTGTAGAAGCATTTGAAATACTTAAGAAAGCCTTGATTTCTGCACCTATTTTTCAGCCACCTGATTGGAATTTACCCTTTGAAATTATGTGTGATGCTATGATTATGCTATAGGTGTTGTTCTAGGACAAAGAGTTGATAAGAAATTAAGTGTCATCCAATATGCTAGTAAAACTCTAGACAGTGCCCAGAGAAATTGTGCTACTACTGAAAAAGAATTTTTAGCAGTTGTATTTGCTTGTGATAAGTTCAGACCTTATATTGTTGATTCTAAAGTAACTGTTCACAATGATCATGCTGCTATTAAATATCTTATGGAAAAGAAAGGTACTAAACCTAGACTTATTAGATGGGTTCTCTTGCTACAAGAATTTGATTCGCATATTATTGATAGAAAGGGAGTTGAGAACCCCGTTGCAGACAAGTAGTCTAGGTTAGAGAATGTTCTTGATGACCCACTACCTATTGATGATAGCTTCCCTGATGAACAATTAGCTGTCATAAATGCTTCTCATACTACTCCATGGTATGCTGATTATGCCAATTACATTGTTGCTAAATTTATACCACCTAGTTTCACATACCAGCATAAGAAAAAGTTTTTATATGATTTAAGACATTACTTATGGGATATGACCTACACCTTTATAAAGAAGTAGTAGATGGTGTTATTAGACGTTGTGTACCTGAGCATTAATAGGAACAGATCCTACGCAAGTGTCACTCAGAGGCTTATGGAGGACACCATGCTGGAGATAGAACTGCACATAAGGTATCGCAATCTGGTTTTTATTAGCCTACTCTTTTTAAAGATGCCCGTAAGTTTGTCTTATCTTGTGATGAATGTCAAAGAATTGGTAATATTAGTAGACGTCAAGAAATTCCTATGAACTATTCACTTGTTATTGAACCATTTGACGTTTGTGGCTTTGATTATATGGGATTGTTTCCTTCCTCTAATGGGTACACACATATTTTAGTTGTTGCTGATTACGGTACTAAGTGCGTAGAAGCTATTCCAACTAGTAGTGCTGATCATAACACCTCTATTAAGATGCTTAAAGAAGTTATTTTTTGAGGTTTGGAGTCCCTAGATACTTAATGACTGATGGTGGTTCACATTTTATTCATGGTGCTTTTCCTAAAATGCTTGCGAAGTACGATGTTAATCATAGAATTGCATCTTCATACCATCCACAATCTAGTGGTCAAGTAGAACTAAGTAATAGAGAGATTAATTTAATTTTGCAAAAGATTGTTAATAGATCTAGAAATAATTGGTCCAAGAAACTTGATAATGCATTATGGGCCTATAGAACTGCATATAAAAATCCTATGGGTATGTCTCCATATAAAATGGTTTATGGAAAAGCGTGTCACTTACCTCTCGAACTAGAACATAAGGCATATTGGGCCATTAAAGAGCTCAATTATGATTTCAAACTTGCCGGTGAGAAGAGACTATTTGACATTAGCTCACTTGATGAATGGAGAACCCAGGCCTATGAGAATGCCAAGCTGTTTAAAGAAAAAGTTAAAACATGGCATGACAAAAGGATACAAAAGCGCGAGTTTCATGTAGGTGATTATGTTTTGTTATACAACTCTCGTTTAAGATTTTTTGCTGGAAAATTTCTCTCTGAATGGGAAGGTCCTTACGTTATTGAGGAGGTCTATCGTTCCGGTGCCAAAAAAATCAACAACTTCGAAGGCACAAATCCGAAGGTGGTGAACGGTCAAAGAATCAAACATTATATCTCAGGTAATCCCATAAATGTTAAAAACAATGTTATTGACACCGTAACCCCGGAGGAGTACATAAGGGACACTTTCCAGAACGTTTCAGACTCCGAAAAGGAATAGGTATGTGATACGGTAAGTAAACCGACTCCAAAATAGTTCTAATAGCAATTTTTCTCCATTTTGGAATATTTAAGAAAATAGGAAAATAAGAAGTAGTCCGAAAGGGACACGAGGCATCCACGAGAGTGGAGGGCACTGATGACCCACAAGTATAGGGGATCTATCGTAGTCCTTTAGATAAGTAAGAGTGTCGAACCCAGCGAGGAGCAGAAGGAAATGATAAGCGGTTTTCAGCATGGTATTCTCTGCAAGTACTGAAATAAGTGGTAACAGAAAGTTTTTGTGATAAGATAAATTGTAATGAGCAACAAGTAACAAGAGTAAATAAAGTGCAGCAAGGTGGCCCAATCCTTGTTGTAGCAAAGGACAAGACTGGACAAACTCTTATAATAGGAAAAGCGCTCCCGAGGACACATGGGAATATCGTCAAGCTAGTTTTCATCACGTTCATATGATTCGCGTTCAGTACTTTGATAATTTGATATGTGGATGGACCGGTGCTTGGGTGTTGTTCTTACTTGAACAAGCATCCCAATTATGATTAACCTCTAGTGCAAGCATCCGCAACTACAACAAAAGTATTAAGGTAAACCTAACCATAGCATGAAACATATGGATCCAAAACAGCCCTTAAGCAACGCATAAACTAGAGTTTAAGCTTTTGTCACTCTAGCAACCCATCATCTACTTATTACTTCCCAATGCCTTCCTCTAGGCCCAAATAATGGTGAAGTGTTATGTAGTCGACGTTCAAATAACACCACTAGAGGTTAGACAACATACATCTCATCAAAATATCGAACGAATATCAAATTCACATGACTACTAGTAGCAAGACTTCTCCCTTGTCCTCAGGAACAAACGTAACTACTCACAAAGCATATTCATGTTCATAATCAGAGGGGTAATAATATGCATAAAGGATCTGAACATATGATCTTCCACCAAATAAACCAACTAGCATCAACTACAAGGATTAATCAACACTACTAGCAACCTACTAGCACCAATCCTGGACTTGGAAACAAGAATTGGATACAAGAGATGAACTAGGCTTTGGAGATGAGATGGTGCTGATGAAGATGTTGATGGAGATTGCCCTCTCCCGGTGAGAGGAGTGTTGATGATGATGATGACGATGATTTCCCCCTCCCGGAGGGAAGTGTCCCCGGCAGAACAGCTCTGTCGGAGCCCTAGATTGGTTCCGCCAAGGTTCTGCCTCGTGGTGGCGGAGTCTCGTCTCGAAAGGTTGCTTAATGTTTTTTCTCATCGAAAGACTTCATATAGGAGAAGATGGGCATCGGAGAGCCACCAGGGGGCCCACGAGGTGGGGGCGCTCCCCAGGGGGGGGGGGGCGCCCCCACCATCATGAGCAGGGTGTGGGCCCCTGGCCTTCATCTTTGGTGACGATTTTTCTTTATTTATTTTAAGATATTCCATGCAGTTTCAGGACTTTTGGAGTTGCACAGAATAGGTCTCCAATATTTGCTCCTTTTCCAGAATTCCAAATTTCCGGCATTCTCCCTCTTCATGTAAACCTTGTAAAATAAGAGAGAATAGCCATAAGTATTGTGACATAACGTGAAATAACAGCCCATAATGCGATAAATATCGATATAAAAGCATGATGCAAAATGGACGTATCAACTCCCCAAGCTTAGACCTCGCTTGTCCTTAAGCGAAAAAGGCGATAACAATAAATATGTCCTCATGTTTAGAGGTAGAGGGTCGATAAAAATAAAATACTGGACATGAAGGCATCATGATTATTCTCATAACAACAACATATATAGATTTTGTCATATGATTACTTATGTTCAAGTGATGATCTTTTCACAATGCAAAAGTATGAATCAGAAACCTTATTGGGCACCAACAAATTATAACCTTAGTCATTGAAGCAATTGCAATTTATCATAACATCAGAAAGAGTCTATGTAAGAGCTTAAAAGGAAGTCCACATACTCAACTATCATTTAGTCCTTCATAATTGCTAGCACTCACGCAATACTTGTGGTTACGGAGTTTTAATGGAACCTGAGAGAAAGATAGGGGCTTATAATTTTGCCCCACAACCTTTTACCTCAAGGGTAATGTCAACAATAACAATTCATGCTCCCCTACATCCAATTATAGAAGATAAAATGAAAAAGGAAAGGTAATGCTGGGCTTGCCTTATGCAAGAGTCACGGTGATCTTCACCTTTCCTTATGCAAGAGTCACGGTGATCTTCACCTTTCCTTTTTCATTTTATCCTTTGGCAAGCCCAGCATGTTGGAAAGAATAAAATGAAAAAGGAAAGGTAATGATGGGCTTGCCAAAGGATAAAATGAAAAAGCAAAGGTGAAGATCACTGTGACTCTTGCATAAGGTAGAGGATAATAATAAAAGATAGGCCCTTCGCAGAGGGAAGCAGAGGTTGCCATGCGCTTTTATGGTTGGATGCACAAAATCTTAATGCAAAAGAACGTCACTTTATATTGACCCTTGTATGTGGACCTTTATTATGCAGTCCGTCGCTTTTATTACTTCCACAACAAGTTCGTACAAAGCTTATTTTCTCTGCACTAATAAGTCATGCATATTTAGAGAGCAATTTTATTCCTTGCACCGATGACAACTTACTTGAAGGATCTTACTCAATCCATAGGTAGATATGGTGGACTCTCATGGCTAAACTGGTTTAAGGGTATTTGGAAGCACAAGTAGTATCTCTACTTGGTCGAGAATTTAGCTAGTATGACATCTTGGGCTTGCCAAAGGATAAAATGAAAAAGGAAAGGTGAAGATCACCGTGACTCTTGCATAAGGTAGAGGATAATAATAAAAGATAGGCCCTTCGCAGAGGGAAGCAGAGGTTGCCATGCGCTTTTATGGTTGGATGCACAAAATCTTAATGCAAAATAATGTCACTTTATATTGCCCCTTGTATGTGGACCTTTATTATGCAGTCCGTCACTTTTATTACTTCCACAACAAGTTCGTACAAAGCTTATTTTCTCTGCACTAATAAGTCATGCATATTTAGAGAGCAATTTTTATTCCTTGCACTGATGACAACTTACTTGAAGGATCTTACTCAATCCATAGGTAGATATGGTGGACTCTCATGGCTAAACTGTTTTAAGGGTATTTGGAAGCACAAGTAGTATCTCTACTTGGTGCTGAGAATTTGGCTAGCATGAGGGGAAAGGCAAGCTCAACATGTTAGAGGATCCATGACAACATACTTTATCTCAGATACAAGAAAACATAACTCATTATGTTGTCTTCCTTGTCCAACATCAACTCTTTAGCATGTCATATTTTAATGAGTGCTCCCAATCATAAAAGATGTCAATGATAATACATATATATATGGTTGGAAACAAGAATTGCAACGATGACCTCTCTTTCCTTATTACTTCCTATTAATTGCAACGATGACCAAAGCTATATTTGCTGTAACATCCCAAATTTTCAATTTGTAATGTTATACATAGAGCATCATTGCATATCATATTTTTTTCGTTGCATTTTGCTCGATCCTAGAAATTCTACACAAATCAAGGACCCTCGGAGAGAATTGGGGATTTTCGTTATGTTCATATTTGAGTTTTCTCAAATTTTGAAAATAGGATCATTTGATTTTAATTATTTTATCTTCAATTATTTCTATTACAAAAATATGAGAGAGGGAATAAAATAACTTTCCCAAAATAAAGAAATAATGAAGATTTAATAATAAAATCAAATAAGATTTTATTTTGGAGTTTCTCGCCTTTTTATTTGAATTTAGGAAAAATGCGCGTTTTTCAAAATTGCATTTAGGCCCCAAATAAATGTTCATTAAGTCCGGCTTGATTTTAGAAGCCGGGGAAAATTTATTTCGGGATTTTTGGAGTCTGTTTAGTACTTCTTTTGATTTTTTTTTCTACGGGTAATGTTTTATAAAAAACGCCAAGATCGCCCTTTTCGGGCCGTGCCAGCGGGACTCCGCTCGGGGCACGCTTATAAATAGCGCCGAGCCGCCAAATTGACCCACCGAACGCCCGCCCAAACCCTAGCCGCCCGGCCCGCCGCCGCCGAGGCAAAGACGACGCTGAGGTTCGCCGCCTTGATTTCCGTGCCGGTTTTTAAAAAACCGATCGTTTTCTTCGGTTTTTTTTCGGTTTCTTTTTCGGTTTCGGTTAATTAACGAACGTCCGTTCGTTAATCTGTTCGTCGCATTTTTTCTTTTTCTCGGATTTAATCCGCGATTTTTCTGATCGCGATTCCAGATCCGATTTTCGTTTTAGTATAACTTTTCGCTCGTTTATCGGAGTCAGGCGATTCAAGCGCCTGGAGTTTCGTATCGAAGCCCTCTTTCCAAATAATCTACTTAAACAAGTTTTTGCTTCTGTAAAATTTGACCTAGATCCAGATTAGAAAAACGAAGTTGTTTTCTTCCGCCTTTTGACTTTCGTTGCTTCGTTTGATTTGATTCTTTTTGCAAACCGAAGTTCTTAAGTTGAACTATCTGGTTAGATCTATTTGAGTTTTACCTGTGCATAAGATGAGTACTTATTGTATGCTTGTTTGTTTGTCTGCGATAGATTACCCGGAGTGCGCCGCGTGTTACTTCGAGTCTCTAGGTTTCACGGATCATCAGCGAGGCAAGTAACACTTTGATCATACTTTTCTCATACCCAGTTTTTATGCATTAGATCTATCCTCAAACACTTGCATGAATAGGATCTAATTAAACTGTGGGATGGGAAGTAGATGAGGTAGTACCTATTACCTGTTTTATTATAAACCTTTGGGAGTTACTTCTACGTTTGCTTATTATGCCATGCTATGCTAGTAGACGTGGATTGGGTGAGTGTATCCATGACAAATGTGAGATTGTTATTTAATGGTTTATTTAAGGTGGCAACTTAAACACACATCTGGGTGGATTGAGGCACCTGGTTTCTATCAGGACTTGCCTGTATTTCTTCGGACCGCCACCCAGGCTCAAAGGGATCATGAGATTATTCAAACTAGAAACTTCCGTGTGCAGCCACAAGCCATTATGGGCTCTGGCGTAGTTGACTAAGTTGTGAGAACTCTTATGGGTAGACTAGCAGATGTAGGGGAAAGTAGGTGTACCGGTCTACCCACAAGTAAGGTGCTAGTGCTTCTGAAAGACTATGTCTCGGTCATCCGTTTCTCAAACACCATGTAGTGCGAGAAACCAAGCGGAGGCGATCGAGTCTTGTGGGGAAAAGTGCATAAACCTCTGCAGAGTGTATAAACTAATCATGGTTAGCCGCGCCCCGGTTATGGACATTTTGAGTATCTAGTACCTGGATATCATGTGAATCTCATCATGTTACTTCTAATTAATATTGTTGGGTTTAATGAGTACTTTTAATTGGGATTGAGAATGCTGTCAACCATCCTCAATGTTTTACAACCACCATGATAGTTAAATAAATTTATTCCTTTGCAGTAGGGAAAAATTGGCTTTATGCAAAACTGTAACCATAGAGCTTTCCACCAGCCATACATGCATGTAGTATAGGCTATTCATTCAATTATTCTCTATGTGTTACATTGCCAGCATATTCCATGTGCTGACCCGTTTTCGGGCTGCAACGTTTCATGTTGCAGACTTTTCAGACGACGATTAAGGTGCATAGGTCGTGGTTCTATACTTAGTGATGCCGTTGGAGTTGATGGACTCGCTTATTCTTCCAAGCCTTCCGTTGTTATCGTTATTAGATGGCCTTAAGCCATATTTATTTTATTAAGTTCTCTCTTGAGACATTCGATTGTAATAAGTGTGTGATTGCTACTCTGTTATAAATCCTTCGAGTCTTGTGTGGTGTCAAGATTCGATCCAGGGGATGACCTTGAGCACGAGATCGAATCGTTTGAGGTCTGGTCACTACATTTGCCAACTCCCAACAACTTTTAATCATCATACTTTTTCTATGTGAAGTCATTACTCTCAATAAGATCAATATGAACTCTTTGTTTCTTTTTATTCTTTCTTCTTTTTCTTTCTATTATCCACCCAAGATCATGCCAAAATAATCAAGCCCTTGACTCAAAACTAATCTTTATTATATATATAGCTCACGGACTCGATTACATAGAGGGATCATAAAGCAAAACTCAAAACTAGATCATGCCATAACTTTATTCTACTAGATCAAGATACTACTAATAGGATCGAACTAAGAAAAAGCAGTAAAGATAGGAGTTGTGATGGTGATACGATGCAGGGCACCTCCCCCAAGCTTGGCAGTTCCCAAGGGGAGTGCCCATACCCGTGTGATTATATCTCCTTCTTTGTTGTTGGTGTAATATTCTTGGCGATGATTCCCCTCAAGATACGGTTCTCCTCCTCGAGCTTATTGACTTGCTGCTTGAGGTCCATTATTTCCTTGCGAAGCTTTCCTGTAACGGCTAAAGCTCCTTTCACCCAAGGGTGTTTCATAGCTGCGGGAGAACAATAGACACTCCTCCTCATATTTTCATAAGAAAGAAATCTAACATTGGAAGGTAGCTGAGCTTTGTAGTTCCCCCATCGTAAACCCAGCTCGGAGGCGAGAGGTGACTTCTTTATCCTCCATGGCATCTACCCTCATCAAGTCGGACTCCATCTCTTCCTCCGTTGCTGGCCCAAAGTGGTCAGCATCATTGTGTGCCCTTGGTTCCGGTGCCGGATTAGATACCCGGCTCTCCCCGACTGACTCTTGAGAAGACATCTTGCTCTAATCTGCAGCAGCAACAGCTCAAAACAAGAACAGAGGATATTTGCGTGATACGGGAGTCAAAACCTCCAGGAGAATATATAATGAATTTTTACCGACCAAAATACGTATCATGCAAGAAAACGGAGTCCGGAGGGCACACGAGGTGCTCACGAGGTAGGGGGCGTGCCCAGGGGGGTAGGGCGCGCCCTCGACCCTCGTGGGGCCCTCGTTTCCATCCCGGACTTCCACTTATTTTTCTATTTTTCTAAATATTACAAAACGGAGAAATATTGCCTTAAAAATTGTTTTGGAGTCGGTTTACTTACCGTACCACATACCTATTCCTTTTCGGAGTCTAAAACGGTCTGGAAAGTGTCCCTTATGTATTCCTCCGGGGTTACGATTTCATTAATATTGGTTTCAACATTTATGGGATTACCTGAGACATAATGTTTGATTCTTTGACCGTTTACCACCTTCGGATTTGTGCCTTCGAAGTTGTTGATTTTTATGGCACCGGAACGATAGACCTCCTCGATAACATAGGGACCTTCCCATTTAGAGAGAAGTTTTCCTGCAAAAAATCTTAAATGAGAGTTGTATAGCAATACATAATCACCTACATTAAACTCATGCTTTTGTATCCTTTTGTCATGCCATCTTTTAACTTTTTCTTTAAACAACTTGGCATTTTCATAAGCTTGGGTTCTCCATTCATCAAGTGAGCTAATATCAAATAACCTCTTCTCACCAGCAAGTTTGAAATCATAATTGAGCTCTTTAATAGCCCAATATGCCTTATGTTCTAGTTCGAGAGGTAAGTGACATGCTTTTCCATAAACCATTTTATACGGAGACATACCCATAGGATTCTTATATGCAGTTCTATAGGCCCATAATGCATCATCAAGTTTCTTGAACCAATTCTTTCTAGACCCATTAACAGTCTTTTGCAAAATTAATTTGAGCTCTCTATTACTCAATTCTACTTGACCACTAGACTGCGGGTGATAAGGAGATGCAATTCTATGATTAACGTCATATTTACCAAGCATTTTACGGAAAGCACCATGAATAAAATGTGAACCACCATCAGTCATTAAATATCTAGGGACTCCAAACCTTGGAAAAATAACTTCCTTAAGCATTTTAATAGAAGTGTTATGATCAGCACTACTGGTTGGAATAGCTTCTACCCACTTAGTAACGTAATCAACATCAACTAAAATATGTGTATATCCATTAGAGGCAGGAAAAGGTCCCATATAATCAAAGCCCCAAACATCAAATGGTTCAATAACAAGTGAATAATTCATAGGCATTTATTGACGTCTACTAATATTACCAATTCTTTGACATTCATCACAAGACAAAACAAACTTACGGCATCTTTGAAGAGAGTGGGCCAATAAAACCCGGATTGCAATACCTTATGTGCAGTTCTATCTCCAGCGTGGTGTCCTCCATAAGCTTCGGAGTGACACTTGCGTAGGATCTGTTCCTGTTCATGCTCAGGCACACAACGTCTAATAACACCATCTACTCCTTTATAAAGATGTGGGTCATCCCAAAAGTAATGTCGCAAATCATAAAAGAACTTTTTATTTTGTTGGTATGTGAAGCTAGGTGGTATAAATTTAGCAACAATATAATTAGCATAATCAGCATACCATGGAGTGCTACAAGAAGTGCTTATGACATTTAATTGTTCATCGAGAAAGCTATCATCAATAGGTAGTGGGTCATCAAGAACATTCTCTAACCTAGATAAGTTATCTGCAACGGGGTTCTCAGCTCCTTTCCTATCAACAATATGCAAATCAAATTCTTGCAGGAAGAGAACCCATCTAATAAGTCTAGGTTTAGCATCTTTCTTTTCCATAAGATATTTAATAGCAGCATGATCAGTGTGAATAGTTACTTTAGAATCAACAATATAGGGTTTAAATTTATCACAAGCAAATAAAAGTTCCTTTTCGGTAGTAGCATAATTTCTTTGAGCATTGTATAGAGTCTTACTAGCATAATGGATAACATTTAATTTCTTATCAACTCTTTGCCCTAGAACAGCACCTACAACATAATCACTAGCATCACACATAATTTCAACGGGTAAATTCCAATCGGTGGCTGAACAACGGTGCGAGAGACTAATGGTTTCAAGTATTTCAAATGCTTCTACACAATCATCATCAAAAACAAATGGTACATCTTTTGTAATAAATTAGTCAAAGGCCGAGAAATTTTTGAGAAGTCCTTAATGAACCTCCTATAAAATCCGCGTGACCAAGGAAACTTCTTATACCTTTGATGTCCTTGGGACATGGCATCTTTTCAATAGCATCAACCTTGGCTTTATCAACTTCAATACCTCTTTCGGAAACTTTGTGCCCCAAGACAATGCCTTCATTAACCATAAAGTGGCACTTTTCCCAATTCAAGACAAGATTAGTTTCTTCACATCTACGCAAAACTTCGATCAAGATTGCTCAAGCAATCATCAAACGAGGAACCATAGACAGAAAAAGTCGTCCATGAAAACCTCACAAATCTTTTCACAAAAGTCGAGAATATAGCCATCATGCATCTTTGAAAGGTAGCAGGTGCATTACATAAACCAAAAGGCATACGTCTATAAGCAAAAGTAACAAAAGGGCATGTAAAACTAGTCTTTGATTGATCTTTAGCCGACATAGGTATTTGAGAGAAACCACAATAACCATCTAGAAAGCAATAATGTGTATGTTTGCATAATCTTGCTAGCATTTGATCAATAAAAGGTAAGGGGTAATGATCTTTCTTAGTAGCTTTATTTAATTTGCGGAAATCAATTACCATCCTATAACTCGTGATAATTCTTTGCAGAATCAATTCATCTTTATCATTAGGGACAACAGTAATACCTCCCTTCTTAGGGACACAATGAACAGGACTTACCCACTGACTATCAGCAACGGGATAAATTATACCTGCCTCCAGAAGCTTAAGTATTTCTCTTCTTACCACTTCTTTCATTTTAGGATTCAAACATCATTGAGGATCGCGAACTGGTTTGGCATCCGCTTCCAAATTTATTTTATGTTGACATAGAGTGGGACTAATGCCCTTAAGATCATCAAGAGTATACCCAATAGCAGCACGGTGCTTCTTCAGAGTTTTCAATAATCTTTCTTCTTCATGCTCTGAAAGGTTAGCACTAATAATAAGAGGATATATTTTCTTTTCATCAAGATAAGCATATTTAAGATTATCAGGCAACGGTTTAAGCTCAAACACGGGATCACCCTTGGGTGGAGGAGGATCCCGTAGGATTTCAACAGCAAATTGTGTTGCGAATAGGTTCTGTTTAAAGAATACTTCATCTATTTCCCTTCTTTCATTCATGAACATATCATTTTCATGGTCTAGCAAATAGTGTTCTAAAGGATCACTAGGAGGTACGGCAATAGAAGCAAGACCAATAATTTCATCCTTACTAGGCAATTCTTCCTCATGATGTTGTTTACTAAATTTAGAGAAATTAAACTCATGAACCATATCATCCAAGCCAATAGTAACAACATTCTTTTTGCAGTCTATCTTAGCATTAACAGTATTCAAGAAGGGTATACCAAATATAATGGGACAAAAGCTATCTTGTGGAGAACCAAGAACAAGAGAATCAGCGGGGTATTTGGTTTTTCCACACAAGACTTCAACATCCATAACAATTCCCATTGCAGATATAGTATCTCTATTGGCAAGTTTAATTGTAACATCAATATCTTCTAACTCAGCAGGTGCAATATCATGCATAATTTCTTTGTATAAGTCAATGGGTATAACACTAGCACTAGCACCCATATCACATAAGCCATGATAACAATGTTCTCCTATTTTAACAGAAATAACAGGCACGCCTACCACGGGTCTATGTTTATCTTTAGCACAAGGTTTAGCAATTCTAGCAGTTTCACCACAGAATTGAATAACATGCCAATCAATATTATCAGACAAGAGATCTTTAACAATAGCAATATTAGGTTCTACTTTGACTTGCTTAGGAGGTGTATAAGTTCTAATATTGCTTTTACGAACAACAGTTGAAGCTTTAGCATGATCCTTTACTCTAATAGGGAAAGGTAGTTTCTCAACATAAGAGGTAGGAACAATAGGATCATTATAAGTGATAGTCTTTTCTTCAACTTCAATAGGTGCAACCACTTTTACTTCTATGGGAGGATGATATTTAAACCACTTCTCCTTAGGGAGATCAACATAAGTAGCAAAAGATTCACAGAAAGAAGCTACTATCTCAGGGTCCAGTCCATATTTACTGCTAAACTTACGGAAAATATCGGTATCCATAAAAAGATTTAACACAATCAACCTTAGGTGTCATACCTGACTCCTTACCTTCGTCGAGGTCCCAATCTTTAGAGTTGCATTTAATTCTATCCAATAAATTCCATTTAAATTCAATAGTCTTCTACATAAAAGAGCCAGCACAAGAAGTATCGAGCATGGTGCGATTGTTATCAGAAAGCCGAGCATAGAAATTCTGAAGAATTTTCACTCTTGAGAGCTCATGATTGGGGCATGAATATAACATTGATTTAAGCCTCCCCCAAGCTTGAGCGATGCTTTCTCCTTCGCGAGGCCAAAAATTATATATATAATTGCGATCACGATGAACAAGATGCATAGGGTAATACTTTTGATGAAATTCAATTTTCAATCTTTTATAGTTCCATGATCTCTTATCATCACATAGCCTATATCATGTCAATGCGTCTTCCTTCAAAGATAAAGGGAAGACCTTCTTCTTAACTACATCATCAGGTATACCTGCAAGCTTAAATAATCCACAAACTTCATCCACATAGAGTAGATGTTCATCAGGATGCTTTGTTCCATCTCCTATAAAAGTATTAGCTAGCAGTTTTTCCATCATACCCGAAGGAACTTCAAAAGGAGTTTCATTTTCAATAGGTTCGGTAGGTTGAGGAGCAACTCTTTGCTCTACTGGACAGGGTGAAGATACCCTGAACAAGCCCCTCGGGGAATTACTTTCCATAGTAACAAGTGACAGAAAATTTCATCACACTATATAAATTTTTCCTAACCAAGTTCCACTTACCAAAGGCGCTACACTCCCCGGCAACGGCGCCAGAAAATAGTCTTGATGACCCACAAGTATAGGGGATCTATCATAGTCCTTTCGATAAGTAAGAGTGTCGAACCCAACAAGGAGCAGAAGGAAATGATAAGCGGTTTTCAGCAAGGTATTCTCTGCAAGTACTGAAATAAGTGGTAACAGATAGTTTTTGTGCTAAGATAAATTGTAACGAGCAACAAGTAACAAGAGTAAATAAAGTGCAGCAAGGTGGCCCAATCCGTTTTGTAGCAAAGGACAAGCCTGTACAAACTCTTATAATAGGAAAAGCGCCCCCAAGGACACATGGGAATATCGTCAAGCAAGTTTTCATCATGTTCATATGATTCACGTTCGGTACTTTGATAATTTGATATGTGGGTGGACCGGTGCTTGGGTGCTGTTCTTACTTGAACAAGCATCCCACTTATGATTAACCTCTATTGCAAGCATCCGCAACTACAACAAAAGTATTAAGGTAAACCTAACCATAGCATGAAACATATGGATCCAAAACAGCCCCTTACGAAGCAACGCATAAACTAGGGTTTAAGCTTCTGTCACTCTAGCAACCCATCATCTAATTATTACTTCCCAATGCCTTCCTCTAGGCCAAAATAATGGTGAATTGCTATGTAGTCGACGTTCACATAACACCACTAGAGGTTAGACAACATATATCTCATCAAAATATCAAACGAATACCAAATTCACATGACTACTAGTAGCAAGACTTCTCCCTTGTCCTCAGGAACAAACGTAACTACTCACAAAGCATATTCATGTTCATAATCAGAGGGGTAATAATATGTATAAAGGATCTAAACATATATGATCATCCACCAAATAAACCAACTAGCATCAACTACAAGGAGTAATCAACACTACTAGCAACCTACTAGCACCAATCCCGGACTTGGAGACAAGAATTGGATACAAGAGATGAACTAGGGTTTGGAGATGAGATGGTGCTGATGAAGATGTTGATGGAGATTGCCCTCTCTGATGAGAGGAGCATTGGTGATGATGATGACGATGATTTCCCTCCCGGAGGGAAGTGTCCCCGGCGAACAGCCTGCCGGAGCCCTAGATTGGTTCATGAGTTCCGCCTCGTGGCGTGAGTCTCGTCCCGAAAGGTTGCTTAATGTTTTTTTCTCATCGAAAGACTTCATATAGGAGAAGATGGGCATCGGAGAGCCATCAGGGGGCCCACGAGGTAGGGGGCGCGCCTTAGGGGTGGGGCACGCCCCCCACCCTCGTTAGCAGGGTGTGGGACCCCTGGCCTTCATCTTTGGCGACGATTTTTCTTTATTTATTTTAAGATATTCCATGGAGTTTCAGGTCTTTTGGAGTTGCACAGAATAGGTCTCCAATATTTTCTCCTTTTCCAGCCCAAAATTCCAGCTGCCGGCATTCTTCCTCTTCATGTAAACCTTGTAAAATAAGAGAGAATAGCCATAAGTATTGTGACATAATGTGAAATAACAGCCCATAATGCGATAAATATCGATATAAAAGCATGATGCAAAATGGACGTATCAGGCGCGCCCTACCCCCTAGGCACGCCCCCTGCCTCGTGGGCACCTCGTGTGCCCTCTGGACTCCGTTTGCTTGCACGATACTTCTTTCGGTCGGTAAAAATTCATTATATAATCTCCCAAGGTTTTGACCACCGTACCACGCAAATATCTCCTGTTTTTGTTAAGAGCTATTTTGTGCCGGAGTTTTCAAGGCCAGGCATCATGTCATCCCCCTCCTCCAACAACACGGGCAACGATGCTTGGCTAATGAAGATAGAGGTGAAGAGAGAAGAACTTGGGGAGACAAACAAGGGTGATAAGATCAAGAAGGCCACGGAGGATCAAGCTCCTCCAGCAGAAGAAGAAGACATATCCTTCAACCTCACTATAACCATCTTACCCCTATTGAAATAGAAGCTTTCAAGATGATTGAAATAGTTGGGGTGCAAAACAAGTATCTCACTCGTGAAAATATTTTGTTGCACGAATACATCACCGCACTAAAGGCCATTGTCCGCAAATTGGAAGATCTCCTACGCTCGATGTGTGACACGACTTCATCAACAACTCCACCATCTTCTTCACCACCTCCGAAGAAGGAGAACTGAGTATCGGGTATGGGCACTCCCCTTGGCAACTGCCAAGCTTGGGGGAGGTGCCCCGGTATCGTATCACCACCACACTTCTATCTTTACTGTTTTTTTAGTTTGATCCTTTTAGTAATATCTTGATCTAGTAGAATAGAGTTTTAGTATGATCTAGTTTTGAGCTTTGCTTTATGATCCTTCTATGTAATCGAGTTCGTGAGCTATATATAATAAAGATTAGTTTTGAGTCGAGGGCTTTGCTATCTTGCTATGATCTTGAGGGAATAAAAGAAAGAATAAAAAGAAATAAAAAGATCATATTGATCTTATGGAGAGTAATGATTTCACATATAAAGAGTATGATGAATAAAAGTTGTTGAGAGTTGACAAACATAGTTTTGGTCATCGTTGCAATTAATAGGAAGTAATAAAGAAAGAGAGGTTTTTACATATAAATATACTATTCTGGACATCTTTTATGATTGTGAGCACTCATTGAAATATGACATGCTAAAAGGTTGAAGTTGGACAAGGAAGACAACGTAGTGGGTTATGTTTTCTTACATCCGAAATAAAATATATTGTCATGGATCATCCAACATGTTGAGCTTGCCTTTCCCCCTCATGCTAGCCAAATTCTCTGCACCAAGTAGAGATACTACTTGTGCTTCCAAATATCCTTAAACCCGGTTTTGCCATGAGGGTCCACCATATCTACCTATGGGTTGAGTAAGATCCTTCAAGTAAGTTGTCATTGTTGCAATCAATAAAAAGTGCTCTCTAAATATGTATGATCTATTAGTGTGGAGAAAGTAAGCTTTATACGAGCTTGTGATATGGAAGAAATAAAAGCGACGGACTGCATAATAAAGGTCCCTATCACAAGTGGCAATATAAAGTGACGTTCTTTTGCATTAAGATTTTGTGCATCCAACCATAAAAGCACAGGACAACCTCTGCCTCCCTCTGCGTAGGTCCTATCTTTTATTCTTGTCTTATACCTTAGACAAGAGTCATGGTGATCTTCACCCTTCCTTTTTACACTTTATCCTTTGGTAAGCACTATGTCGGGGGGATGGACCACGGGTAGGCAACGGAACCCGGATCCTCTTCAAAAACAACAGGGTTGGCACCGCCCCTCAATACCGGCATGCGCTTGGTCGAGTCACTCGACCAGGGCCAAGCCCCGCAAGCCGGCCAGACTAGCCCACCTGGCAAGACACGTCGACTCGATCCCAACGACTAGCACAAGATAGCCGAACCTGGCTCGGCCAAAGCCTCCTCAACAAGCCAGCGCCACCCGTGGCGTGCTACGCAATCCAGCCGCGGGTCAACTCCCGTCCCATCCAGGCCGTATGATGGGGACGAGACTTCAATCAATGATGACCGAGGCAACAGTGCCCCGCCCATGCCTCTGGTCAGCAGGAACGTGGCAACAGTGCCCCTCACCTACCCGCTGACCAGGGCCGGCGTGGCTACAATGCCCCCGCCCTCACCGCTGACGATAGCAAGCGGCAGCCTGACGGAGAGCACTGTACGCGACTTGACTCGGCCACGCCCTGACGATTGGCAAGACGGCGCACAGTCCCCCTAGGCATGCGGGGCCCGCGCCTAGGGGAACCCAGCGAACCACAAGCCCTCAGCGGGACCCAGCCCGGGTCCCCGGAAACCGACAATACGGACCCACCGACTTGTAACATTACCATTGTACCCACGGGGGCCCGGACTATAAAACCCCCCAGGAGCCCACGATAATGGGGGAGAGAGCAAGAGGGAAAACAGAAAACACACCCGAGAGAAAAGCAAACAAGCGAGCGGACTAGCCACAAAACAGCAACACCGGAGAGAAGGAGCAGCCCAAGCCTCGGCCAGCTTCCTTCCTCCTGCATACACCTCCAGGAGCAACATTGTATTATCGATCATCCAACTACACTCGGCAGGACTAGGGGTATTATCTCTTCGGAGAGCCCCGAACCTGGGTATGTCCGGCGTCCCGCGCCTGCTCATGCCAACCTCGCCTCTGGAGTCCACCAGCGCCCTCGAGCCTCCTCCTCTCTTTAGCCATCCCTTGGCATCTGCCGTGCACCCACCATGACAGTTGGCGCCCACCGTGGGGCAGCTCGACGAGCTGGTCGGGAGCATGCTTCAGACGGGGCCCTTCTCCTACACCGACGAGTCCGTCATGCTGGCGGACGATGTTGTCGGCGCGCTTACCGCCTCCATCGCCGCCGACGAGTACCCCAGCAAGGTGCTCAGCTACTCCGACTCTCCCCTCTCCCTCGGCGGTGGTGTTTCCGCCGGGGCGATGGACGTCCATGTGGAGGTCTTCGTCACCGGCGACGGCGCCTCCTCCTTGTCGAGCAAGACGAGGAAGGCTGCCGAAGCCAGCGCCGCAGCGGATCGGATTGAGTCGTCCGATCCATTGCGTGCCGCGATGCAGAGCCTCCGCATCCCCATCGGCACCGACGTCGACGCCACCAACGTCGCTGAGGCCTGAACCCAGCTCGAGGAAAGGCGCCAGCAAATGCTGGACCTGTCCAAGACGCTCGCTGCCACTCAGCGTCGCCTGGACACCGCTCAGCAGGAGCACGATGCCGCCTACGGATTCACACCCGCCGCGGCCGAGCCAAACCAGGTCGCCGATGTGCGTGCCCGGGGAGGAGCGATCGGCCGGGCCCTCGGCGCCGTCCCAACCGTCTACGAGACCCCAACGAAGAACATGCGCGCTGCCCAGGCAGCCGCAGCCGGCCTGGACCAGCTCGCGGGTGAGGAGCTGAAAGAGCGCATCGGGCGGATGCGCGAACTCCTCCACGCCGCCAACACCCAGCAGGACCGCCTCAACCAGCTCGCCAAGCCGGCGGGATCCGGCTCCGCCCGCCTTGGCGGTCCCGGCGAACTTCTGCACACCGCTTCCTCACCACCCAGCGAGGCGCACTCCGGCTGAGCACGGACTCGGCGCGACCCGACCACTGCAGCCGCCGGCTGATTGTGCGACGAGCCCATCCTAGAGATCCAGCACGGACCCGACCAGCATGGTCAGCGTCCGGCTCCAACCGACCCGGCCCCCCTTGGCCTAGCCGCAAGTTGACTCGGCCCGCGTGCCATCAACGACGCCGACGCTCGCCACCGCCTCGATCAGCTCGCTCGCTCCCTGGAGGTGGAGGAGAGCGGCGCTATCGGGCCGGCGTGCTTTGGCCCGCGCATCCGGGAGGAGCCCTTCCCCAAAGGATTCATGCTCCTCCGCGACACCCCCAAGTACAACGGGATGGTGAAGCCAGAAGACTGGCTCACCGACTACACCATGGCCATTGGCATCACCGGTGCCAATCGTCGTCTTGCCGTGCGCTACGCACCGGTCATGCTCCAAGGGTCGGCCCGCATGTGGTTGAACAGCCTGCCGATGGGCAGCATCAACACGTGGGTGGACTTCGAGGAAGCCTTCGTTCGCAACTTCACGGGGACCTACAAGCGACCCGGCCGCCCTAGCCACCTCGCCATGTGCGTGCAAGGGCCTAAGGAGACCGGTCGCGAGTACCTCGCACGCTGGACTGAGCTCCGGAACAGCTGTGAGGGCATCCATGAAGACCAGGCGATCCAGTACTTCGTCAGCGGGTGCCGAGACGGAACCCTCCTCAAGAACAAGCTCTTACACTCCGAGCCGGCCACCATGGCCGCGCTCATGGTGACGGCGGACAAGTACGCCAACGCCGACTCCGCCATGAAGATCCAGGTGGCGCTGGATGAAGCCGGCAAGGCGAAGCCGGTTCCCCCTCCGAAGCCGGCCGGCGAAAGCAGCCGGCAGCAGCATCACCAGAACAACAAGCGCAAGGCCGACCAGCCGGCGCCGCGTCACGACAACCGGCTCGTCGCGGCCACCGAGCCCGCGGCGGACCCGGCGGCGAAGCGCCGGCAAACCGGCAAGACGGCATGGCAACCCGCCATGAGCTTCGAGCAGATGCTCGACGCCCCCTGCAAGCACCACAGCGGCGCAAGACCCTCCACGCACACGCTTCGGCAGTGCGCCATCACCAAGCGCATCATGAGGGGCGACGTCCCGCCTCCTCCGGCTCCGGCTCCAGGCGCGGGACAGCCGCCTCCGCCTCCACCGCCGCCTCCAGCTGGCGGCGCGATGCGCGAAGAAGCCTACCCGGACCAGAACGCGGCCTACGTCGTCTTCACCAGCCTCGGCGACGACAAGCGCAGCGAGCGCTCCCCTCGGCAGGAGGTGAACACCGTCGTCCCGGCCAAGCCGGAGTTCATGCATTGGTCGGATCGTCCGATCACCTGGACCTGGGAGGATCACCCGGCAGTCATGTCGAGTCCGGGTGGTTATGCCCTTGTCCTCAACCCCACCATCGTCGCGCGGCGCACATGCAAGTTCTCCCAACTCCTCATCGACGGCGGCGGCAGCATCAACATCCTCTACCGCGACACGATGACCAAGCTCGGCCTCAAGGCCGAGGACCTGGAGCCAACCCGAACGATCTTCCACGGCATCGTGCCCGGCCTCTCCTGCTCCCCCATTGGCCGGCTTTGGCTAGACGTCCTGTTCGGCGACAGCAGCCACTTCCGGCGCGAAATGATCTGGTTCGAGGTGGTGGACCAGTCTAGCGTGTATCACACGTTGCTGGGCCGGCCCGCGCTCGCCAAGTTCATGGTGGTTCCCCACTACGCGTACCTGAAGATGAAGGTGCCGGGTCCCAAGGGCCTCATCACCATCACTGGCGATTACCGCAAGTCCCTGGAGCGCGCCCAAGACGGTGCCAAGTTGGCCGAGTCGCTGGTCATTGCCGAGGAGCGGCGCCAGCTCAACCGGATCGTCGCCCTGGCAGGCGAGGCCTCCGCCGCGTCGATCCCGACCCCGGACCCGGCCGACGAGGCCGCCTTCCAGCCCTCCAAGGAGACCAGGAAAATGAAGCTCAACCCAGAAGACCCCAGCTGCAACAAGTACGTTGTCATAGGCGCCCGCCTCGACAGCAAATAGGAAGGCGAGCTCGTCGACTTCCTCCGTGAGAATCGGGATATCTTTGCATGGACCCCCAAGGACATGCCGGGTATCCCGAGGAAGTACGCCGAGCACAAACTTCACGTCCGCAAGGACGCCAAGCCTGTCCGTCAACCCCTACGACGATTTTTCAAAGAGAAGAGAAGAACCATTGGTGAAGAGATCGCCAAGCTTTTGGCGGCCGGCTTCATAATGGAAGTGTTTCACCCCGAGTGGCTGGCCAATCCAGTCCTCGTCCTGAAGAAGAACAAGACCTGGCGCATGTGTATCGACTACACCAGCCTCAACAAGGCCTGTCCCAAGGATCCGTTCGCCCTCCCGCGGATCGACCGAGTCATCGACTCGACCGCCCGGTGTGAGCTCCTGTCCTTCCTAGACGCTTACTCCGGCTACCACCAGATCAAGCTGGACCCAGCCGACGCCCTGAAGACGTCCTTCATCACGCCTTTGGGGCGTATTGCTACATCACCATGTTGTTCGGCTTGAAGAATGCCGACGCCACCTTCCAGCGCTGCATGCAGAAATGCCTGCTGCCGCAACTCGGCCGCAATATCCACGTATACGTGGACGACATCATGGTGAAGACCAAGCCGCACCTCACGCTCCTCGACAATTTGAAGGAAACCTTCGCCAACCTCCGCGAGTACAAGGTCAAGCTTAACCCGGAAAAATGTGTCTTCGACGTCCCGGCAGGAAAGCTACTCGACTTCCTTGTCTCGGAACGCGGCACTGAGGCGAACCCGGAGAAGATCAAAGCCATCGAGCGCATGCGCAAGCCGGCTCGGCCGTGCGATGTTCAGAAGTTCACCGGATGCTTGGCCTCGGTCAACCGGTTTCTAAGCCGGCTGGGCGAGAGGGCGCTACCCCTGTACCAGCTGATGAAGAAGACGAGCCCGTTCGAATGGAACGGCAAGGCAGACGAGGCCTTCCAAGACCTCAAGCGCATGCTCTCCACCGCACCAGTCCTGGTCGCACCGACCGACAAGGAGTCATTGTTGCTCTACATAGCCGCGACCTCGCAGGCGGTCAGCATGATGCTGGTGGTCGAGCGACCAAAGAAGGGCAAGATCCAAGCCGTCCAGTGCCCAGTCTACTACCTGAGCGAGGTGCTCTCCATCTCCAAGCAGAACTACCCGCACTACCAGAAGATGTGTTACGGCGTGTACTTCACCGCCAAGAAGCTGAAGCAGTATTTCCAAGAGCACGTTGTCACCGTGGTCAGCACGGCGCCTATCGGAGAAATCATCGGGTGCCGGGATGCCTCTGGCCGGGTTGCCAAGTGGGCGATCCAGCTACTCGGCCACACCATCCTCTACGAGCCCCGCACCACGATCAAGTCTCAAGCCCTGGCCAACTTCCTTGTCGACTGGACCGAGACCCAGTACTTGCCGCCGCTTCCCGACTCGACGCATTGGCGCATGCATTTTGACGGGTCCTAGATGCGACTCGGCTTGGGCGCCGGCATCGTACTGTCGTCCCCAAAGGGCGACCAGCTCCGCTACACGCTCTAGATCCACTTCGCTGCCTCCAACAACGTCACCGAGTACGAAGCCCTTGTGCACGGCCTCCGGCTTGCCAAGGAGCTCGGCATCCGGTGCATCCTGTGCTACGGTGACTCAGACCTGGTGGTGCAGCAGTGCTCTGGTGAGTGGGACACCCGCGACTCCAACATGGCAAGCTACCGCTTCCTCGTCCAGAAGCTATCCGGATCCTTCGAGGGCTGCGAGTTCTTCCACGTCCCACGCGCGGAGAACGAAGCAGCCGACACACTCGCCAAGATCGCCTCTTCACAGCAAGCCATCCCGTCCAGCGTCTCCCTCGAGCACCTGCGCAAGCCGTCCGTCAACACTACAAAAAAAAGACACATCCATGACATTTTGGTCCGAACGAAATTTTTTTCTATCATACATATGACACTTCTATGACGATAATTGTGACAAAACCCGGTATCATCATAGATGTGGTGGGCTCCTACTTCTATGACAAAAAGTCATGACAGAAAATGGGCTTTTCGTCACAGGCGGGCGGAGACGCAGCTGCATGACATTCTTTGGGCCGTCCATGACGGAAAAAACCGTGGTAGAAGCGAGGCGAGGAAAATTTGGCGAGTTCCGGTTACGGTGGGAGGTCGGGGCCGAAGCGATGCACGCTTTCTCGTACACATACGCTGCGTGTGTGCGGCGTTAGCTAATCGAACTCGAAGCGAGGCGTTGGGCTCTAACTGAACCCGAGCGATTGCACTGCAGGCTACGCATTGCTGAACCCAAGCGATCGATCGATGGCTGTTAACTGAACCCGATCGAGTGATTCCTTCGCTACTTCTGCTAACTGAAGCCGATCGATGCTGCCTCTGGGATGAACAGTGAGCGTTGCGGGGGATTTGGATGAACAGTGAGCGGTGGCGTTGCCTCTGGATGAACAGGACCCCGTGGTGTGGTGGAGTGCTAGATGAATAGGAGACGGTGGAGGGGTGCCCGTGGAGGGGTGGTTGAACAGGACCCCGTGGTGTGGAGGGCTGGATGAACATTAGATGGTGGAGGGGTAGTTGAACAGTAGTCGGTGGAGTAGCGCGCGGTGGAGGCTGGATGTACAGGAGCCCGTGGAGGCTGGAGGAGGTCGACGGTAGCCCGTGGAGGCTGGAGGAGGTCGACGGTGGAGATGAACAGTATCCCGTGGAGTCCCGTTTTGCGGTACGCCACACCCCTCCCGATGAACAGGACCCCCGTTTCGACCGTAGGAGGTCCGTTTCGTCCATTTTGCGGTACGCCACGCCCCTCCCGATCAACAGGACCCCCGTTTCAACTAGGAGGTCTGTTTCGTCCGTTTTGCGGTACGCCACACCCCTCCTGATCAACATGACCCCCGTTTCGACCGTAGGAGGTCTGTTTCCTCCGTTTTGCGGTACGCCAGAACCCTCCCAATCATCAGGACCCCGTTCCGAACGTAGGAGGTCCGTTTCCTCCGTTGTGCGGTACGCCAGGCCTCATTTCCATCGCCTGTACCATCCAAGCCCTCCCGATGAACACGAGCACGCATTCCGTTCCAACCCAGCCGATTGGCTCCCACGCGTTCCGTTGCCTCCCGATGAACACGACGCATTCCGTTGCCTCCCCATGAACACAAAGCATTCCGTTGCCTCCCCATGAACACGACGACGATGTTGTTTCTCCGTTCCGACCCAGCCATGTACACGAGCCTTGGTCATACGTATGCGCGAGTAGGCGTTCGAGACCCCACCCGTATGTACACATACGTGGCCATATTTTCTTTCTTGCACCTGGCGTCATGCGTGCGTGTAGATGCTACGTGCGGCGCCTCTACTACTACGACGCGTCTGGCGCCTCTACTACGACGCGTGCTCGCTCGCCTCTACATCCACCAAAGATATATGTATGCATACACGCTTTGCGACCGTAATGACAACGCCACGACGCTTCGACCAGGTGGGTCCCAATCGAGCACTTCCTTGCCTGCGAAGATGTAGCTGGTGGGTCCCAGCAGTCAGGGGGGCGAATCGTTTTTTTGCCCGAATGCACTTCCTTGCGTGCGAAGATGTAGCTGGTGGGTCCCGGCGGTCGAGAAACGTTTTTTCGTGAAATACAGGTGGCCCGTCCGGTGGGTCCCAATTTGTCAGTGCAGGAATCATTATTTTCCAGCGTAATAAGGAGGCACTTCCTTGCTGCGGCCGTGAACCCAAATTGTCGGCCTCTCCACGTCTGATCCACGTCTAATGGAAGTCGTTCCTTGACCATGTTGATCACATGCGCCGAGAGCACCAGGCGGTGGACGACGGTGAGGCCTAGGAATGGGACGACGGGAGCCGGGAAGACGCGAAGTGGAAGCCAGCGGAGAGGAGTACGAGGTTCACTTGGTTCTGCGGTGTGAGGCTGCCGTCGCTGCAGGGCCTGGCCTAAGGTGGGAATAGTAGGGGGCGGTGAGGCCTCCGCGGCAACACAACCGGCCACGGGAGGCAGGAGCATGCGGCACGACCGGCGCTGCTTTGGGCGGCTGGAGTAAGAAGACCAGAGGTTGAAGAAGCACTACAGCCGTTGGATGGACATCGTACGGTCACTCGAGCTAGAATCGTTCATATTGACTAAAGTTGACAAAGGCCCCCGTCCCCGTCAACTTAGTAGGCCCACAAGTCAGCCTCCCACCATGGTGGGTCCCAGCTAGCAGGGGGAGTATTCATTTTTTTGTGCGTAATAAGGAGGCACTTCCGATGGGTCCGAGCTAAGAGCGGGGGGGACGTTTTTTTCGTGAAATACGCTAGCTCGTCCGGTGGGTCCCAACAGTCAGGGGGGAAACATTTTTTTCGCGAAATAAGGTGGCCCGTCCGGTGGGTCCCTGCTGTCAGGTGGAGGAATAATTATTTTACGCGTAATAAGGAGGAACTTCCTTGCGGCCGCCTGGACCCAGCTGTCAGCCTCTCCATGTACAGTACTCTTCTGATGGAAGTCGGTCGTTGACCACGCCGCGTCGAGAGCACCAGGGCGGTGGTCTAGACGACGGCGAGGCCTAGGAAGGGGACGACGTGGAGCCGGGGAAGATGCAGCAGCGGAAGCCCGCGCGGAAAGGAGTACGAGGGTTCACTGGTTCGGCTGCGGTGTGAGGCTGTCGTCGCCGTAGAATAACAGGGGGTGTGGGTGAGTAGAGGGATGGCCTGGCCAGCGGTGGGAGTAATGCAGGCGGTGAGGCTTCAGCGGCATCACGCCGGCCACGGGAGGCAGGAGCACGCAGCGACACGATCGGCGCTGCTTTGGGCTAATTTGGAGCAAGAAGACCAGAGGTTGAAGAAGCACTACGGCCGTTGGATGGACATCGTACAATCACTGCAGCTAGAATCGTTTGTATTGACTAAGTTGACAAAGCCCTTGGTACGCATCAACTTAGTAGGCCCACAGCTCGGATTTGGCAGAGAACATATAGCCCATTTGCGATTTGTAAGAATGTACAGCCCATTTTTTAATTCTAATGGAATTTACTACAGCCCATTTACAGTTTGTTAAAAGTACATCCCAACTTCTAGGTAGGACAACGATTAATAATTTCAAACAACCGCTCAAAACACAATTCAAAAAAAAATCCCACATTTCGATGGGATCCGAAATATTTTTATCTGAAATTTCTAGTCAGGTTAAATATAATTTCAAAATAAAGTTGTATTACGTTAAAATCCAATGAAATATTGCGCGCGCAACAAGTAATGAAATTAAAATTTTCAAATTCCAAAAATAATATATTTTTCAAACTAATTACGTGTTTGGTGCATAGTAACTGTCTAGTTATTATAATTACATCCCATTTATTATTTCTTAAAGTCCATTTTCTTGTTAAGCCTAATGCATACCTCCTAGGAAAGTTTGCAGCCCAGCGGGGCGAAGAATAACAAGTTGACCCGGATATTGTGTACAACCTGTCGCCCGATTGCATTCTTGATGTTGAAAAAAAAGGCATGTGTAGTACAGTACAACCTAAATGGTTACTCAGCCCACATTCAACGACGCCGGAAAGGCCCAAACAAGGCTTCAGTACAACTTTTGAAGTCCTTTGAGCTCAATTAATAACTTAAGAAAAAGTTAGATTACGGTGGAACCTAATTAAAAGTTGTCACGATCAAATAAATAATTCAACGGGTCCCACTTGCGGCGTGTGGCGTGTGTGTGAGTGTAATACGTGTGTGTGTGTGAGAGAGAGAGAGAGAGAGAGAGAGACCCATCGGTCGATGCTCGTAAATACATCTTTCAACCATATGCGTTGATGCTCAGTAAAAACTTATATAGTTGACACAATCATATAGAACATCATAAAACATTGAACTTGCATACAAAAATTTCACGCATGAGCACAATCAGGATGGAAGTAGTGGATCGCTACGGGAAGGGCTATGTTGAAACCAACGAAGTCGTACATAATGGTTCATCGTCTTTATCAATGACGGGAAATATACGTGCAAAGAAAATGCATGCACAACACAATAAGTTCTGCTAGCACATTAAGTTGACGTACAACCCTTTCTAAAAAAAGTGCAGGTACAAAATTAGAACAGGTCACAATCAAATGTACTAGCATATCAGTGCTTCACACCCACAGCTCGGATTTAACTAGTATCTGAAAAGATTCAGTTGTTACCTCAAATTAGAGCACATCCAGGCAGCCAGCCCTGCCTCTTCTCCCAAAGAAGCAGTGGCCTCCGCCGCGCGATGGAGTAGGCCCTGTGCCATCCATCATTCCGAGCAACACGGGGAAAGTCTAACGTTGACTCCTGTAATGGACGTCGTCAACGGACCCTGGCACCAGCGGCGGCGGCAGGACTTCGATTGATGGATTGACCACTTCTTCGACATGCACGAACACTCGATATAGGTACATCCCTAACGTGGTCCGCGGCGGCCTTGGTGGCGACGAATAGTACAACCCCGGTTCCTGCACCGGTATCTCAACACCAATCACCTTCCGTATGGTGGACGGCTTCTTTATCCATGCCATAACGGTTAGAGCCCAGCTGTCTAGAGGAACAAACATACTTACGAGCTCACCTCCAAGGTCGTTGATAAGCTCGTTCCTGGACTCGCTGTTCCAAGCACGTCGAGGCATGCCAAGGAAGGTAAGCTTTGTAAAAACTCAAGCTCGAGAGGGCACCGAGCCCCATCACAGGTGCCACCGATCAAAGCTCACCAAAGCACGCCATCGCAGAACAAGCGCCGGGAAGATTCAAACACACATTGCGATCGAAAGTTGTCCGGAACCTGACGAATAAATCAGCCGGTGGTGGACAGACTTCGACGAGCAAGTCACTTATTTGGATGCTGTGCGCAATGCCAAGAGCTTTGACAAGGTTGTCCGGCGAGACGGGAGTCCGGTCGCCGTTGATGGTTACCATTATCACTTTGCCGGCAAACTGGTCGTCAAGCGCAGCCATGCCACTATTGAGCGACAAAGACGGGGCGCATCAAGGCAGGGCGGACCTCGGGATCTCCGGCTCGGAGATCCGCGTTGACCGCTACATGATAGTGCGCTTGAGTATAGGGAGTACAGGAGGGGATTTGGGGAACCGGAGTACGAATCGAGATTCGAGGAGGTGGGGAGGGCGGGAGGCGGGGATGAAAAGGTAGCATGAATTTTGAGCACACGTAATATGCTTCTCGGCACGTTAAGCGCACGAAAACACCGGTGGCGCCCACATGCCGGCCTAAGAGTCCTTATTCTTTCTTTTTTCGAGAGCCCGACCTTTTTCAGGATCTTTTGAGAGCCCGGCCTGAGAGTCATAATTGACCTGTTTGGCATTGCGTTACTACTCGGCCCATATTCAACGACACCTCACTGGCCCAAATAAGTGTACATCATCGAAAAGACACTGAGCTCAAGTTATATAACTTGAAAAAAGGAGATATACTCTAAACACTAGAGAATGATGATGCCCTCATTTAGCTCACCAGTAGTTCGAGACAATAAACAGTTCGAAACAACGATATATACAACATTCAAACACTGACTAGTGACTACTACTGACATAAACAACAAGACATGATAGTTCATAAGAAGTCTTGCTACACCACCAAAACGCACCCATCTGCAGCGCTTAGACTCTCGTGATCCAGACGAGAATGACATTCTAAACAAAAGCAACTATTACATAGTAAGAGTGACATAAACGAGGATGACCAAATGAAAAAGGAATATGCATAACAAAAGAAAGAACTACCCATCCAGAACCAACAGCAAAGACAACAAAGTCATTCGAAGAGATGATCCAACACCATCATAATTTGCAGCCCCGCTTCAGCGACCAGTGATCCGGAGACACAAGTACTCCACCCTTTCGATGCAATAGCCCAATTACCTATCAACCTGAAGGCTTGAACCATATCACTGCATGTTGTAATTGAGACATCCAAGGATCAAAGTTAATCCGGATGCCTTTGTCATTCTCACCTTCTTTTGGCTATAGGCTGTATCGTTGACAATCAGGGGAGTTTGCTCCCAAACTCCTAGGGCTCGCCGTGTAGACACGATTTCCCATAGCAAACAGAGCCTCTACGCCATCAAGGTCCTTGCCAGCGGTGATCTCTGGTTAATCGAACAATTGAGTCCGAGAAGCAGAGAGTGTGAACCAAGGCTGTTTACCCGCCTCCAACTAAAAAATCCTAAAGGCCCCAACAAGCTGGTATCCTGCTCATAGGCGTAACAGCCATCGTCCGTTACTCACGTATTACGGTGCTTGTATATAGTGGGGTTTTTTGCAATATAACTTTTTCGGCTCATGTGTTCGAATGATCATCAGTCTTTTGTCGTCGTTTGATCGAGCGAGGAACCAGTTGTGCTTCCCTGTTTTTGGCAAAGGTGGTGTGATTACAAAGGGAGGTAACTGTAGGGACACTACATCATATCAAAAAGGACAGGCATTGTTGATGTAAGATCATCATTGTTCAGAGTATGAGTAAGATAATGCAAGAAACAGCATTGATATGTCCCTGTTGGAACTGGGAGGAAAATACAGGGAAATGTATACTGGGTTCGAAAATATAGAAGTGCCATGCATGGTTATACTCATGTTATCTCGCAATCGATTCTTCACAGGAAACTACCATGTCATGCATGTTATGTACTCCCTCTGTTCCCAAATATTTGTCTTTCTAGGCATTTCAAATAGACACAACATACGGATGTATGTAGACATATTTTAGAGTGTAGATTCACTAATTTTGCTTCGTATGTAGTCACTTGTTAAAATCTCTAGAAAGACAAATATTTGGGAATGGAGGGAGTAATCATGTTACATCCTCACAAACAAATTCTTCAAGGTAACTAACAGACCATGCATTGTTATATACTCGTGTTACGTGGGCAAAAATTTTGTGAGGATATTATTCTAGCCATTGATTCTTTGAAGGGCGAATATAGGTATGTACACATGGTAAGCATCAGGATTTCACTACTTCCAAATATAGAGTTCTCCATATGCACATTTACTTCCACGATGTATGGTTAGATGAAACCAACGAGTGTGGTGCATGTTTCTACATCATGAAAATGAGGAAACTAACATGGCCATTGATACACACTCATATTTAGTAGTAGTATATAGATTACTGTAAAATAAGGATAATATCCATATATTCCTAACCGTTTGATTATTCAGGGTACAAATTGGTTGTAATGACATGTGAGGGAGTCCTGGATTAGGGGGTGTCCGGATAGCCGGACTACCATCATCAGCCGAACTATCATCTGCCGAACTATCATCATCGACCGGACTCCAAGACTATGAAGATACAAGATTGAAGACTTCACCCCGTGTCCGGATGGGACTTTCCTTGGCGTCGAAGGCAAGCTTGGCGATACGGATATGTAGATCTCCTACCATTTTAACCGACTCTATGTAACCCTAGCCCTCTCCGGTGTCTATATAAACCGGATGGCTTTAGTCCGTAGGACTACAATCACAACAACCCTTACAATCATACCATAGGCTAGCTTCTAGGGTTTAGCCTCCTTGATCTCGTGGTAGATCCACTCTTGTAAACATCCACAATATCAATATCAATCAAGCGGGACGTAGGGTTTTATCTCCGCCAAGAGGGACCGAACACAGGTAAACATCGTGTCCCTTGTCTCCTATTACCATCCGCCTAGACGCAGATTCGGGACCCCCTACCCGAGATCCGCCGGTTTTGACATCGACATTGGTGCTTTCATTGAGAGTTCCTCTGCGTCGTCACCGATAGGCGTGATGGCCTCTTCAATCGATAACGACGCAATCTGGTGAGACCTTTCTCCCGGACAGATCTTCAGATTCGCGGCCGCGCTGCGGGCCAACTCGCTTGGCCATCTGGAGCAGATCGAAGCTACGCCCTGGCCGTCGAGTCAGGTTTGGAAGCTTAAACTTCACGGCCGATATCCGCGGGGACTTGATCCTCGATGGATCTGAGCCACAACCCGGCGTGCAGCGCTGTCACGATGGGCATGACCTAACTCTGCCGCGGACAGCACCTTGAGGTCGCACCGGATCCGCTCCGACTCATAGTCCGGAGCCGATCGCTCGAATCGAGGACGGATGGCTGGACACCGCCTCGGGAGCCGCAATTTCCACGGCGATGGAGCCGAACACTTACCTTGTCCCACATAAAGCCCATGACTCCGAGGTGCCGGACTCCCTGCCAAACTCCGAACCTCCCGCGCCCCCGCCAGTCGAATCCGATTGGGCGCCGATCATGGAATTCACCGCTGCGGACATCTTTCAGCACTCTCCCTTCGGCGATCTCATAAATTCATTGAAGCATCTCTCGCTATCCGGAGAGCCTGGCGAACTACAGCCGGAGACGGTTGGGACGCGGATGACGAGGAAATTCAGATCCCACCCACCACCCACTTCAGAGCCACCGCCGATTTATTTAACCGACATACTCGACTACGACTCCGAAGACATCGACGGTATGGACGACGATGCGGAGACTCCCAAGAACCGGTGCCTACAGACCTTTGGAAGACCACCTCATCATACGACATATACATGGTGAACACCCCGCAGGGAAGCGATAACGAGGAACAACGGGACGCGGCAGAGGATAATCTCGCCGATAAAGAACCAAAATGGCGACGCAAACGCCGCCCTAAGTCCCGCCTCGATCAAAGCAGCCTTCCTAACGACTCCAGCGATAGAGCAGGGCAAGCCAGCCGGACGACGAACAGACGAGCCGGATAATCAACCCCTTCACGGAGTAATCAACAGTCCGGCCACAACACGAGCATAAGAACATACGCAAAAAACTAGTCGCCCTTGCAAGAAGTTTGAAGAAGGCGTAAACGGAAGCTCAAAACAGCGGAAGATACGCTCGAGAATGAAGTGGAGCAAAGTATTCAAGACCGCAGACAAATATGGCAATGGCCATCAAACTAAGAGCTACCCGAAGCGCAAGTTGCTGCCAGAATTTGACGAGGAAGCCATCGAGCCTTCACAGTCAAAAAATAAAGAGGCCGCCTGGCCCGATAGACGGCCAGATGACAGGACCAAAGCGACAAGCGGGGCTGCACACAAGCCGAATTATAATCCTGGTAAAACGGACGGCCCAACTAGGTCCATCTACGGGCCAAAAAAGAGGACCCCAGGAGGTAACACACCACGACAAGTGTTCGAAGACAGTGGCACTCCCAAATACAGGGGCGCCACACACCCGCTATGTTTCACCGATGAGGTGCTGGATCATGAATTTCCAGCAGGGTTTAAACCCATAAACATAGAGGCATACGACGGCACAACATGCACTTTGAGTCTGGATAGAAGACTACATACTACACATACACATGGCTAGAGGAGATGATCTCCACACCATAAAATACCTACCCCTCAAGCTCAAAGGGCCAGCTCGGCATTGGCTCAAAAGCCTCCCGTAAAACACTGTTGGAAGTTGGGAAGAGCTTGAGGACGCGTTTAGAGCAAATTTTCAAGGGACTTATGTCCGCCCTCCGGATGCAGACGATCTGAGTCATATAACCCAACAGCCCAGAGAGTCAGCGCGCAAATTCTGGAACAGGTTCCTTACCAAAAAGAACCAAATAGTCGACTGTCTGGACGCGGAAGCCTTAGCAGCTTTTAAACACAACGTCCGAGACGAATGGATCGCCAGACACCTCGGCCAAGAGAAGCCAAGAACAATGGCCGCACTAACAAGCCTCATGATGCGCTTTTGCACAGGAGAAGACAGCTGGCTAGCAAGATGCAGCACCAGCGACCCGAGTACATCCGAGATCAGAGATGGAAACGGAAAGTCACGGCGAAGGAAAGATCAGCGCCGGAATAAAGAAAAAAGCCCACAGGGCACAACGGTCAACGCCGGATTCAAAAGCTCGCGGCCAGACAATAAAACACGGCCTCTTAAGAACAACAGAGACGAGCTATCAAATTTAAACAAAATTTTAGATCGGATATGTCAAATCCACAAAGACTTTAAGGCACGCAAGCCATACCAACCGAAATTGTTGGGTTTTTAAACAGTCCGGCAGACTTAATGCGGACACAAGGCCTCGATACGCCAAGCGAGGACAATGACGAGCCCCACCAGAAAGCACCGGAAGTCAAAGGACTTTCCCTCGAGAAGTCAAAACAGTAAACTTGCTTCACGTGATAACACGGAAAGCCAACACGGCACTTCGCCAAGACAAGTGTCGGACGACCCACCCAGTGGACCAAGGTTGGATGTCAAAACCAATCACTTTCGACCATCCGGATTAGTCCGAAGTATCCGGAGCGCAGGATAGACTACCACGATATCGGATCCCATAATAGACGGACTGCAATTAACGCGGTGTTGATGGACGGCGGCAAAGGACTTAAACCTGCTATATCCGGGCACAATCTGCAAGTGGGGATAGACCCTATTACAACTCGGCATAGCCGCACTTCCTTCAAAGGAGTGGTGCCAGGCCCTTAAGCCAGCTATCAAGCACCACTGGGACGGGAAGCTCTCGTCCGCTTCAATAGAATACCACATTCCGCGTCTCTTACGCTTCAAATGCCCGGTCCACGTGGCATCGTTTCATCAAAGGGTCGCCTGAGACCCCGGACATGGCTGGACGAGTCCGGAATAAATACGCTTGGGGCTACCTAGCCGCACACCCCTTCACAAGGGTTTGCGCATACAAGCCATAATGAGCTAGCATAGGCTCAGCTTTCTTAATCTATATTTCAATTTTTATGCACTTTCTAGCACGATTTCTTTTCCAACCAAGTTCCTCTCTTTTTACAGATGAACAGCATGCACACCCGTCCAGGATACGACACAACGGAGACACGGCGCAGACGCGTGCGAGGGACCCGTTGCAAGGACTCTTTTCGGACTAAGACCCTACGTAAACCTTTCTTCTTGTCTCTTGTTGCTATAATCCCCTGGTTTTTCAAGATAACTGAGTGGAGATCGGGCGTTTTGGCATCGGCGCGCGAAAGAACCTGCCGTACACGGACACAAGGGGCTTAGGGCTTTGTTTTGCCCGCTATTATAAAGACCGAACACCTTCGGAGTGTTCGGCGTCTCGAGTTAGGCCTTATATGCATCAGCTCCGAATCATGTCTTTGGTAAAATGTTGGGTTTGCCCGGCTCTGTGTTTTGCTGCCTTACGTTCCGTATCATCGGCTAACGCGGCTCCGGAGGAGAACTCTGCGATTGTGCCCCATTGGCTGGGCGAGCACCTCGAGAGAAAGCGAAAATTGTTGTCATGATACAGCGAGAGACTGGTCAACCACTCGATCGACCTTGGGAATGTTTAGGATTCCTCTGCTTTGATGAAGGGCCGTTTCCCGGCCAGGCACATACGCGCCCCGAATTCGGAGAGGACGGTGCCCCCAGGGGCTATGTCGTAGCCCCACCCTCAAACTCCATGGCTAAGTGAAAGTGATAAAGCATTATAGTTCGGTTGCCTCGTTTGCTACGCTACCACCTCCTTTACAGGACCGAGACGTCGGATTAAGTGTGAAAACGCGCTTTTTTTTTGCGAACACCCCCGCACCTTGTGCGTGGGGGCTGAAGCCGACGACTGCCATCTTTCGGGTTATACTTACGTATACATGAACGGCCGCAAAGGAGATATTCTATTACTTGAACGCACAAGTATAAAAGGCGCTTACATCATAAAAATCATTTTTACATCATATAAACGTTTATTCGAACGTAACATTTTTCGAGCACTGCGACTCTATTACACGAGCACCAAAAGCTTCGCCAAAATAGTGCCCGGGTAGCCGGTTATTATCGAACCCGGGTCGCAACAGCGGTGGCATCCATCTACATCCAATGTGTCTTCACACGGCGGCGCCATCTGCGCACCCTCTATGCAGGCCGACCACTTCATCGCCTTGATATGCGGCACCGCCCCAAGAAATTGCTGCAATAAGCCAAAGTAACTCTTGGTGGGGCCTATCCGCCGGATATGGGTCACTATATCCGCCATAGCAAGCCGGACAACCTATTTAGCTCAGCCCACTCAGCCAAGCGATCGGTCGGAAGTGAACGCTCCGGACTATGGAATTGAGACCAAAACAGCCCTTCCGTCTGGTGATCCTTCCGGCGAAAATGCACAACGGCATCCGCCGCACTCACGCTAAGTCCATATAAGGGTCCTCCGGACACCACAGTTGGCCCAGCTGAGCATATTTTGAATCCGTGAACCTTCGGCGCAGCAGAAAAGGCTTGCCAGCTACAATCTCCCCGGCCTGGCGCAGCTCTTCCTTCATAGCCCGCATTGCAGAGCGGGCATTCTTGGCTTCGGCGGTGGCCTTCCGCAGGTCTTCCTGCCCCGCTAGGCGCTCCTTCCCAAGAGCCTCATTGCGGTCGGTAGCCTCTTTTAACTTCACAGCCATTTCGGCTATCTCTTCCCTGCTCCGGCAAGCAGCGGCCCTTTCGACCGCTAACTCCTCGGCCGCTTCGAGGCTGCCGCATCACTCCTTCCGCCTGCTCCTTGGCTTGAGCAAGTTCGGCCCGGAGACTCTCCACGGCAGCGGCACTATCTGCATTTCACGCACATATTGTAAGGAGTTGGCTTCGGCTCCCTTACCACGTGACCGCGCAGTAACACCTACCTTGCAACTCGTCAAGTCGCCTGTTGATCAGCGCGATGTCTTCATCCGCCACATCGAGTTGCCGCTTTAATTCAGCAACTCCATCAGTACGGCTGGCCCCCGGACGACCCACCACCTGCATCGGCACGACGGGAATTTAAACCTGCGATTTTGATCCTCGGCACGTTGTCGATATCGACAACCTACCGAGTCTCAGGGGCTACTATCTATACATGGCGCATTCTATATGCAAAACTGTTAAAAGGTGTGTCATTTTTACGTACCTCAAACCCCGCCAAGAACTCCCCGACGGCATCATGCAACCCGCCTTCGGTGGAAGAAATCCTTTCAATCACCATGCTCATCAATGCGTGCTGATCTTCTGAGATAGACGCCTTCTCAAGCAGATCCTTCAGCCGTACACCAGTTGGCGCCAAACTATCCGGCTTTGCCACACCCGAGGGCTCCCTCCGTGACGACACTTCAGCTCGTCCGCCTATCCAACGGCGCCCGGACGGGGCGTCTTGCTCTCTATCATCTCCGGACGAAGGTCCCCAAAGACGAGCTCATCTGCGAAGGGCGGAGATCCGAACTACAAGGTAAAACTTTAGTTATCCTCAGAAGCACAAATAGGGATGTCCCTTATTATAAAACTCCTTTCTTTCTACTTACGGCTCATTGGAGGGCTGGCTCATTAAGGGAGATTGTGCGGCCGGGGCCTCCCCGGACGCAGGACCCTCCGGCGAAGATTTCTTCCCCCGTTTAGGGGCTTTTTCCCGGTCCCTGGAGGCAGTCCTCTTCTCCCCTTGGTAGGAGGGATTCTCGATCCCCTTGTTCAAGAGCCTCCTCAAAGCGAGGCAAGAACTTTCCTGCTTCCCCTTCGCCTTCCTTGAAGGCGCAACCTCAACATCCGGACCAGACGGATCCGCGCGGTCTCGGGGAGGGCGGACACCAGATAATTTTGCTTCCGCTATCCACTCCTGTGTAGAAGGAGATCGGTCATAAGGCGGATCATCGAAAGGCAAACAAACGGTATGTCCGGACTTGGAACTACCTACTTCAGTATCCGGGCGATTGCAGCTTAGTCCAGCATCCTCGGTCAATTCCGGACGCACCTCTTGCGATCCGAAGAATAAGTTATACATCTCCAGGGGTGTCATACCCATGAAGTGTTGAAGAATCCGTGGGACCTCCGGATTGAAATCACATAGCCGGAGAGGACGGCGATTGCATGGCAGGATACTCCTAATTAGCATAACCTGCATCACCACCACCATATCGATCTCCCTCGTTAAGAGATCTTGAATCCGGTCCTGCAGTAGGGGCACGTCCTTTGACGGCCCCCAGTTGAGCCATTGGTTGACCCACGACATCAATCGTCGTGGAGGTCCGGGCGGAATAGGGGCGGCGGCTTTTGTCTGCGGCCCCTCGGAACGGTAATATAGAACCACTCTTGCTGCCACAGGCCGAGCTCCTCTTGGAAGGAGCCGGGCCACGGGCATCGGCCCTCCTACTTATGGCCGCCCGCCACACTCCGCTGACGCCCCGATCATCTTGGCGCCACATTGAAAGTCTTCAGCCACAGGCCGAAGTGTGGGGTGACGCGGAGGAAGGCTTCGCAGATGACAATAAATGCAGATATATGGAGGATGGACTCCGGAGCCAAGTCGTGGAATTCCAACCCATAGTAAAACATGAGCCATCTCACAAAAGGATCCATCGGGAAGCCTAAACCCCGACGGAGGTGGGATACGAAGACAACATACTCGCCGGGCTCAGGGGTGGGGATGGCCTGCCCTTCGGCAGGCAACCTGTGCGAAATCTCGTAAGACAGGTACTTGGCCTCCCGCAGCTTTAGCACGTCCTCCTCCGTGACGGAGGAGGGCATCCACCGGCCCTGGAGGTCGGAACCAGACATCGTTGAAGGTCCGAAGCGCTCGAATCTGGAGCTCTAGGTGCTGGAACTTGGAGCGTGGAGAGGATTCGATGGAAGATTGAAGAAAAAGAAACGAGCCTTGGTCCCGTTATAAAGAGGGAGAATACCAAGAGCCATCTCCGTGACTGTTTGGGACTCGCCTTCGATAGAGGGGGCGTGGCGAACGGGCGCGGTTGGGTCACCCACGCCCGTATTGATGAGAATCCCGGATTAAGGGGAAACACGATCTCTGCTTCGACAAGACGTGCCAAGGAAACCGCTTCGCTAAATGCGCTAAAGGTGGTAGAGTAAAAAACAATTCGACTAATGGCTTGGTAGTGGTGTGACGTCATGCCACGGAAAACGTCAGCGATTGAACTTATGTATATATTGTTATTCTCTCTATGGTGGAGTGTGGAATTTATTTTGTAGAGCCGGACACTATCCTGGTGTTCCCAATCTTCTATCATTTGGAGGAGGAACCCTCCTTGCAATGCCAAGCAATATACACGCCGGACTTATCGTCATTGAAGCCTGGTTCAGGGGCTACTAAGGGAGTCCTGGATTAGGGGGTGTCCGGATAGCCGGACTACCATCATCAGCCGAACTATCACCTGCCGGACTATCATCATCGATCGGACTCCAAGACTATGAAGATACAAGATTGAAGACTTCACCCCGTGTCCGGATGGGACTTTCCATGGCGTGGAAGGCAAGCTTGGCGATACGGATATGTAGATCTCCTACCATTGTAACCGACTCTATGTAACCCTAGCCCTCTCCGGTGTCTATATAAACCGGATGGCTTTAGTCCGTACGACTACAATCACAACAACCCTTACAATCATACCATAGGCTAGCTTCTAGGGTTTAGCCTGCTTGATCTCGTGGTAGATCCACTCTTGTAAACATCCATAATATCAATATCAATCAAGCAGGACGTAGGGTTTTACCTCCATCAAGAGGGCCCGAACCTGGGTAAACATCGTGTCCCTTGTCTCCTGTTACCATCCGCCTAGACGCACAGTTCGGGACCCCCTACCGAGATCCGCCGGTTTTGACACCGACAACATGGTCACAATCGCATGAATTAACTCATTCCAAATATAGCTGATTTACGGCGTCTCTAATACATTGCCATAGTTCTACTCAAATTCTGGCCAAACAGGGATATGCCAATCATCACAAACAAACAGTGTCATGGCGTCATCATTAACATGAGACGGAAACAACTTACACGCGCCGTCCCAGCAATACGTGGTGCCATCTGCTTTGTCGATCGCGTAGATGATGCCATTGTGTTCAATAGCATCACAGAAGTGTGTATCAGCTTTTGACGATGATCCACTGCGAGCCGAGTTGTCTCCAGCTAAAGAAGGCACCGGCATAAAGATAGGCGAAGTCCGTGGTCGAACAAGGCAATTAGCTTGAAGTCTGCGTAATTACGCATGTCGTGTGGGCACTTGGCAGATTACAATCATCCGCAAAACAAGGTCCGTCCAAGCGGCGTAGTAATCTAGATGACTTGGACCGCGATGGTAATACTCTATATAATCCAACAGAGGAAGGATAATCTCATGGGAGGTGCGGAAGTTCACGAGCCCCAACTTTTTACCGTCTTCTCTCAAGGCAACCATCCAAAGGGGAGTTCATGCCACCCGGTACATACCTGCCAAGAAGTTTGAGCGATGGTGATCGGATCGATGTCAAGGGAAATGATGTACGGCGACCCACTACATACCCGCAAAGAAGTTTTGGCTAATGGAGATCGGATTGAAGTCGAGGGGCATCATGCACGCCCGTATCATGGTGAGCCAATCTCGCAAGACCAGATAGCAAAGCAAGGGGTGTCTTGAAAAGCTTAGGCCTCGCTTGACGATGGTCGTGTGCATGTCCCTCGAGCATGCAGCCAGCCGCAGGTGCTCAACATATCCATACACGAACAACGAGAGGTCAAGGATGTCACTGGGAGATTGCTCCAATCGCGGCTCATATGGATCTTTGCGGTTCGCGTTCGGCCATGGTGGAGTTTGGAAGGGGCTTGATTTATGGGGGAGAAGGATGTCGGTCTTTGGAGCGGCTAGCGAGAGAATAGTGGTACTGGGGAGGCGAGTGAGGCGGACGGTACTGCAGGGGCATAGTGAGATGGAGACAGGAGACAGAGACGGAGAAGGAGATGGAGATGGAGTGGTGCTATGGGAGGCGGAGAGGGAGGCGAGGCGGCGCCAATGTGCTGTCTGATGGCGGTGACAGATCGCGATGCATAGAGTGAGGCTGACTTTGGGAACCCGAACACGCCGCCTGGACTAGTGTCAGGCGCAGGGTGTTGTCACTTCACTGTGAGGACCAGATGAATAGTATTTTGACCATCAAGTGTACCACAGTTGTACTACTACTACTACTACTAGTAGGAACATGAGTACTCCAGTATTGTATAGCGGAAATAGGTCTCCCGTGCTAGCATGCCTGTTCACTTCATCATTCAGGTATCATCCATATTGCGAGCAGAACCAAATTCTCGTGCATGCCCAATCAACGCCCTACCGCGATGCATGCAGTGGTCATTCTAGTGCATCAAGGACGGCATGCTGATCATTCCAAACTTGAGAAGAGGAAAAATGGAAAGGTAGAACGCGGCAGCAAAGGAAGAGAACGCTGGCTAACGAGGCTGGGAGGGGATCAAGCAGGAAGTTAATGCTCCACGCCTAAAGGTTTTGGGAAAACCTGATTTTCATAAGGTGACTTATACTCACCTAAACGGAGGGAGTATTCCTTAACCAGAGAATGTTGTGTCTCCCACTCACGCGCTCAAAAAAAACTAGCAACACATTTTTTTTATCTGTTTGCATAGGTCCCACCTATTAGGAAGGATGGGCACATACACGAACAGGTATGACTCATCAGTCTACCCGCATAGCTTTTTCGTTTAGTCTACCTAGCCGTCTAATCAACTGCTTGCACGCCACTTCTCCCATTTACTTCTCCATCGGGAACCGATTCTCCTCGGCTTCTTCACCTCCCCTTCATCTTCATTTGCATCCAAACCCCACTGCGTTCACATTGTTTTAACCTCTTTAAATAATCATCTACTACTTCAGTTAGACTAGCCATCTAATCCTAATTCTCCAAACCATAGCCCTGCGTTCCAGCGGTTCCAAATGGCGCAAGAGATCGAGATGCAGGTTTTTAGCGTCCAACATGTCCTTGTCGAAGGCTCGATGCGCATAGTTGCCACCGTCACCGTCCACCCAAGGGTTGTTCGGCAGTGGATCAACAATGTATCCAACTCCCTCGAAAAGGTAGAGACGAGGGTCATCGGTCTCGACACAGTACGGGCGTGCCCACAGGAAGATCCGGTAGCGCCGCCGTCCTTCAGCTGTGCCTCGAAGATGATGTTTTGGTGTACCACATCATACACTCGCCCTCCATACCAGGTGAGCTTCACGATTTCTTGTCTCGGGAGGACGTATACTTCTGTGGGGCAGCCATCGAAGGGGACAAACAGAAGCTGGAGCCGTACAACCTTGATTTGAAAAGCATCGCTGACCTACAAACTAGAATCAAAATTCCTGTAGAAGATTGTGATAAACAGACACCATCCCTATTCGACATAGCAAATTTTGTGCTCGGTACAAATCTTCTGAAGGGTGACAAGACAGTGGCGTTAAGGTCATCTGGATGGGAGAATTATCCCTTGACGTACAAGCGGATAAAATATGCTGCCCTCGATGCCCGTGTGAGTTTCGAGATAGCTGCAAGGTCCAAAGAGCTTGTTGCGAAGCCGTCTCCCACAGAGAATGAGAAGAAGAAGAAGAAGAAGAAGAAGAAGAAGAAGAAGAAGAAGAAGAAGAAGAAGAAGAAGAAGAAGAAGAAGAAGAAGAAGAAGAAGAAGAAGAAGAAGAAGAAGAAGAAGAAGAAGAAGAAGAAGAAGAAGAAGAAGAAGAAGAAGAAGAAGAAGAAGAAGAAGAAGAAGAAGAAGAAAAGGCTGCACCAGCAGGAGGGCATTATGGATGGATGAACTATTTCCTCTCTTGTAAAAAAAATTATTCCCTCTCGGTGTATATTGATGTAGATGGACTATTCCGATGGTGTGCATGTCTTTGGTACAGAGTAGTAGTGTGGGTCCGCTTGACAATAAGGAACTATTTATCCGCATATATAGCTTTCTCTGCTACTCCTTCCAGTGATCGGTATGCAGTGCATGTGTCCGTAGACATGACAGCTTGTCCATGGAAGTTCAACTACGGCGACCATCTTATTTCATCTCGCGATTCCCACGACGCCTCTCCAACCCACGGCACCACGCCCCCCGACGTGCGCCTCACCCCTCCCGGCCGCACCGCCCCTCTGCCTTTGTGTGCATGACATGTGGGCCACCTAAAATGCGGCGAGCATCAAGTTTCTACCACAGCCACCCGCGATTCCCACTACGCCGCTCGAACCCATGAAACCACACGTCCCCCGACCTGTGGCTCACCCCTCTTGGCCCCACTACCCCTCTGCCTATGGGAGCGTTACATGTGGACCAGTCACCTATCGGGTCCACATGTTATTGACTCAAAGGTAGGTGTAGTAAGGCACTGAAGCTCAGTCCCGACGGCCCTGAGAGGGAAATGTAACTCCTGCACCAGGGCTTATGGTGCTCCCGCAGCACGAACTCGTGCCAAACTCGAGATTTGTTTCTTTACTATACATGCACGTAACGATTTAATGGACATTGTAATCTAAACATGTGGTGGGGAGCTCCAAATTTGAATTTGAAACTTATAAAACAAAAAGATTCAAAACAAATAAACTGGGAGAGAGGGAGTATATCGTAGGATGTGTCCCATACAAAATAAGTCCACTGGTTTGTCACCGCGAAGATGCGGTTAGAAAGGAGCACAGTGTCTTCCTACTCGTACGGCAACAAATCGGCCGCAGACAGCATGGTCCGCCTTTGACCGCCATGTGCAAGGTTCGTGCTATCTTATTCAATCTCATCGTGGTTCCATCGTACCAATTCATGCGGTGGCCCGTTGCGTGGCTGATCCCAATGTTGGACAAAGGTTCTACAGGAATGGTGCCACCGTTGTAAATGTTGTGAAAATTGATGTTGGTACCCTCCCGTACATATGCAAGCCAGTCTCCACTCGCACCGAGCCTAACCTATGAAACAGTGGGCAGGGGGAGAATTAGGAAATGGACACAGAAGTAGTCTTTAGAATGCATTTACTACATGATCAAACTCATCTTACCTGCTCATCGGAAGAAATCCGAGTGCCCCTCAACATCGGCACCTCAAGGGGCGTCAACTTGCAACTACGGCCACGCCGCGCTGGAGAGACCCCCAAGGAAACATCCTCGTCGTTCCATGGAACATCAAGATGCATTTGTATGAGTAGTTTATCTTGTGAGAGAAAAGGATGAACGAGGGAAGGCCTCTAGAGATAGAGATGGACACTACTACTACCAATGTGCTGGCCCGTGCGTTGCAATGGATCCAAAGTAGTAGAATAATACTTGTTCACGTGCTTGAAATATAAACACTCTAGTTTTAATATACATGTGTCAGCAGACATGACAGCTTTTCCATGGAAGTTGAAACACGGCGACCATCACGTTTCTTGTTTCTACCACTGCCACACCCACACGCGATTCCCACGATGCCGCTCCAACCCATGGCACGACGTCCCCCGACGTGGACATGGATCCTCTGACGTGGCTATCACTGCCTTGTCCTGCCTTTCCTTCGCTGACAGGTGGGACCCACGCTTATGGGTCCCACATGTCGCTGATGTAATGGTAGGATTGTTCGCGTCGGGGATCCTCATCCCCGACGTGCCCCTCATCCCTCTCGGCCCCACCGCTCCTCCGCCTTTGTGTGCATGACATGCGGGCCAGCTGAGCTGGGCGACCATGAACTTTCTACCACAGACACACCCGATTGGATGCGGTTTGCACTCGGCTCTTTGTGCTCGATCCGTACTCCTGCACCATCGAATTTTCATCCAGGCTGTGACACATTTCATCTCGGGCATCAATCCTCACCGAGTACTTATGTACTACAGGTAGTACCCACCGGTGTGGCCATCTACGCCTCGTAACGCCCCGACGCCCAGCTATGGCACCCTCGCCACGGCCACGCCACCACCGGCCGGTTCATCTCGAATGAGTGAGTCACGAACCACACCACCACCATGAGAATGACATGTGGGCCAGCCGCATTTAAGGTCCGCATGTCATTGACTCATAGGCCGGGCACTAAACCACTGAAGTTCGGTTCCGTGGGCCCCGAGAGGGAAATGTAACTCCTGCGGCAGGCCTTGTGGTGCTCCCGCAGTACGATCTCGTGCCAAAATTGGAATTTGTTTCTTACTACTACCAACTAGTACTAGTAAGGTACACGTGCATTGCACAGATGAGATTCTGGTGGTTTGTGCATTATGCTTCTACATGTGGAGCTTTCTGGATTCTAACATGTGGCAAAATCTGGTGGTATGTAAGGTTAGGCAAGTTTGATTAACTTAGGTGAGTGTTTTGTTCAAGCCACACCTTAGGCAAGCCACACTAAGGCCCCACATGACATACACACAAAAAATGTGGCAAGATTCCCTTAGGTTTGCCAACTTGTGGCTCTCATTTTGAAGAACTGATAACTTTGCCTAAGCTTAGTTATGGCAAAGTTAGTCATGAATTAAGTTCAATCATGGAGTCTTCTAGATTATACATGTGGCAGAATCTGGTGGACGATATCCAACGGCCAGTAGTGCTCGGATTTGCCATCTTTGTACCGTCGAATTGGCTTCATCCAACGACCAACTTTCAAAGTTTTTAACACACTATATAGGGGGTATAGATATAGATGTGTCGGTCCGTTGCAATGGATCCAAAGTATATCTATTTAGTGGAGTGCACTCTAAACACATTATCTATTTATTTTTCTCAAACCTTCCGTAGCCATGCAACCAAGCCACATAAGCTTCATGGGTGCCCCCCACATCATATTATTCATACTACGTTGATTGAAAAAAAGATAAATCACCCAAAACAAGATCTTCCTGTTTTTTGTTCCTACGATGTTGTGCCGTGCACGTACCTACTAGTTGTATAGTGGTAGTACTCCCTTCGTCTAGGTGTGTAAGTAATCTTACGTTGTGCACCGCAACCAAGGTGGAGAGGAAAACAAGAAAACTTAATGTCTTTTTGCTAATTAATAGCATTGCATGCAATGAACTAACCACTACATGTCATGTTTGGTAGTCTCAAGTCATTGAAAGCATGCACGGCCCACATCTCTTATTGGTCAATATGTCACAAAACAAGAAACGGGGAGGGAGTTAATGTACCGTGCCTAAGTGTTTTGGGATTATTTGGTTTTCATAAGGTGACTTACACACCTAGACGGAGGGAGTACTAGTAATATAGTATTAGGAGTACAAACTTGGTACTAGTAGGAGTAGTACTAGTACGGAATGCTCCTACTCTATCAACGAGCCCCGTCTGACACCAAATTTCTTGGCTTCCGTGGTACAGCTAGATCTTCCCCTCGTTTCTGTTTTCCAACCCGGCGGCGGGCGGGGTGTCGGTTTGCTCAACGGCGGTCCCACATGAAAGTGAAAATGCTAGGCAACACGCCTTCCCTAAGCTATGTGTCGTCTTGGGACGGGCCGTGTTGTACTCCCGATTCTCGGGCGTGTGGGGTGCGGCCTTGAACGCAGCAGGCCTTTTCCTTTTACCGACAATGTGCCCGTGCGTATGACGGATCCAGAGTAGTAGAATAGTAGTATTTGTTCACAAACTTGAAAGAAATCACTATCGTTTTGATATACTCCTAATATATTACTCCCTCCGTACCTAAATATTTGTCTTTTTTGAGATTTCAAATGGACTATCACATACGAATTATATAGACATATTCTAGTGTTTCTAGCAAGATGCCCGCGCGTTGCATGAAGTTGATGTAAAAGGTAAGCACAACTTATAAATTGACGGATGGAGTACTAGTTACAGTGATGCATATAATTAAGCAAAGGGATCGCACATGTCGGTTTGACTGGAAGGAGAATGCAACAGCACAATAAGAATTAAGGCCACGATGATGCGATCGTAGTGGTGGTTACAGAAGGCAAGAAGAAAGATGGATCCACGAATGTACGACCTCCTCCTCCTCAACTTAGTGCGCCGGGCCACCGACCGGCGGCTAAGGAGCAGCGGCTTTTGTGGCGAGGTCGAGGTGCTTCTCAGCAAAGGCATCCAAGGCTTCCAGCCGGTTGAGGAAGGCCAACATCGTAGCGTCCTCACTAGCCTTGTAGATACATATGTACACGATTTGCTCGTACACGTGGATGTGTAGGTCGACGAATTCTTGCAGGGCAAGGCGCCTCATGGCCAATGGCCGTCGGGCAGTCGAGGGCCACCGGTGCTTGAAAGAGGTTCCGTCCATGGAGGACGATTAGGGTGCCGAGCAATGAGGAGCCCGGGCGTTGGGCTGGAGAATCTGGCGATGTCGTCCGCGAGCTTCTTGAGGACGGTGAACTTGTTGCTGGTGGCAGCGATCATCTGTCCAACCGAGAGTCGTGGTTGGCGTCGACGGCGGCCATCCACCAGCCGGTCTCCAACACCGTCTGGAGACGATCCTCGGCGCCATGCCGCAGGCCGGCGTCATGGACCATCTGGCGCAGCCGATGGCCGCTCACGCGCATCGCCATCATGGGTCTGGAGTGAGTTCTTTTGCGCTTAGTGTAGGTGCTTAGGCAAATGCTTGGGTGCGTACGATGTGGTAGATGCATTGGAATGGAGGGGCGCCTTTATATGAGGGCAATGAGGGCAAATTGCATTGCATTCACATCGTGCAACCTCTTTTCCCGAACCTCCTCCCATTACTTCCCTCATGCATTAATTGAAGGAGGATGCATTGGCCGTTCAACATATCGGGAACCGCTACTCCCTCCCTCGTCTGCATTAAAGCCGTATCGGGAACTGCGCCGCCCACTGTCAAATCGAATACTCCCTCCGTCTAGGTGAGTATTAAGTCATCTTATGAAAACCAAATATGTAGTAAACACATAGGCGTGGTGCATTAACTCGCACGTTGTTTCTTATTTTTTGACATAAATATAGGAATCAACCAAGAAGAGATGTGGGGCTTGTATGCTTTTAATGACTTAAAACTATCAAACATGACATGCAGTGGTCAGTTCGTTGCACAAGAACAAATACAACCCACGTCAGCACACACGCATCTTATATAGCATCACATCCAACGGCTATAAAAGATGAGTGAGACCAAATTATATCTCATCTAGATGAGTTCTAGCAAAATTGTATTAATAATACTTAGTACTCCTGCACCATGTATCATATATTAGTATCATGTAGTACTTTATTTATTGCCATGTATGACACATAGTACTCAACTCTCTCTCTTTCTTCATTTAATTCTATGACACCTCATCAAAATTGCTAAGGCTAGTACCATTACAACCAGCCTTAGCAAAAACTAAACATTAAGTTCTCTCGTTTTCCTCTCCACCTTGGTCACCTAGACGGAGGGAGTATACGGCGCGGGCTTTTCCTGTGCGGTAGGTGCGGCAGTTCCGCCTAGTCGGTTCAACAGAGATACGAGAAGACGAGAGAGTAGGCTGCTGCAAACGTAGGGCTGTGTGATTTGACAGCGAGTTACTGCTGGATAGGTGGGGCCCCGTGATTTGACTTGCCATTATCATTTTAACTGCGGCGCTACGACCAGCGTGAGTCTCCCGATTCCTGACCACCTCCATACAGGTGCCTCTCCCAATGCTCCACCATGTAGTAGAGGCTAGCTCTTGCATGAGAGCCCACTTCTCCACTTTTTCCTTGCCTCTCTTTCCTCCACATATGCAAAAATGCCATGTAAAGCGCACTATTGTACTTACTTGCTCCCTCTAGGTGCTTAAGCTTGCCACATAGGCATAAAGTCTGATGTGGCAAGTTAATCAAGAAGAGAGAGACTAGTTTGGTGACCCAAGGAAGAAAGCGGTGCTAAGCGCATGTACCTAGGTGAAAAGACAATTTTGAGTCTATAGCTAATTAAATGAAGCAAACTTAGCAACACCATTTCATTGGAAGAGGTCACTCCTTGGCAAATGCAATAAATACTAGTACTCGTGTGTCCCATAATATAAGAACATTTTTGGCACTACACTAGTGTCAAAAACGTTCTTATATTATGGGACGGAGGGAGTACGAAGAAAGAGATAGAGAGAAGTAAAAAAAACTACACTTATAGCCAACCTTATAGCCAAAACCTTGTTGTAGTATGAGTGACTAAGTGATAACTATGTATGACATGCCAACATCAGATAGCCTAACGCACTATGTTAAATCTCCAAGGGCGCGACCGCCTGACGCTGACGGTCGTGGTAAGCGCGACCACGATGCGGGCTCTTGGCAGCCCTTGGATCTGAGATCAAGCGGTGCATGCTAAGTTGATGAAAATTTGCAGACTAACCCTCCAGCATAGGATATTCACCCATAGGTCTAGAATCACGCCATGCAACCGTTCGATCTCAGATCCAAGGGCTCTCGGAAGCCCGTATCATGGGAGAATGGAAAGCCACTACCCTGCCGTTGGCACGCTGGTAGTTCGCTCCTACTCATCCCCGCACGTCCTTCAATACTACGGCGGTTCGCTCCTAGTCGTCCCGTCCATTCGCATTACGGCAGTTCCACTAATCCTAACCCTCCTCCCAAATCCATGGCGTCCCAAATCTCCCCGATTGGCGGTGAGTACAAGGTTAGAACCATCATCGGCGATGAGTTCGACGTCATCTACACCCGTTCTTCCGGGACGGTGAAAGGATGCCTTTCTCGCTTCAGACGCATGTTCGAAGACTCAGATGATGAGTGGGTCGTTGGGCTAGATGTTGAGTACACCACAGTCCTGGGACGAGAGAAGGATCTAAAGGACGAAGAGAGGAAGAAGCCCACCGTGATCCAGGTTTGCGTGCATGACTTATGCTACCACATATGCCATGCTGACGTTGAGTGCCAGGATTTTAAGGACTTCCTCGAGAGCAACCTAGTCAAATTCGTTACCGTAGACTTTGGTAACGACAAAGAAGTCCTATGTCAGATAGGCCTTATTGTAGGCAACACCTTCGACCTCCAGAAGAATCGGCTGGTGTCGTCTCGTCAGCCTTCAATGCTGACCCTGGCAGGAGCCATGGTTCATCCTTCGTACGGTAAACTGGAGAAACCTCCATACATGTTTCATCGTCATGCATGGCAGCGGAATGTACTTGATATAGACCACATCCACTACGCTGCAATGGATGGCTATCTTTGCTTCAATATCTACAAGGGTTGGATGAAGAGCAACAGCCAAGTGTGCGGTTCAAGCAAAGAAGTATCGGCCAAGAGGAAGAGGGACAAGGACGAAGTCGAGGACGTGGACGACGACTCCGAGTAAGGTGGCAGGGTTGTTGCTCATGGTGGTTCCAATGCAGTGTCTACCAGAATAGTTGCAAAGTTTAATTTCAGGTGTGCTTAATTTAATTTGAGGGGTGTGTTGTGTTGAGCCCCTAGCAGAACTATGTTATGTTTCTTCTTGTTACTTTAACTCTTCAGTACGTACATACTAGTATTTCTTACATTTCATCTTTTAGTTGGTATAGTACTACCACTCATTTCTTCACATTATATACGTACAATATATATGGCCAACATCATATAACCAGCAGTTTAGTTGTCAAAGAATTTTAGGGTGCTTAGTTTTGTCAAAGAATTCCAGGGTGCTTAGTTTTATTTGAGGGGTGGGTTGTGCACTTGTGCTCGACACCATTATTGTGACAAGCCTTTTTAATAGTACTATATGCATAATTTGGTGACGAGCACTCTCTATATGTACCACCTTTTTTTTAATTTCAAGTTTTGCTCCATGGCGCAATCCATCGATACTACTACTGAAAAAAAGTGGAGTATATACATTTTTTAAAAGGCTAGAGGGTGGGGCAGTCTAGCTCGGTCAGTTTCACGAGAGGCGAGGGCCTTCGTGATTTGACGGCTCATTACTGCTGTCAAATCGAATAGTACTGCGCCGCCCGCTGCACGCTCGGCGCCTCCATTAAACCCCTCCTTTAAACACGCATGCAAACCGAGAATCCTACTCCGGCCACACGTCCGTTCATGAGCGGGCCGGAATTAAACGCAACACCGGCCGAGCTCCTCCCATCCGCCCTCAGTTTAAACGAGGCCAGACGCCGGCCAAGCTCCTACCGTCCGCCCTCTATTTACACGAGGCCAGACAGACAGCGGGCAAGAATCACACCCCTCCGTTGCTCCCCCATCTCCTCCTTCACCATTTTCTTCACTCTTCCAATGGCTTCCGATGAGCTGTTCTCCGGCATATTACCCGGCTGGGTGGCCCGCCGATCCCTCCGGATACGGCCGAGGCCGCTTAGTGCTTCACCAACCTCGCTTGGCCCGACGGAGCCAATTGCCGCCACAAGCAGGCGCGTGGTTCAGCAACTCGCCGCTCCAGTTCAGCTCGATGAGGAGTGGCGAGTTGCTCCATGCCAGCACGGCAGCGAGCACACCGGTATGGGCGCCTGCCGCTGCCGCCGCATCAAGCGCCACCGATGGCTGCGCGGCCGCGCCTCCCGTGTCGTGGCGCGCCTCCCATGCTCGTGGCAGCGCCATGTGCAGAGATGTAAGTCGGGTGCGTGGAGAGCGACGAGTCGGTGGCCAGCTTCTCCGTGTCCGCCGCCATCATCAAGGAGAAGTAGAACACGGGAGGCCGCCGCCACTTGGGACCCATGAAGGCCACCGCCAAGGCGACGACCGCGGATTCAGGTGGTTTCTTTGCTGCTTCGTCTCTTCCGAGGACCTTCGTCGACCCCGCAAGTGTCTGACAGACATGAGGAAGACAAAGGGATCCGCGGGCGGCCATTCAGAACTAAAATAAGTCTAGATACATCCATTTCTAGGACAAGTAAAAGATCAAGGATGTCGCCTAGAGGGGGGGTGAATAGGCGTTTTAAAATAATTACGGTTTAGGCTTGAACAAATGCGGAATAAACCTAGCAGTTAATTTGTCAAGCACAAAACCTAAAATAACTAGGCTCACCTATGTGCACCAACAACTTATGCTAAGCAATATAAGCAACTATGTGATAGCAAGATATATGACAAAGAACAATATGGCTATCACAAAGTAAAGTGCATAAGTAAAGGGGCTCGGGTAAGAGATAACCGAGGCACGCAGAGACGACGATGTATCGAAGTTCACACCCTTGCGGATGCTAATCTCCGTTTGGAGCGGTGTGGAGGCACAATGCTCCAAAGAAGCCACTAGGGCCACCGTAATCTCCTCACGCCCTCGCACAATGCAAGATGTCGTGATTCCACTAAGGGACCCTTGAGGGCGGTCACGAACCCGCATAAATGGCGACCCTTGGGGGTGGTCACCGAACCCGTACACTTTGGCAACCCTTGGGGCGGTCACGGTACCCGTCAAATTGCTGGGCGATCTCCACAACCTAATTGGAGACCCGACGCAGCTTGCGGAGCTTTACACCACAATGATTGAGCTCCGAACACCACCAACCGACTAGGGCGCCCAAGCACCCAAGAGGAACAAGCTCAAGGGCACCAAGCACCCAAGAGTAATAAGCTTCTCAACTTGTAACTTCCACGTATCACCGTGGAGAACTCAAACCGATGAACAAAAGCAATGGCAAGGGCAAACAGGGTACCTAAGTCCTTCTCTCTCAAATCCCACCAAAGCAACTAATGCTAGGGAGGAAAGTAAGAGGAAGAACAAGAAGGAGAACACAAAGAACTCCAAGATCTAGATCCAAGGGGTTCCCCTCACATAGAGGAGAAAGTGATTGGTGGAAGTGTGGATCTAGATCTCCTCTCTCCTTTCCCTCAAAAACTAGCAAGAATCCATGGAGGGATTGAGAGTTAGCAAGCTCAAAGAAGGTCAACAATGGGGGCAAAGCGAGCTCAAGAGATGGGGAACCATTGGGGAAGAAGACCCCCTTAAATAGGTCCCCACGAATCTGCCCGTTATGTGCAGAAAACTGTAGGACCGGTACAACCGGTGCACGAACCAGTACAACCGACCAAAGCAAAGGAAAAACCAACCTGGGAAAAGCTCTAAGCGGTACAACAGCCTGGGGAACCGGTAGTACCGGTTAAACCGGTTAAACCGGTCAACAACCGCCCAAGAACCGCTCCAAAACAGAAACTAGTCCGGTGGTAGAGCGGTACATGGCCGGTACAACCTCCGGACCAATTCTGGAGTGGTACAACCGCTCCAAACACCGGTTGTACCGGTCAACCGGTACAACCTCTCTACGGGGCGGTACAACCTCTCTATGTAAAACAGGCAATATCAAAACAGCCACAACTTTCGCATACGAGCTCCGAATTCGATGAAACCAAGTTTGTTGGAAAGCTAGAAACAAGGGCTAACACAATATTGATAGAAATATCAATAAGAAGCAAATGAGAAAAGGCCCATAAGAAAATGGTGAGAACCCTTCCTAGGATAAGACCGGTAAAACCTCCAACACCGAAAACATCATAGAAGACGCATGCGAACTCCGTTTTCGATGAACTCAAGCTTGTCATCAAGATGACCATAAGCTCTAAGACTCACAAAGAGAACCAAACAATAACAAGGAAACATGATGCAAGTATGCAATGGTTTGAGCTCTTTACTAACGATACGATCAAGCTACCAACTTGAGAGCCCCCCTTGATAGTACGGCAAACGATCCTATAACCCGGTCTCCCAACTACCACCACGAGACCGGTAAAATAGAAAACCTATCAAGGGCAAACCTTTGCCTTGCACATGGTCCACTTGAGCTAGATGAAGACGATCTTGACTCCCTCAAGTTGGACCACCTTTCTTGATTGCGTTGGCTCGATGAAGACTAGATGATTGCTCCCCCATAGTCCACTATGGGTGAGCAACTCTTCAGCACATCTTCACAAGTACATTGACACCACAATGGATGGAAAGATTCAAACTTGATTGCTCCCCCATACTCTATTATGGGTGAGCCACTCTTTGTGTTGCTCCACTTGAACTTGCACACAGCAAACTTGATGAAGATCACCACTTGATGTCATCCTCCATGGGTTGTATGGGATCTTCCTCTTGACGCAAGACAATGGAAACATACCTAACCCCACAAAGAATTCTCACGTAAACCATGGGTTAGTACACAAAGCGTAATGGACAATGCTTACCATACCATGGGAACACTTGGTCCCTCTCGGTACAACTTGTGCACTTTGTGTGTTGATCAACTTGAATCACTCTCTGTACTTAGGCTAGATCAACCTTGAATCTTTCCAACTCTCTTCATTTGGATGATGTCTTGAAGGTAAACATGAATGATCACATAATCTTCTTCTTCAAGACATGCTTGCAATAAGCTCAACACTCACATGACCAATCTTTGGATAATTCCTTAATAGCACCTTGGTCAACTCATAAACTCCTTGAACCCAACACATGGACTTCAAGAAAAGCCTATGGACAAAACCTTCGAATATAACTCAAGGCAACCATTAGTCCATAGAGATTGTCATCAATTACCAAAACCAAACATGGGGGCATCGCATGTTCTTTCAATCTCCCCCATTTTGGTAATTGATGACAATCACTTTCAAGAGAGTTTATATAAGGAATTATGCATCACCATGCAATACAACAACCAATAGTGTATGCAAAATGAGATGCAAATGCTAAGGAACAAAACCAAAGCAAGAGGAGACAACTCTCTAAACTTCTCCACACAACTCTCTGAAACTTCTCCCCCATTGGCATCAATTGCCAAAATTGGCTAAAAGCTTAGAAGGCCAATATAAAATGTGTTCCTCCATAAATTGTGTATTTCTCAACAAGAGAGTGGAATGCAATACACATATCCAACAGTAAATACTTGGAGGAAGACAAACTATATTGAGGCACAAAGATTGCAACAGAAAGATATGCCACAAAGACATAACAAAGAGAGACACAAGCAATCAGAAGATACCAATTGAAGCAAGCAATCAACGGATATCAATTGAACCAACTAGACCAATGATCCTACATGCCACAAGAATAAATACATTATGATAAGCGCAAAGGAGTGTTCTAACCAAACTAGAGAAGCTCCCCATGATTTGTGCACACATAAGAATTTTTGTATTTGAATACAAAGTGCACAAAATAGGATCATAGCTCCCCCAAAATCAATAGAAACTCACATCCAGTGCAGGTGAGCATATAGGAAACAAAGCCTAGCGCTTGCAACAAGCACATGGTTGAGCAACATGTAAAAGAGGCAACTTAAGAATAGGCTCAACCAAAATGATGTGTGTGAGTCATGGCGAAGCACTTGAGAAGACTAAAATTAGGATGAGCATTAAGCATCAACATAGTCTTGAAAGAATGAGGCACACGGTGCAAGGCCTATCATTCCCACACACAACTGACAAATGGGTTCACAAGCTTACTAATAAGCAAAAGAGAACCTATGCTTGTGACAACCCGTGGTGAAGATAGACGAGGGGAGGCTCATCAAGACGAGGGATACCAATTAAGATGGCAAAACCTCGTAAAGATAAGCAAGAGGAAAATAATCTTCACCACGCAAGAGTGCAACAAGATGCAACGACAGAGGACACGCACTCAAGGCAAAAGCTTTCACGGAGCCACCAAAGAAATAACAAAAGAGAGACAAGGTGGACGTGGAAGAAAGGATATCATCTAGAGATGTAATTTCTCTCAAGTGTATAATGTTCTAGGTAGACGAAATCATGATGATATATATCTACAAAGAAGGATGTACACCCGAAATAGTTACAACAAGAGGGAATGAGATATCCAAAAGGAAGTCATACATATACCAATAAGATATTTGCTTGAAAGCATAGCACTTGGCTAGATATGGTCTTATTGTAAATAAATGAAGTCCAAACACACATCCATCAAAGGCATCACAACTAGCAACAAGAGATCATCGTTGGGATGCTTTGAGAAAGGAAACAAGTATCACAAGATATGAAATGAATATCATGCCAAGATGCAACCTACACAAGGTTGAATGCAAGAGGAGAAAGCATGAATAGATACTTGTTACCGAGATATCATTGGAAGGATGTAGTAGATACCAATTGAAGGTAGATAGTAGTTCATTGATCATCCTTGCTTGACTCCAATATGCACATGGTGACAACACCTTCCTTGTGAGTGAGCCGAGCATCCAATGCATCTCCAAATGTTCCTAGAAGAACAACACAAACTAAACGGTACCCAAACTCATCGGGACCAAATAGTTAGAAACACCAATACATAGGACAAACTCTACATAAATATGTGCATATAGATATGAAAATGAATTTCATGCACATCTCATCCAAATTGAGACTAGGTGGAGTTTCCCCTATATATTGAGTCAACGAAAGAAAGCATGCCAAATAGAATACATGAAGTAAATATGCATGCTCAAAACTTTCAAGAACCGATACCAAAAGATAAATAAATGCCAAGTGAAAAGGATACCAAATGGAGAAATCATCACTTGGAAGATATCATTAAAGATACATCAAGGAATGAGATGTCCATTGATACACACTAAACTAAAGATGTCAAACTCCCAAAGAGAGGATGGTTCCAAACAAACCAAGCTCTCAACAAAGTTTCATGATGGCACAAAGTACCAAAAAGAAATGCCTTGCCTTCCACCAAAACACACTTGATAAGGATCACAAGAAGAGTGTTCTAAAGAAAATAGGATAGCTCCCCCACGAGTTGTGCATTATAATGGATTTGCATTTGAATACAAAATGCACAAGGTGGGATCACTACTTTCACTCTATCTAGAAAACACTAGACAAGAACAAGAAATAAATAAGATCCACAGGTGGTAGGGAAGACACCGGGAGTTGACACAAACCTTGGCAAGAGAAAAGGAAAATAAAAACAAAAACCAAAGTAAAGATGATCAACACATTCTACCACACATAAGTGACTACCAATTGTCAAAAGACAAGAAGTATTTGGAAATAATTCGGTGGTAGATAACAAGGACATCCAACATCATCTTCACAACAAACACAAGCAAATTGCAACTTGTAGAGCTAACATGCCACCTAGGAACAAGATAATTTACAATATCAATTCTAGGTGACAATATCTCAAATGTACACATTTTCTAGGCTTGGAATATGCACTTAGCATATTACTCCCCCATAATGTGATACCAATAAGAACTTAACAAGAGGCAATAAGAGGATCCAACACGAGATAATCAGTGGAATTTTTAGAATTTGAATTTCTCATGAGAGATATACCACCTAGCGACTAGATAATCTTGTAATATCAATACTAGATGGTATTCCTCATGCACACACATTTATAGGATTGTGAGGTGCACAAAGCACATCACTCCCCCAAAATGGGATGTTCCATTGATCTCTCACACGAGGCAACTAGGATACAAACAGGAAGCAAAAAGGCTCAACGCACGACGCACACGTACATGATGTGCAAACCAACACAGACATACTTGATTGCTCAAGATAAGCAAGTTGGAAGCGCAACATATACAAACACATGCAAGGAACAAAACCAAAACATGCAAGGGGGCAAGTAACTTTCAAGGTAAACAATTTAAGTACAAGCTACCGCAAGGAGGCACATTGGATATAAGATATAAACTTGATGATTCAATTGACTTGGGTTGAGACAATAAGAGTGATGAAGTCCCCTTAATTCTTCATAAAGTATCCAAGTCTCCAAAGCCCTCCAACAACACCTATTGATCAAGTTTGAGCTAGTTGGTCCCCAACCAAGTTGGGTCCTAAGAGGTTAGTCACAATAGGCTTGGCTACCCAAATGGTTCTTTGCTTCAAACCACTTTGAGTACCAACAAACTTGGCAACCACATTGCCAACCTTATCCTTCCCAAGAGAATAGACATCATCAATAATAATTGGATTGGATAAGTTACCACTAGTGCATGAAGAAGCGAGGTGACCTTTCTCACGGCATAGGTAGCAACGTCTACTCTTCACTTTCTTCTCACTTGATTTCTCAACTTGAGAAGCATTAACTTGAGTCTTCTTGGGAAGAGGCCTTTCTTCAACTTGAGGTTGAGCATGTGATTGAACTTGTGCCCTCTTCCATTGTTGCTTGACACTAATGGCCTTCTTCTTCAATGGGCAAGATCTAACATGATGCCCTTCTACTTTGCACTTGAAGCAAACAATCTTGGCCGAATTCTTGACTTGTTCTTGGCCCTTCCTTTTGTTCATCTTGGACTTCTTCTTCTTCTTATTGGAGTTGAATCCAAGTCCACCTTTGTCATTGGGGGATTTTTGCACACTCAAGATATTGTTGAGTGTGGATTTCCCTTCATGACACTTTTCCAAGTCCTTCTTCAAAGAAGTGACTTGGGCCTTGAGCTATTTGATTTCCTCTACACGATTAGTCTCAACACAAGTACTAGAGGAAGTATAAGCTTCATCGTTAGAGCAACAAGGCAAGGAAAGCAATTCATCACAAGATGTACCAACATTGTGAGTAGATGAATTACAAGGACTAGCACATGGCAATATACTATTTTGACTAGAAGTAGTGCTAGTACCCACATGAGGCTCACTAGATGTTACCTTAGCAATCATGGCCTCATGAGCTATCTTTAGCACACTATGGGATACTAGAAGATCATCATGAGAGCTTGAGAGCTTTTCATGACTTTCTTCCAATTTCCCATAATTGCTAGATAGCACCTCAAGTTGAGCCCGTAGCTCAACATTCTCCTTTAAAATGGATGCTTCACAAGTAATAGAATTAGTAGCACAAGCATCATCATTAACAACAAGAGGAGAAGGCAACTTGGCAATCTCTTTTTAATAAGAAGCTTCAAGTTGGGCATGAGACTCGGTGAGTTTGATGAGCTCACCCTTGATGACCCTTGAGCCATTTTAGAGGTGCTCAAAATCCTCAAGGAGTCTAGCATGAGAAACTTCAAGCTTAGCATTTTAGTTTTGAAATCGTTGGCCACCTCAAGAGCTCTATCATGAGATTCCCTCACTCTAGATAATTCTAGAGCAAAAGTCTCCTCAAGAGATTCGGAGGTGGTTTGTTCATGTTCAAGAGATTGAGATAGCTCTGCGATCTCATCTGCGTAATCACGCCCATGAGCTTCCATTTTCTCAATGGTGGCATCATGCTCCTCTAGATGAGATTACAACTCCTCAATGTATTTCTTGCCATCAATCGCAATGGACATTATTTCCATGAAGTTGGAACGAGCAATTTTATTTTTATGAAGAGCTTTAAAAATCATTTCCCCTTAGTTTTTAAGGAGGCAACATTATCATTCTCTTCATCATTGTCCTCATCATCATTAGTATCAACATCATCATCAAGAGACATATTGGGGTACAAAGTAGGAGATACCTTTGACGCCTTAGCCATAAGGCAAAAAGCAATAGATGATGGTGTAGGATCCCTTGAGGCACCATTAAACACCACATCTTGTTCCATGGAGTGTTGGGTTTCCTCTACATTGTTAGCACAACAATTCGAGGAAATAGATGCATTTTATCATGGCAACAAGACATAGCAAGCATATCATCATGAGATTTAGTCAAGCAATTTCTACATGATATGCAAGGACTATCAACACAAGCATGTGAAACATTTGGAGTGCTCAAAGTGTTAAAGCCCAAAGAAGGAGCATTGCAATAATATAGTGATGAAGGATCATCCACAATAAGCATACTATCATCATTGCAATGACCAACACTACTCACCATATCATTACCTTGTGGCAAACCACATGTAGGTGAAGTAGAAGAAGTTGAGAAGACTATACGACCGGAGGTGGAGGGAGAACAATCATCCCCACAAATCTTGGACACACCATATTTATCTTTAAGCTTCGTCCACAACTCATGAGCATCTCGAACGGCATGAGTTGAAATATAACTACATTGCTCAAAGCATCAAAAAGCACATTAGAAGCTTGAGCATTGAGATAAGAGTTTTTCTCATCCTCTAAAGATAATCTTTGGGGATCCTTTGGAGGAGAAAAACCCATATCTACAATTTGCTCTAAATTTGGGTCCATGACCCTAAAGAGATTAAGCATGCGAATTACCCAAAGATCAAAGTTTGTGCCATCGAAACTAAGAGTGTCAGAGAAACCTAATCCTCTAGTCGACATCTTTACTCTCTAGGCGGTAAAGCCTAATAAAGAGAGACGAGGCTCTGATACCAATTGAAAGATCGAGGATGTCGCCTAGAGGGGGGTGAATAGGCGTTTTAAAATAATTATGGTTTAGGCTTGAACAAATGCGGAATAAACCTAGCGGTTAATTTGTCAAGCACAAAACCTAAAACAACTAGGCTCACCTATGTGCACCAACAACTTATGCTAAGCAATATAAGCAACTAAGTGATAGCAAGATATATGACAAAGAACAATATGGCTATCACAAAGTAAAGTGCATAAGTAAAGGGGCTCGGGTAAGAGATAACCGAGGCACGCAGAGACGATTTATGTATCCCGAAGTTCACACCCTTGCGGATGCTAATCTCTGTGTTGGAGCGGTGTGGAGGTACAATGCTCCCTAAGAAGCCACTAGGGCCACTGTAATCTCCTCACGCCCTCGCACAATGCAAGATGTCGTGATTCCACTAAGGGACCCTTGAGGGCGGTCACCGAACCCGTACAAATGGCGACCCTTGGGCGGTCACCGAACCCGTACACTTTGGAAACCCTTGGGGCGGTCACGGTACCCGTCAAATTGCTCGAGGCGATCTCCACAACCTAATTAGAGACCTCGACGCTTGCCGGAGCTTTACACCACAATGATTGAGCTCGAACACCACCAACCGACTAGGGCGCCCAAGCACCCAAGAGGAACAAGCTCAAGGGCACCAAGCACCCAAGAGTAATAAGCTTCTCAACTTGTAACTTCCACGTATCACCGTGGAGAACTCAAACCGTTGCACAAAAGCAATGGCAAGGGCACACAGAGTACCCAAGTCCTTCTCTCTCAAATCCCACCAAAGCAACTAATGCAAGGGAGGAAAGTAAGAGGAAGAACAAGAAGGAGAACACAAAGAACTCCAAGATCTAGATCCAAGGGGTTCCCCTCACATAGAGGAGAAAGTGATTGGTGGAAGTGTGGATCTAGATCTCCTCTCTCTTTTCCCTCAAAAACTAGCAAGAATCCATGGAGGGATTGAGAGTTAGCAAGCTCAAAGAAGGTCAACAATGGGGGCAAAAACGAGCTCAAGAGATGGGGAACCATTGGGGAAGAATACCCCCTTAAATAGGTCCCCACGAATCTGCCCGTTATGTGCAGAAAACTGTAGGACCGGTACAGCCGGTGCATGAACCGGTACAACCGGCCAAAGCAAAGGAAAAACCAACCTAGGAAAAGCTCTAAGCGGTACAACAGCCTGGGGAACCGGTAGTACCGGTTAAACCGGTTAAACCGGTGAACAACCGTCCAAGAACCGCTCCAAAACAGAAACTAGTCCGGTGGTAGAGCGGTACATGGCCGGTACAACCTCCGGACCAATTCTGGAGCGGTACAACCGCTCCAAACACCGGTTGTATCGGTCAACCGATACAACCTCTCTACGGGGCGGTACAACCTCTCTATGTAAAACTGGCAATATCAAAACAGCCACAACTTTCGCATACGAGCTCCGAATTCGATGAAACCAAGTTTGTTGGAAAGCTAGCAACAAGGGCTAACACAATCTTGATAGAAATATCAATAAGAAGCAAATGAGAAAAGGCCCATAAGAAAATGGTGAGAACCCTTCCTAGGATAAGACCGGTAAAACCTCCAACACCGAAAACATCATAGAAAACGCATGCGAACTCCGTTTTCGATGAACTCAAGCTTGTCATCAAGATGACCATAAGCTCTAAGACTCACAAAGAGAACCAAACAAGAACAAGGAAACATGATGCAAGGATGCAATGGTTTGAGCTCTCTACTAACGATACGATCAAGCTACTAACTTGAGAACCCCCTTGATAGTACGGCAAACGATCCTATAACCCGGTCTCCCAACTACCACCACGAGACCGGTAAAATAGAAAAACCTATCAAGGGCAAACCTTTGCCTTGCACATGGTCCACTTGAGCTAGATGAAGACGATCTTGACTCCCTCAAGTTGGACCACCTTTCTTGATTGCGTTGGCTCGATGAAGACTAGATGATTGCTCCCCATAGTCCACTATGGGTGAGCGACTCTTCGGCACATCTTCACAAGTCCATTGACACCACAATGGATGGCAAGATTCAAACTTGATTGCTCCCCCATACTCCATTATGGGTGAGCCACTCTTCGTGTTGCTCCACTTTAACTTGTACACAGCAAACTTGATGACGATCACCACTTGATGTCATCCTCCATGGGTTGTATGGGATCTTCCTCTTGACGCAAGACCATGGAAACATACCTAACCCCACAAAGAACTCTCACATAGACCATGGGTTAGTACACAAAGCGTAATGGACAATACTTACCATACCATGGGAACACTTGGTCCCTCTCGGTACAACTTGTGCGCTTTGTGTGTTGATCAACTTGAATCACTCTCTGTACTTAGGCTAGATCAACCTTGAATCTTTCCAACTCTCTTCATTTGGATGATGTCTTGAAGGTAAACATGAATGATCACATAATCTTCTTCTTCAAGACATGCTTGCAATAAGCTCAACACTCACATGACCAATCTTTGGATAATTCCTTAATAGCACCTTGGTCAACTCATAAACTCCTTGAACCCAACACATGGACTTCAAGAAAAGCCTATGGACAAAACCTTCAAATATAACTCAAGGCAACCATTAGTCCATAGAGATTGTCATCAATTACCAAAACCAAACATGGGGGCATCGCATGTTCTTTCAACAAGTATTTCCGGACGGAGGGAGTACTAATTATACAAGAGAGCCGGATTGGCACCTCTTAGTTCATGTAAATGTAATGAAATCCATCATGTTTATATGAAGATCCGGCTTTTTTATACGAAATCCTTCATGCTTATATGAAATCAGTCCGTGTTTGCACGAATTTCATCTGGTTGGTTAGAGTTGTAAAAATGTATGCCGTTGGCGTTTGATGTCGTCCTTCGCTTAAGGAAGCGGGAGGAAATTTGCCGACTGCCGTTGGAGATGCTCTTTATGCTGGAAATAATAGAGTGACATCCAATCCATTTGAGTTAATTTCCTGTATGATTGTCCCTCTATAAAAAGTTAATTGCATGTACAGTGTACACGTGACGTGCAGGGTGGCTGCAGCTTCGTAAAGTTAAAAAGAAACAAGTCCATCCTTAATCTTGTATTCTAAGTACTATGTGGGTTCCACTGTCAGTACAGTAGTTGAGGGAGTTCCGGACTAGGGGGTGTCCGGATAGCCGAACTATCATCATCGGCCGGACTCCAAGACTATGAAGATACAAGATTGAAGACTTCGTCCCGTGTCCGGATGGGACTTTCCTTGGCGTGGAAGGCAAGCTTGGCGTCTGGATATGTAGATCTCCTACCTTTGTAACCGACTACTGTGTAACCCTAACCCTATCCGGTGTCTATATAAACCGGAGGGTTTTAGTCCGTAGGACAAACAACAATCATACCATAGGCTAGCTTCTAGGGTTTAGCCTCTTTGATCTCGTGGTCGATCCACTCTTGTAACACACATCATCAATATTAATCTAGCAGGACGTAGGGTTTTACCTCCATCAAGAGGGCCCGAACACAGGTAAAACATCGTGTCCCTTGTCTCCTGTTACCATCCGCCTAGACGCACAGTTCAGGACCCCCTACCCGAGATCCGCCGGTTTTGACACCGACATTGGTGCTTTCATTGAGAGTTCCTCTGTGTCGTCGCCGTCGGGTAGGATGCCTCATCTCGTCTTTAAAGACGATACTATCGCCAAAGGAGCCTTGGCCGCTGGCGAACTCTTGACTAGGTGGTTTTCTTATGACCGCCATCCGCCACCGCTACCGACGATGACCTCTCGAGTCATCGAAACCAATCTCCGTGTTAGTTCGAACTTGCCGAGCAGTTAGATCCGATCAAGCTCTCCTCCATAAACGAGCTCTTGGATCGCATCGCTGCCCTGGGAGTCGCCACAGACTACGACCGGATCGGGCTGTAACACCCTCGATGCGGCTATATCTCCCACGTGTCGGAGCACGACTTAGAGGCATAACCGCATTGAAAGCAATGTCGCAAGTGAGGTAATCTTCACACAACCCATGTAATACATAAGGGAAAGAGATACATTGTTGGCTTACAGTCGCCACTTCACACAGTACATAAATAAACATCCATCATTCAGATTACACTCAAGGTCCGCTCACGGAACCAAAATAAAAGAAGATACCCCAAATGCTACACAGATCCCCGATCGTCCCAACTGGCTCCACCATCGATCATCGAGGAAAAGACACATAGTAACGACCACGTTCCTCGTCGAACTCCCACTTGAGCTCGGTTAAGGCCACCTGACCGCATCGCCGGCACCTGCAACTGTTTTGGTAGAATCTATGAGTCACGGGGACTCAGCAATCTCACACCCGCGAGATCAAGACTATTTAAGCTTATAGGAAGGACAGAGTTGTAAGGTGGAGCTGCAGCAAGCGACTAGCACATATGGTGGCTACATTCGCAAAAGAAAGCGAGAAGAGGAGCAAAGCACGGTCGTGAAGCTAGTAGCGATCAAGAAGTGATCCTGAACTACTTACGCCGACATAACTCCAACAACGTGTTCACTTCCCGGACTCCGCCGAGAAGAGACCATCACGGTTACACACGCGGTTGATGTGTATTTTAATTGAGGTCAACTTCGGGTTTTCTACAACCGGACATTAACAAATTCCCATCTGCCTCATAACCACGGGCACGACTTTCGAAAGATAATCCCTGCAGGGGTGTCCCAACTTAGCCCATTATAAGCTCTCACGGTCAACGAAGGATATTCCTTCTACCGGGAAGACCCGATCAATCTCGGAATCCCGGACTACAAGACATTTCGACAACAATAAAACAAGACCAGCAAAGCCGCCCGAATGTGCCGACAAATCCCGATAGGAGCTGCACATATCTCGTTCTCGTGGCACACCGGATGAGCAGTACGACGGCAATCAAGATGCCCCAAGTTGCCTCGGGGTGGCACCGCAAGTGGCTCTAGGTTGGACCAACGCTCAGAGGAGCATTGGCCCGGGGGGGTTAAATAAAGATGACCCTCGGGCTCGCGAAAACCCGGGGGAAAAAGGCTTAGGTGGCAAATGGTAAAACCAAAGTTGGGCCTTCTTTGGGACGAGTCTTATTCAAAGCGAACTGTCAAGGGGGTCCCATAAATCACCCAACCGTGTAAGGAACGCGAAATCAAGGAACATAACACCGGGCATAAGGCCGAGCCTTCCACCCTTTACCAAGTATATAGATGCATTAATTATAGCAGATATATTGTGATATCCCCAACAAGTAAACATGTTCCAACAAGGAACAACATCTCCATGTTCCAACAAGGAACAAACTTCATCTTCACCTGCAACTAGCAACGCTATAAGAGGGGCTGAGCAAAGCGGTAACATAGCCAATCAACGGTTTGCTAGGAAGGGATGGTTAGGGGCTGACATGGCAATATGAGTGGCATGATAAGCAAGTGATAGGCATCGCAGCATAGGCATAGCAAAAGAGCGAGCATCTAGCATAGCAAAGATAGAAGTGATTTCGAGGGTATGGTCATCTTGCCTGCAATGTTCTCAGAGTTGTCGAAGCTTGATCCTCGTGGCGTTCTCAACAGGGTCCTCGTTCACGTACTCGTCTCCCGGCTCTACCCAAAGCAAGAACACAAACAAAGGAACCACAATAAATCACGGTGCAATGCACAAGCAACATGATGCAATATATGGCATGATATGCGAGAGGTGATATGCAATGCGTAAGTGCGCTCTGGAAGGAAAATGATGAACCAGGCATCAACTTGGCAAACCAAGTATGCCGCTGGAAAGATGAGATGATTTCGGTTGAAATCGATATAAAGATCACCGGAATCGGATGCACGGTTTGCAAATGACAAGCAAAACAAGAATGGCACAAATCTGCCATTAACAACATGATGCCACTTAGCAAGCAACAAGAAATTAAGCTACTGCACCCAAACGTACCAACAAAGTATATGGCAGTGATCTACTCAAGATGCTTGACAAAAGATGAACACTGAGCTACGGCTAAATCACATCACAACAGGTTCAAACAAGCATGGCAAAAGTGCAAAAATATCAGGCTGGACATGGCAAAAACAACAGCAGGTAGCAATGTTCAGAGCAAGAAAACAACATGCTACAGGAACTTATAATAGCAAAACAAGGCTTGGCATGAATCTACTCAAAGCATAGAACAAAAGTCCCTTACTGACCATAAGCCAAAAAGGATCAGAAAATATAGTAACACCCATGTCAATATCGCAAGTTTCGTTAACAGATTCAGCAACATGGCATGTCAAAAACAGATAACAAGTAGGCATGTTTGAGAGCTCAAAGCACTCACTACAGAGCATTACATGATAACCTAAGCATACATACATCAAGAAGACATGGCATAGAAGACATACATGGCAAGAACAACATCATAGCATACACAGATCAACCACAACAACCTTGGCAAAATTGAATAACATGTAAACAATCTGCCAGGAAACATTTTGTAGCAAAAGTAGAGCTCGATTGACTCAAGCTATGGCACTCCATAATTGCAAACAAAGGCATGGATGGATAGATCATAACCATATGTTCAAAACATCCTTACTGAAGTATCTCAAAATATGCATGGATCTCTTGGTAGCATCAAGTTAACATGGCATCAAAATATCCGCAAAACAGAGCTGAAATCAGCAACATCAGGAAGCCTACTTTGCATGCTTGTGCTAGTCACCACATAGATCACAAAAATACATGGCATACACCCCTGTAAGGATGGCATGGCATATTACAAAACACATGTAGGACTCAAATTCATAGGGTGCACACATCAATCATAGCAAAAATAACAAAAGTGCAAGTTCTGTTAAGAAACAGAAACTAACATTACATAGCCCTCTTCTAACAGCATTTCGGGCATCAAGATGAGCTCAAATGAAAATTATGCAGTGATATGAAATGATCTACTCTACGAGACGAACATTTTGACATATTACACGCACGAAACGGAGCTACAGCTGCAGAGTTATGATGCGTTGAAAATGCCACAAAATAATCACCGGGACAAAAACTTAGACGAAAATTAAGGGGGGAAAAGTCAACCCCGCGGATCTGAGATCCGGCCCGATCGGATCGGGCGAGGCGGCGGCGCGGCCCGGCTGCTCGCCGGAGCGCCGGAGGAGGAGATGCCGGGGCGGCGAGGGAGAGGCCGGCCGGTGGCCGACGGAGCCGGGCGACGGCGGAGGCGGGCCGGCGGAGACGAGGTGGTGGCCGAGGCGCAGAACGGCGCGCCGGGCGAGGGCGGCGGGCCGGGCCGGTGCGGGCGGCGGCGGGCTGCCGGCCGGGCGGCGAGGCGCGGAGCGGAGCGCGAGAGGCTCGGGTGCTGGGAGGCGGCGGCGCGGCGATTCAAGCCGGGCGGGCTTACCGGGGCATGGTCAAGCGCGGCGAGGGAGGCGGCGGGCCACGTGGCAAGGCCGGGTTGGCCGAGGGCGGCGGCGCGGGTTTCGTCCGGACGGCGGCGGACGTGTCCGGTGGCGGCAGAGGGGAAAACGTCTAGGGTTTGATCTGGATTTGGAATGGGGGGTGTATATATAGGCATAGAGGGAGCTAGGAGAGTCCAAATGAGGTGTAGTTTTCGCCCACACGATCGTGATCGAATGACGGAGAGCATGGAAGTGACTTATATGGGTTATTGGACTATTTTGAAGGGGTGTTGGGCTGCAACTTTAAAGAGGCCTTTGCGAGAGTGCGGTTAACCGTTGGAGTACCAAACGAGCTCCAAATGACCCGAAACTTGACCGGTGGTCTACCGGTGGTATACCAAGGCCACTTGACAAACCTCGGTCCATTCCGAGAAGGTTTAGTACCCGCTCACGGAAAAACGTAAAAGGGGACGCCGGGGAACATAGGAGTGCCGGATTGCTAAACGGACAACGGGAAAAATGCCCGGAATCATGAGACGAACACGTATGCAAATGCGATGCACATGATGACATGATATGAAATGCATGACATGGACAAAATGCAAAATGAAGAAAAACCCAACCACGGAGGGAATATCATATCACAATGCCGAAAATGGCAAGAGTTGGAGTTACAAATATGGAAAGTTACTTCTGGGGTGTTACACGGGCCTAAAACCGATCTGAGAGAGATCAACTCTCCCCAGGCTACCCATCATGTTGCTGTGATAGAGCAGCAATGCGGCGATTCTTCTTGCATCTTAAGGACTAGTTGCGTCCGGATTCCCGATCCCTCCATGCCGGATTCCCGCAGAGGGACGGACGTCGACCAAGCCCTGAACTTAAAGTCAGGCGGCGGGTTGGACTCATTGGATAACACTCAAAAATCCAAACTTCCAAGTTCGGAAACTTCTCGGCCCTTGAGTCCTGAATTGGACAGGGTTCCGGATCTAGTTCCACCCGCCCACCCAAACATTAGCAATCTCTCGAATTCGGCAAGAGCCCGCTGAAACAAAGTACATCATTATCGGGGATTCCTCCTGGTTAAGAACAGGATAAAGGACTGCCGAGAGGAGGACGCAATCCCAATTTTCTGCAATAATTGCACAGACAAGGGAATCCTAAACGCCATAAGTCGTCGCGAAATTACACGCTTTGCTGACTTGGCGACCATAGTACAAAAGTACTATGTGATGGAGAGCGCCTGGAAAACCGAAAGTAAATTTTGGGATAATCCGGCCCCGAATACATCCCTAGTCTGAAACAAAAGGGTGCATCATTATCAAGCACCCAGGTTGAATACCAAAAAACCAAAAACCCCTAAAGTGCGGAATCAGCATCGGAGGGTTGGCTCAACGGACCTGCAAAATCCACAAAGCATGGAGTGCGCCACTCCAACACACAGCCTTCGAGCGTGTTGGATACTACGGCGGTGGCCAAAAGTGGCGTGAGATTTTTAGCCCCGCAACCAACCCAAGAAGATCAAAGACGGTATTAATAGTCTTGAGACTTTCGCATCAAATAACATGCGGAAACGAACAATCCGCAGCCTACTTGAAGTCTACCAAGTAGCAACAACAAATCCATGGAGCGACACGGCTATCACCTTCAACGCCAGCGATTTAACCTAAATTCCGAACAGCTAGAGCACCGGCCAATTGGTCCTCGGTCCGATAGTGGACGGTTTTCGTCTTACTAAGGTACTCATGGATGGCGGCAGCGGATTAAACCTCATCTATGAGGAAACCCTTCAAAAATGGAAATTGATCCGGAGCCGCATTGAGCGAAGCAGCACAACCTTCAGAGGGATAATCCCTAGTCGAGAAGGAAATGCCATGCGGGAAAAATCACACTAGATGTAGTGTTCGTCTCACCTGACAATTACAGTCCGAGGAGGTCACGTTTCAAGTGGCCCCATTCGGCAGCGGATATCACGCTTTGTTAGGCGAGAGGCATTCACAATCTTCCAAGCTATACCCCACTACGGGTACATGAAGCTCAAAATGCCCGGACCCAACGGGATAATCACTCTCGCCCGATGATCCAGATCACGGCACTCCGCTGAAAATAAGACAGCCGTGACCGGCCCTAGAGGCATTGTCCAAGCCCTAGCGGTAGAGGAACTAACTACGCTGCGCTCCACGGTGGATAGGGACGATGTGATACTCGATAAGAGGTCCAAATCCACCTCTTTTAAACCAGCAGACGAGATAGTCAAATTTCAGGTCCATCCAACGGACCCCACAAAGACGGCCTCTATTGGGGCACAGTTAAGTCCTGATGTCGAAGCCGCACTACGAGAATTCCTTCGGGTAAATTGGGACATTTTTGCCTGGCACCCTTCAGACATGCCAGGAATCCCACGCAGGCTGGCAGAGCACAGCCTAAAAATCCTAAAAGGATTCAAGCCACCAAACAAGCTCTTCGGGCGATTTTCCGAGCCCAAAAGATGTGCAATGGGAGAAGAGCTAGCCAAACTCTTAGAAGTTGGATTCATCAGAGATATAAAGCATCCGGACTGGCTAGCCAATCTAGTAATGGTACCAAAAAAGGACAAATCCTGGCGCCTATGCGTCGATTTTAAAGACCTTAACAAGGCCTGTCCAAAGGACCCTTTCCCCCTCCCTCGCATCGACCAAATCATCGATGCTACCGCGAACACGATTCATTGTGCTTCCTCGACGCATACTCCGGATACCATCAAATCAAGATGGCGGAGAAAGACCAGGCCGCATAGCGGCATTCATTACTCCATATGGGCCATTCTCGCTTCAACACAATGCCCTTCGGACTCAAAAACGCCCGGCGCAACATATATCGGCGCATGATTCAAACATGTCCGGCTACCGGATAGGCAAAACAGTAGAGGCATACGTACACGATGTGGTCGTCAAGACCAAACACGTCGGAACTCTAGTAGAAGACTTGAGGGTGACATTCGGCGACCTCCGAGCATATGACATTAAGCTCAATCCGGAAAAATTCGTCTTCGGCGTACCAGCCGGAAAGCTCTTGGGCTTCATCGTATCCGGTAGAGGAATTGAAGCAAACCCGGCTATAATCCGAGCTCTGTCACAATTGGATATTCCAAAAGACCTCAAGCAGATACAAAAACTAACCGGATGCGTAGCGGCCTTAAGTCGCTTCATTTCCTGTTTGGGAGAAAAGGCTCTGCCCCTCTACCGCCTCCTCCGGCAAGACCGAACATTTCGAATGGACGGATGCTGCCAGAACCGAACTCGAAGAAATAAAGGCCATACTGGCAACAAATCCGGTTCTGGCCGCGCCCAACCTGGGCGAACCTATGTTATTATATATCGCAGCAACATATCAAGTTGTCAGCGCGGTACTTGTCGTTGAACGAGAAACATAAGGGCACAAATTCCCTCTTAAAAAACCAGTGTACTATGTATCCACTGTTCTAACTCCATGCAAATCCCGGTACCCACATTATCAAAAGATAGCGTATGTGGTGTTCATGGCATACCGGAAGCTGCGACACTACTTTCAAGAGTGTTCAATAACGGTGGCCTCAAGTACCTCTCAACGATATTATAAACAATCGCGACGCAACGGGCAGGATTGCAAAATGGGCTATCGAGCTCTTACCATTTGACATAACCTACAAACCACGGCGAGCTATTAAGTCGCAGGTTCTGGCTGACTTCGTCGCCGAATGGACCGAAGCCGAACTCCCTAAAGAGTACGGCGCGTACTCCAACTGGATCATGCATTTCGACGGATCCAAAATGTTGGCTGGCTTGGGGGCTGGCGTCGTACTGACGTCCCCAATTGGAGACACAATCCAATACGTACTTCAAATAATGTACATGGACTCCAACAACGCAGCCGAATACGAGGCCCTTCTACATGGCCTCCGGATGGCAATCTCCATGGGCATTCAACGCCTAGAGGTGCGTGGGGATTCAAACCTCGCTATATCCCAAGTAAATGGAGACTTTGACGCCAAAGATCCAACAATGGCAGCTTACATAACGCCGTCCTAAAAATGTCAGCTCGGTTCAAGGACTAGAATTCCACCATGTAGCCCGGGATAATAAACAAGCAGCAGACGTGTTAGCACGCATCGGGCGCTAAACGAGACGCCGTCCTCCAAACATCTTCTGGAACGGCTCTTCAAGCCATCCGTATTATGGGAAGAGGAGTCCGGAAATAACAATCCGGAGCCATTTGCATCACCTAACTCAGACCATTCTCGACACAATCGGGGCTCGAGCAACGAAATAACACCTTGACTCACGAAATAATGGCAGTAATTGCCCGTGGACAGAACCATTCCTCGCCTACTTAATGCGGCAGGAACTTCCGAAGACCAAAATGAGGCCCGCTGCATAGTTCAGCGATCTAAAGCCTACAAGGTCCATGAGGGAGAACTTTATAAGAAAAGCACAACCGGAGTCCTTCAAAGGTGTATCTCCGAAGAGGAAGGGCGAAATCTCTGGCTGAAATTCACGCCGGACTCGGCGGGCACCACGCTGCAGCCGGGCCCTTGTAGGCAAGGCCTTCCGTCTGAGATTTTATTGGCCGACAGCCAGGCGGATGCTCGATTTAGTCCAACGATGCGTCGGTTGCCGCCTCTTTGCTAATCAGAGCCACATGCCACCCACCGCCCTCAAAACTATACCCATCACCTGGCCGTTCGCGGTCTGGGGGCTTGACATGGTTGGACCCCTTAAAGGGGGAACCCACAAGCACAAATACTTATTGGTCATGATGGACAAATTCACCAAATGGATTGAGGCCAAGACGGTTAAAACGGCAGAATCCGGACCGGTGATAGACTTCATATCCGGGGTAGTACACCGCTTTGGCATCCCCCACAGCATCATCACTGATAACGGCACGAACTTCACGGCCGACGAGGTTAAACTCTGGTGCAAAAATGTGGGCATTAAGCTCGATTATGCTTCAGTCTATCACCCCCAAACTAGCGGTCAAGACGAGCGAGCAAATGGTCTAATAATGAGCGGCATCAAACCCAGACTAGTGCGGTCCCTCAAGGAATCTAACACGCACTGGGTAGAGGAGCTCGACTCCGTACTCTGGGGGCTGCGGACCACGCCAAACCGAACTAACGGATTCACACCATTTTTCATGGTATACTGGGCGCAGAGGCAGTTACGCCTGCGATATAATTCATGACTCACCTCGCGTGCGCATGTACGAAGAAAGAGAAGCCGAGTTAGATCGGCAGGACAGTTTGGACACCTTAGAGGAGGAGCGGGACGTGGCAAAGGCTCGTTCCGCATTTTATCGCCAGCGAGCTCGAAGATATCAAAGGCAGAAATGCACGGGCCAAAACTTACAATGTTGGCGAACTTGTTCTACGCTTGTGGACAAGAAAAATGACAAACTTAAGCCCAAGTGGGAAGGTCCTTCATCATCGACCAAGTCCTGACCGGCGGAGCATACCGTCTATGTAACGCATCTGACAACCGACTCGAGCCGAACCCATGGAACGCAGCCCGTCTCCGAAGATTCTACGCCTAACGCCGGACTCCGGGTTCGTCTCACTCCCCAGTCCACCCCTTTTTTACTGTCTCTCGTCCACTTTTTTTCTCAATACCTTTTATGGGCCGATTTGCGCTTTGTCCGCACACACTTGATGTGCTCCTGGCTCTCATTATACCTGTGGGCTTCTTTAACAGAAGCTTATTCATACGGGCTTCATGCCCAATACATGTGTCATACTTCCGCATGTACCTTTTATTCACCATTATATGCATCGATATGACTTAAGTTTTGGCCAAGCTGGGTTGCGTGGCTCCTGTGCTTACCCCTACGTTCCCGATTGCTCAGCTAGGAGGTAAAGGGAGCACCTCTGCGATTATTCTTGTCGGGTCACCGGATGTGTACCTCAGATTGGGTGAAGCCGAAAGCTAAGCGTTCTTAAGAGAATATTCGGTCGGTGACTTGAAAGATGATTTATTACTTACTTATTTATCTGCCCCAGATGCTTTTTTCCGCTATTTTCGCAGTCCGTATTGCACTTTAGGGCATGCCTCCAGGAAAGGAACCCTTAACGGAACTATTCTCCTGGAAGATGTTTCTTACTAACCATGTAATATAACATAACTAGTTGGGCACTTGTCCGATAAAGCAATTATGACCCGACGCCTTGTCTCCATGCATGCCCTGGTTCTTTTATAACCATAAGGGTATTCGGACACACTCCGGACTGTTGGGTCCCGAGGTTGAAGCGAAACGGTCCGCAAAGACAAACAATCTACAATCCGCCTAGAAGGCATTTTATGTGTCATTTCAAATTACATCGTCAAACCGACTGATTGTACTCCTCCTCAATCCCATCTAACAGGCTGTCTAATTCTGATCCTGTTGGGAATATTTCATGCCAGTTCTACTTGGCCGTACATCAAGCTCACAGGATCTCCTTCCCATCAGGCCCTGCAGGTCCGACCTCTGCCATGTGGTTTGGGTCAGACTTCGGGTAACGTGTCTTCACCATGGCCTAGGCCTCCCTGGCGCCCTGACGGTAGGCCGATATCTTCCACAAACGGAGGCGTCGCCGTGCTCCCTGAAGCTTCTCAACAAGCCCACCAAGGCCCTCGGATAGGGAGACGGATGGCCATAAAGCATGAACGACGCCACTCATCGCCTGCCGAACACGTTCGAGCAATTGCACTAGCTCGGGAAGTTGGTCACCCGTTTGACTCAGGCATTTCCTCCGCAGGGCGACCTGTGAGCACACCTTAAGACATATTTCTGTCAATCGACTTCCTCGCCGAATTCTTCTTTTCAAAGAAATTCGTTCAAGCACTTACTATAAATGCCGCGACGAAGCCGTTGATTCTCCTTCACGGAGCTGCATACCGGGCCCGAACACCTTTCAGCTCTTCTCCTTGCTGGGTGTGGGCATCTTGGAGCTTGTTTCTCTCATGCTGGACCTTCATAAGCACCCTCTCGCCGGCCTTTAGCTGACGCAGTAGCTGTTGCCTGTCCGGATCTAGTCCGGCGACCTCTGCAATATTATTGTCAGATTTACGCCACACTTTGCTAAATAATTATCTTTTCAAAGTACGTCTTACCAGCGGGGCTCTCTGTGGCTCCCCCTGGCGGCCAGTCGGACCTCAAGTTGGGCCTTGCACTCTTGGAGCTCCTGGGAAAGATGGGTATTCTTCTCCGTAAGACCCTGCATGATAATTGATCCTTAAATCAGTTATTTCAACTATTTTAAGTCTCGGGGGCTACTGGCATATATAACTATTAAAATTACTTACCCGTATGTCCTTCACATACTGCTCCGTGGCTCTGGTTAACCCATCTTGAGCGGCACGGAGGTGCGCGTTTCCCGCTTTAAAGGCATTTAACGCCTCCGGGGAGAAACACGCGTCACGAAGAACTGTCCAACAACACCTGTGATTCATGGCGCTCTCCACCTCAGACCGGGTGGAAGACAGCCTGTCGGCATCCTCCGTCGGAGGAGCGTCCGGCTCACGCCTTGTATTCGCCTCCCCTCCCGGACCATGCGTTGGAGCATGGCCGGCGGAGGCTTGATTGGCAACCTCTCCGGACACTGTCCGGCGAGCTCTTCCGGAAAGGTTATGAGCATTAATATACCTCCTAGGGATCCTTCCTTAAAATTGCGGTGCTCCGTGCCGTTGCGGCGACGTTCGGTTCGCGTCGCGCTCCTCTTCCTCCCGGCTGGGCCGACCGACCTTGTTGTCCGGCCGCTGAGTTCGCTTCCCACCTTAAAGGCACCTCTGCGATGCACCATCGGTATGGGATGGTCGAAATTGAGCTGATCAAATGATGGTGTCAAGACCTTGGTCACGATCACACAGGAGGCCGGGAACAAACCGGGTAGTCGGCCGTAATGGCGACTAGGGCATTGTCTATGCTACATTGGTGGAACACCCGTCAATCAGCTCCACCTTTATGTCCGGATCCTCTTCGGAGGTCGGATCAAGGGATCGTTCGGATCCTCGGGCTGTGGAGCTAGGCTTCAGTATGCCCTCCACGTCCCGTGAAGCTCCTGCGTCGAAATCGCAGAGTAAGATACTTGACTTTAAAAAAGTATGGATCGGGTAGATGAACATCCGCTTACCCAGCTCCAAGGGTTATTCATAGAAAATCATTCAACGGATTCTTGCGGAGGAATTCCTCCTCGTCTCCCTTGTACAAGCCGGACAGGATCTTTGCCAGATCGGCTGCCGAGCCTGGCCCTTTGCGGCCATGACGGGTGGCATCGTCTTCCCCATTGATATCCCACATAGGGTGGCCCCTATATTGGAGTGGCTGCACCCCTCGCATAATGCACGTGGCCATGACTCCAATCATGGTCAATCCGGAGTGGGCCAGTAACCTAATCCGGCCCATCAGATAATGGACGCTCCTATCATCTTCCCGTTGAGGGCTCCGCGGGCGCCAACTCAGGCGTTTCTTCAAGGGAGCATTGTTGAACTCTAGGAGGCCGATCCGGACTGGATCCGGCAGAGAGACGTCCTCCATGTAGAACCATTCCGAAGGCCAGTCTTCGGACGCTTTCTTCGGGGTGCCGGATAGATATCCGGTCCCGGCGATGCGCCATATTTCGGCTCCGCCCACTTGATATATCAACCCCTCATGAGAACGGGGAACGAGACAAAACAATCTCTTCCACAGGGCAAAATGGGGCTCGATGCCCAAGAACAGCTCGCAAAAAGCTACGAAGCCCGCGATGTGCAAAATGGAGGCGGGCGTGAGGTGGTGAAGTTGGAGTCCGTAGAACTCTAGGAGCCCCCGGAGAAACGGATGTATGGGAAATCCGAGTCCCCTTATTAGATAGGGGACAAAGCATACCCGCTCCCCTTTGGAAGGGTTGGGGACGCCCTCAGCCTGCTTTCCACCTTTGTAGGTGGCTAGTCCGGCTCGAACCGAAACCATGAAAGCTGGGGAAGATATCCTCGATGCGAGTACCACTAGCTCCTGTGTGGGGTGAGCATCTCCACCAATCTCCGGCTTAGGGCTGGGAGCGCGAGAGGGGAGCCGCGTCGGCTATCCATGATGGAATGGATTGCCGAGGCGCTTTGATGAGAACTTGCGGATGGAGGATGGTGTGAGCTGGATCTAGATCCTCGCCTCTCTTATAGGTGGCTCGTTCGCACGGCTAGGGGGTAAAATGTAAAAATATCCCAGCCCTTCGCATTCGTACGACACGTGGAAGAAGGCCATTATTGGGCATAGGAGCCAAGGAGCGCAACATTCATAAAGAAGCCGGACACTATTCGACGGGAACATGAAGATTGAAGGAGAACCCGCCTTGCAACGCCGAAGACAATATGCGCGCCGGACCCATCGTCATTGAAGCCTGGTTCAGGGGCTACTGAGGGAGTTCCGGACTAGGGGGTGTCCGGATAGCCGAACTATCATCATCGTCCGGACTCCAAGACTATGAAGATACAAGATTGAAGACTTCGTCCCGTGTCCGGATGGGACTTTTCTTGGCGTGGAAGGCAAGCTTGGCAATCCCTATATGTATTTCTCCTACCATTGTAACCGACTCTGTAACCCTATCCGGTGTCTATATAAACCGGAGGGTTTTAGTCCGTAGGACGAACAACAATCATACCATAGGCTAGCTTCTAGGGTTTAGCCTCTTTGATCTCGTGGTAGATCCACTCTTGTAACACTCATCATCAATATTAATCTAGCAGGACGTAGGGTTTTACCTCCATCAAGAGGGCCCGAACCTGGGTAAAACATCGTGTCCCTTGTCTCCTGTTACCATCCACCTAGACGCGCAGTTCGGGACCCCCTACCCGAGATCCGCCGGTTTTGACACCGACAGTCACCCTTGACGAAAGCACTTCTGTGACGCGCGATTTATCGTCATGGAAGTGGACACTTCCGTGATGATAATTTTGGTAATGTCATGGAACACTTCTACGACAGCACAGGTATGACTATCTTGATTCTGTCATAAATTTGTCATGGATGTACATGCATGACAAAAAACGCGACCTACTGTGACTAACACATATCATCACGGAAGTGTATTTTTTGTAGTGCAAATAGTTTTGTGATAAGGTTATTTGTAACGAGTAACAATTAATAAAAGTAAACAAGGTGCAGCAAGGTGGCCCAATCCTTTTTGTAGCAAAGGACAAGCCCGGGCACACTCTTATATAAAGGAAAACGCTCCCGAGGACACATGGGAATTATCGTCAAGCTAGTTTTCATCATGCTCATATGATTCACGTTTGTTACTTTGATAATTTGATATGTGGGTGGACCGGTGCTTCGGCACTTCCCTTCCTTGGACAAGCATCTCACTTATGATTAACCCCTCTCGCAAGCATCCGCAACTACGAAAGAAGAATTAAGGTAAACCTAACCATAGCATGAAACATGGGGATCCAAATCAGCCCCTTACGAAGCAACGCATAAACTAGGGTTTAAGCACGTCACTCTAGCAACCCATCATCTACTTATTACTTCCCAATGCCTTCCTCTAGGCCTAAACAATGGTGAAGTGTCATGTAGTCGACGTTCACATAACACCACTAGAGGAAAGACAACATACATCTCAACAAAATATCGAACGAATACCAAATTCACATGACTACTTATAACAAGACTTCTCCCATGTCCTCAAGAACAAACGTAACTACTCACAAATCATATTCATGTTCATTATCAGAGGGGTATTAATATGCATAAAGGATTTGAACATATGATCTTCCACCGAATAAACCAACTAGCATCAACTACAAGGAGTAATCAACACTACTAGTGTGACGCCCCCGATTCGACCATACACTAATCATGCACGCAAATGTGTACGACCAAGATCAGGGACTCAGGGGAAGATATCACAACACAACTCTAGACACAAATAAAATAATACAAGCCTTATATTACAAGCCAGGGGCCTCGAGGGCTCGAATACAAGCTCGATACACAAGAGTCAGCGGAAGCAACAATATCTGAGTACAGACATAAGTTAAACAAGGGTGCCTTAAGAAGGCTAGCACAAAAGCAACACGATCGAAGAGGCAAGGCCCCCTGCCTGGGACCTCCTAACTACTCCTGGTCATCGGCGGTCTCCATGTAGTAGTATCCGTCGGCGGTGGCATCTGGCTCCAGGGATCCACCATCAGGTTGCAACAACTAGAAGAAGAAAGAAGGGGGAAAAGGGGAAGCAAAGCAACCGTGAGTACTCATCCAAAGTACTCGCAAGCATCAGATCTAAACTAAGTATGCATTGGTATCAAATGAAAGGGTTGTATCTGTGGGTGAACAATGAGAATGCCAGAATAGGGGGGAAGGCCTAGCCTATCAAAGACTAGCATCTTCAAGCAGCTCCAAGCATCTTGCAGCATGTAGAAGAGTAAAGAATAGCAGTTTATATTTAACAAACATGTTGTAGCAACAATGCCCAGAGATCCTTCCTCGACTCCCTGCGAGAAAGCAATCCCGGAGCCACATAACTTAAGTGTCCAAATATAATGCAAGCATGAGAGAATGGAATGGGCGATATCGGGATGATCAAAGGGGGGCTTGCCTGGAAGCTCCGCTGAAAGGGAAGAAGGGGTCGTCGCCGACGTAGTCGATCATAGAGACATCAACAGCGGTCTCGGGGTCTACCGGAGAGAAGAGGGGGAAGAAACAGTAAATACAGAGCAAACAAGTGCATGACAAGACAATAAGCAGCACTAGGCGTGTTCTAATGCAAGGCTACACGATACCGGCGAAGGGGGAGAACATCCGGGAAAGTTTTCCCGAAGTTAGGCATTTCCGGACAGATGAAAAGGAGGGGAAAGGTTGCATGTTTGCTATGCTAGGGACGTGTAGCGGACGAACGGCCGCGTATTCGGATTAGCCTCGTCGTTCTGAGCAACTTTCATGTACAAATTATTTTCATCCGACATACGGTTTATTTTCTATGAATTATTAAAGTTCTAGCAATATTCTAAAATTATTAATAATTTGAAAATAATGAGTAAAAGCTAGGTGCACCCAGATCTGTGTACACAACCATAGGGTGACATGCGGGTTCAGGGGGTCCCAGTTGACCAGTCAATGTTTGACTGGTCAACAGGGGGTGGGGCCCCCTGTCATTGACTGTTTTAGTCTACTCTAACAGTTTAGTTAACTAAACTAGGTGGTTAGGCTAATTAAGTATAATTAATTAAGTAATTAACCATTTAAATAATTAATTATTTTTAAAATATTTTTTATTCTTTTTTTAAACAGGGGCTGGGCCCCATACGTCATAGTCCCACAAGGGGGGGGGGGTTGCGGGTAGCGGCTAAACAGGGCGGGCATTGGCGGAGGCCGTAACCCGCCCGGGTGCGGGACGAGGTCGTGGCCCCGGCGGGGCTAGCGGCGCCAGCGGCCGGAGGGGCTGCGGCGGCGGGGTTGCGGGATGGGGCCGGGTGGTGACATCCCGCAGAGGCGGCGGCGCTGAAGCCGACGGGGCGGACGGTTCTGCGGTGGGACGAAGGGCGAGGCCAGCTCGACGCGGGCCGCAGCAGGCGGACACGGTTGTGGGGTGCAGCAGAAGGAGCTAGGGGAGGCGTGGGCGTGGCTGCGGGCGAGGCTGCACGCGACGGGCGTGTGATGGGCGCCAGTCTTGGTAGCGAAAGGGAAAAGGTGGGTGGCGGCGCGGCAGGCAGCGTAAGCAGCGGCGGCTACGGCAGCAACAATCAGTAGGCGGCACGTCGCAGCGCGCGTGGCATGGGTCAAGCCCGGGCGAGCTTCGGCTGCGACGACATGGCCACGGTGGTGCGGAGTTCACGGGAAAAGGGAGCTACGGCACGGGATTTGAGCAAAAGAGGACGGGGGGATGAGAGCTCACTGTGGGGCACACGAAAGGCCGACGACGGATTAGTAGCAGCAGAACAGGGGGTCGAAGCGACGAGGTTCAGGCCGCCGTGGGCATTGACGGAGACGACGAGGCCGTTGCGCTGCTCCCCGAGACGAAGCAGAGTACCAGCTCGACGAAGAGGAGGGAGGCGGAGCTCGCGGACACGAGCTATGGGGCGAGAAAATGCTGGTAGCCGCGGGATCTTGAGTGCACGGTGACGGCGGGGCACGGCCGCGGTGGATCTGGGGCAGGGGGAGAGGAGAGGAGAGCAGACGAGGGAGAAAGAGATGGTGGGATATTTTGGGGGGCCACAGTGGTCTCCTTATCTCCTCCCGCGATGTTGTAGCAGCGTGGCCGGCGAGGTGGCTCGGCGGCAACGCGCGGCGCGGGCGTCGGTCGGCTGAACAGGGAAGGGGAAGACGACAGCGGAGGAGCTGGGCCAAATCAGGTGGGCCGGTGCAGGGGGTTAGGCCCAAGAGGGGTTGGGGCCTTTCTTTTCTTTTGCTTTAGCCTTTTAGCCTTTTTATTTTTTTAATAAAACTGCTAGTGTTTCCTATTTAGTTTAGATAGTAATTGATTTTTTTTGTCGGAGCTCAAACTATGCACAAAAATGCTATGCAATATTCTAGGGTTGCACAAAAGTTTTTGAGGCATTTGCAAAGGTTGAGAAGATTTGCTTAATTGAAAAGGCCAATTTAAATGCCTTTGGACCACTTATTGAATTCCTAGGAATTTATTTGTGTGTCAATTTAAGTTGGATTCAACTTGACAATGGTCAGGAGAATTTATAGAATATTGTGAACATTTTAGTTTGAACGTTTGAAAACTAATGCCGTTTGACTTGATTTTGAATTTTGAATTCGAACGGGATTGAAGCAACGCGAGTTTATCAACAGTAATCGTGGTGACGTGTCTTCATTAGTAGAGGGTTACTGTAGCTTAATTATCCGGGCGTCACAACTAGCAAGCCACATGTACCAAGCTGAGGTTTTGGGACAAAGATCGGATACAAGAGATGAAATAGGGTTTGAGAGGAGATGGTGCTGGTGAAGATGTTGATGGAGATTGACCCCCTCCCGATGAGAGGATCGATGGTGATGACGATAGTGATGATTTCCCCCTCTGGGAGGGATGTTTCCCTGGCAGAACAGCTCCGCCGGAGCCCTAGATTGGTTTCGCCAGGTTCCGCCTCGTGATGGCGGCGCTTCGTCCCGAAAGCTTGCTTATTATTTTTTTCAGGGCAGAAGACACCTTATACCAGAAGATGGGCATCGGGGGGCTGCCAGGTGGCCCACGAGGCAGGGGGCGCGCCCTCCACCATCGTGAACGGTGGGTGGCCCCCCTCTGGTGCTTTCTTCGCCTGATATTTTTAATATATTCCAAAACTGACTTTCGTGGAGTTTCAGGACTTCTAGAGTTGTGTATAATAGGTCTCTAATATTTGCTCCCTTTTCAGCCCAGAATTCCAGCTACCAGCATTCTCCCTCTTCATGTAAACCTTGTAAAATAAGAGAGAAAAGGCATAAGTATTGTGACATAATGTGTAATAACAACCCATAATGCAATAAATATCGATATAAAAACATGATGCAAAATGGACGTATCAACTCCCCCAAGCTTAGACCTCGCTTGTCCTCAAGCAGGAGCCGATATCGAAATATATGTCCACATGTTTAGAGATAGAGGTGTCGATAAAATAAAATACGGGCATGAGGGCATCATGATCATTCTTAAAACAGCAACATATATATATATATATATATATATATATATATATATATATATATATATATATATATATATATATTGTCATATGATTTCTTATGCTAAAGTAACAATCTATTCACAATGTAAAGTATAAATCAGAAACTTCATTGAAAACTAACAAACTATAATCTCAGTCATTGAAGCAATTGCAATTTATCTTAACAGCGGAAAGATCAATATAAGAGCTTTTCAGTAAGTCCACATACTCAACTATCCTTTAGTCTTTCACAATTGCTAACACTCATGCAATACTTATGGGTATGAAGCTTTAATCGGACACATAGAAAGATAGGGGCTTATAGTTTTGCCTCCCAACCTTTTACCTCAAGGGTAACGCCAACAATAATGCTTTATGAAAACCGACATCCAATTGGATATATATATATATCCGGATCTTTCCAACACATAGTGTGTCGTGGTGGGCGCACGACAGATGCCAAGGGATGGCTAAAGAGAGGAGGAGGCTCAAGGGCGCTGGTGGACTCCAGAGGCGAGGTTGGCATGAGCGGGGGCGGGACGCCGGACATACCCAGGTTCGAGGCTCTCCAGAGAGATAATACCCATAGTCCCGCCGAGTGTAGTTGCATGATCGATAGTACAATGTTGCTCCTGGAGCTGTATGGAGGAGGAAGGAAGATAGTCGGGGCTTGGGCTGCTCCTTCTCTCCGGTGTTGCTGTTTTGTGGCTAGTCCTCTCGCTTGTTTGCTTTTCTCTCGGGTGTGTTTTCTGTTTTCCCTCTTGCTCTCGCCCCCATGATCGTGGGCTCCTGGGGGGTTTTATAGTCCAACCCCCCGTGGGTACAATGGTAATGTTACAAGTCGGTGGGTCCGTATTGTCGGTGTCCGGGGACCCGGGCTGGGTCCCGCTGAGGGCTTGTGGTTCGCCGGGTTCTCCTAGGTGCGGGTCCCGCATGCCTAGGGGGACTGTGCGCCGTCTTGTCGATCGCCGTGGCGTGGCCGAGTCGAGTCGCTGATGCTCTCCGTCAGGCTGCCGCTTCTTTGTCGCTGGCCGGTGAGGGTGAAACCACGCCGCCCCGGTCTGATCGGGTAGGTGAGGGGAACTGTTGCCACGTCCCTGCTGACCAGAGGCATGGGCGGCGCACTGTTGCCTCGGTCATCTTTGATTGAAGTGTCGTCCCCATCATACGACCTGGATGGGACGGGAGTTGACCCGCGGCTGGATTGCGTAGCACGCCACGGGTGGCGCTGGCTTGTTGAGGAGGCTTTGGCCGTGCCGGGTTCGGCTGTCTTGTGCTAGTCGTTGGGACCGAGTAGACGTGTCTTGCCGGGTCGGCTAGTCTGGCCGGCTTGCGGGGCTTGGCCGGGTCGAGCGACCCGGCCAAGCGCGTGCCGGTATTGAGGGGCGGTGCCAACCCCGTTGTTTTTGAAGAGGATCCGAGTTCCGTTGCCTGCCCAGGTCCATCCCCTCGACAGTAGTCCCCGAAGCTGTGAAGGTCCGCCGTCTTCAGATGAGTGGGCCTTCGCAGTTTCCTCCTTAAGCAAGATGAATTCTGCGAGTGCCGGGTCCGGCAACACCCACTGTGTGCCGGTTTTCTCGGAAACCGGATCGTGGCATCCCGGCCGTGGCGGGAACTGAGAAGTCCGTCGAATCTTGGGGCAATCCCTCGGGCCTTGCGCGGGCGCCACGTGGTGCCCGGAAGTCGGAGGGGCCTGACAGGCCACGTGCGTGACGGGACCGGGCGATGGGCTGGGGCCCACCTCCGCGCGGCCTTGGCCCGAGCGTGCGGATTTATTGCGGCGTCCGGGGGCCGGTTGCTCTTCCCCGGGCAGTTACTGCGCATATTCATGCACACTTATTGCGGGGTAGTGGAACGGGCGCGGGCAGACGATCCCACTTCCCCACTTTCCCACGTTCAAACCGAGGGTTATAAATCGGGGGGCAGGGGGTGGCGGACATTATTCTTGCTTGCGCCCTCCTGTCCCTTTGCTCTCGCTCCACTCTTTGCAACTGAAGCACCGCGGCGCCCGCTGCTCCGAGCAGAACTCCTTCACCGTCCATCTTCCTTCTTCTTCCTTTGATCATGTCGCTGCCATCGGGCTCCTGGATGGGTTCGAATGTCACCTCCGAGGACATCACCCAACTCCGGGCGACGCGGCGCCTGCCGCGGGAGACGGACGTCGGCATCCGCCTGCCGCGCACCAAGCAAAGGCCTCGGCCCGAGGGGCAGGAGCGCTTGGTCTTCCTCACGCACTTCGAGCGGGTTTGGGCTGCCGGCGAGCACCTTCTTCCGCGCGTTCCTGGAGTTCTTCGGGCTCCAACCGCATCATATTGGCGCCAGCGCCATCGTCCAGCTCTCCGGCTTCGTCACCCTCTGCGAGGGGTACCTGGGGGTCGAGCCTACGATCGACCTCTGGGCGTGCTTCTTCTCCTTGAAGCAGCAGGGCCCGTCGGCCGGGAGTTCGCGATTGCGCGCCGCCGTCATCTCGAAGCGGTCGGGGGCGGATTTCCCCAAGATCCCGCTGGAGGATTCTGTCAAGAAGTGGCAGAACTCCTTCTTCTATGTCCGCAACCTTGGTGCGGATCGCGTCAACCTTCCGGCCTTCGCCATCGCACCGCCGCGGGCGAAGACAAACTGGGGCTACTCGCCCAGGCGCCCGTCGCAGCAGATCGTCAATCTCTGCGAGCGGGTGACGGTGATGAGGATGTAGGAGGGGCTCACCGGCACCGACCTCCTCGCCACGTTCATCATGCGCTAGGTCCTTCCGCTTCAGGGGCGCTCCTGCCTCATCGGCGAAACGGTCGGCCTTCAAGACCCCATCCGCATGGGGTCGACGCGGCTGTCCGCGTAGCAGATTACGCGCGGCGTGAATGACATCTCCAAGGCCAACCTTGGGCAGGACTGGCGGTTCGGCAAGGCGTCGTACAGCCGGTCGAACCCAGCGCCGCATGTGAGTGTCTGGTCTTCTTACTTTGCTTCTGCGCACCTTCTCATCCGTCCTGACGCGACATGGCGGGTACTTCTGAACGCGATTCGGCATCCTTACGCCCCGGCTCCGTCGCAGGTGGCGCCAGAGGAGCCCGCGGCTCATGGCGGGGAGGAGGAGGCCGAGTCCTATGCCGGCGCTGGGCGTCGCGCAGGTAAGTCTTTGTGTTTTTCTTCGTGTGTCTTGAACTGCTGACCGCGGCATGGAACGGTCGGTGCTGACGCCAGTTGTCGGTGTAGTGGCGTTGGGCGGAGGAGCCGGCGACGCGGGCGGAGCCGGGTCCTCGCACCGCATGGGAAAGACAGCGTCGTGCCGCGACCCTGGGCCCCGAAGCGCACGGTGGACCCGGCCGGGGCTGGGAGGCCGGCCAAGAGGAAGTGCGGGTGCGGGCCCGGGAGGCCAACCCAGGTCCCGGTCTTGGCGGGGTAAGCATCATCTCTTCTTTGAGCTCAGATTTTTTTTGAGCTAGTCTTGTTTCTTTTTTTCTCATTCTGTCTTCTTCAGGTCGCCAATCATGCTGGCGAGGGCGGTGGCGGAAGCCGCGGCCGAGGAAGGGGCCGTGTTCCGGAGGAGCTGGTCCGACCTCGCTGACCAGGTCAAGGAGGAGGGACGGGCCGACTCGGACCTCAGCCTGGATCCGAACGACGCCGAAGCCTTGGCCTGGCGGGACAGGAACCAGGCCGAGGCGGAGCTGGAGGCGGCGTCGGTCCGTGCTTGGACCGACGCGGCGGCGGCATGGGCGCGAGCCGGCGTGGATTCGACCTGGCGCGAGACTCCGGAGGGCACGGTGGTGGCGGCGACGGTCTTTGAGCCGTCGTCGGTGAGGGAGCACGGACGTGGAGGCCGGGCTGAGGTGGCGATCCCCGACCGGGAGGTCGTGGAGGTGGAGGATGACACCCCGCCGCGGGCCGACGTGGCAGAGCGAGCGGTTACTGATGGTGGTGGAGGCGGCGTCATTTTGGACGAGACGCTGCGGGCGGTGGTGTCGGAGGCGCCGCCGGTTTTGGAGGAGGCATCGCGGGCGATGGTGCCGGAGGCCAGCCTGGCAGCTGGGCCGGAGACGGCGACGCAGGCGTCCCGACGTCCAGGTCGTCGTCGGCGCTGGGAGGGGCGTCGGAGGAGGCGCTGGCCGCGTCGCGAGCAGCAAGCGGGGAGTACGCATTGGTGCCCAGCCAGGGAGGGCGCCGAGCTGCCGTGCCGCAGCCGACGCGGAGCGGGAGCGTCGTTGTCTTCGGGCCTCAGACCTAGGAGGAGGCGGCACTGGACGCCGTCAGTCGCCGCCTGCGAGGCTGGATGGAACGGCTCGAGGCCTTTGCCCAGGCCGAGGCGGAGCGGACGTGCGACCTGGAGCGTGCCGTTCTGGTAAGTCTTCTTGCGATTTCTTCTTTGTGGGGGCGCGCCAGCGCACCCACGGGGTGTAGCCCCCGAGATTCGGGCCAACTACATAGTAGTTGGGTCGAATCTTTAAAGTGTTGGCCTTGTTTTGATTTCTGTTTTCTTCAGCATCTCGACGCCTTCCGGGTCACCGCCTACAATCGTCTCCTGGGCAAGCACCGCGAGCTCATGGAGCAGCTTGCCGCCAAGGAGGAGGAGCTCCGCGTTGCCGCAGGTATTCTTGTGCTCTTTTTTAGTGCGGGCGCGCTAGCGCACCCACTGGTGTAGCCCCCGAGATTCGGGCCAACTGTGTAACAGTTGGGCCAAATCTTAAGCCTTGCTTTTTTCTTCTGCCGAGTCCTTCTTTTTCGCAGCCGAGGTGCCGTCCTGGCGGACTCGTCTGCTCCGGGCCGGTCATCACTACGACTGGCTTGTTTCCGACACCGGCCGTCTTGGCGTCAAGGCGGCGCAGGCGAGGGCGGAGGCGGCCGCGGCTTCGCAGTCTCTCGACGAGGCCAACCGGCTACATGAGTAGCTAGCGGGTCACAAGAGCCGCCTCGAGGCCGAGGTGGAGCTCCTTAAGGTGCAAGCCGCCAAGGTGGCAGAGGCGCAGCAGGCCCTGGTGGAGGCGGACCAGCAGCGAGGCCAGCTGGCCGACGACAACGGCCGGCTCCAGGCCGAGGTGGATCGCCTGCGGGGGCAGGTCACCACGGCTGAGGGGGCCCGTCAGGACGAGGCCCGTCGCCGCGAGGCGGCCGAGAAGGTGGCCGAGGACAAGGACGCTGAGCTGAAGGCGGCCCTTGCCAAGGCTGCCGATCAGGAGAAGGCGCTCGAGGAGCGCAACCGCGCCATCAAACGGGAGCGGCGTGGTAAGTTGCTTGAGGCGCAGCACCTGGAAGAATCCTTCTCCAGTAAGTGCTTTTTCTTGTCGTTTGCCGGGTCAGGATCCGGCCTTTCTTCCTTGTTGTTCTTCTTTTAACTTGCTTCTTCCTTTGCGACAGGGACCTTCCAGGAGACACAGCGGTTGGCGGAGGAAGCCGTCCGCTATCAGCGCGACCCGACCGGCGTCGTTGGGTCCGGGACGGATCCGCGGGTCTCCTGGACCATCCCGGAGATCATCGCCGCCGCTGAGGCCCGCCTGCAGGTCCTGGGAACGCAGATGGGGCGGTTGTCCCAGGCCGGCACCGCAATGACAGCGGCCTTATGGCCGGACTCCGTCCAACCGAGCAGCTTTTCGTGCCTGGCGCATTGGTTGTAGATGGGGCCGGACCGACTTGGCGAGTGGCGCGTCTCCGCTGCTCGTGCTGGAGCTGAGATGGCGCTCCGGTTCGAGCTGTCCTGGCATCTGGACCTGCAGCTGGACGCGTTGATGGGCCAGCGGGCTGGTTCGGAGCAGCTCTTGCAGGAGCAAGGCGGCCAGATCGCCTCCCGGGCCAGCTACATCGTCGGGTTCGCCTTCCACGATGAGTTCCATCTGCAGCGGACGGAAGACGGCAGGGCCGTGGCGGCGACGACTATGGCTTGCTCCTCCACGATCCTGAGGGGAGCTCGGAGGAGACGGGCGTCTACCGCGACGCGGGTGCCGAGGAGGGCACCGGCACCTCGCCGGACCCGGAGGCCGCCAGGGGAGAGTCGTCGATGTCGCGACGCGGCGCTGGAGATGCCTGAGACACTGTGTGAAATCTGTTAAATAGTAGGTCCACCCACCTACTGGGGGTTTTAGGGTGTAATGAACTCGGGCCGTGGGCCTTTTCTTAAATACTTGTGTAGATGTCGTGGGTGCTTTTGCTTTTTGCCTTCCGTTTTTTGGACCGATTTCATGCGCTTTTCCTTTCTCAAACCTCCCCCCGTGAGTCAGACGGCCGAGGCTTCGGTCCGTGACAAGGAGGTCGGTTCTTTGAGAGGAGCGTGCAGGACTTGGGTCCCTCGAAACGTTGAGCGCGAGCGAAACACCCACTGGGCCGGCTAGCGGCAATCCGGCGAAGCCGGTTGGCGAGCAGCCGGTCGTGCGGATGTTCATTTGATGAATGGTGGGCCGGATTGATCGACCCGGCAGCCTTTGACTTAGTGTATAAAGCGTAAAGGAGCTTTGGCCCGTTGTGCTTGCCGGTAAACCAAAGCTGGATCTGTAACTTTAGGGCGAAGTGGGGGCTATGACATCCTAACTTTATCAGGAATCACCAAGTAAGGCGGCGGGGTGGCGACCGAGCAGGCCAGCCCCTGAGCCCCCGGGTCGAGCGAGTCGGACCGGTGGCCGGGTTCAGTGGTATAGTGATGTAAGAAAAATAGGGACACAATAAATTGGTCAAAAAAAGGCAGCCCCCGATTCTCATTCGGGGACCCCGTAGTTTCATGCGTTTACAAAAGGCGACGATACATATGCTCGTGCGGCTAACTGTAAAACGGGCGGAGGAGTTCCGCGTTCCACGGCCGGGTCATTTCTTCACCGGCGGTGTCCTTCTTGCGCTTCCTTGACTTGCGTGCGTCGATGAGGTAGTAAGCGTTGCGGTCACGCAAGGCCGTGCTCACGATGAATGGGCCCTCCCATGGAGAGGACAGCTTGTGCTGGCCTGCCTGCTCTTGGACGAGTCGGAGGACGAGGTCGCCCTCGCGGAACGCGAGGGGCTTGATCTTCTTGCTGTGGTAGTGCCACAGGCCTTGCTGGTAGATGGCCGTGCGACTGAGCGCCAGGAGGCGCGCTTATTCGAGCAGGTCGACGCCATCTTCGCGAGCTTCTCTGGCTTCAGCTTTGGTGTACATCGCGACGCGCGGCGAGTCGAACTCGACTCGGTCGGGATGACGGCTTCGGCTCCGTAGACAAGGAAGAACGGGGTGAACCCGGGCGACCGATTCGACGTGGTGCGTAGACTCCAGAGAACGGCTGGCAACTCGTCAAGCCAGCTTCTGGGTGAGCGGATGAGTGGCTCGACGAGTCGCAGCTTGACGCTGGACAGGATGAGTCCATTGGCCCGCTCGACCTGCCTGTTGGACTGCGGATGTGCAACGGAGGCTAGGTCGAGGCGGATGCCGGAGACGGAGCTGTATTGCTCGAGCGTGCCCTTGGCAAAGTTGGTGCCTGCTATGTCTTGAGCTTGCGTTGGTTTTCCCCGAAGAGGAGAGGATGATGCAGCAGAGTAGCGTAAGTATTTCCCTTAGTTTTTTAGAACCAAGGTATCAATCCAGTAGGAGGCCACGCGCAAGTCCCTCGTACCTACACAAAACAAATAGCTCCTCACAACCAACGTGAACAGGGGTTGTCAATCCCTTCACGGTCACTTACGAGAGTGAGATCTAATAGAGATGATAGATAATATTTTTGGTATTTTTGGTATAAAGATGCAAAGTAAAATAAAAAGGAAAAGTAAAAAAAGCAAAGCAATAATAAAGCGTAGGAAGACTAATATGATGTGAATAGACCCGGGGGCCATAGATTTCACTAGTGGCTTCTCTCAAGAGCATAGGTATTTTACGGTGGGTGAACGAATTACTGTTGGGCAATTGACTTAATTGAGCATAGTTATGAGAATATCTAGGTATGATCATGTATATAGGCATCACGTCCGAGACAAGTAGACCGACTCCTGCCTGCATCTACTACTATTACTCCACTCATCGACCACTATCCAGCATGCATCTAGAGTATTAAGTTAATGAAAACAGAGTAACGCCTTAAGCAAGATGACATGATGTAGAGGAATAAATTCATGCAATATGATAAATACCCCGTCTTGTTGTCCTCGATGGCAACAATACAATACGTGCCTTGCAACCCTTTACATCACCGGGTAAGGACACCGCAAGATTGAACCCAAAGCTAAACACTTCTCCCATTGCAAGAACTACCAATCTAGTTGGCCAAACCAAACGGATAATTCGAAGAGACTTGTAAAGATAACCAATCATACATAAAAGAATTTAGAGAAGATTCAAATATTGCTCATAGATAATCTTAATCATAAACCCACAATTCATCGGTCTCAACAAACACACCGCAAAAAGAAGATTACATCGAATAGATCTCCACGAGAGAGGGGGAGAACATTGTATTAAGATCCAAAAAGAGAGAAGAAGCCATATAGCTACTAACTATGGACCCGAAGGTCTGAGGTAAATTACTCACACTTCATTGGAGAGGCTATGATGATGATGTAGAAGCCCTCCATGGTGGAATCCCGTTCGGGCGGAGCTCCGGAACAGGCCCCAAGATGGGATCTCGTGGATACAAAAAGTTGCGGCGGTGGAATTAGGTTTTTGGCTCCGTGATTCGATCTGTTGAAGTGCGTAATGAGGTATATATAGGAGGAAGAAGTACGTCGGTGGAGCTTGGGGCTCACGAGGCGGGGCACCTCGTGGCCGCCTCGTGGCTTTCTTGACGGAGGTCCAAGTCTCCTGGTCTTATCTCGATGAGAAAATCACGTTCCGAAGATTTCATTCCGTTTGGACTCTGTTTGATATTCCGCTTTCTTGAAACTCTTGAAATAGGCAAAAACAACAATTCTGGGCTGGGCCTCCGGTTAATAGGTTAGTCCCAAAAGTAATATAAAAGTGGAAAATGAAGCCCAATATAGTCCAAAACAGTAGATAATATAGCATGGAGCAATCAAAAATTATAGATACGTTGTAGACGTATCAGGCATCCCCAAGCTTAATTCCTGCTCGTCCTCGAGTAGGTAAATGATAAAAAGAGAATTTTTTATGCGGAGTGTTACTTGTCCTAATTTCAATGTAACTCTTCTTAATTGTGGTATGAATATTCAGATCCGAAAGATTCAAGACAAAAGTTCATATTGACATAAAAATAATAATACTTCAAGCATACTAACTAAGCAATTATGTCTTCTCAAAATAACATGGCCAAAGAAAGTTCATCCCTACAAAATCATATAGTTTAGTCATGCTCCATTTTTGTCACACAAGAATGTTCTCATCATGCAGAACCCCGATGACAAGCCAAGCAATTGTTTCATACTGAAGTAATCTCAAACCTATAAACTTTCACGCAATATATGAGCGCGAGCCATGGACATAGCACTATTGGTGGAATAGAATAATGATGGGGGTTATGTGGAGAAGACAAAAAAAGGAGAAAGTATTACATCAACGAGGCTAATCAACGGGCTATGGAGATGCCCATCAATTGATGTTAATGCAAGGAGTAGGGATTTCCATGCAACGGATGCACTAGAGCTATAAATGTATGAAAGCTCAACAAAAGAAACTAAGTGGGTGTGCATCCAACTTGCTTGCTCACGAAGACCTAGGGTATTTGAGGAAGCCCATCGTTGGAATATACAAGCCAAGTTCTATAATGAAAAATTCCCACTAGTATATGAAAGTGACAACATATGAAACTCTCTATATGAAAAAAAATGGTGCTACTTTGAAGCACAATATATGAGACTCGCTATATGAAGAACATGGTGCTACTTTGAAGCACAAGTGTGGAAAAGGATAGTAGCATTGTCCCTTCTCTCTTTTTCTCTCATTTTTTTGGGCCTTCTCTTTTTATGGCCTTTCTCTCTCCCTTTTTTTATTCCTCACTTGGGACAATGCTCTAGAAAATGATGATCATCACACTTCTATTTATTTACAACTCAATGATTACAACTCGATACTAGAACAAAGTATGACTCTATATGAATGCCTCCGTGATGTGCAGGATATGCAATGAATCAAGAGTGACATGTATGAAAGAATTATGAACGGTGGCTTTGCCACAAATACTGTGTCAACTACATGATCATGCTAAGCAATATGACAATGATGAATGTGTCATGAAGAACGGTATGGTGGAAAGTTGCATGGCAATATATCTCGGGATGGCTATGGAAATGCCATAATAGGTAGGTATGGTGGCTGTTTTGAGGAAGATATAAGGAGGTTTATGTGTGAAAGAGCGTATCATATCACGGGGTTTGGATGCACCGCTAAGTTTGCACCAACTCTCAATGTGAGAAAGGGCAATGCACGGCATCAAGAGGCTAGCAATGATGGAAAGGTGAGAGTGCGTATAATCCATGGACTCAACATTAGTCATAAAGAACTCACATACTTATTGCAAAAATCTACAAGCCATCAAAAACCAAAGCACTATGCGCATGCTCCTAGCGGGATAGAATGGTAGGAAAATACCATCGAACGTCCCCGACCGCCACTCATAAGGAGGACAATCAAATAACACCTCATGTTTCAAATTTGTTACATAACGTTTACCATACGTGCATGCTACGGGACTTGCAAACTTCAACACAAGCATTTCTCAAATTCACAACTACTCAACTAGCACGACTTTGATATTATCACCTCCATATCTCAAAACAATTATCAAGCAGCAAACTTTTCTTAGTATTCAACACACTCATAAGAAAGTTTTTATTATTTGTATATACCTAGCATATTATTATTTTAAGCAAATTACCATGCTATTTAAGACTCTCAAAATAATCTAAGTGAAGCATGAGAGATCAATAGTTTCTTTAAAACAAATCCAACACCGTGCTCTAAAAGATATAAGTGAAGTACTAGAGCAAAACTATAAAGCTCAAAAGATATAAGTGAAGCACATAGAGCAAAACTATCAAGCTCAAAAGTTATAAGTGAAGCACATAGAGTATTCTAACAAATTCCAATTCATGTATGGCTCTCTCAAGAGGTGTGTACAGCAAGGATGATTGTGGTAAACTAACAAGAAAAGACGCAAATAATACAAGTCGCTCCAAGCAAAACACATATCATGTGGTGAATAAAAATATAGCTCCAAGTGAAGTTACCGATGGAAGTGGACGAAAGAGGGGATGCCTTCCGGGGCATCCCCAAGCTTTGACTTTTTGGTGTCCTTGGATTGACTTAAGGGTGCCATGGGCATGCCCAATCTTAGGCTCTTTCCACTCCTTGTTCCATAATCCATCAAAAAAATTCACCCAAAACTTGAAAACTTCACAACACAAAACTCAACAGAAATCTCGTAAGCTCCGTTAGCGAAAGAAAACAAAAGACCACTTCAAGGTACTGTAATGAACTCATTATTTATTTATATTGGTATTAAACCTACTGTATTCCAACTTCTCTATGTATCATAAACTATTTTACTAGCCATAGATCCATGAAAATAAGCAAACAACACAAGAAAAACAGAATCTGTCAAAAACAGAACAGTCTGTAGTAATCTGTAACTAACGCAAACTTCTGGAACTCCAAAAATTCAGCCAAAATAGTAAGACCTAGGAAATTTGTTTATTGATCATCAGCAATTGGAATCACTATTTTATCATGTTCTAGTGATATTTAACAATTATTTTCGTGAACCGAAAGTTTCTGGAAATTACAGCAAAATCAAATAACTATTATCTAAGAAGATCCTATAGGTTTAACTTGACACAAACATTAATTAAAACATAAAACCACATCTAAACAGAAGGTAGATGGATTATTTATTCCTAAACAGAAACAAAAACAAAAAACTAAAAATAAAATTGGGTTGCCTCCCAACAAGCGCTATCGTTTAATGCCCCTAGCTAGGCATAAAAGCAAGGATAGATCTAGGTATTGCCATCTTTGGTGGGCAATCCATAGGTGGCTCTCATAATAGATTCATATGGTAATTTTATCTTCTTCCTAGGGAAGTGTTCCATGCCTTTCTTTAATGGGAATTGGAATCTAATATTCCCTTCCTTCACATCAATAATTGCACGAATCGTTCTAAGGAAAGGTCTACCAAGAATAATAGGGCATGAAGGATTGCAATCTATATCAAGAACGATAAAGTCTAAGGGCACATAATTCCTATTTGCAACAATAAGAACATCATTAATTCTTCCCAAGGTTTCTTAATAGTGGAATCCGCAAGGTGCAATTTTAGAGAGCAATCATCAAAATCACGGAAATCTAGCAAATCACACAAAGTTTTGGGAATAGTGGAAACACTAGCACCCAAATCACATAAAGCATAAAATTCATGATCCTTAATCTTAATTTTAATAGTTGGTTCCCACTCATCATAAAGTTTTCTAGGGATAGAGACTTCCAACTCAAGTTTTTCCTCATAAGATTGCATAAAGGCATCAAAGATATGTTTAGTAAACGCTTTATTTTGACTATAAGCGTGCGGAGAATTTAGCACAGATTGTAACAAGGAAATACAATCAACCAAAGAGCAACTTTCATAATTATATTCCTTGAAATCCAAAACAGTGGGTTTATCAACATCTAAGGCTTTACTTTCAATCCCACTTTTATCAATTTTAGCATCATAATCTAAAAGCTTCGAATTTTTAGAACTTCTAGGTAAAGGTGGCTCATATTCAATCTCATCATTATCAAGATTCATATTGCAAAACAAAGATTTGATAGGGGACACATCAATAACTTTTAGATATTCATCTTTATTTTCATGGGAATCGGAAGAACACGCTTTAATAAAGGCATCTTTCATAACACGCATCCTAGCGGTTCTTTCCTTGCACTCATCAATGGAAATTCTCATGGCTTTGAGAGACTCATTGATATCATGCTGAGGAGGAATAGATCTAAGCTTTAAAGAATCAACATCAAGAGAAATTCTGTCAATGTTCCTAGCCAATTCATCAACTTTAAGTAATTTCTCTTCAAGCAAAGCATTAAAATTCTTTTGTGAATTCATAAACTCTTTAACACTATTCTCAAATTCAGAGGACATCTTATTAAAATTTCCATAAGAGTTTTTGTAGGAATTACCATAATTATTAGAAGGATTACTAGGATAGGGCCAAGGATGAAAATTCCCTCTATATGCGTTATTACAAAATTATTCCTACCAACAAAATTCACATCCATAGATTCATTATTATTCTCAATCAAAGTAGACAAAGGCATATCATTAGGATCAGAAGAAACACTCTTAGTAGCAAATAATTTCATAAGTTCATCCATCTTTCCACTCAAAACATTGATTTCTTCTATCGCATGCACCTTTTTATTAGTAGATCTTTCAGTGTGCCATTGAGAATAATTAATCATAATATTATCTAGGAGTTTGGTAGCATCTCCTAAAGTGATTTCCATAAAGGTGCCTCCCGCGGCCGAATCTAAAAGGTTTCTAGAAGCAAAATTCAATCCGGCATAAATTTTTTATATAATCATCCACAAGTTTAAACCATGAGTAGGGCAATTACGTATCATTAATTTCATTCTCTCCCAAGCTTGTGCAACATGTTCATGATCAAGTTGCTTAAAATTCATAATATCGTTTCTAAGAGAGATGATCTTAGCGGGAGGAAAATATTTAGAGATAAAAGCATCTTTGCACTTGTTCCAAGAATCAATACTATTTTTAGGCAAAGACGAAAACCAAGCTTTAGCACGATCTCTAAGCAAAAAAGGGAATAGCTTCAATTTAACAACATCATTGTCAACATCTTTCTTCTTTTGCATATCACACAAATCAATGAAGCTATTTAGATGAGTAGCGGCATCTTCACTAGGAAGGCCGGCGAATTGATCTTTCATAACGAGATTCAATAAAGCAGCATTGATTTCACAAGATTTAGTATTGGTAAGAGGAGCAATCGGAGTGCTAAGGAAATCATTATTGTTGGTATTGGTAAAGTCACACAATTTGGTATTATCTTGCGCCATGGCAACAAGTAATCCAACACACAAGCAAACAGGAAAAAGGCAAGCGAAAAAGAGAGGAGGAGATTGGGAAAGAGAGGGCGAATAAAACGGCAAGGGTGAAGTGGGGGAGAGGAAAATGATAGACAAATGGCAAATAATGTAATGCGAGAGATAAGGGATTGTGATGGCTACTTGGTATGTTGACTTTTGCATAGACTCCCCGGCAACGGCGCCAGAAATCCTTCTTGCTATGTCTTGAGCTTGCGTTGGTTTTCCCCGAAGAGGAGAGGATGATGCAGCAGAGTAGCGTAAGTATTTCCCTTAGTTTTTGAGAACCAAGGTATCAATCCAGTAGGAGGCCACGCGCAAGTCCCTTGTACCTACACAAAACAAATAGCTCCTCGCAACCAACGCGAATAGGGGTTGTCAATCCCTTCACGGTCACTTATGAGAGTGAGATCTAATAGAGATGATAGATAATATTTTTGGTATTTTTGTTATAAAGATGCAAAGTAAAATAAAAAGGCAAAGTAAAAAAGCAAAGCAATAATAAAGCGTAGGAAGACTAATATGATGAGAATAGACACGGGGGCCATAGATTTCACTAGTGGCTTCTTTCAAGAGCATAGGTATTTTACGGTGGGTGAACGAATTACTGTTGGGCAATTGACAGAACTGAGCATAGTTATGACAATATCTAGGTATGATCATGTATATAGGCATCACTTCTGAGACAATTAGACGGACTCCTGCCTGCATCTACTACTATTACTCCACTCATCGACCGCTATCCAGCATGCATCTAGAGTATTAAGTTAATGAAAACAGAGTAACGCCTTAAGCAAGATGACATGATGTAGAGGAATAAATTCATGCAATATGACAAATACCCCATCTTGTTGTCCTCGATGGCAATAATACAATACGTGCCTTGCAACCCTTTCTGTCACTAGGTAAGGACACCGCAAGATTGAACCCAAAGCTAAACACTTTTCCCATTGCAAGAACTACCAATCTAGTTGGCCAAACCAAATGGATAATTCGAAGAGACTTGCAAAGATAACCAATCATACATAAAAAGAATTCAGAGAAGATTCAAATATTGCTCATAGATAATCTTGATCATAAACCCACAATTCATCGGTCTCAACAAACACACCGTAAAAATAAGATTACATCGAATAGATCTCCACAAGAGAGGGGAGAACATTGTATTGAGATCCAAAAGAGAGAAGAAGCCATCTAGCTACTAACTATGGACCCGAAGGTCTGAGGTAAACTACTCACACTTCATCGGAGAGGCTATGATGATGATGTAGAAGCCCTCCATGGTGGAATCCTTCCGTGAACTCGAACAGGCCCCTAGATGGGATCTCGTGGATACGTAAAGTTGCGGCGGTGGAATTAGGTTTTTGGCCCGTGATTCGATCTGTTGGGGGTAATGAGGTATATATAGGAGAAAGAAGTACGCCGGTGGAACTTGGGGCCCACGAGGCGGGGCGCGCCTGTGGGGGCGCCCTCCACCCTCGTGGCCGCCTCGTAGCTTTCTTGACGGAGGGTCCAAGTCTCCTGGGTCTTATCTGATGAGAAAATCACGTTCCCAAAGATTGCATTCCGTTTGGACTCCGTTTGATATTTCGTTTCTTCGAAACACTAAAATAGGCAAAAAACAACAATTCTGGGCTGGGCCTCCGATTAATAAGTTAGTCCCAAAAGTAATATAAAAGTGTAAAATAAAGCCCAATACAGTCCAACAGTAGATAATATAGCATGGAGCAATCAAAAATTATAGATACGTTGGAGACGTATCAGTGCCGTTGTTGGTGATGATGCTGTTCGGCATGCCGTAGCGCACCGCTATGTCCTTGACGAACCAGACGGCTGTTGGCCCGTCCAGTTTCTTGATTGGTCTTGCCTCGATCCACTTAGTGAATTTGTCCACTGCCACCAGCAAGTGCGTCATGCCGCCTCGAGCAGTTTTGAAGGGTCCCACCATGTCGAGTCCCCAAACCGTGAAGGGCCAGGCGATCGGTATGGTGCGGAGTGCTGACGCCGGTTGGTGGCTGCGTTTGCTGAAGCGCTGGCATCCCTCACACTTGAGGACGAGCGACTCGACATCTTGGAGGGCCGTAGGCCAGTAGAAACCGTGGCGGAACGCCTTGGCCACCAGGGATCGCGATGCGGCGTGGTGCCCGCACTCGCCCTGATGTATGTCGAGGAGGATGTCGATGCCCGTTCTGCTCGCCGACGCAGCTACCGAACACGCCGGTGGAGCTGCGCTTGATGAGCTCGTTGTTAATGATGCTGTAGGCGGACGCCCGACACTGCACTTGCCGAGCTTCGGTCTCGTCCATGGGGAGAACCCCGTTCTCCAAAAATTCTGATATTGGGTGGGCCCAAGATGGATCCATAACCATGGCGAAGACGGCCACCAGGGTGGGTTCCGAATCGGCAGCCCCCGAGTCGGGGTCAGCAGCCCCCGGGTCAGGGATGGCGCCGGCTGGGTCCAGGACGATGGTGGCCGGGTCAAGCTGAGCAGCCCCTGGACCGGGTTCAGCAATCCCCGGGCAGGGTTGAGGTGCGGTCGGGTCGTCTGGAACATGGATGGACTCGGAGTCCGGCGATGGCTTAAACTACAAAAAAACACTTCCGTGGTGATACGTGTTTGTCACAGTAGGTCGCATTTTTTGTCATGCATGTACATCCATGACAAATTTATGATAGAATCAAGATAGTCATACCTGTGCTATCGTAAAAGTGTTCCATCACATTACCAAAATTATCATTACGGAAGTGTCCACTTCCATGACAATAAATCGCGCGTCACAGAAGTGCTTTCGTCAAGGGTGACCGACACGTGGCATCCACCGTAACGGAACGCCGTTAAGCTATCAGGTCGGGTTTTGGATCCGATAACCCGTTAACAGCCCCGACCAATGGGGATTTTCCACGTGTAAAATCATCATTGGCTAGAGGAAACAAGTGTCGGCTCATCGTTGGGACAAATGTCATCCACTCACTGGACAGAAGGTGCCTATGATACGTTGACACGTGGCACGTCCCAACAGTGGCCCATTCCTGTGGAAAGGCCGGCCCATTTGACTTGGTCAAAAGCTGGCGGGCCGGCGCATGGAAAGCCTGTTAACGGCTTGTTCGCATATAGCCCAGTTACAGCCCGCTAACCCAAGGCCCGTTACGCCCTATCCGAATTATACCCAGTAGCGTCATCTGGGCCATCCAATATGATTCCAGCCCATTTTCACTTCTGGCCCATGTATAGCCCATGACGTCTTTCGGCCCATATGAGGCCCTTTGTAACTCAAGGCCCATAAGCGGCCCATCTTTGGCGGCCCGTAATGAACAATGTATTACTTTACACCCATTAACGGCCCGTGGTGAAACTGGCCCGTAATGAACAGTGTATCACTTTATACCCATTAACGCCCGTTATTCTGTTGGGCCGTTTCCATCCCAAGTTAACTTTCGGCCTTCTGAGGGCCCATTTATTCTTGGGCTCATTTGCAGCATTCGGTTACTTACGGGGTTACATATCGCTATTTTCTCGCCAGGGCCAAATTCAGCCCGTCATTACAATTGGCCCGTTTGTGGACCGTTAGTCTGTTGGGCCATTTTCATAGCATCACCAAGTACGGCCTATTAACGGCCCGTTATGGTCAGCCCATAAAACGTACGATTTCCATTAAAGGCCCATCTACGGCTCATTAAAGGCCCGTACAAGACCCATAAATGAGTCGGCGGCCCATGGATCCTATGAGACTTAGAAGGCCCATGGATCCTACGAGACGTAGAAGGCCCATGGATCCTACGAGACGTAGAAGGCCCATGGATCCTACGAGACATAGAAGGCCCATGGATCCTACGAGATGTAGAAGGCCCATGGATCCGACGGCCCGTGAAGGGCCATGGTCGGGCGAGTTCGCCCCCGTTTGAACGATATAGCATATTCAAAGAATTATCCTACTCAATACTATCACCTCTAAAAAGCATACACTATACAACAAAGAGATCAAGGCATAGAAAGCTAGAATAATCCTACACTATACAATAAAGAAATTACAGCCGATTATACCCACTGGGCATTATGGTTCGGCACAAGTGATAATAGAGCATACACAAACAGCAAATTACATACACTGGGCAAATACAACTCATACATCATGGACGTGCATCAACTTAACTCCATTTGAACTATAATCTCTTCAGAAAATATGATTGGCCGGATTCAGATAGCACAAATTTCAGTCTACAAAATCTCCAATTCCTTCATGGTTACCTCAGTGTCTTGTTTCATTTTTTGACTCCTGCATCTAATACCTGCATGTCCAGTCTCAACTTGTTGATTATACGTTGACAATCATGTACACGTTGTCTTGCCACCTCTAGTTGATGCTCGAGAACATCAGCACATTCCAATTCCAAACCATAATCATTCGGTAACGGCCATGCCGCCTTTGCCGCAGATCTTTGTGTTGATGTCACTTCATCCTGAAATGTTTACGTAAGTACACATGACTAGGGCAAAAATATAGTTACAACGATTGAAGCGAACAAGACACTATTTTGTACTACATGGCAAAACAGGACTAACAATAATGTTACACGTCACTTTTAAAAAAATGTTACACGTCATGAAGCATAAGCGGTGATATTTTAAAATTATAAAAAGATAGTCTGTGCATCCTGCATACAAAAATCCCTCTTAGCTCACCAGAGGAGCATGATGTTGGGGCCCAATCGAAAACACGGACATAAGTTACAAATTTAGACAAAGACGCTATGTATAAGTAAGCAAGCAGTTGGCCATTACATTGCCTCAATTAAAGTCTTAGGGAGCATAATGAACAGCAGAGGGTTTCATACAAACATACTACATGAGAGCAAAACTATGCAATCATTAGCATAGTATAAACTAGATTGTGAGCCTCATGCAATAATAGTTGGTTAATAGACTTCAAAGCTTCAGGCACACTTCGGCAGAGAAATTAAATAGTAAGGCCTTTAATTATGTCAACTAATAGTGATACAAGTACCGAACATCAGGCATGATTATTTGGGCATCTCATTAGCTGAGGACAAATAAAGCAATTGAAAAGAGAAAATTAACTATGCCTCAAACAAACAAGGAATTGAACTGTTGAGTTGCATACAGTGACTTGCCTTAGCAGGTTGAAGAGGCTCAGCGCAGTTCCTACTTCTCTTGCGAGGCTCCTTCCTAACATCTTGTATTTGGAAATCCTCAATCTTATCTTCATTGCACCCCTCTCGCAAGGTGACACAAACTAGTTACTTGTCTCCTTGGAAGATAAATATGCATACTTTCCAGTCTGTGAACACAAAAGGATGAGATTATAACAAAACAACATCACATAATGAAACATGCCGCATCTCTTGCACTTGCACACAATGAAATGAGCATTTACTATGACTACACTATGTAAAAACTAGGCATACCTTCGAACTGGATCTCCGGGTACTCTTGGAGAGCCCTCTTTGTAGTGTCTGACCAAACCTTTATGTCACCTATGAGTTAGACAAGGCCCCACTACAGCAACCATTAGTGTTTAAATCGTTGACAAGCTCTCTTAGAGTGTTAGGTCGAGAACAACAAGTAATCAAAGCAAATAGTCCTAGTATGGCTGGCTGATGCAAACAAGCAATTGAACAGATGTGTGAGCAAATCTTACACATCAAGAAAAGAAGCAAAGAAGGAGGCTTAAAGACCATCACTTGACTGACCAGATTTAAGGGGCATTTAAACATCATGTGCAACGTATGAACTAACATAAACATTGCATATTCCAGATTTTACAATGGAATGCACATGTATTAGGTTATGCTGTATGATGATGCCTAAATGTACGAGATAGCGTGCATGAGTGATTCATCATTGCACGCACAATTGAATTGCAGGTTAAGGGCCAGTTTGATTCCGCCTTTTCAGGGCATATTGTCAAAATAAGCCATAAAAGATGTAAAGAAGTCATTTTTGAGTTATGGGCTTGGGCTTAACTAATTTCGCTTTGGAGGGGGGGTGTTTCGGGTAGAACCTCACTAAAAATTGAAGGGAAGGGGAATAGTGAAATGACTCTGTTGTCTGCCTATATTACACTCAAAATGCAACTGCTGACGCCCGTGTCACACCTGACCCTCAAGTAAAAACAAACACGCAAGCATTCATTGCCCTGCCCGCTTGCATCTCCTCTTCCCTTTCCCTCTACCTCGATCCCCTGCCTGCATCACTAGGGTTCCTCCAGCGAGCCGTCGCCACTGGTACCATCTGGCCTAGTCCTCGATGATGCTATGTCCAGCTAGGCTACATGGCCGGAGGGTAGGGGAAAATCTCCCTGGCTACTCCTCCCTCTGGCGCCGCCCCTCATTCTCATGGTCTCAAAGAATGCTCCACTGTGGTTCGTCCAACGCACTACTCCGGCAGGCGCTGCACAACTATGGCTGATGCCACACTGTGGTAGAAGGGACCTTATTCCCCTCCCCTCCTCCCAGGCCATGGCCTTGAGGTGCTGTTGAAGGATGAGCTCATCCAACAAGGTGAGGATCTCCTCTGATTTTTTGCCAAATTTTCATTCTGATCCACTATACGATGAATTGCTATGAGCTGCTTCTGCTGCTGCTATATGATGCATTGCTATGAGCTACTCCTCCTTCTGTTATATGATGAATTGCTATGAGCTGCTGCTGTATGATGAGTTGCTATGAGCTGCTGCTGCTGCTATATGATGAATTGCTATGAGCTGCTGCTGCTGCTGCTGCTATATGATGAGTTGCTACAAGCTGCTGCTGCTGCTGCTATATGATGAATTGCTATGAGCTGCTCCTGCTGCTGCTATATGATGAATTGCTATGAGCTGCTCCTGCTGGTGCTATATGATGAATTGCTATGAGCTGCTGCTGGTATATGATATATCGCAGACTGCTGCTGCTGTATGATGAGTTACTATGAGCTGCTGCTGCTATATGATGCTTTCAGGTGGTGCTGCTATACGATAATAACCAGCCACTTGGACCATCGAATTTCAATAAATAATTGTTCTTCATTTAAATGTGGGTCATGCGTTCTTCGTTTAAATTAGGCAATGAGATCTCTATGGAAAACATTGACCAAAGTAGATTGTGCCAAGTAGATGGTATCTTTGTATTTGCATTTTGAGCAAATAGTGATGGTCTGTTTTCCTATCATATTAATTACTGCACTGGGTTCAATTTGTGATGTTTGCAAGTCAAATTAATTTCCATATGGGCAGCAAAATGAAAAAATATAATGCAATCTAGACTTTCCATTGATCATACCAAAGAAAAGCTGAAAACGCAATGAAAAGAACTGGTTGGCTTATTACATGGAGCTTATATTCACATGTGCTTATTTTCTTAGGATAACTTCGTAATAACTGTCCCTAAGAAACTTGGCTAATAGAACTGGCATACAAATAACATGTCACGATGATTGCAATGGAGGAGTGACGCGTACCATAGCATGCTGTATAGGCTCACCGCTGCCTCTCCTTTTTTGCGATGTTCCATGAAATTGCCACATACATCTTGTACTTTTTCATTGTGTAACCCTATCTACAAGTTGACACGGCTAATTTCAGACATCTCTACATGATACTACATTGCATATCCCTTGCGCATATTTAAACCACCAATTAACGATTGTGTGCGTACCATAAACTAGCCATGACTCTGTATGCCGGACTAGCAGGCACTCTAAGGGAGCCTAATGTAGTGCACTGGAATTCCTACATGCCACCTACGATTTTTTGTAATGTACTGCCCCTGTTCCTAAATATATGTCTTTGTAGAGATTCCAGTATGGACCACATACTGATGTATATAGATGCATTTTCGAGTGTAGATTCACTCATTTTGCTCCATATGTAGCCTATAGTGGAATCTCTAGAAAGACTTATATTTAGGAACTGAGGTACGAGGTAGTATCATGTATGACATCTACATATCTAATTTAGCAGCCGATGGTAGAAATCATTATGCGCACAAAGGGATTCTTGGTCGAAAAATCCTAGCAAAGCATCTTTGTGAGCCTGAGAACAATACAAGAGAGAGAGAGACGCTTACAAGATCATAGCAATGCCTCGGTCCAAGATCTTGGTTGGCAAAGCTGTTAGATCCGGAAGAAACATCGTCCTTGTAGTTTTGCGGCTGCATAACGGTAACAACGACCGGTTAGTATATTTGAAGTACATCGGTCATGTGATGATGACGGGTTTAAAGGTGACAAGTACCTAGGCCGTCGCGGGTGCTTGGCATCTTGCCAGACGGTGGGAATCAGGTTAGAAACGTCAAGGGTGATGACGCTGCGCTGGCTGTCAGGGTCCAGTAAGGAGATCTAGAACCGTCGAGTAGGGTGTTTGTGGAGTGGCTCCGGTAGGGTGGACTACGGTGTGGGCGAAGCGGATCTATGGCCGTGGACGAGGGCGTAGGTGAAGCTGCTCCGGTGGTTGGGTTAAGGATGGTGTCGACGACGCGGATCTGCAGCCGTGGACGGGGCGTCAGAAGCTGCTCCGGTGGTTGGGTTAAGGATGGTGTCGACGATGCGGATCTGCGGCCGTGGACGGGGCGTCAGAAGCTGCTCCGGTGGTTGGGTTAAGGATGGTGTCGATGATGCGGATCTGCGGCCATGGACGGGGTGTCAGAAGCTGCTCCGGTGGTTGGGTTAAGGGTGGTGTCGATGATGCGGATCTTCGGCCGTGGACGGGGCATCAGAAGCTGCTCCGGTAGGTTGGATGAGGGTGCGAGGAAGCGGATCTGAGGCCGTGGACTTGTGAGTTGGCAAAGCAGCCCTAGTAGGGTTGAGAATGGTATAGGCGAAGCTACTCCGGTAGGGTTGATGATGGTGTCGGCGAAGCGGCTCTGGTAGGGTTGAGGAAGGTGTCGGCGAAGCGGCTCTGGTAGGGTTGAGGACGGTGTTGGCGAAGAGGATCAGAGGCCGTCGGCGGGGCGTCGGTGGGGGCTGACTCGGGGGTGTGGACAAAGCGTCTCCGGTGGGGAATCTGAATGAGTTGTTGCAGATCTTGGCGCTTGACGAGAGTACCGGCGAAGCAGATCCGGCGCCGTGGACAAGGCCGGCACTGAATGGGCTGTGGTACAGTGGTGGATGAGCAGTCTACTTGTTTCTAGGGGAGGTGGGAGGGGTAGATCCGGACGCAAAAGCAGATCCGGCAAGGTGGACGCCGCTGGCAGCGAATGGGCTATGGTACGCCGATGGATGAGCAGTCTAGGGTTTCGAGAGGGGAGGGGAGAAAGGGCGATGAAGTACGGACGGCGTGATGTAAGATGTTGTGGTGCTGCGGAGTTAGTCATTTTTGCGGGAGGGGGAGAGGAAATGGGGGTGCCGTGTAGTGGGGGAACCGGAAGTTACCAAAGCAGCCCCGACCTATCATGTAGATGAGGGCGGTATTGTAACTGTTGGTCTCTGTGCACCAAGGACAAAAGGTGGATTTCGCATGCTAAAGACTAAGGTGGCAGAAATTTTAGAAGGAGGCGGGAGATTTTGCCGCCCGCGGGATCGTTCGTATCCAGTTTCAACTAATTTTGGACCGTGCTAGCAGGAAGGTCATGCTAGACTGTGTACACAGGGCACGCGTCAGCAGTTAATAACTAGTGTGAAGTCAACCCCAGAAAAAAAGACAATAACTCGGGACGATGCGCCGATAACTTGGACGTTCACACGGGCGCGGCCAATCGTACGGGTGTAGTGGCGCGTTCACAAAAAGGGATCAAACGCTCAGCCTATGTATTTCTCGTGTAAATAGATAATTTAGTGCCATTGGTTATTTACTTTAAACATAATGCATTGACGTGTTAGTGTAGAGGCGCACAAAAAGAAATGGATATTGTAGTCAACTACTTAAAAGTGTTACCTCATATGATTACATAGCCTCCATTTCGTAAATTGCGTACCTGTTGAATTCATATATGAATATTACATATATTACTTCAAAATAGAAACTTAAATCATCCAAGACTATTGAATTTGAATGCAAGAGTAACAATGGTGCATATACATGATAGCTACATTGGTTGTTTGAAGAAACATCAACGTAACTTTGGCATGCACAACTGAAAAGGTTTATTTAAATAGAAAAATGTGATATGTGAGTGTCCAATCTTTATAGCGTTGAATCGATATTGTACCTTTGGCCACGATCTGAAGTAGATATTGACTTATGTTCAAGCGATGCACGTCCACGATCGCTAGATAGTGATACGTGAATGAATTGTGCAATCTCTCTCACACGCATACATATCTCATTTCCCTGTGGGCATCGGAATCACACACGCACACTTCATGTATTTCTCTCCCTCCGTCAGGGTTAAATCCGTCTTTCTACCCCTTCCTACAAGTCTCTCACACAGAAACACACACACTCTCTATGTCTAACATGCCCACCCCTTTAATTCCGCCCACCCCTTTAATTCCGCCCACCCACAGCCACTAATGTCTCAAAGTATAATAATGTCTCTCACACATATGCTATCTACCTATCCCTTAATATAGCTAGACATGTGTCACACAAACTCCTCCCTACTAGCAAGATGCCCATGCGTTGCACGGAACATCAAGATGCATTTGTATGAGAAGTTTATCTTGTGGGAGAAAAGGATGAACGAGGGAATGCCTTATTTGCAAATGCGGAGAGGGGTGTGGGTATATTTTTGCAAATTGCCATAGTTTCCTTCCTGTCTGGGATATAAATCGGATGGCCTATATTGCAGGATGGTAGGAACACCATCATCACCAACTCAGTTTTTTTATAAGAGTAGAGATATGTGAGTGTCACTGCCCCCCCCCCCCCACACACCCACACTTCCCAACACCGAAGGAGTAGGGTGACACCTCGATCTTGATACTAATCTATCGACTGGCTTCTCTCTCAAACACACACACACACACACACACACACACTACCCGGCACCGAAGGAGTAGGGTGGCACATCGATCTTGATAATAATCTATCTACTCCTCTTTCAAACACACACACACTCACTCACTCACTCACTCACTAGTTGTGCCTCTGTGCCTACCGTGCACACCCTCGACACGTCTTTCTCTCCCTCCCCCCCCCCCCCCAACAATGACAGCAGAAGGGTGACAACTCGATCTGATCATAATCTGTCAATTGGTTTCTCTCTCAAACATTGTGTCTCGGTGCCTCGCTCGGTAGCCACCTCTATATGAAGACTTCTCACGCACGCACAACTGTAGTGACGATGACGCTGAACCCAGTGTGCCTTGTTTTTATCGGCCTCATGTGATAGTTTTCACCCTGTTTTCTGTTAATTAACAAGGCAACCTTTTCTTTGTTACTACTAGTGAATCTGAAATCATTCGGGGCAGACATAAAATATATCACTTCAACCCAATTATCGCAGCAACTATTTTAAAATAAATTAGCTAGCTGCCCGTGCATTGCATGGAACATCAAGATGCATTTGTATGAGTAGTTTATCTTGTGTGAGAAAAGGTTGAACGAGGGAAGGCCTTATTTGCGAACGTGGAGAGACGTGTGGGTATATTTTTGCAAAATTGCCATAGTTTCTTTCCTATCCGTTAGATATAAATCCGACGGCCTTTATTGCAGGATGGCACGACATCATCACCAACTCTGTTTTCTACTCCCTCCGTCCGAAAATACTTGTCATCAAAATGGATAAAAAGAGATGTATATAAAACTAAAATATGTCTAGATACATTTCCTTTTATCCATTTTGATGACAAGTATTTCCGGACGGAGGGAGTATTTGTCTTTTTAGAGATTTCAACAAGTGACTATGACCGGACCTTACCAACATACTCAAAAAAAGTAGTCCATAATTTTGATGTTACCCTCTTTTCTTGGCGGTGCGAAATCTGGATACCTCATAAATAAATCAAGGACAAATCTGACCCCTTCCTGAAAAGACATACAGAGCAAAATGAGTGAATCTACACTCTAAAATATGTCTACATACACATCCGTATGTGGTAGTCCATTTGAAATCTGAAAAAGACAAATATTTAGGAACGAATGGAGTATATATAAGAGTAGACATGGATATATATCTCCAGCATGGTCTACAACAAAAGTGTGCTGGGCTGGATAGCGCCGGATGCTCGCAACGCGATGACATGAGTTCGAATTTTGTATTTTAACTTTTATTTTTATATTGTATATTACTCTACTTATTTAATATATACTTCTTTCGCTATTGTCGGTGTCAAAACCGGCGGATCTCGGGTAGGGGGTCCCGAACTGCGCGTCTAGGCGGATGGTAACAGGAGACAAGGGACACGATGTTTTACCCAGGTTCGGGCCCTCTTGATGGAGGTAAAACCCTACGTCCTGCTAGATTAATATTGATGATGTGTGTTACAAGAGTGGATCTACCACGAGATCAAAGAGGCTAAACCCTAGAAGCTAGCCTATGGTATGATTGTTGTTTGTCCTACGGACTAAAACCCTCCAGTTTATATAGACACCGGATAGGGTTAGGGTTACACAGAGTCGGTTAAAAATGTAGGAGATCTACATATACATCTCCCCAAGCTTGCCAACCACCCCAAGGAAAGTCCCAACCGGACACGGGACAAAGTCTACAATCTTGTAACTTCATAGTCATGGAGTCCGGCCGATGATGATAGTTCGCTATCCGGACACCCCTAGTCCGAACTCCCTCAAGAGCTCCCCTGAACCAGGGCTTCAATGACGATGGGTCCCAGCGCATATTGTCTTCGGCGTTGCAAGGCGGGTTCTCCTTCAATCTTCATGTTCCCGCCGAATAGTGTCCAGCTTCTTTACTGAATGTTGCGCTCCTTGGCTCCTACGCCCAATAATGGCCTTCTTCCACGTGTAAATACGAATGTGAAGGGCTGGGATATTTTACATTTTACCCCTAGCGTGCGAGCAACGAGCCGCCTATAAGAGAGGCGAGGATCTAGATCCAGCTCACACCATCCTCCATCCGCAAGTTCTCATCGGCGCCTCGGCTGTAAATCCATTCCATCATGGATAGCCGACGCTGCTCCTCCTCTCGCGCTCCCAGCCCTAAGCCAGGAAATTGGGGAGAAGCTCAGTCCCACACAATGAGCTAGTGGTACTCTGCATCGAGGGATATCTTCCCCCAGCTTTCATGGTTTCGGTTCGAGCCGGACTAGCCACCTACAAAGGTGGAAAGCAGGCGGAGGGCGTCCCCAACCCTTCCAAAGGGGAGCGGGTATGCTTTGTCCCCTATCTAATAAGGGGACTCGGATTTCCATACATCCGCTTTCTCCGGGGCTCCTAGAGTTCTACGGACTCCAACTTCACCACCTCACGCCCGCCTCCATTTTGCACATCGCGGGCTTCGTAGCTTTGCGAGCTGTTCTTGGGCATCGATCCCCATTTTGCCCTGTGGAAGAGATTGTTTTGTCTCGCACCCGTTCTCATGAGGGGTCGATATATCAAGTGGGCGGAGCCGAAATATGGCGCATCGCCGGGACCGGATATCTATCCAGCACCCCGAAGAAGGCGTCCGAAGACTGGCCTTCGGAATGGTTCTACATGGAGGACGGCTCTCTGCTGGATCCAGTCCGGATCAGCCTCCCGGAGTTCAACAATGCTCCCTTGAAGAAACGCCTGAGTTGGCGCCCGCGGAGCCCTCAACGGGAAGATGATAGGAGCGTCCATTATCTGATGGGCCGGATTAGGTTACTGGCCCACTCGGATTGACCATGATTGGAGTCATGGCCACGTGCATTATGCGAGGGTGCAGCCACTCCAATATAGGGGCCACCCTATGTGGGATTTCAACGGGAAGACGATGCCACCCGTCATGGCCGCATAAAGGGCCAGGCTCGGCAGCCGATCCGCAAAGATCCTGTCCGGCTTGTACAAGGGAGAGGAGGAGGACTTCCTCCGCAAGAATCCGCTGAATGGATTTTCTATGAATAACCCTCGGAGCTGGGTAAGCGGATGTTCATCTACCCGATCCATACTTTTTTAAAGTCAAGTATCTTACTCTGCGATTTCGACGCAGGAGCTTCGCCGGGACATGGAGGGCATACGAAGCCTAGCTCCACAGCCCGAGGATCCGGAACAATCCCTCGATCTGACCTCCGAAGAGGATCCGGACATAAAGGTGGAGCTGATTGACGGGGTGTTCCACCAACGTAGCATAGATAATGCCCTAGTCGCCATTACGGCTGACTACCCCGGTTTGTTCCCAGCCTCCAGTGATCGTGACCAAGGTCTTGACACCATCATTTGATCCGCGCTCAATTCGACCATCCCATACCGATGGTGCATCGCAGGAGGTGCCTTTAAGGTGGGAAGCCGAACCCGCGCGGCCGGACAACAAGGGTCGATCCGCCCAGCAGGAGGAAGAGGAGCTGATGCGCGAACGAAACATCGCCAAGAACGGTACGGAGCGCCGCTATTTTTAAGGGAAGGATCCCTAGGAGGTATATTAATGCTCATAACCTTTCCAGAAATAGCGCTCGCCGGACAGTGTCCGGAGAGATTGCCAATCAAGCCTCCACCGGCCATGCTCCAACGCATGGTCCGGGAGGGGAGGCAAATACAAGGCGTGAGCCGGACGCTCCTCCGACGGAGGATGCCGACAGGCTGTCCGCCACCCGGTCTAAGGTGGAGAGCGCCATGAATCACAGGCGTCGTCGGACAGTTCTTCGTGGCGTGTTTCTCCCCGAGGCGTTAAATGCCTTTAAAGCGGAACGCGCACCTCCGCAAGCCGCTCAAGATGGGTTAACGAGCCACGGAGCAAAGATGTGAAAGACATACGGGTAAGTAATTTTAATAGTTATATATGCCAAGAGCCCCGAGACTTAAAATAGTTGAAATAACTGATTTAAGGATCAATTATCATGCAGTGGTCTTACGGAGAAGAATACCCATCTGTCCTAGGAGCTCCAAGAGTGCAAGGCCCAACTTGAGGTCAAGATCGCCGCCACTGTGGGGAGCCACAGAGACCCCGCTGGTAAGACGATACTTTGAAAAGATAATTATTTAGCAAAGTGTGGCGAATCGACAATAATATTGCAGGTCGCGGACTAGATCCGGACAGGCAACAGCTACTGCGTCAGCTAAAGGCCGGCGAGAGGGTGCTTATGAAGGTCCAGCATGAGAGAAACAAGCTCCAAGATGCCCACACCCAGCAAGGAGAAGAGCTGAAAGGTGTTCGGGCCCAGCTGTCTGGCGAAGGAGAATCAGCGGCTTCGTCGCGGCATTTATAGTAAGTGCTTGAACGAATTCCTTTGAAAAGAAGAATTCGGCGAGGAAGTCGATTGACAGAAATATGTCTTTAGGTGTGCTCACAGGTCGCCTCATGGAGGAAATGCACGAGTCAACGGGTGACCAACTTCCGAGCTAGTGCAATTGCTCGAACGTGTTCGGCAGCGATGAGTGGCGTCGTTCATGCTTTATGGCCATCCGCCTCCCTACCCGAGGGCCTTGGTGGGCTTGTTGAGAAGCCAGGAGCACGGCGCCTCCGCTTGTGGAAGATATCGGCCTGCCGTCAAAGGCGCCAGGGAGGCCTGGGCCATGGTGAAGACACGTTACATTCAAGTCCCACCCAAACCACATGGCCGAGGTCGGACTGCAGGGCCTGATGGGAAGGAGATCCTGTGAGTTGATGTACGGCCAAGTAGAACTGGCGAAATATTCCCAACAGGACTATAAATTAGACAACTGTTAGATGGGATTGAGGAGGAGTACAATCGATCGGTTTGACGATGTAATTTGAAATGACATGTAAAATGCCTTCTAGCCGGATTGTAGATCGTTTGTCTTTGTGGACCGTTTCGCTTCAACCTCGGGACCCAACAGTCCGGAGTGTGTCCGAATACCCTTACGGTTATAAAAGAACCGGGGCATGCATGGAGACAAGGCGTCGGGGTCATAATTGCTTTATCAGACAAGTGCCCAACTAGTTATGTTATATTACATGGTTGGTAAAAACATCTTCCAGGGAGAATAGTTCCGTTAAGGGTTCCTTTCCCTGGGGGGCATGCCCTAAAGTGCAATGCCGGACTGCGAAAATAGCAGAAAAAACATCTGGGGGCAAATAAATAAGTAAGTAATAAATCATCTTTCAAGTCACCGACCGAATATTCTCTTAAGAACGCTAGCTTTCGGCTTCACCCAGTCTGAGGTACACATCCGGCTGACCCGGCGATAATAATCACAGAGGTGCTCCTTTACCTCCTAGCCGAACAATCGGGAACGAGGGGTAAGCACAGGAGCCGTGCAACCCAGCTTGGCCAAAACTTAAGTCACATCAATGCATATAATGGTGAATAAAAGGTACATGCGAAGTATGACACATGTATTGGGCATGAAGCCGTATGAATAAGCTACATTAAAGAAGCCCCAGTATATTGAGTGCCAGGAGCACATCAAGTGTGTCGCGGACAAAGCGCAAATCGGCCCACAAAAGGTATTGAGAAAAGTGGGAAGAAGGAGGAGGATGAGAGACAAGAAAAAGGGTGGACGGGGAGTGAGACGAACCCGAGTCCGGCGTTAAGCGTAGAATCTTCGGAGACGGGCTGCGTTCCATGGGTTCGGATCGAGTCGGTTGTCATTTGCGTTACGTAGACGGTATGCTCCGCCGGTCAGGACTTGGTCGATGATGAAGGGACCTTCACACTTGGGCTTAAGTTTGTCCCTTTTCTTGTCCGGCAGGCGTAGAACAAGTTCGCCAACATTGTAAGTTTTGGCCCGTACTTCTCTGCTTTGATATCTTCGAGCCTGCTGCTGATAAAATGCGGAACGAGCCTTTGCCACATCCCGCTCCTCCTCTAAGGCACCCAAACTATCCTGCCGATCTAACTCGGCTTCTCTTTCTTCGTACATGCGCACGCGAGGTGAGTCATGAATTATATCGCAGGGCAGAACTGCCTCTGCGCCGTATACCATGAAAAATGGTGTGAATCCAGTAGTTCGGTTTGGCATGGTCCGCAGCCCCCAGAGTACGGAGTCGAGCTCCTCTACCCAGTGCGTGTTAGATTCCTTGAGGGACCGCACTAGTCTGGGTTTGATGCCGCTCATGATTAGACCATTTGCTCGCTCGACTTGACCGTTAGTTTGGGGGTGATAGGCAAGCGTAATCGAGCTTAATGCCCATATTTTTGCACCCGAGTTTAACCTCGTTGGCCGTGAAGTTCGTGCCGTTATCGGTGATGATGTTGTGGGGACGTAAAGCGGTGTACTACCCCGGATATGAAGTCTATCACCGTCCGGATTCTGCCGTTTTAACCGGCTTGGCCTCAATCCATTTGGTGAATTTGTCCACCATGACCAATAAGTATTTGTGCTTGTGGGTTCCCCCTTTAAGGGGTCCAACCATGTCAAGCCCCTGCACATGAACGGCCAGGTGATGGGTATAGTTTTGAGGCGGTGGGTGGCATGTGGCTCGATTAGCAAAGAGCCGGCAACCGACGCATCGTTGGACTAAGTCCACGAGCATCTGCCCGGCTGTCGGCCAATAAAATCCTATACGGAAGGCCTTGCCTACAAGGGCCCGGGCTGCAGCGTGGTGCCCGCCAAGTCCGGCGTGAATTTCAGCCGGAGATTTCGCCTTCCTCTTCGGAGATACACCTTTGAAGGACTCGGTTGTGCTTTTCTTATAAAGTTCTCCCTCATGGACCTTGTAGGCTTTAGATCGCCGAACTATGCAGCGGGCCTCATTTTGGTCTTCGGAAGTTCTGCCGCATTAAGTAGGCGAGGAATGGTTCATCCACGGGCAATTCGCCATTATTTCGTGAGTGAAGGTGTTATTTCGTTGGTGAGTCGGCCGATTGTGTCGTAATGGTCTCGACTTAGGTGATGCTGTTGGCTCCGGATTGTTATTTCGGACTCCTCTTCCCATAATCTGGATGGCTTGAAGAGCCGTTCTGTGAAGATGTTTGGAGGGGCGGTGTCTCGTTTGGCGCCGATGCGTGCTAACACGTCTGCTGCTTGGTTATTATCCGGGCTACATGGTGGAATTATAGTCCTTGAACCGAAATGACATTTTTAGGACGGCGTTGCTATGGTAAGCTGCCATTTTTGGATGTTTGGCGTCAAAGTCTCCATTTACTTGGGATATAGCGAGGTTTGAATCCCCGCGCACCTCTAGGCGTTGAATGCCCATGGAGATTGCCATCCGAAGGCCATGTAGAAGGGCCTCGTATTCGGCTGCGTTGTTGGAGTCCATGTACATTATTTGAAGTACATATTGGATTGTGTCTCCAGTTGGGGACGTCAGGACGACGCCAGCCCCCAAGCCAGCAAACATTTTGGATCCGTCGAAATGCATGATCCGGTTAGTACGTACCGTACTCTTTAGGGAGTTCGGCTTGGTCCATTCGGCGACGAAGTCAGCCGTAACTCGTGACTTAATAGCTCGCCGTGGTTTGTAGGTTATGTCAAATGGTAAGTGCTCGATAGCCCATTACGCAATCCTGCCCGCTATGCGTCGCGATTGTTTATAATATCGTTGAGAGGTACTTCGAGGCCACCGTTATTGAACACTCTTGAAAGTAGTGTCGCAGCTTCCGGGATGCCATGAACACCGTGACACGCTATCTTTTGATAATGTGGGTACCGGATTTGCATGGAGTTAGAACATTGGATACGTAGTACACTTTGGTTTTTGAAGAGGGAATTTGTGCCCTTCGCTTCTCGTTCAACGACGAAAGTACCGCTACCGACAACTTGATATGTTGCTGCGATATATAATAACATAGGTTCGCCCAGGTTGGGCACGCACCGTAACCGGATTTGTTGCTAGTATGGCCTTTATTTCTTGAAGTCCGTTCCGGCAGCATCCGGCCCATTCGAAATGTTCGATTGCACCGGAGGAGGCGGTAGAGGGCGAGCCTTTTCTCCCAAACGGGAAATGAAGCGACTTAAGGCCGCTACGCATCCGGTTAGTTTATGTATCTGCTTGAGGTCTTTTGGAATATCCAATTGTGACAGAGCTCGGATTTTAGCCGGGTATGCTTCAATTCCTCTACCGGATACGATGAAGCCCAAGAGCTTTCCTACCGGGTACCAAGACGCATTTTTCCTGACCGAGCTTAATGTCATATGCTCGTGGGTTGTCGAATGTCACCGAAAGTCTTCTACTAGAGTTCCGGCGTGTTTGGTCTTGACGACCACATCGTGGTAATTATGCCTCTACTTGTTTTGCCTATCTGGGTAGCGGACATGTTTGAATCATACCGATATGTTGCGCCAGCGTTTTTGAGTCCGAAGGGCATTGTGTTGAAGCAGAATGGCCCATATGGAGTAATGAATGCCGTTGCGGCCTGGTCTTTCTCCCCATCTTGATTTGATGGTATCCGGAGTATGCGTCGAGGAAGCACAATGAATCGTGCCCTGCGGTAGCATCGATGATTTGGTCGATGCGAGGGAGGGGGAAAGGGTCCTTTGGACAGGCCTTGTTAAGTTCTTTAAAATTGACGCAGAGGCGCCAGGATTTGTCCTTTTTTGGTACCATTACTAGATTGGCTAGCCAGTCCGGATGCTTTATATCTCTGATGGACCCGGCTTCTAAGAGTTTGGCTAGCTCTTCTCCTATTGCCTGTCTTTTGGGCTCGGAAAATCGCCGAAGAGCTTGTTTGACTGACTTGAATCCTTTTAGGATATTTAGGTTGTGCTCTGCCAGCCTGCGTGGGATTCCTGGCATGTCTGAAGGGTGCCAGGCAAAAATGTCCAAATTTTCCCGAAGGAATTCTCGTAGTGCGGCTTCGACATCAGGACTTAACTGTGCCCCAATGGAGGCCGTCTTTGTGGGGTCCGTTAGATGGACCTGAAATTTGACTATCTCGTCTGCTGGTTTAAAAGAGGTGGATTTGGACCTCTTATCGAGTATCACATCGTCCCTATCCACCGTGGAGCGCAGCATAGTTAGTTCCTCTGCCGCTAGGGCTTCGGACAATGCCTCTAGGGCGGTCTGGCTGTCTTATTTTCAGCGGAGTGCCAGATTCGGATCACTGGCGAGAGTGATTATCCCGTTGGGTCCGGGCATTTTGAGCTTCATGTACCCATAGTGGGGTATAGCTTGGAAGATTGTGAATGCCTCTAGCCCTAACAAAGCGTGATATCCGCTGCAGAATGGGGCCACTTGAAACGTGACCTCCTCGGACCTGTAATTGTCCGGTGGGCGAACACTACATCTAGTGTGATTTTTCTGCATGGCGTACTTCTCGACTAGGGATTATCCCTCTGAAGGTTGTGCTGTTTCGCTCAATGCGGCTCCAATCAATTTCCATTTTTGAAGGGTTTCCTCATAGATGAGGTTTAATCCGCTGCCGCCATCCATGAGTACCTTAGTAAGACGAAAACCGTCCACTATCGGACTGAGGACCAATGCGGCTGGTGCTCTAGCTGTTCGGAATTTAGGTTCGTCACTGGCGTTGAAGGTGATAGCCGTGTCGCTCCATGGATTTGTTGTTGCTACTTGGTAGACTTCGGCGAGGCTGCGGATTGTTCGTTTCCGCATGTTATTTGATGCGAAAGTCTCAAGATCATTAATACCGTCTCGGTCTTCTTTGGGTTGGTTGCGGGGCTAAAAAGCCTCGCCACTTTTGGCCACTCGCCGTAGTATCCAACACGCTCAAGGCTGTGTGTTGGAGTGGCGCCCTCCGTCTTTGTGGATTTTGCAGGTCCGTTGAGCCAACCCTCCAAAGATGGTTCCGTACCCTTTAGGGGGTTTTGGTTTTTTGGTATTCAACCCGGGTGCTTGATAATGATGCACCCTTTTGTGTCGGACTAGGGATGTATTCGGGGCCGGATTATCCCAAAATTTACTTTCGTTTTCCAGGCGCTCTCCATCGCACAGTACTTTTGTACTATGGTCGCCAAGTCAGCAAAGCATGTAATTTCGCGACGACTTATGGCGTTTAGGATTCCCTTGTCCGTGCAGTTATTGCATAAATTTGGATTGCGTCCTCCTCTCGGCAGTCCTTTATCCTGTTCTTAACCAGGAGGAATCTGGCCCAGTAATGATGTACTATTTCAGCGGGCTCTTGCCGAATTCGAGAGAGATCGCTAATGTTTGGGTGGGCGGGTGGAACTAGATCCGGAACCCCATCCAATTTAGGACTCAAGGGCCGAGAAGTTTCCGAACTTGGAAGTTTGGATTTTTTAGTGTTATCCAATGAGTCCAACCCGCCGCCTGACTTTAAGTTCAAGGCTTGGTCGACGTCCGTCCCTCTGCGGGAATCCGGCATGGAGGGATCGGGAATCCGGACGCAACTAGTCCTTAAGATGCAAGAAGAATCGCCGCATTGCTGCTCTAGCACAAAGAACATGATGGGTAGCTCGGGAGAGTTGATCTCTCGGATCGGTTTTAGGCCTGATCCGGTCGTGAAATCCGTGGCGACTCCTGTGGCAGCGATGCGATCCAAGAGCTCGTTTATGGAGGAGAGCTCGATCGGATCTAACTGCTTGGCAAGTTCGAACTCGGAGATTTGTTTCGATGACTCGAGAGGTCATCGTCGGTAGCGATGGCGGATGGCGGTCATAAGAAAACCACCTAGCGAAGAGTCTCGCCAATGCCAAGGCTCCTTTGACGATAGTATCATCTTTAAAGACGAGATGAGGCATCCTACCTGACGGCGACGACACAGAGGAACTCTCAATGAAAGCACCAATGTCGGTGTCAAAACCGGCGGATCTCGGGTAGGGGGTCCCGAATCGCTGGCCCAAAGCGGATGGTAACAGGAGACAAGGGACACAATGTTTTACCTGTGTTCGGGCCCTCTTGATGGAGGTAAAACCCTACATCCTGCTAGATTAATATTGATGATGTGTGTTACAAGAGTGGATCTACCACGAGATCAAAGAGGCTAAACCCTAGAAGCTAGCCTATGGTATGACTGTTGTTCGTCCTACGGACTAAAACCCTCCGGTTTATATAGACACCGGATAGGGTTAGGGTTACACAGAGTCGGTTACAAAGGTAGGAGATCTACATATCCGTATCGCCAAGCTTGCCTTCCACGCCAAGGAAAGTCCCATCCGGACACGGGGCGAAGTCTTCAATCTTGTATCTTCATAGTCTTGGAGTCCGGCCGATGATGATAGTTCGGCTATCCGGACACCCCCTAGTCCAGAACTCCCTCAGTGACCGACACATGGCATCCACCATAACGGAACGCCGTTAAGCTATCGGGTCGGGTTTTTGATCCGATAACCCGTGAACAGCCCCGACCAATGGGGATTTTCCACGTGTAAAATCATCATTGGCTGGAGGAAACACGTGTCGGCTCACCATTGGGACAGATGTCAACCGCTCATTGGACCGAAGGCGCCTATGATATGGCGACATGTGGCACGGCCCAACAGAGGCCCATTCCTATGAAAAGGCCGGCCCGCTTGACTTGGTCAAAAGGTGGTGGGCGGCCCACTGAAAAGCTTGTTAACGGCTTGTATGCATATAGCCAATTCTGACCCGCTAACACAGGCCGTTCGCCCTATCCGAATTAGGCCCAAGAGCATCATCTGGCCGTCCAATATGATTCGGCCCGTTTTAACTTCCGGCCCATGTGCGGCCCATGACTTCTTTCGGCCCATATGAGGACCTTTGTAACTCTTGGCCCATTAACGGCCCGTGGTGAAACTGGCCCGTAATGAACAGCGTATCACTTTATACCCATTAACGGCCCGTTATTCCATTGGGTCGTTTCCAGCCCAAGTTATCTTTCGGCCTTCTCAGGGCCCATTGATTCTTGGGCTCATTTGCAGCATTCGGTTACATATGCCCCGTTACTGTTATTTTCTGCTTGTGGGCCAAATTCAGCCCGTCGTTACGGTCAGCCCGTTTGCGGACCATTAGTACGTTGGGCCGTTTTCATGTCAAAAAAACCCGTTGGGCTGTTTTCATAGAGTTATCAAATACGACCTATTAACGGCCTGTTATGGTCCATGAATAGTACGGCCCATCATTGGCGAAATGATGATACGCCCCGTAGAAGGCTGATAACCAACAGGTATAGGGGATCGCAACAGCTTTCAAGGGTAGAGTATTCAACCCAAATTTGTTGATTCGACACAAGGGGAGCCAAAGAATATTCTCAAGTATTAGCAGCTGAGTTGTCAATTCAACCACACCTGGAAACTTAGTATCTGCAGCAAAGTGTTTAGTAGCAAAGTAATATGATAGTGGTGGTAACGGTAACAAAATTAAAGACAGCAAAGTAATGTTTTTGGTATTTTGTAGTGATTGTAATAGTAGCAACGGAAAAGTAAATAAGCGAGAACCAAGATATGGAAAGCTCAGTAGGCACCGGATCGATGATGGATAATTATGCTTGCGGATGCGGTTCGTCATGTATATGATCATAACATAGGGTGACATGAACTAGCTCCAATTCATAAATGTAATGTAGGCATGTATTCCGAATATAGTCATACGTGCTTAAGGAAAAGAACTTGCATGACATCTTTTGTCCTATCCTCCCGTGGCAGCGGGGTCCTATTGGAAACTAAGGGATATTAAGGCCTCCTTTTAATAGAGAACCGGAACAAAGCATTAGCACATAGTGAATACATGAACTCCTCAAACTATGGTCATCACCGAGAAGTATCCCGATTATTGTCACTTCGGGTTGTCGGATCATAACACATAATAGGTGACTATAGACCTGCAAGATAGGATCAAGAACTTCGCATATATTCATGAAAACATAATAGGTTCAGATCTGAAATCATGGCACTTTCGGGCCCTAGTGACAAGCATTAAGCATAGCGAAGTCATAGCAACATCAATCTCGAGAACATAGTGGATACTAGGGATCAAACCCTAACAAAACTAACTCGATTACATGATAAATCTCATCCAACCCATCACCGTCCAGCAAGCTTCACGATGGAATTACTCATGCACGGCGGTGAGCATCATGAAATTGGTGATGGAGGATGGTTGATGATGACGACGGCGACGAATCCCCCTCTCCGGAGCCCCGAACGGACTCCAGATCAGCCCTGCCTAGAGGTTTTAGGGCTTGGCGGCGGCTCCGTATCGTAAAACATGATGATTTCTTCTCTCCGATTTTTTTTTCTCCCTGAAAGCTAATATATAGAGTTGGAGTTGGCGTCGGAAGGTGTCCAGGGGGCCCACAAGGTAGGGGGCCTGCCCTAGAAGGGGGCGCACCCCCCACCCTCGTGGACAGGGTGTGGGCCCCCTGGGCTTCATCTTTGGCGAGGATTTTTTATTATTTTTTGAAAGACATCCCGTGGAGTTTCAGGTCATTCTGAGAACTTCTGTTTTCTGCACATAAAACAACATCATGGCAATTCTGCTGAAAACAGCGTCAATCCGGGTTAGTTCCATTCAAATCATACAAGTTAGAGTCCAAAACAAGGGCAAAAGTGTTTGGAAAAGTAGATACGACGCAGACGTATCAACTCCCCCAAGTTTAAACCCTTGCTTGTCCTCAAGCAATTCAGTTGACAAACTGAAAGAGAAAAAGAAAAACTTTTACAAACTCTGTTTGCCCTTGTTGTTGTACCTATGTCAAGCCAAAGATTCAGGTTTTCAAAGAAAGATCATAACTAACCACATTTGCAATAACTCCTAGGTCTCATGTTTACTCATATCAATAACATAATCAGCTAGCAAGCCATAATAATAAATCTCGGATGACAACACTTTCTTAAAATAATCATAATAAGATATAACAAGATGGTATCTCGCTAGCCCTTTCTGAGACCGCAAAACATAAATGCAGAGCACCTTCAAAGATCAAGGACTGACTAGACATTGTAATTCATGGTAAAAGAGGTCCAATCATAGTCATACCCGACATAAATTAATAGTAATGAATCCAAATGGCAGTTGTGCTCTCCAGCTAGTGCTTTTAATAAGAAGGTGATGACTCAACATAAAAGTAAATAGATAAGCCCTTCGCAGAGGGAAGCAGGGATTTGTAGAGGTGCTAGAGCTCGGTTTTGAAATAGAGATAAATTATATTTTGAGTGGCATACTTTCATTGTCAACATAACAACTAAGAGATGACGATATCTTCCATGCTAAACAAATTATAGGCGGTTCCCAAACAGAATGGTAAAGTTTATACTCCCTCCTCCACAAGCATCAATCCATGGCTTGCTCAAACAACGAAAGTGCCTCCAACATTCAACGGGTCCTGTGGGGAGTTTTTTTGCAATTATTTTGATTTAGTTTGCATAAAGCATGGGACTGGGCATCCGGTGACCAGCCATTTTCTCATGAGTGAGGAGCGGAGTCCACTCCTCTTGAGAATAACCCGCCTAACACGGAAGATAAGGGCAGCCCTAGTTGATATATGAGCTATTCGAGCATGCAAAATAGAATGTTTATTTGAAGGTTTAGAGTTTGGCACATACAAATTTACTTGGAACGGCAGGTAGATACCGCATATAGGAAGGTATGGTGGACTCATATGGAACAACTTTGGGGTTTAAGGGATTGGATGCACAAGTAGTATTCCCGCTTAGTACAAGTGAAGGCTAGCAAAAGACTAGGAAGCGACCAACTAGAGAGCGACAACAGTCATGAACATGCATTAAAATTAATAAACATTGAATACAAGCATGAGTAGGATATAATCCACCATGAACATAAATATCGTGAAGGCTATGTTGATTTGTTTCAACTACATGCGTGAACATGTGCCAAGTCAAGTCACTTAAATCATTCAAAGGAGGATACCGCCCCATCATACCACATCACAACCATTTTAATAGCATGTTAGCACGCAAGGTAAACCATTATAACTCGTAGCTAATCAAGCATGGCACAAGCAACTATGATCTCTAATTGTCATTGCAAACATGTTTATTCATAATAAGCCGAATCAGGAATGATGAACTCATCATATTTACAAAAACAAAAGAGGTTGAGTTCATACCAGCTTTTCTCATCTTAGTCAGTCCATCATATATCATCATAATTGCCTTTCACTTGCACGACCGAACGATGTGAATAATAATAAGAGTGCACGTGCATTGGACTAAGTTGGAATCTGCGAGCATTCAACAAACAGGAGAAGACAAGGCAATATGGGCTCTTGGTTAAATCAACAATGATGCATATAAGAGCCACTTCAACAATTTAATCATGGTCTTCTCCTACTGACCCCCAAAGAAAAGAAAAGAAATAAAAACTATTTACATGGGAAAGCTCCCAACAAGCAAAAGAAGAATGGGAAATATATTTTTGGTTTTGTTTTTAATTATTACTACTACAGCAGGAAAAATAAACTACTACTATTTTTTTGTTTTTCTTAAGGTTTATTAAACACACAAGAAGAAAGCAGGAAAAAGAAAATAAACTAGCATGGATATTACAGTGAAAGAGTATGAGCACCGACATCTAGCAATGAGTGTGTGTGAACATAAATGTAATGTCGGTGAGAAATACGTACTCCCCCAATGTCGGTGTACAAAAAGAGGGGTACACTTTTTGTACCCCTATAACTGCAGCAGGCAAATGAGCCGCTGGCACCACCAAGACCGAAAGCAAGGCAAGGGAGATGAGCCAAGGTAAGGCCGAAGCTCGAAAGGAGCAAAACGACACCAAGACCAAGACCACAAAGAGCAAAGGGGACGAAGCGGACTCCCCCGGCAAGATCCTTGCCGGGAGGCGGTTTTAGCAAACCCGGCAAGACCCTT